>VHKM01000494.1:0-1200000 GCA_007210695.1 Neogobius melanostomus
AAGCAAAGATTTTAAATTTGATTCTGAACTCAACAGAGCAGAAGCCGAGAGCCATGGAGAAGGGAGACTTTAGCAATCTGTAATTGTTCTCTCTCTGTACGCCGTTAACAATCTTACAGCTGCCATTTGAAACTAATTGAATCACAGTAATAATTACTCTCTAGTTTTAAAACAGATGTGAGCGACTGTGTTTATTAATCACCTCATCAAAGTCTGTCTGGCAGAGAGAGAGAAGGCTTTACCAAACTCAAGAAAGAAAGATATTCAAATTAATAATAAAACGTATGAAATTTATATTGACATTGATTTTGATTAATCTCAACTGGCAGTTCTCATAAGGTCAAATCGTTTCAATGTGGGAGGAGCTCCCCTAAGTGTTGTGTTAAACCTAAATATTTAGCATTAGTTCTTCTCCAGTGCACATTGCTCTTTCAACTTGGCTGGATAGTTCTACTGAGTTTGGATTGAAGTCAATTATTGCTCTCTTTGGTGCGTTTATCGTGATAGCACACTATATCAAAACAGGCGGAATCCTCCAAATACCCTCGGACCACGGTGTCTGCCTCTTTTGGGAAACTTCCTCATCTGACCATAAATATCCACATCTGGCTTTTCAAAGGTAAACTTCAAATTTATTATTTTACCACATGTTATAGTTTAGTCTGCAGGTAGACGACAAGAGAACTCTCTAATAACAAGTGTTATGTTGCTCCCTTTAGTGTCAATATGCAAAACACTTTACATACAACAGAAGGCTACGCAGACACTTTGCTTACTTCTTTCAATGCTTCATTTAATTCAACACCGGGGAACTTCTCACAACTTCCAGCTTAGTTTGCCTTCGCCATCATGGGTAACATACTGAGGTAACATAACAACAAGGAATCTTAAGTCAAATGTGTGCACCCCAGGAAGATGATGGAGTAATAGTAAGTAATGTACTATGCAGATTATATTAGAGTAGAAATTGTTTTTAACCAAAAAGTAGAAGTAAATTAATTATCTAAATAGGCCATGAGACGGGACCCCAAATTTGGGCTACCGAATGGTACCATTTTGAGGGATCTAAATTTCTTTTGATTTTCATGAAGTACATATCTTAGTTGTTTGGAATGTTTGTGTGATAGATCTGATCATGTCAGTTAGTTTTCAGAGATCAACACTTATCATCCCCATCTCAATATACGGTGTCAGTGACTACTAGAAGATAAAAAAATGCCTCTATAATCCAAGCTGGTTGTTCTCTTCTTTTCAAAAATGCAGGATCTGAGAACTCAAATAACAGAACCAACATTCATTGGCTTTTCAGGAGAAAACTGAGTAGTTAATGGCCTGTCCCCATCATTATTAAATTGCTGTTTTTTTCTGTTGTATAAGTCTTAAAAAAATGAAAACTCTACCAGATCAATTGTGAATGGGTTGTATATTCTCCGAAACAGTCTTGGATGGAGATTGTTTTGCATTGAAAAGAGCAATTTCTGAGCTTTAAATGATGTGTCAACCACCTTCTAGCGCTGGGGCTGAGAAGAACGTTTATGTGAAATGTTCCACTGAACAAGTGTATGGTGACATATATGATTTTATCGGATCCCATGCTTTTCTAATTTGGATTTTCATGTAATTCTATATGATTTCTTGTGCTTGCAAAAACTAGCACCAGCTTAATGCGAAAAGGCAGTGAATTCCAGGCATCATTAAGGCAAAATCTCACCAATCCAGCATGGTAGCAGCAGATATTTGATCGACTAGAGAGAGACAATCATCGAAAGGATGTACAAATCAACATGTTATGGCATAGCCCATGAGGCCAACGCCTGTTTGTATTGGGCTATACAAAAACCTATTGATGATTGATAGAGTATAGGCAAGGTGTATGGGGTCCTCACCTGCCCAGTGTAACTTCCATTGAGTTGAAAAAGCCGTTAGATTTCAATTGAAGGCTGCCTGACATACTACTTAGATGCTGATGTGGCTGAGCACATGTTGGACCACATACTCATAAATGGATGACTAGATGCCCAAGATATAAAGAGTCGAGCCAGATTCCTCAGTGCAAACATGGAGTGTGATCATTATGAGCAGGCCACAAGCTTTGAACATCAAATTGTCCCAAGCTTGGACTGTTTCAACTTTAAAATAAGATAATCCTTTTATGAGATCCGTGAAAATAATCCATGACAAAGTAGAAATCTGAGCACGAGGGTGTTAGTAGCACTTACACACAGTGCCAGCTACTGAAAAGAGCACTGTGATGAGTCTTTAGCGTCTGACCTCATTTTGAGAGTTGCATCTGGATTCATTGGTAGTGTCCTAGAGTCTGCTTGATGCATAAGAACAATTCTGTGGTTCTTGTGGACGTCTGTCTGTGATCTTGCCTCTCTGCTGAGGGACTCCTCGGCCTGGTCTCTATAGTCTGGACCTCCTCTGTGTGTTTCTCTTTCCCCTGTGGTTGGTTTTAAGTTTTTTTCTTGCTATTCTGTTAGTCTAGGGACAGGGACATCCACGCTGCTCCTCATCACCGCTCTGACATTATTGGACATTATGTTTATGTTTGCCCTGGATACTTCCTTTTCTGGACTTTATTGTTCTTATTTCTGTTTGTTTAATTGCTTAATATTTAGCAGCCCTGTGAGCAATCCTGTTGTATATTGGGGCCTTATACAAAACATTGTTGATTGATTGACCAATCATTACTATCTCCACATGCATGCTATTTCTTGAGGAGATCAGGATGGTGGGCTGAGGGATGTTTGCATTGAAGCTGGCATAGATTGCTCAGACCCATAATGGGGAGGGTGATGGCTGGGGACATATTACCGGCGGAGTTACCAAGTGCATTTATGAGCATGTAGGACTGCTGGTCCAGAATTCACTAATCAGTTAGAGACCGCATAGCATTTTGGGGGAAAAAAGTTATGCAGGTCAACTCCTTTTAGCGCAGGCGTTGCTTGGCCAGTTTGTTTGAATTAGTTTTAACAGTTTCATTTTATCTGGAAGTGTTCTAGACCCTGCCATAGCAATGGCGATCTCTCAGCTGCTGGATATCAAATGTGGAATTTGTGGGGATGTAGTCTGGTCTTTCAACAATTCCTCACGGAAGGAATTTTGGACTTTTGACTCTTCCCACTCCTACCATGGTGTTTCGCCTTTGCAATGTGAACTACGCTATATCTGTCTTCATGTTATAAAAGTGTTGAAGTTACCTTTAGAGGATGTTGCCAAGTCTTTCAATGGCACTGAGTCAGGCAGAGGCAGCTGAAACTATCTTATTTGGTAAATTGGTCTCAACTTATATGCGCTTTTCCACCTACTTAGGCACTCAAAGTGCTTTACAGCAGATCCACTCACCCATTCACTCTCTCATTCATACGACCATGTACCAGACACTGGAGGCAAGGGGGAGTCTTGCCAAGGACACAACGAAGTGTGCACCTAGGAGGCGGGATTTCAAACCCCGACCTTCCAATCATGAGCCATACCGTCTACATCTGCGCCACCATCGCCCCCTGCGTGAAGGAGTGGAGTAAGTCCAAAATGCAGGGAACTGTCATAGAGAAAACTCTTTTTAAACTGTTGTGTGAGTGTTTTTAGAATCACAGCTCAGGACAGTGAAGTTTTCCCAAGTCTCCATTGCCAACAGAAGAAGCTGAATGATTGACTTCTTTCCATGCCCATTGCAGTTGAAGAGGGTTATAATGCTGTGTTGTTATCTGCTCGGGGGACACAAATGTTTGGTCAGTCCCTTGCTTTCCATGACACAATTTGGCCACCTTTGTACAAAAAGAAAAGACTTTGTGCCATGAGTGGTGAGATAGAAAGCCATCAGTTCCACCTGCGGAGATTGCTTAGTGAAGCATTGACCCAAAGAGGTAATACCAGCTGGATATGAGAGAGTAGAGGTGAAACCTCAGACCTAGCCCTGTTGGTCATGAATTGAAGATCGAGTCTGTGAGATAAGTTGACCAGCTGGTAGTTCAGTGGATGGATAGACCAATCCAGCAACCTGAAGCTCAGTTAGATTTATTTGGCCTTACAACTGTCCAAAGCACTTCGTCCACTACAAATGCAATGGACTCTAAGTGCACGGCATTGGAGCCAGATATGAGAATCAACATGTTTCAGGAAACTGATGAAAGTGGAATGGGGAGTCTATTCCTATACTAGATGTGACACAATCACAAATCAAGAGTAAATAAGTTACAGTGGGTGAAAATGTACCTTTTCTAATAGGTTAAGGTAGCATGAATTGCATCTTGTGTAAATATGGCATAGCTTATTAGAGGGGTGTCTCATGATCGAAGGTCGGGTTCGAATCCAGCCCTGAAAACAAACACTGTTTTGTTGGTCCTTGGACAAGACACTTCACCCTCCTTGCCTACAGTTGTCTGTGATACATTGGTGTATGAATGAGGAGTGAATGGGTGACAAGTTCCTGCTGTAAAGCGCTTTGGGCCTGAGAAGGTAGAAAAGTGGCTGTATAAGTGCCATTTGCATTTACCATAAAATGTCATTTAATTCCTGTTAATTTGTTGATAAATAAAATGCTTTTTGTCATGTTCCAAACCTTCTCAAAGCCAGACTGAAAATTATTTATCTTCTGACACGCTATGATTTAATGTATGCATGGACCCTACCGCTTACTTGTTCCAAAGGCCACATAATGTCGGGTTGGAAACCCTTTAAGAACTCTGTTCTTATACTTCTTTAATAAAGTACAAATATGGCAATCTCAGGCATTAGACAGATTTTGTAAATGCCACCAGTCAGAGTTCACTTAACCCTTTGTGATATTGGAAATCTCCCCATATCCAAAACTACCTTGAATCTAATGCTGATCACACTTTTCCAAACCAGGTCATATATCTAACAAAAATCAACCATGTGGTTAATCCCTCAAATGGTACCGATTGACCAATCCGTTCTACACCTCTAAAATAAGAAACTGTGATGAAAAATGATCTCAGTAGGCTGAATCTCTGACCATATTAATGTAATACGCAGTATATTAATACGCTGTGGATTATTTATGTCAGAATTAATACGCTGTGCGCCATTACATAATGCATTAATTGATGCCCAATCTGCTTTTTTTTCTTCCGGTACGATAGTTGGAGCTGATATCTACCTGTATTCCAATATTAACCGATACAAGAGACTTTCTCAAAGTAGTTGCTTGTGAGTAAAAAAGGTTGGTCCTCTTCTCCATTGTAAGATCAATATAGTCGAATCTTTTCTTGCAACAAGATGTTATCAATAAGCGGATTCCAGGCATCTTCACGAGCTCAAGCATGCTGCGTCCAGGTTAAAGGTCAGGAATACCCAGGCTGTATCCCAAAAATCAATTGGAGATTCTATATGGGTAATGTACATGACTGAGTGTGAGTGTGACACAGATAGTTGATTTATTTTAGCGTTGAAAATCGAATGTTTTAAAAGATTTTGATAAACTGGACACAGTGTTACTGGGGAGAGAAAAAAGAACTTGTGGCCCTTGCTAAACCATACATAAATAAAAAAAGAACAGTTTGTTTCTCGAAGACAGCGTGTACTTGGTCACTGATTACTATGACAACGGACAGCGCCATTTTAGCGTGTTTCCCGTTGCCAGACATCGCAATGGATAAATCAATTATTACCCTACATTTGGCATGGAAAACAACATGACAAATGGCCGAAATCAGGTATGACATTGTGCAGTCTGACATAGCAACAAGTAGCAACCAGTTAAAGAGTAACTAAACACCAAATCAAGTTTTTTTTTAACTGATAAACTGTCTCAATGGGTGTCTCATAGTGTTGTCTACTGGTCCCTGACATTATTCTGACATTATAGCGCAAACATGTGTAAAATCCTAACTTTGGCCTGAAAACGAATGGGTTGCGCCCCCTCCAGGGTTAACTCTGCTACTAAATTAGAATTCCTGATTGGCTGGAGAGTGTCCACGGCCTTCACAAAACGTCATAAGCCGCACCAGCTCCACACATCGTCATCAGGTGCTGCCAATTGTCCTGCCCCATGCACCTGTGGTATATAACCAAGTCCCTCCCACGTAATCAGTCTGCTGTGATTGTGCCAATGCAAAGGCCCACACACTCACCCCCCCGCATGTCACCCCCAAACTTCAGAGACCGCCTCTTTCACAGCACTTTTTGACTTTTGTTTGTGGGGAGGGGAAAGGCTTTGGCAGGCCCGTTTAGGTACTCTTTAAAGTGGTTTTGGCACAACAGAAAGCAACAGGCCGCAGCAGCGTCACTTGTAACTTCATGTTTTGAGAAGAATTTCCATTAAGCAGTGATTAAACGATAGAAATGACAGTATTACCTCCTGAGCGGCAGGGACAGATCAGATCCACATCATGACACCGTTTTGTTTCAGCCACAAGCTAAACTTTTCTAAACACGTCTGACAAAGCAAAAGCACTTCACATGTCAAAGATCTTTACACAGTACGAGCACTCACTATGTCACTAACAAATTACCGAAACTTTACCAAAAATGTCTAATACAGAGTGAGTACTCACTCTCCACAAACAAATCTTTGATTTCCTCCGGTGCAGCTGGAGTAAACTTAATAACGGTATGTGAGCTCAGGCTCTGGGTCTGCCGCTAAAGGTAAATAGCCTATATCTTTCTTGTTGTCACTGCTGTGTTGTGCTTTTCTCTTGGTCTAAAAGCACTAGTTTCCTATTCAGTCATGGTTCCAGCAGGGCCGAGATCCAAATCGGTATCTGGCAGCTGCCAGTGGCTTTTCTGGAAATGCCACCGGTATCTGGCTCGAGGGCTCCCCTGGTGCTGGTATTTGCTGGTACATGTGGGTTTTCTCTGTAATATGATTGATACCTGACCGAAACCTGCATTTACGTTTGTCAACTGCAAAATCTATTGCATATAAAAAATACTTAATTAATTAATTACAGCACTGGGCGTCCGTTGCTTTATAATTATGCCATAATTGTCTTTTTATACTTGCGTATTGTCACACCCATAAAGAGTGTGCTAATGTATTTTCATTCTGACACTGAGTAGGACCAAACCACAAATGTGGATTTTACTAATGTAAATAAAGATTTATGCCCATTTGTGAACTGTATTGTGCCTTTTGTTACCACTAAATCTGGTATTTCTATTAGCCTGTATCATAAGATTGACTGTGTCGTGCAAGTTATTCTAAAATTGTAATACATGCGCCGATTACAAAATGAATCAGTAGATAAAACCTAGAAATCATCATCGCTCAAGTCGCCGAGTTACATCAACATAAGCACAGCCGCTTCAAACTCTCATTCTCCGGCTAGCTCAATGTGTTAAGGAGTTAAGCCCGTAGGCAGGAGGTCGTGAGTTCGAGACGGGGCTACTCTAGCATCTTTTTTAGTGGGTCATGTAAGGAGGAGGGTTCCAACCTTTTTTTGCCTTGCGTACCCTTTGGGCCTGTCATTTATTCTACGATTACCCCCTGCCTCGATGGATTTGTTTAGTTAGAAAGTGAATGACTAAATGAAACTATATGACTATATGAAAAACAAATAAGAACATTTACATATTAAACGTCTACATTTTAAAGTAACATTAATGATCAAGACTTTACAATGGTATCTAGTGGCATTTACAGTGGTATCTGGTGGTATTTAGAGTGGTATCTAGTGGCATTTACAGTGGTATCTGGTGGCATTTACAGTGGTATCTGGTGGTATTTAGAGTGGTATCTAGTGGCATTTACAGTGGTATCTGGTGGTATTTACAGTGGTATCTGGTGGTATTTAGAGTGGTATCTGGTGGTATTTAGAGTGGTATCTGGTGGTATTTAGAGTGGTATCTGGTGGTATTTAGAGTGGTATCTGGTGGCATTTACAGTGGTATCTGGTGGTATTTAGAGTGGTATCTGGTGGTATTTAGAGTGGTATCTGGTGGTATTTAGAGTGGTATCTGGTGGTATTTAGAGTGGTATCTGGTGGTATTTAGAGTGGTATCTGGTGGTATTTACAGTGGTATCTAGTGGCATTTAGAGTGGTATCTGGTGGTATTTAGAGTGGTATCTGGTGGCATTTAGAGTGGTATCTGGTGGTATTTACATTGGTATCTGGTGGATTTAGAGTGGTATCTGGTGGTATTGGTGGCATTTACAGTGGTATCTGGTGGTATTTAGAGTGGTATCTGGTGGTATTTAGAGTGGTATCTGGTGGTATTTAGAGTGGTATCTGGTGGTATTTAGAGTGGTATCTGGTGGTATTTAGAGTGGTATCTGGTGGTATTTAGAGTGGTATCTAGTGGCATTTACAGTGGTATCTGGTGGTATTTAGAGTGGTATCTGGTGGTATTTAGAGTGGTATCTGGTGGCATTTACAGTGGTATCTGGTGGTATTTACAGTGGTATCTGGTGGTATTTACAGTGGTATCTGGTGGTATTTACAGTGGTATCTGGTGGTATTTAGAGTGGTATCTGGTGGTATTTACAGTGGTATCTAGTGGCATTTACAGTGGTATCTGGTGGTATTTAGAGTGGTATCTAGTGGCATTTACAGTGGTATCTGGTGGCATTTACAGTGGTATCTGGTGGTATTTAGAGTGGTATCTAGTGCATTTACAGTGGTATCTGGTGGTATTTAGAGTGGTATCTAGTGGCATTTACAGTGGTGTCTGGTGGTATTTACAGTGGTATTTAGAGTGGTATCTGGTGGTATTTACAGTGGTATTTTTAGAGTGGTATCTGGTGGTATTTACAGTGGTATCTGGTGGTATTTACAGTGGTATCTGGTGGCATTTACAGATGTATCTGGCCTTCTCTGCTGGCCTAAACAATTTTACAAGTCTAAGTTATATCAAAAAATCACGTTATGTACATTTTATAACGTTTAAATCAAATGTTATAACGTTACATTTTCAACCAATCAGATTTTTTGCTCTGTGTTGCCAAGGGCGGAGAGCTCTTCTCTAAAATGTACATAACATGATTTTTTGATATAATTTAGACTTGTAAAATTGTTTAGGCCAGCAGAGAAGGCCAGATACCACTGTAAATGCCACCAGATACCACTGTAAATACCACCAGATACCACTGTAAATACCACCAGATACCACTCTAAATACCACCAGATACCACTGTAAATACCACCAGATACACCTAATGCCAGATACCACTCTAAATACCACCAGATACCACTGTAAATGCCACCAGATACCACTGTAAATACCACCAGATACCACTGTAAATACCACCAGATACCACTGTAAATACCACCAGATACCACTGTAAATACCACCAGATACCACTCTAAATGCCACCAGATACCACTGTAAATACCACCAGATACCACTCTAAATGCCACCAGATACCACTGTAAATGCCACCAGATACCACTCTAAATACCACCAGATACCACTCTAAATGCCACCAGATACCACTCTACAGTAAATGCCACCAGATACCACTCTAAATACCACCAGATACCACTCTAAATACCACCAGATACCACTGTAAATACCACCAGATACCACTGTAAATACCACCAGATACCACTGTAAATACCACCAGATACCACTCTAAATACCACCAGATACCACTGTAAATGCCACTAGATACCACTGTAAATACCACCAGATACCACTGTAAATGCCACTGGATACCACTCTAAATACCACCAGATACCACTCTAAATACCACCAGATACCACTGTAAATACCACCAGATACCACTGTAAATGCCACCAGATACCACTCTAAATACCACCAGATACCACTGTAAATACCACCAGATACCACTGTAAATGCCACTAGATACCACTGTAAATACCACCAGATACCACTCTAAATGCCACCAGATACCACTCTAAATACCACCAGATACCACTGTAAATACCACCAGATACCACTCTAAATGCCACCAGATACGACTCTAAATACCACCAGATACCACTGTAAATGCCACCAGATACCACTGTAAATGCCACTAGATACCATTGTAAAAGTCTTGATCATTAATGTTACTTTAAAATGTAGACGTTTAATATGTAAATGTTCTTATTTGTTTTTTCATATAGTCATATAGTTTCATTTAGTCATTCACTTTCTAACTAAACAAATCCATCGAGGCAGGGGGTACTCGTAGAATAAATGACAGGCCCAAAGGGTACGCAAGGCAAAAAAAGGTTGGAACCCTCCTCCTTACATGACCCACTAAAAAAAGTTGCTAGAGTAGCCCCGTCTCGAACTCACGACCTCCTGCCTACGGGCGTAACACCTTAACACATTGAGCTAGCCGGAGAATGAGAGTTTGAAGCGGCTGTGCTTATGTTGATGTAACTCGGCGACTTGAGCAATGATGATTTCTAGGTTTTATCTACTGATTCATTTTGTAATCGGCGCATGTATTACAATTTTAGAATAACTTGCACGACACAGTCAATCTTATGATACAGGCTAATAGAAATACCAGATTTTGTGGTAACAAAAGGCACAATACAGTTCACAAATGGGCATAAATCTTTATTTACATTAGTAAAATCCACATTTGTGGTTTGGTCCTACTCAGTGTCAGAATGAAAATACATTAGCACACTCTTTATGGGTGTGACAATACGTAAGTATAAAAAAGACAATTATGGCATAATTATAAAGCAACGGACGCCCAGTGCTGTAATTAATTAATTACGTATTTTTTATACGCAATAGATTTTGCAGTTGACAAACGTAAATGCAAGGTTTCGGTCAAGGTATCAATCATATTACAGAGAAAACCCACATGTACCAGCAAATACCAGCACCAGGGGAGCCCTCGAGCCCAGATACGATGGCATTTCCAGAAAAGCCACTGGCAGCTGCCAGATACCGATTTTGGATCTCGCCCTCTCTCCATGGTTCAGTCCTGATTTGTAACCGGTGTAGTCTACGTCCCGGTTTAGTCCTCAGACCTGCCACAGACCGCGGCTGTGCCTAAGTTTATCTAGTTATAGCTTTGCTTCGTTTAGTAGCTAAAATTGACACCGCTTTCCCTTCCAGATGTAGGGTATTTCATGATTGATCCATGGCTATGTCAGGCAACTGGAAACCACGCTAAAATGGCGCTGTCCGTTGTCATAGTAATCAGTGACTGTGAGGTCTTCGAGAATTAATTAAATAGACGTATACTGTAGGTAGCGTTCACGTGACATCACAACATTCTCAATAGCCCATAGTTTAAAATTGAGGTGGAGGACAACTGAATATTCCATGGCGGTAACTATGGTAACTGCAGTAACTGACAAAATGCTGATTTTTATGTCTTTGTTTGTGGCTCATATCTCAGTCATTACTGGAAGAATCCACATGAAACAAAAACTGTCACAAAGTTCATTGTCTCCTCTTCCAGCACATATGAACAAATGTCTTTGTTCATATTTTCCCCGAAAGGCATCAAAAAGTGGTGACAATATTCGAAAACATGAGTGTGATGTTGTCCAGTAGAAAGGACTTTCAGACATAAAAATAATGTCACAGGTTTGTGAATCCAATCACTGTCAAACACTGAAGAGCAAAAACATTTGTCAATTTCCTTTTGGAGATTTCTTACAAAAAGGGTATTTCTCCCAGGTATTGGCCCCTGCCCTCCACCTGACATTATGACATCATCACATTCTAAATCGTGAACGCAACCTATTGGTTACAAATGGCATTACTAGTTAGCTATATGTCAAACTTACACATTTAATCCATTTGTCACAACGTTCTGGATCTTTTCTTTTAGTAGGAAATTTGAATGCATATGGCAGCTCGCATAAAACGCTGTGAGGTTCCTTTATTGCACTCGTGAATAGGGCAAAACTCTTCCATACACTGATTAAGCCCATGAGGACAGTCGCACTGCAATGGAGAATGAATGCGAACCTGGCATATCGCCGTAAAACCACTTAGTGCAATAATAGTCACTAAATAGCCGGTTGTTCCACCATGATAGTATGGTTTTAATGGGCTTTGTTGACGCCGTGGGTAGTTGTGAACTTTGACGGAACATTACCACGCATGCGTACTGATAATGCTGATTTGGCTTATTATAGGTTAACTATATAAACTGTAATGGAAAAAACATTAAACAAGAATAACTGGACTTTTCTACACTAAAATATGACCGGCTACTTACAGTACATCGGCCACTGACTGCGGCTGCCTATTTCTTTTTATTAGGCTACTTTAGGTGATCTGATCATAGTTTCTGTCCTAGCCTTGATTAGTTGCCGTTAGCTTTAACATGTTGTCGCTAGCTTTAGCATACTGTTGCTAGGCGCGGCATTGAATTCTCCTGGTCAAAATGACAGCTTGCCCATATTCACTTCGATTTAGTTTGTCAAAGTTAAGTTTTTAAAGTGGTGAGAGCCAAAACTGGTATCGGTTCAGTATCGGATATTTGGAGCCAATACCTAATATCGTATTTTTTCGGGTATCGCCTCCAATATAATTTTACTGTATGTAAACGGTGGTGCAGTGGTTAGCGCTTGTTCCTCACAGCTAGAAGGTCCCAGGATCCTGGACCTGGAGTTTGCATGTTCTCTACATGTCTGCATAGGTTTCCGCCGGGTACTCTGGTTTCCCCTACCACTAAAAACATGTACAATAGGCCAGGATGAATGAGAGTGTGTTTGAGAGTGCATGTGTGGGATAAAGGATTGAAATTAGTCTAGGCTACAATCTGGCGTGGTGTGTTTACATGCATTCATGTATGTTCAGTAACAGGCAGCGTCCCGACCAAATACTGTATACAAATAAATAGAAATAAATGTATCTGATGTTTACACGCGTAATTATTTTTTCACAGTTGGCTGGAATCTATGGAAATGTCTTCAGCTTTCGATTTGGCAGCAATAAGCTCGTCTTTGTCTGTGGATACAAGATGGTGAAAGAAGCTTTGGTGAACCAAGCTGATATTTTTGCAGAGCGTCCCTTCAACCCGGTGTTCGACAGGATTTACTCAGGAACAGGAGGTTATGACCTCTCTACTCTCCTTCTGTAATAATACCGTAACACTGTATTTATTTTTGTTCTTTTAAGTACCCATACATTATTCATTTATTATTGGAATGCCCTTTAAAATGTTGCATCTCATTCTCGATAGAACAAAACAGGCACATACGGGTGTGGGTTTGCCACTTTGCTTCTCTTCTTCCCACTGGGAATAAGTTATTAAGTGGCCATTGATGAGAAGCTGGAGAATGAAGAGCGTGTTAGAATGGTCTGAATGACCAAAGCTGGCTTGTGTCATCTTAAATATGAAGAAGTTATTACCATGTTCTATTTAAGGTTGTTTTAACAGCATCTGATTAGAACATATATTGCCAGTCGTACAATAGAACCTATCTATTTCATACACAGAAATCCACCAAGCATGAAATTCAAACTGAATGAAGGGTCTTCATACTGTGAGGCAAGACTAGAAACCTGTGGCACTAGCACTAATCTCCCTGGACCATTATTAAAGAGTACTCTTAACCACCACCCCCATGCGAATGTCTCCTATAACTCAACCTACATTTTGTCTTTTGCTGCAGGAGGTTTCTTTACAAGCAATGGTGAAAAGTGGAAAAAACAGAGACATTTTGCTTTGTCCACATTGAAGAGCTTCGGTCTGGGAAAAAGTACCATGGAGCAGTGCATCTGTGAGGAGATCCAGTATCTGCAGGACGAGATACAGAGTCACAAAGGTATGAAACGCACGATTAACTTAATTAACAGAGGAGCCTTCTTGCCTCTCAATAAACAGGTTGGGGCTCATAAGATGGATGTGCCTAATTTTGTGTCATTTGTGCATTTCGTTGGCCTAACTTGGTAGCCTGGGCTGGGAAGGGATTGAGGGAGGGTTGCTATTTTGTTTCATGGTAAATGGGTAAAATTTAGCTAATAAGTGCCGGGATGGGAAAACCCAGTTTAGATCAGTCTGACAAGGACAGGACAAGACGACATCATTGTTCCACCTCGTCTTCAGAGAGGTCTAGAGAGCAGCTGAAACCTTGAAGATAGCACAGTTTAGGCAGAACCTTTCATGTCGTATTGTTTGTATTATTGTGCGACAGTGGCACAGCTGGTAGAGCGGGTCATCTCATGATGAAGGTCGGGGGGTTAAACCCCAGCTCCTGAAGATGCACACTGTCATTGCCTCCAGTATCTGCGTACATTGGTGCATGAATGAGAGTGCGAATGGGTGACTGGTTCCTTGCTGTAAAGCGCTTTGAGTGCCTAATGTAGGTGGAAAAGCATCATATAAGTTGAGACCATTTACCATTTAAATGACTCATGTTACATGTGAGTTTCTTTCCTGCTTAATTGTAATGGTAAGGCAAGGCAAGGCAAGGCAACTTTATTTATACCGCGCATTTCGTACACAAGGCAACTCAATGCGTAAAAATGTAAAATTTTCTAAAAAATTAAAATAAAATAAAATAAAGAAAAATCCTAACGTTCTGTGTCTTAAACGTGTTTCTTCAGCAGGGTCGTTCACACCAGCGGGTCTTTTCAACAACGCTGTGTCCAACATCATCTGTCAGCTGGTGATGGGGAAACGCTTTGACTACAGCGACAATAAATTTCAGACTATCCTTTGTCTCTTAAGTGAAACCCTGTATATTGAAGGCACAATATGGGCACAGGTGAGGCCTTGGTTCACGATGCCCTCCTTAAGTATCTACACATTAGCAGGAGCTTGTGCTGCGGCTCTAACTGACTTACTGTGAGTGACATAAAGATGGAGCTTCCTTTACCTTTTCCAAATTCTATGGTCATTTTTAAGAAGTACTTTTATACTCAACTTGAGTAGTTTTTGAAATAACTACTTTTTACGTCTACTTTAGTAGAAGTTAAAGAAGTTGCTTTTTTACTTACTTATATATTTTGACTTCTAAACATTTGACCTTTTGTTTAGCTAAAGTTCACAGCCCTAGACGGTTGTGACTCTAGTGATGTCATAGGCGTTCTTAAAGTCTGAGCTCCAAGATTGTTGCTATTTATTTACTTTTTTTATTTCAAGGATTGTACTTTGACTGTGCTTTTTGATTTTGTAGCTGTATGGGTCTTTCCCCTGGTTGATGAAGCACCTGCCTGGTCTGCACAATAAAATGTTCAAGAATCTTGAAACTGTCCTTGAGTTCATCGCTGAGGAGGTGGAAAAGCACAAGCCGGACTTAGACCCCAGTAACCCGCGGGACTACATCGATGCCTTTATTATTGAGATGCAAAACGTGAGTTAAAAGAAACAGCAGAAGAATCAAGACTTGCGACTTCTCTGGACAAAGAGAGCGACGCAAATGTATGCTTCTCTGGTTGTATTCATTACACACGTACCATACAGTGAACCTTTCTGTGGCCGATCTAACTTAATCTACCAAGAGTGAGTAAAATCAAATATTACTCTTATGCATCATCTAATCAAACCTACAATGCATACCTGAATATTTTTCAGCTGCTTTTAGGGGAGCTCACTTTCAAAATAGTTTATGTATTTAATTGGCTAATTGATTGAGATAATGCATGTCGATGAACATGCATAATAAAATATATGAATGTAAACTTAGATTAAAGGCGTAGATCAAGGGTGAGTTTGTCCTTCCAGATTCATTGAGCTAGAACTGTTCCTGTTCTGTGCAGCATAAAGACTCTGATGCTGGCTTTGATGAGACCAATTTGGCTTATTGTTCCATGGACCTGTTCTTGGCCGGGACAGAGACCACCTCCACCACTCTGCAATGGGCCTTGATTTACCTCATAAAGCACCCGGAGGTACAGGGTAAGGCATTAAAGTTCTTTGTGTTTAAAAAAACAAACTTTAACTTGTGCAAAAATAATACCATTTGCAAGAAAATAGGGCTGAAACAACTAATCGATTAATCGACGACTAATCGATTATTGAAATAGTCGACAAAAAAACTATTTTAGTAATCGGTTAATCGTTTTTTGGTTCACAAAGACTCAAATAGAGCTAAAATTACATGAAAATGTAGTATTTTGATGAAAACCTACTTTGTTTTTATAGTTAGGGTCTGTAATGTTTTGTACATTGTAAATTTTATGAATATCTGTCTGTGTCTCATCCAATCAGAAGCAGAATTAGTGCTAAGATGTGCAATTTTAGCTTCATGTGATGAAAAAAATTGAAAACATAAAATTTTCATACACCATTCAAAGCCAATCGATTAATCGTAAAAATAATCGATAGATTAATCGATTACAAAATAATTGTTAGTTGCAGCCCTACAAGAAAAAAGTCAAATTAAGTTCCTGGTTTCCACATCTCAGTGTATGTCAATTAGCCAAGAAACATCCAGTCATTCAACAAATTGTGGTAACTTTGCGCATGGAGCTACATACTGTATGCAAGCCTGTATTCATGTGTAATAAGTTATTGTGTGTGGATTGCATATTAGAAATGTACCCCTTGCGAAAGTATTCGGCCCCCTTGAACTTTTCCACCTTTTGCCACATTTCAGGCATCAAACATAAAGATATAAAACTGTATTTTTTTGTGAAGAATCAACAAGTGGGACACAATCATGAAGTGGAACGAAATTTATTGGATATTTCAAACTTTTTTAACAAATAAAAAACTAAAAAATTGGGCGTGCAAAATTATTCAGCCCCTTTACTTTCAGTGCAGCAAACTCTCTCCAGAAGTTCAGTGAGGATCTCTGAATGATCCAATGTTGACCTAAATGACAAACGATGATAAATAGAATCCACCTGTGTGTAAGCAAGTCTCCGTATAAATGCACCTGCTCTGTGATAGTCTCAGAGGTCAGTTTAAAGCGCAGAGAGCATCATGAAGAACAAGGAACACACCAGGCAGGTCCAAGATACTGTTGTGGAGAAGTTTAAAGCCGGATTTGGATACAAAAAGATTTCCCAAGATTTAAACATCCCAAGGAGCACTGTGCTATGTGTGTGATAATATTGAAATGGAAGGAGTATCAGACCACTGCAAGTCTACAAAGACCCGGCCGTCCCTCTAAACTTTCAGCTCATACAAGGAGAAAACTGATCAGAGATGCTGCCAAGAGGCCCATGATCACTCTGGATGAACTGCAGAAATGTACAGCTGAGGTGGGAGACTCTGTCCATAGGACAACAATCAGTCGTATACTGCACAACTCTGGCCTTTATGGAAGAGTGGCAAGAAGAAAGCCATTTCTTAAAGATATCCATAAAAAGTGTCGTTTAAAGTTTGCCACAAGCCACCTGGGAGACACACCAAACATGTGGAAGAAGGTGCTCTGGTCAGATGAAACCAAAATCGAACTTTTTGGCAACAATGCAAAACGTTATGTTTGGCGTAAAAGCAACACAGCTCATCACCCTGAACACACCATCCCCACTGTCAAACATGGTGGTGGCAGCATCATGGTTTGGGCCTGCTTTTCTTCAGCAGGGACAGGGAAGATGGTTAAAATTGATGGGAAGATGGATGGAGCCAAATACAGGACCATTCTGGAAGAAAACCTGATGGAGTCTGCAAAAGACCTGAGACTGGGACGGAGATTTGTCTTCCAACAAGACAATGATCCAAAACATAAAGCAAAATCTACAATGGAGTGGTTCACAAATAAACATATCCAGGTGTTAGAATGGCCAAGTCAAAGTCCAGACCTGAATCCAATCGAGAATCTGTGGAAAGAACTGAAAACTGCTGTTCACAAACGCTGTCCATCCAACTTCACTGAGCTCGAAAGGTGGCGCTACAAAGTATTAACTTAAGGGGGCTGAATAATTTTGTACGCCCAATTTTTCAGTTTTTTATTTGTTAAAAATGTTTGAAATATCCAATAAATTTCGTTTCACTTCATGATTGTGTCCCACTTGTTGTTCATTCTTCACAAAAAATTACAGTTTTATATCTTTATGTTTGATGCCTGAAATGTGGCAAAAGGTCGAAAAGTTCAAGGGGGCCGAATACTTTCGCAAGGCACTGTATGTGACATGAATCCCCTTCTACTCAAATTTAATTATTAGAGGGTCATGATTCACTGAGTGACTTGAGAGCAGCTGCTCAGAGTAGATTTCAATGAGAATAAACATAGGTTTTTTTGTTTGTTGACTGGGGGCAAAAGTAAGTCAACCACAAGGTCAAAATGGCAGAGTCAAGAATATCCCGTCAGAATGGCCCTTGGGTCAAAATCATAGGAGTCAAGACGATTGCTAAAGTCGAGCTTTCTAAAGTGAATGCACCAGCTTTAGTTTCTTAGAATAGATGCTGTTAACTGCAACTTAGTAGCCAGTGTTTGTTCCTTATTGACATGTCATTGGTTTTCAGAGAAGGTTCAGGCAGAGATCGACAGAGTGATTGGACAAAGTCGTTTGCCCACTATGGCAGACCGAGCCAACCTGCCCTACACCGACGCGGTCATCCATGAGATCCAGAGAATAGCAAACATAATTCCACTCAATGGACTGAGATTGACCTCTAGAGACACTACACTGGGAGGATACTTCATACCAAAGGTACATTTTTAAATTTCATGATCTATACTGGTATTTCAGCTATCTTAAATCGATACATTAAAGAGCAGCAGTCAATAATATTAGTAAAAGGGATTTCCAAAACTATATGTGGGAGTTATTTCAGGAGCTTGAAAAGTCTGGAGATAACTTTCCATTTGTACTGTCTCCTCGTATTAGAGCTAGTCTCAGAACATATTCCTCCCCGTACCTCATCTGATACCCAGGCGTTAGATTCACTCTCCAACCTTCTCTTTATATTAATTGAGAGTTTATGCCTTGTTGTATTTTGATTAACAGCTCCTCTAAAGGTAAGGGCTGAAAAAATGTTTCTCAATCTGTGTGCTTTATTAGAAAGCTTTTTAACTGGAGATAGCGGAAAAATCTGATGTGGGAAGGTGGAACTAACTCCCTTCTAGGTTGTTCAAAGGATTTCATGTTACCTGTATTTATCATATGATGTAAATTACTAATACCATAATTTGACCATTGTCTAAAGCCTGAGTCTGAGATCCAGAGTGTAAAACCTTGGAGGAATGAAATACTTGATAAAACAACAATTTCCTTTTTTAGACCAAAATATTGCTTTATCTGACTCCAAATCTTAAATGTTATCCTAGCCCATTTCCTCATTCTCACATATTTTAAAGAAAATATCAGAAAATGGCAAAGCCCCTAAAAGCTTTTTTCAATATTAAGCCATTGTATCCATACATTCAGCTGAGTCTCAGCTGAGCTGTCCAAACGATTTGGGACATTGATGATGATGATGATTGATGATTGATTGTTTATTCCGAGTTCAGTGTACATTAATTCCACCTTGTATTTGTCCTTGTATTTCCATGCATTTGTCTCCAGCAGGTTAGACTACTGTAACGGCCTGCTCACTGGCCTTTCTAAACGAGCTGTTAGACAGCTGCAGTACATCCAGAACGCTGCTGCTCGAGTCCTGACAAAAACCAGGAAATACGACCACATTAGTCCAGTGCTCCGGTCTCTGCACTGGCTTCCTGTCACTCAGAGAATAGAATTTAAAACAGCTCTGCTTGTGTACAAGTCTTTTCATGGTTTAGCACCAAAGTACATCTCTGACATGTTAGAGCCGTATGAACCATCTCGGGCCCTGAGAACTTCAGGGAGGGGTCTCCTGGTGGTTCCCAGAGTCAATAATAAACACGGTGAGGCTGCGTTTCAGTTTCATGCAGCTAAAATCTGGAACAGTCTTCATGAGGATGTGAGACAGGCCTCAACTCTGACAATGTTCAAATCCAGGCTGATAACAGCTCTTTTTACCCGTGCATATGAAAACTGAAAGTATTTTATCTGCACTCTTGCCTTTTACTGTAATTGATTAACTTTATGTTGATGTTTTATTGATTGATTTTATCTGTTTTTTTGTAATTTTTTCTGCAACTGTGAAGCACTTTGAATTGCCTTGTGTATGAATTGTGCTCTACAAATAATCTTGCCTTGCCTTGCCTTGCCTATTTTGGATAACTTTAATATTAGAAGTTTAAACCTTGTTCGCTTTCCTTGTCATATGAAATTTGAAAAAAGTGTATCTATTTCGTCTAACGCTGAGTTGGGAATATTGAGTGGCAGCGTCTGAAAAAGGATGAGAGTCTTGGCAACACATTTATATGTAAAGTCTGTCTGGTTATTTCTTTTTATTTGATTTATCATTGCACGTTAGCCTTTAACTTTGAGTTAAGTGATCAGGAACTCACTGTTCACCACGTACCCTAAAGACAATATGATTATTCAAACGGGTCTAACGGGTTAACAGTTATAACAGAGCCACATTGTGCAATGAGCCACACCATTAAGCAGCACTTGGCCACAGTTGGGATTGGAAACTAGGCTACAGGTTGGCAAAATAAAAGGCCTAGTGCCACATAGAGGCAGGAGCTACAAACAACAAAATGGCTCTTACACATGGGATATGTAAATGTAGAACACTTTCGGAGCAGAGTAATTTTTCATTGCAGAATATATTTTTGTCTGTGTTGTTTTCACAGGGAACAACCATCATGCCCATGCTGCACTCAGTCCTCTTTGACAAGACTCAGTGGGAGACTCCGGACACCTTTAACCCAGGACACTTCCTGGACAAAGATGGAAAGTTTATGAAGAGAGATGCTCTGCTGCCTTTCTCAGCAGGTAAAACATAATGATCAAAATTTACTCAATGGCCGTAATGTTTTTGTGCTGTTTGGTGGGAGCACTGTAAACTTCACTTTGAAATATATAAGAAAGGAAAGAGATTATTTTTTGTGGTGACACTAATATTGACATTATTGAAACATAAGAGTCATGGACCAACGGAACATTTTTTGAATGCAATGTACAGTAATCAGTGTTGGGAACGTTACTTTAAAAAAGTAATTAGTTATAGTTACTCACTACTTGTTCCAAAAAGTAACTGAGTTAGTAACTGAATTACTCTATAATGAAAGTAACTCGTTACCATGGAAAGTAACTATTTGCGTTACTGTTAAATAAAAAACTTGCTAAATATCAACGTTTTTTTTTTTTTTTGCAGTTTTCAAAAGTCAGTGTGAATGAGTAGAACAGACAGGTGTTTGGATTTATGTACTATCAAGTCAAAGATGTTCATAGTAACTGAATGAACCGAATAGGGGTAGAGTGGGGGATAGAGTGGGGGGGAAGCCTCTGTGACTGAATGGTATTGACCAGTGTTTGCGCCGCTGTTTAATACATTTAGGAATACGGCTATATTCAAAGAGAATGGGGAGGAACAGGAGTAAAAGAAACATGTGCCAACGCAGCCAACGATCAGACTTTACGCACAGGCATTGTGCAAGTCTCTCCGTTCATTCATCAGGCAAAACGGAAAACAATGTCTCTGGAGCGGAGAGCGGGGAGAGAGGAAGAAGAAAAGGCGCTGAGAGAGACACAGGAAGGGGGGAAAGACGCGTCTCCACCGATTGGGTTACAAAATAAGATGATCACCAACTCGATTCTCCCCCGCGGCCGCACCGCGCTGTGGGGATGACCAGCCGCGCGTCGGGGACACACGTAGTTTTTGGAGCAGAGAGCACCATGCAACAGTACTCCATGAGACTCCGCCCACCCTCTCCACCGCTCCTGCTGCATGAGCTGACACCGCGGCGCTCATTCAGTCGAATTGTAACGTGCCACTTTGTTTACCCAGTAACGATAACGGCGTTGTAACGACGGGGAGAGTAATGAATTAGATTACTCCGTTACTGAAAAAATAACGCCGTTACCTAACGCCGTTATTTTAAACAGCGTTATTCCAAACACTGTCAGTAATACATTATATCCATTGATTACACTATACAAGAATAACAGCTACGACCGCTTCTCTAATTGATAACATATTTACCAACATGTTGGAGAATGTTCATCAAAGTGGGATTTTAATAAATGACATAAGTGATCACTTACTGATATTTACACTAGTGAAGGTAAAACAGGACCGTCTTTTGGAGACTGAACTCATCAAAGTGATAAAATATAGACCCAGGAGTGAAAGTTCAATGAATGCCTTTCAACAAAGTTTATCAAGACAAAGATGGGATAAAGTTCTTGGTGAAAATGAGGTAGACAATGCATACAATGAATTTCTGCAAATATTTAAGTCTCTCTATAATTTACACTGTCCAACGAAAACATACAAAATGAAAGCAAAAAAGGAGGAGAGGCCATGGATAACAAAAGGTATAAGGAATGCATGTAAAAATAAAAATGTTCTGTACAAAACATTTCTTAGGAAAAGAACCTCAGAATCTGAAACAAAATATAAAAGGTATAAAATAAACTAACCAATATAATGCGAATATCTAAGAAAGAATACTACACAAATCAGCTTGAGAAAAATTAAAATAGTATGAGAGGCCTATGGAGTACATTAAATAGTGTTTTAAGAAGGAATACAGGGAAAAACCCTATTCCAGATTATATCACACATAATGGGAAATAAGAAGCCAAACTGGACAACATTGTAAATATGTTTAATGACTATTTTGGCAAATCAAATTAATAATTTGGACAAGGTAAATGTTCTAGAAAATGTATTGGAAAGCAAAGATTCATTGTCTATGACTCCTACAGATTGACAATTATAGATTTTGTTAATCAATTCAAGAGCAAAAAATCTAGGGACTATACTGAAATTGATATGACTCTTATCCAAAGGGTCATACATAAAATAGTGCCCATACACTCATATCTGTAATCTATCTCTCCAGACTGGAAAATTCCCAAGTCAAATGTGATGGGGAATTATAGAGTTAATTCGGCCCTCACACATTGCCCTTATCATATAGTACTGCCAAATCAGTACAATTTGGCCTTCTACATGACTTGTGGTCTAAATACACGTGGCACACTGTCAGTGCATAGAATTCATGTGGCACACTGCCAGTGGTAGATGCTTAGTGCCTACGTGTCACCAGGATTACTTAACTCTCTTGATGTGGAAGTATGGACAGGCTTGAATGTTAGGACTGCAATGTCTTGAGTTCATGTCTCTGGGTCCCGCAAAGATGGCAAATAAACTTCTCCTGCATAAGACATCCTGACTGCTGCCTCTTCTTCATCAACCTCTCGATCATCGTTTGTTAGAATTCTCTTACAAAATGAAAATTGCAAAAGTTGTGCCTATATTTAAGAATGGTGATAGTCATGAGGTGCCAAATTACAGACCTGTATCGATTCAACCTCATTTCTCTAAGATCCTTGAAAAACTTTTCTCAAATCTTGATAGGTTTATAGAACAATACAATTTACTCAATGAATGTCAGTATGGTTTTGGAAAAAATAGAGGAACTCCCCTAGCATTAACAGAAGTATTTGAGGAAATAACCAACAGCATTGATAAAAAGTTAAACTCTGTAGGTATATTTATAGACCTTAAAAAGCATTTGACACAATGAACCACCAAATACAACTGCAAAAAATGAAGGACAAAAATGGCATTCGTGGAGTTGCACTGAACTGGGTCAAATCATACCTCTCAGACCGGAAACGGTATGTTCAACTGGAGGAATGCACGTCTGAAATGCAGAATATTACTTGTGGGGTGCCACAAGGATCGATTTTGGGTCCTATGCTGTTTTTATTATATATAAATGATCTTTGCTATACCTCTTCTAAACTGAAATTCATACTATTTGCTGATGATACAACGATTCTGTGTTCAGGAAAGGATTTACAGCTTCTTATGACGGAAATCTCAACAGAAATATACAGTATAAGTTAAAACAATGGTTCGATAATAACAAATTGTCAATGAATATTATAAAAACAAAAATTATGATTTTTGGTAAACGAATTAAAGATACTGAAGTAAAACTCAAGATCAATAATATGGAAGTAGAGAGAGTTTATGAATGCAAATGTCTGGGTGGGATTTTAAGTCATAATGTAAGCTGGAAACCCCATATAACAAGTATACAATCAAAAATGGCAAGGAGTATATCAGTAATGTACAGAGCTAGACATCCGCTAAAATATAAAGCCTTACATATTATATATAGTTCATTAATTCTCCCATATATTAGCTACTGTACAGAGGTTTGGGGTAACATTTATAAAACTAATTTAGATCCACTTTATAAACGTCAGAAAAAAGCCATAAGAATCGTTCATAACGTTGGTTTTAGGGACCATAATGTGTTGTTTTTAGCATCTCATATAATGAAAATTGAAGACTTAATAAAATTTAAAACTCTTGTAGTAATGTACAAAGCAAGTCGAGACCTTCTCCCCAGAAACACCCAAAAACTGTTCAGCAGTAGAGAAGGAAATTATCATTTAAGAGGAGAATTTGTGATGAGAAAACATTGTGTTCACACCACCCTTAAAAGTATGTGTATCTCCCAAGCAGGAATAACATTGTGGAATGAGTTAGATAAAGAGACAAAACAGAGCAAAACACTAGGACACTTTAAAAGAACATGTAAAGACATTATCTTTAAAAAGTATGCTAGTGAAGTATCATAATTACTATCACTTTCACAGACAGGCACACACTCGCGTTTTTGTGTGGGGTTTGCCTGGATATGAATATCGAAGTATTATAAAGAAAGCTAAGACGCTAATGTATCATTGAGCATTGACTACAGTAAGTTTTAGTGTGTTTGGAATTAATTTTGTGTGACCTTAGAGGTCAGCTTGTTCAAGTTTTTCATGACTATGGACAAAAATAACACATGTTTCCAATGTTAATTGTTCATAGATTACATATACGTATGTATACTGTACAGATGTATACATGTCATTTCTTCTTTTTTTACTTTCATTTTTCCTTTTTCCTGTCAATCTTAAGTGTATGACTATAGGCAGATAGTAGTTTCCATTTCTACATGGTTATACAGAGCTTGTACATATGGGTATATTTGGTATAGTATGGCCGAGCGATACTGAAGTTTGTATATTTTTGTATGATCAGAATGAAAGAGAGATGTGCCCTGGTATAAGTCTTAAGTACCATACGGTGTATTTATTTTGTACGATCGTAAATGATAAATCCTTTATTATTTTTGTATGACTGTAAATGATTAATCCTTGAACAGGGGTGGGAGTCAATAAGCTTGTCTTCTTCCCACTCCTTTTCGAGTTAGAATGTATATTATTTTTCTTTTTTGTTTTTCTTTTATTGTGTATATATATTTTTCAGTTTTTTCTTGGATTTTGTGCCTTAGCTCGAAATAAAAACTCAATAAAAAAAAATAAAAAAATCCTTTGACCCTGTAAATGATAAATCCTTTATGACACTTTGTACGATCATAAACGATTTATATTAATACATAAGCACAGACTCATGCATTAGTTTCTTGCATGAGTGTAGCTGAAAGTTTACAGTATGTGATGTTACTTGAATGAGAGATAAGGGGTAGGTTTATTATAAGTTCTTTGAACTTCTTCCTACTCCTTTTGAGTCTTGTTTTTTGTTTTCCTCTGTAAAAAATGCTTGAAATACTTTTCTGCTCAAATGAAAAAATGAAAATGAATATGGAACAAAAACTGTACCTGTGTTTGTTGCTTTTCAGGGAAACGCGTGTGTCTGGGTGAGGGTCTCGCTAAGATGGAGCTGTTCCTGTTTCTGGTTGGTTTGATGCAGAAGTTTTCATTTTACGTTCCGGCCGGAGTGAAGCTGAGGACCGATGGAGTCTCTGGGGCCACCCGTGTCCCGCACCCCTTCGAGGTCCACGCTAAAGTCCGCTAAAAACATCTACAGAGCAACAGTTGTGTTTAGATGAAAAAACAATATGTGAAAAACACACATGTGAAACTGATTATGTTGAATTTTAATTAAAGCAGGCCACTTGTTGAAACTGTGTCTTGGCCAATGCCGCGGTAGAACTGCTTTACATTTTTCAGGCTTGTGATAATATGCACATTTGCTTGTATCATTAATGTGAGAAGATATCGCTGGGCATTTTTAGCTAATTGCTTCTGTTATCTCAAGTTACAGACACTTAGTTGTTCACAAGAAGACACATTTTATTAGTCTTCTGATATTGCCCCCCTGGCGGCTGCCCTGAGGTACAAACCTTTTTCATTGAGTTGGCCCAGACAAACAGCACTTTGAGTGCCTAATGTTCGAAATCTAGGAGTAATCATGGACTCAGACCTGAACTTAAACAGCCACATCAAAGCAATAACATCATTAGCTTTTTACCATCTGAAGAACATTGCTAAGATCAGAGGAATAGTGTCAACCAGACTCATCCATGCATTTGTCTCCAGCAGGTTAGATTACTGTAACGGCCTGCTCACTGGCCTTTCTAAACGAGCTGTTAGAGCTGCAGAACATCCAGAACGCTGCTGCTCGAGTCCTGACAAGAACCAGGAAATACGACCACATTAGTCCAGTGCTCCGGTCTCTGCACTGGCTTCCTGTCACTCAGAGAATAGAATTTAAAACAGCTCTGCTTGTGTACAAGTCTTTTCATGGTTTAGCACCAAAGTACATCTCTGACATGTTAGAGCCGTATGAACCATCTCAGGCCCTGAGAACTTCAGGGAGGGGTCTCCTGGTGGTTCCCAGAGTCAATAATAAACACGGTGAGGCTGCGTTTCAGTTTCATGCAGCTAAAATCTGGAACAGTCTTCATGAGGATGTGAGACAGGCCTCAACTCTGACAATGTTCAAATCCAGGCTGAAAACAGCTCTTTTACCCGTGCATATGAAAACTGAAAGTATTTTATCTGCACTCTTGCCTTTAACTATAAGTGATTAATTTTTATGTTGATGTTTTATTGATTGATTTTATCTGTTTTCTTGTCATTTTAACTTGTAACTGTGAAGCACTTTGAATTGCCTTGTGTATGAATTGTGCTCTACAATTAACTTGCCTTGCCTAATGTATCATCAACATCATTATGTAATATTTACTGGAACTGCTTTTACCTTATGAACCTTCACGGCCACGGGAAAAAAAATTGTTTTGTCATCATTTACTCTAGATTTTAAACCGATGTGAGGCGACTGTGTTTATTCATCACTCCATCAAATGTGTGGTCTGGTAGAAGTAGAAGGCTTACAAACTCAAAATAGAAGATTCAAATCTCTCGGACAATCAGTTTGGTTTTAGGAATAAGCACTCAACTTCACACGCTATTTGATATAACAGAAGAAATAACTAATGCTGTAGATAACAATAACTAATGCTGTAGATAACAAGAAATATGCAATAGGGTTATTTATTGACCTGAGTAAAGTGTTTGATACAATAAACTATGATATACTAATTAATAAACTAGAACATTATGGAATTAGGGGGGTAGCTCTACAGTGGGTTACCAGTTATTTAAAAAATAGAAAACAATGTGTGAAAATCGGTGATTATCAGTCAAGTTGTCGACAAATTGTGTGTGGTTTACCTCAGGGTTCCATTCTGGGCCCAAAATTGTTTAATATGTACATTAACGACATTTGTAAAACGTCTCAAATACTTAGATTTATCTTGTTTGCTGACGATACAAATATTTTTGCATCAGGAGACGACTTAAAACAACTGCGTCTGATTGTTAACATGGAACTCAAAAGTGTCAATAAGTGATTCAAACAAAATAAATTATCTCTAAATCTGAGTAAAAGCAAAATGATGATATTTGGCAACTGTAATTCCAATGCTCAGGAAGCAATTCAGATAGAGGGTGTTGTCATAGACCGAGTGCATGAAATCAAATTCCTTGGTGTTATTATAGATGACTTACTGAATTACTTGGAAAGATCATATTAAATATATATCTACGATAATTTCTAAGCATTTCAGTAATAGCAAAAGCAAAGCACATTTTAAACATCAAAGCTCTACATATCTTATACTGTTGATTGATTTTGCCCTATTTATATTATTGTACTGTGGTTTGGGGTAGTACTTATAAAAACACAGTTAAACCAATAGTATTGTTGCAAAGAGCTATCCGAGTAATTCATAAAGTTGGGTTTTTGGACCACACAAACTCATTATTTTTAAAATCAAAGATCATGAAGTTTTGTACAGATGTTATACAAAGCAAGGTACAAACTGTTACTGGGCCAAATACAAAGAAGGTTCCAAGAACGTACTGATGAATTGAACTTTAGGATTCAGAAACATAGCTCGACTTTGAAAAGTTTTAGTCCAACAGTTAATTTATTTATTGGTTTATTTGGTCGGGACAGTGCATGTTAATGAACATACAGTGAGGAAAATAAGTATTTGAACACCCTGCTATTTTGCAAGTTTTCCCACTTAGAAATCATGGAGGGGTCTGAAATTGTCATCGTAGGTGCATGTCCACTGTGAGAGACATAATCTAAAAAAAAAAATCCAGAAATCACAATGTATGATTTTTTAACTATTTATTTGTATGATACAGCTGCAAATAAGTATTTGAACACCTGTCTATCAGCTAGAATTCTGACCCTCAAAGACCTGTTAGTCTGCCTTTAAAATGTCCACCTCCACTCCATTTATTATCCTAAATTTAGATGCACCTGTTTGAGGTCTTTAGCTGCATAAAGACACCTGTCCACCCCATACAATCAGTAGAACTACTAACATGGCCAAGACCAAAGAGCTGTCCAAAGACACTAGAGACAAAATTGTACACCTCCACAAGGTTGGAAAGGGCTACGGGGAAATTGCCAAGCAGCTTGGTGAAAAAAGGTCCACTGTTGGAGCAATCATTAGAAAATGGAAGAAGCTAAACATGACTGTCAATCTCCCTCGGACTGGGGCTCCATGCAAGATCTCACCTCGTGGGGTCTCAATGATCCTAAGAAAGGTGAGAAATCAGCCCAGAACTACACGGGGGGAGCTGGTCAATGACCTGAAAAGAGCTGGGACCACCGTTTCCAAGGTTACTGTTGGTAATACACTAAGACGTCATGGTTTGAAATCATGCATGGCACGGAAGGTTCCCCTGCTTAAACCAGCACATGTCAAGGCCCGTCTTAAGTTTGCCAATGACCATTTGGATGATCCAGAGGAGTCATGGGAGAAAGTCATGTGGTCAGATCAGACCAAAATGGAACGTTTTGGTCATAATTCCACTAAACGTGTTTGGAGGAAGAAGAATGATGAGTACCATCCCAAGAACACCATCCCTACTGTGAAGCATGGGGGTGGTAGCATCATGCTTTGGGGGTGTTTTTCTGCACATGGGACAGGGCGACTGCACTGTATTAAGGAGAGGATGAGCGGGGCCATGTATTGCGAGATTTTGGGGAACAACCTCCTTCCCTCAGTTAGAGCATTGAAGATGGGTCGAGGCTGGGTCTTCCAACATGACAATGACCCGAAGTACACAGCCAGGATAACCAAGGAGTGGCTCTGTAAGAAGCATATCAAGGTTCTGGCGTGGCCTAGCCAGTCTCCAGACCTAAACCCAATAGAGAATCTTTGGAGGGAGCTCAAACTCTGTGTTTCTCAGCGACAGCCCAGAAACCTGACTGATCTAGAGAAGATCTGTGTGGAGGAGTGGGCCAAAATCCCTCCTGCAGTGTGTGCAAACCTGGTGAAAAACTACAGGAAACGTTTGACCTCTGTAATTGCAAACAAAGGCTACTGTACCAAATATTAACATTGATTTTCTCAGGTGTTCAAATACTTATTTGCAGCTGTATCATACAAATAAATAGTTAAAAAATCATACATTGTGATTTCTGGATTTTTTTTTTAGATTATGTCTCTCACAGTGGACATGCACCTACGATGACAATTTCAGACCCCTCCATGATTTCTAAGTGGGAGAACTTGCAAAATAGCAGGGTGTTCAAATACTTATTTTCCTCACTGTACATGGGTCTCATGCATGTAAACAAGCCACACCGGATTGTAGCCTTAGGCTAATTTCCATCGGTCCTCCCCCATTTGCACTCTCAAACACACTCTCATTCATCCTGTCCTATTGTACATGTTTTTAGTGGTAGGGGAAACCGGAGTACCCGGAGGAAACCTACGCAGACACGGGGAGAACATGCAAACTCCACAAAGAAAGGCCCCGTCCAGGTGGGAATCGAACCCGGGACCTTCTAGCTGTGAAGCACGAGCTCTAACCGCTGTACTACTGTGCTGCTGAAACGATGTCCAGACTCGGTGGTAGTAAGCTACTGTTGTAGCCACAGCTGCCCTGGGGTAGACTGACGGAAGCGAGGCAACCAGTCTTTCCCAACTCGGGGTAGTTTAATTGAAGATTTTATTTTTTTTAAACATTTTTTATAAAAATACTGGTTGGTTCATTTACCCCCATGGTGGTAAATGAACCAACCAGTATACCATGTACCAACCATGTACCCCATGGGGGTAAATGAACGACTTAAGGGCTACGCGAGACTAAACAGGTTCCAAGTTCAGTCTGGGACAAATGCATAACTAAACCTGGTAACAACAGGTTGAATCCATGTGACACGCCCAACGTGAACTTTACACCTGCTTCTGAGACTTTGTCATCGTTATGTAATATTGACTGTGGCTTAGTTCAGGCTTCAGTTTCTGTGTTTTGTGTTTCCATGTAGAAAACAAGAACAAGAAAAAAGACTCTTTTGTTTTCTTATTTGGGGAAAAACATTTTTAGTAATTGTTTACTATGTATATATTTTTAACAGACATGAGGAGACAGTATTTAATAATCACTCCAGTAAATGTATGATCTGGTAGAAGTAAAAGGTTTACAAACTCAAAATAGAGGATTCAAATCTAATTAATAAAAATAAAAAACTGTCTTTTCTTTTTGTGGAATAATATCGAGCAGTGATTCTCAACTGGTGGGTCGGGACCCAAAAGTGAGTCGCGGAACCATTTTTAATGGGTCGCAAGCATGTTCCAGGGAAATATTCAAAGTTTCCATCTGAAACTGCATGGAAACACGACTGGAGTCATAATGTTATAGGGTTGTCCATCCATCCATTTCCTTACGCCTTATCCGGGGCCAGGTTGCAGAGGCGGCAGTCTCAGCACAGATGCCCAGACTTCTTATTGGGCTGTTTTGATCATAATTTCAGTCTTAAAGGCATATTTGCTTATTCAATAAAAATGTGAGGAAAATACAATATTTTACACAATGTGACAAGTTACATTTTTATCTGGGTCGTGGCTTGCCATCCCAGGGTAATGATGGGTCCTGAAGTCACTTGAGAACCACTGGTACAGAGGTTACATATTCTGCAGCTTTTATGTTAGGCCGATGCACTCAAACCTTGTGTCCGTGATGATATGTTGTAGACCATTATCTGAATGCATAAACATTGCGAGCCTTAACACAATTAACCTCTGGGTTGATCTTATCGGGGCTAAAAAACACTGAGCTCAAGTGTTTTTAATGTGGGAGGAGCTCCATAAGTTATGCAAGACTTACAGTAAATATTGAGAGCTGGTTCTCTCCAGTGGCACTTTGATCTTTTCAACATGTGGCTCGACAGTTTGCTGCTGAGTTTGGATTTAAAGTCAATCTTGCTGTTTTTTGTGCTGTTTGTCCTGATAGCAGACTATGTCAAAAACAGGAATCCTCCAAATTACCCTCCTGGACCACGGGCCCTGCCTATTTTGGGAAACTTTCTGGATTCTGACAGTAAATATCCTCACCTGAGCTTTTCCAAGGTAAGCTTCATATTGACCTATTTTCACTGTAGATTGACAGCTGTGTTTGGATGTTGTGGGTGCAGGATGTAGAGGTGTGTATTTAGGAGAGATGTATTATACACATTACTTTTGGTGAATACAAAGTAGTCGTAGTAAATGATACTGTAATAATCTTTGAAATAATAAATGTAACAAACCTGTTATTTTTGAAATGTTGGTTTAATAAACCAGTTATGTCCATATCTGAATGAAATTACTTTAAAATTACTGCACATTTTAATAGTCTATTTACTACATCCATTGTACTACATGTTTCTGTTGTTTACATTGGTTATTGTTATTTCACAGTTGGCTGAAATCTATGGAAATGTCTTCAGCTTTCGATTTGGCAGCGCTAAGTTTGTCTTCGTCTGTGGATACGAGATGGTGAAAGAAGCCTTGGTGAACCAAGCTGATACTTTTGTGGATCGTCCCTTCAGCCCGATGGCCGACAGGCTTCTCTCTGGAACAGATGGTTATTGACCTCTTTATTCTGCTTCAGACAGCACTGAATAATAAGTTACTGTATTTCTATGGAGCACCGAATGACATTTTGTAATGTATATTTAGGGTATTTTCTTCACATTTAGGTCATTTTTAAATATATACTGTAAATTCTTAATGTTTAATTTAACAAACACATTTATTTTCCAAACATTTAGGATAATTTCTTCACATCTTCACTACATTTAAATACAAAAATAAGCCGTGGCCATAACATCTGCTACTGCTAGAACAAATTGATTGAACAAACATGATGAAAGTATGTAAAAAGTAAACAGTAAAAGTCATCATTTACGCAACTTGTATGGGCCCCGGAGTGTCCTGAGGCTGAAGGGTTTCCCGCACCCCTGCAACAACAGCCCTCTCCATCCAGTCCATTTTAGGCTTTTGTGGTCACTTGTCAGTCAGTGGTCAAGATAAAAATGGCTACAGGCAGGAGGCTTTGTGCACAGCACTCCTTGGCGCTGCCCACTCATTTGGATAGTCTGCATATTCATATTCTTTTTCGAGAGAAAAAGTCCACATTAATATTTATTTTTTAACTTAAATTTGCAACACATACACACACTCCTTTGCAACTGTCTTCTACTAGTCAACAAACATTGTCTTTTGCTGCAGGAGGCCTCTTTCAGAGCAGTGGTGAAAAGTGGAAAAGACAGAGACGTTTTGCTTTGTCCACATTGAGGAGCTTTGGTCTGGGAAAAAGCCCCATGGAGCAGTGCATCCGTGAGGAGATCCAGTATCTGCAGGACGAGATACTGAGTCACAAAGGTATAGTAATAACAAATTGAACATATGAATGGATACAGTGTCACAGTGGTTTGTATACCTGATTCTTCGTATGTACTACTTAATTTGGTCAGTTCATTGATGACCCCTAAATGTCCATAATGAATGGGGGAGTTTGGTGTTACCCATAAAAGTGAGTGCTAAAGCCCACCATAGTCTCAAACAAAGTGGAATAATATTATTCCACGTTGTTTGAGACTATGGTATGTATCTAAGCAAGGTTACGTTATTGCTTCTTATATTTTCATGTAATTTATGATAAGTGTCCAAAAACGTGTGCTTCTTGTGTCTGTGAGCACTATCCATGTGTAACATGTTATCTCCTCAGGAGGGCCGTTCACACCCACTGGAATTTTCAATAACGCTGCGTCCAACATTATCTGTCAGCTGGTGATGGGGAAACGCTTTGAATACAGCGACAATAAATTTCAGACCATGCTCCATCTCTTAAGTAAAACTCTTCATTTACAAGGAACAATATGGGCTCAGGTATGGTATCACCAACCATACTAAACCATTAGTTTACATTTACATTACTTTACTATAGCACAGAGGTTTCCAAAGTGGCGTTCGGGAAGCCTCATGGGGTCACAAGACTCTGAGGTGGGGGTCGCAAAATGATTTAAAGGCAATATTTTTTTCAATGTACACTTTTTATGCGATTTTAATTGAAAACTGCCAATTATATTTCGCATTGGTGGGTCACGGCCTGAAAAGTTGGGGTACCTCTTTTGTGAAGACATTAGAATCCCAGTTATCTTAACTCATTAAATGTAGTGGCTAAATTGCCCTCTGCTAATTACAACTATTGGTTGAAGGTGTGCAGAAGTTGCTTGAGCACGCGTGTCTTTCAACACACCACAAGAGTCCAGTGATGTTACTAAAACAGATTTATTTGGGTCACCTTAGCCTTAAATTAGAATGTTATGACCCGGGTCATAACATTCTGATTACAAGAAAAGGTAAACCACAGTGCCCCATATAATAGGGGCGGGAGGCACACATGCATTGGACAGTCAAAATAGCTCCTACATTACTGTACAGTAAAATGTATCTAACGATTATGACGATGATATGTATCATTGCAAGATGTATTACTTCTTTTACATAAAGGTTATACAATGATGAGTTTGATTTTATAGCTGTATGAGTCGTTCCCCTGGCTGATGAAGCACCTGCCTGGTCCACACAACGCAATGTTCGAGGACACAGCGACAATCCAGAAATTCGTGGCTGAGGAGGTGGAGAGGCACAAGCAGGACTTAAACCCCAGTAACCCGCGGGACTACATCGATGCCTTCATTATTGAGATGCAAAATGTGAGTAAATAAAAACTCCTGTACAAGATGCTATTGATTTTTTTTGCTTACTTTTCTCAACCAAATATTAATTCCATATTATATATATATATATATATATATATATATATATATACACACACATATATATATATATATATATATATATAATATATTTCATTTTCGGCCACGGTCTGTGATTTGAGATGTAAAGCACAACTAATCCCTGATGTTCCTTCCCAGGGTCGTGGCTGACCTCAGCCTTGTCTGCATGTCTTTGCAGTGGTGCGCCCTGACATTTCCTAGATGGTGCTAATGGGCTGCTAAGTTCTTCCATAGGATGCTCAGAAAAGTGAAACTTTGAGGCCTTTTAACAACATAAAACTGTTTTGCGCAGACACTGTGCCCACTTTGATGTTCATACTGTATCAATAATCTGCAGTTTAGATCCACACTGGATTTGACCTTTTTCCCTCACAAAAGACCTAAGAGAAATGCTGGTTCTGTCTGTGCAGCATAAAGACTCAGACACTGGTTTTGATGAGACCAATTTGGCTTATTGTTCCATGGACATGTTCTTTGCCGGGACAGACACCACCTCCACCACTCTGCAATGGGCCTTGATTTACCTCATAAAGCACCCGGAGGTACAGGGTAAGGCACCTAATACACTAGAATAAAAGCTGCACCAGACAACAATCAAAGGAGATGCAAAAGTGCATCCAGCCACTGCACCAATAATTTAGAACGTGCATTTTCGGTTGCTTCATTGCTTTTCAGAAAAGGTTCAGGCAGAGATCGACAGAGTCATTGGACAAAGTCGTTTGCCCACTATGGCAGACCGAACCAACCTGCCCTACACCAACGCGGTTATCCATGAGATCCAGAGAATAGGAAACATAGTTCCACTCAATGCACCGAGAATGACCTCTAGAGACACCACACTGGGAGGATACTTCATACCAAAGGTACAGCAGGGCAATGCCCTATATATCCTCATTTACACCAGTTCATTGTATACAACAAACAAATAATGAAATTAAATGTTTTTGGTGAAGAGAGTGAATGTTGTTTTCACAGGGAACAACCATCATGCCCATGCTGCACTCGGTCCTCTTTGATAAGACTCGGTGGGAGACTCCGGATACCTTTAACCCAGGACACTTCCTGGACAAAGACGGAACGTTTATGAAGAGAGATGCTCTGCTGCCTTTCTCAGCAGGTGAAACCAATGGCCGCTAGCTGCTCTGCTTTATGACCGCAACACTGGAGGCCGCCATTGCTCCGCCATTGCTGTAGTACCGCCAGGGGTTAAAGTGGGATTTGGGAGGTGGGGGAACTCTAACCTTTAACAAGCAGTAGGAATCGCGCTACATTTTATATTTTTTTATGTACTTCGGTACTGACATGTAGTCATAGGTTCTGAACAGATACTGCACAATACAAGGTATTTGATACTGTAATTATTTTATTTTCCAATATTTTTAATACCTTGAATTATTTTTAGATATCCTTTAGTAGGTTTTAACAATCATAAATGATTGGAGGTCTATGTGATTTACTAAATGAACAAATTCTGCTTTTGCCAGATCCACTCTTTTGGGTTCTTCTTAGATGTAGGACTGCAGAGCACCATGCCTGCCCAGAGAGGAGCTTAATAGATTATAGAAACAAATAAAATGTCAGGATCCACTTATTCAAAGAAGGCCCAACCAAAGAAATGAACATGTGTGCTGAAACATTACTTATTAACAATTTTGGCTTGTTATTATGTTCTTTATTTAAGAAAATCCTCTTTCATAGTCAGTGGTGCTTACAGCAGGGCTCTTGCAGGCTGGTCAGGGGTGAGCCTCCCACCACCAAACGTATTCATATTTTTGGGATAAATAAATGAAAATTTAATTATCATCACTGCTTGAACAGAATAGAATTGGGCCTAAACATAAAAGTTATATTATATTCCAGCATTTTAAGGCTTTGGAGGAAAAAAAAGAAAAAACACAGCAATAGATTAATACAGAATAATAAAGAATAATAAACTAGGACTACTCAGAACTAAACCAGGATTAAGCCAGGGCAAAAACATGCAATATCAGGACTAAGGCAGGACTAAATCACATCTAAACCAGGCCAAAGGCCTAATACAGAATGAGACCAGTACATCTCAAACAACATGTACTAACTCCTGCTCAGCCACTGCTCCTCAGCGCTGAGCAGACAGACCATGGAAAATAATAAATAAGGGCGGACCAAACGCTGTTCTGTCCAGATCTCGCGCTTTACGAAAAAACTCAGTAAATGAAGCGCTCCTTGGAGATGGCGCGCTCATCCACATATTCCGCTTCAGCCTCGTTTACCATGTTAACTTTGCAAAGAGCATCTCTGCGCTTGTACATTTCCCACAAACACGTATTGAATGAAGTCAGAGCAGAAAGGAAGAAAAATGCACCTGTCAGATTAATGATTCAGATGTTATTTAGTAAAGTTAGCGCCCAGGGAGCGAGGTTTAGCGTGTTGACCGGTTAAACACGAGTGCTGGTGGTGCAGAGCAGTTTTCCAAAACTCACGCACCATCAGCTTTATCGTCCGCTTTACAAACATCCACAGCTGAACTGGTGTCCTTACCTTAAAGTCGCTGGTTAAGCCCTTTGCACCGGTGAAGGCAGGAACACATGCTGCACCTGACGCGGACCGGAGTCCTGCTTCTGCATGGGATAATCCGAGCAAACACGATTCATGCTGTCCTTGTGCTGCGGTTTGATAAAATCTGTCAGTCCGTCCAACGATAAGCCTCCTGTTTTCTCAGTTTAGCGTCTTACACCGTTTAACAGAGCCATGTTTTCATTTGAGCCCGCGCTAGGAGATGATGGTCCGGAGCCTGAGGCACACTGCTACGCAAAGTGCCGCGAACTTGCTGTGGAGCGACGCGAATGCGGCGCGGATAATGCCGGAAAAAATATAATTTTTATGGAAAATGAGGTCAGATTATATTTTTTGGCCCCCGGGACGCATATTGAGTAGGCCCAACCTAGTACTTTTATTGCATTGATTTATCTCACAGGCAGAATTTCGTATGTGTGTGAAAATGACAAAGTTGCAATCATGAACTTTTTTTTTCTTTCTTTTTTTTGCCATGCGAAGGTGGGGGAACGCCGTTCCCGACCGTTCCCGCCCACTTTAACCCCTGAGTACCGCCATATCATCGCTAGGCCCCCATTGAAAAGCATTGGACTTTAGACACGTTAAAAACAACTTTAATGCCTGGGTTCAATTTTTTTAACACTTTCTATGGCTACATATTCCTCCTGAGATAACGCTGGGTTACTCACAAAAAAAGAAACCAGGCTGGTTTTCGAAATAATTTTTTTTTAATCTCCTACTTAACGGAGGTTGGACTGTTGGCATTGGAGCTGCACGAGCTACACGTCACGCAAGGGCCGAGTCTACAGTGAAAATCCCGCCCTTATGCCCTTATTAGGAACATGCTTCGTCAGAGCTGGGGAGGAGGAGTCTGTAAATCCGCCATGATTTCCCCCTCGAACGTGGTCATTATGGTAAACGGGGAGGAGTGAGGAGGAGTTGTCTATTCTTTTTAACGGTCTATGGGTGAAACACATACATTGATTTCACTACATAGTTTTAAATATAGTGTTTTGGCATTTGTCTGCTTCCTTCTGAGGGTGGCATTGTAAACTTCACTTATTGCACATTATTAGGCGCTACTTAAGTGTTCATCTTATTTGTACAACAAAGTGATACAAATGAGATGTCTACATAAAATGTAACGCTAATTTTGAGGTTTATATTTATGAGTTAGTGTCAATGGCCGCTTATAGCAGAGTTTCATGACGACGACACTGGGTGTCGCCATTGCCCTCCATTGCTGTAATACCTTCATCTAGGGGCGCAGAACAAGCTAGTTTTCCATTAGAAACTTTAGACACGTTTTAAACAACTTTAAAGCCTGGTGGATCATTTTTTTAAACTTTCTACAGCTAGATATTCCTCCTGTAATAACGCTGGGTTCGGCACAATTAAAGGGACCAGCTGGTTTTCGTAAGAAACATTTTAGAAATCTCGTATATTAATGAGGGCCTGACTTTGATTGATAGGCCGTTAGCATGAGAGCTAATGACGCGGTTACCACCGAACAACGCACCCCGCGAGGGCCGAGTCTACATTAAAGATCTCGCTCTTTTGCCCTTTTTAGGAACATGCTCAGTCGGAACTGGGTAGGAGTCTGTAAATCCAGCATGGATTCCTTTTCGAACGTAGTTATTAACGTAAACGGGGAGGGGTGAGCATTTGATGTCTATTATTTTTACAGTCTATAGTTAATGTCTAATGATCTTCTGTACTTTTGAACCCTGCTGTTTACAAAGTTTACTTTGACAAGACCAGTGGTTCTCAATTAGTGGCTCAAGATCAAGACCCAAAAGTGGGTCAATTTTTAAGATTTGAAATGAAACAACCAAGATGTGCTTAAACTGCAGACTTTCAGCTTTAATCTGAGGGTATTTACATTCAAGTCAGATATACGGTGTAGGAATTACAACCGTTTGTATGTGTGCCTCCCACTTTTTAAGGGACCAAAAGTAATGGGACAAGTGGCTGCTCAGCAGTCCTAAGGAAGAATATTCATCAACATCAAAACCCTATCCCCACTGTGAAGTATGGTGCAGGGAGAATCATGGTGTGGGGCTGTTTTGTTGCCTCAGGGCCTGGACAACGTCCTATCTTCAATGGAAAATTGAATTCACAATTTTCTCAAGATATTTTGCAGAAAAAACTGTAACATTCACAACAGCGTGGAATAAGTAAGTGAATGTTGTATTAAATAGCTGGCTGACCCTTCTTTTGCAGCAATAACTGCTTCCCTGTAACGTATTTTCCGGACTATAAGTCGATCCGGAGTATAAGACGCACCAACCAAAAAATGCCTAATGAAGAAAAAAAATAGGCTGAATAGGCGTACGGTATGCTAACGTAACACATTGATAGTTAGCTACAGTACATGAAGCATAAACAACAAACTAAATAGGTGTGTGGTATGCTAACGTCACATAAACAGTTCAGATAACGATAAAGAACACACCAAACGCTCAATCTCACTCCAAATCACTAAATCCATTGAAATCTTCATCCTCTGTGTCACTTTTGAACAATCTCCTTGGCAACTGCCTGGGCACGGAGGCGTAACTGCAACGTTGACAAGCCTCTTCCGGCAGCACGTTTTTCAAGCTCATTCCTTTAGCTTTGGCCATCTAGCTTTTAGCCCGCGATTAGCTTTTTTGTTTTCTTCATTGCAGTAAGAGAAAACTCACTTTTCGCAAGTTTCTCGCTCACTCCAAACTTCTGCTGGTCGATTAGCCTGCAGTGCCCTCTAGTGGCATGTGAAATGATATATTTGAATGAAAAAAAAAAACACATATTAGTCGCTCCAGAGTATAAGACGCACCAGGCAAACTATGAAAAAAAAATGTGACTTATAGTCCAGACAATACGGTAGTGGCAGATTAGACACAATAAAACCAGGATGAATCTTGGACCATTCACAAAACTGTTGCAGTTCAGCGAGATTTCTGAAGATTTCTGGGTTCACTTACTTATTCTACACTGTATTGTGAATGTTTACATGTAATGGCAAGTAAAAATATGATAAAATGTAAATGTTTGGGTGGTATTTGTTAAAGCAGACACTGTTTACTCATTCTTATGATTTTGATGAAGATCAGACCACATTTAGTGAACAATCTAGGCAGAAATGTGAGAAATTCCAAAGCGTTCACATGTGTGTGTATATACATATATATGTAAGGGATAATGCACGACGAGGTGTCCATTATCAGAAGCGAACGTCGTCCAGTTATTTCTGATAATGGACACCTCGTCGTGCATTATCCCGCTTATACCATGGTCCGGCAAACTGAAACTGTTCATTGGGACCTGTTTACTTATTTTTGAAGTCCTGGGCAGGAGTTATTTCACTTTTTAATCTGTTTACCTGAAACTAGTTCCATCTCAATAGTTTATCGTTACTATGGAAACAGCTGCAGTGGAGTGATATACAGTAGAACGTGATTTAACTGTTTTTTTAACTGGTGTACATTTTCACTTTTTAATGGACACCTTCCAGCCAATCAGAATCGAGTATTCACCCAGACCATGGTATATATATATATATATACAGTATATATTATATATATATATATATATATATATATATATATATATATATATACATACCCCTCCTGGAACCGCCACCTTAATGTGGTAGAAAGGTTTGAGCGCCCGAATGATGCTGGGAGCTCTGTTGTCGGGGCTTCGTGCCCCTGGGTCTCCCATGGCAAACAGGTCCTAGGTGACGGGTCAGAAAAAGAGCGGTTCAGAAGCCCCTTATGACAGACAAACAGGCCCGGTTAGAATCGTAAGGCCGTCCTTCTGTGGACCCACCACCTGCAGGAGGACCCATAGGGGCTGGTGCAATGTGATTTGGGCAGCTCCAGCGGCTGCCCCCACAACCCGGCAACGGACAAGTGGAAGAAACTGGATGGATGGATATATATACATGAAATATTTTTTTCCTAATACAAATCCAGAGATAAGTCAAAACAAAAAATGTACATATGCAGCACTGACTTACCAGGTTGTTGTGTTCAGTGTCCGATGTCGGACAGTCGCAACCCAAGTTTTAAAATATTCAAACTGCTTCTATGCTAAACTCAAATTAAAGTGAATCTCAGCTTTTCCAAATTAATGATAAATTGGCAGATTTCTTGTATTTATTTTTTTCAAAATTTATATTACAGATTTCTTGTAATTTATGGTACTACCAGGCATACCACTGCTTATTAGGGTTATAGACTAATACCAAAGCTAAGTCACTGAATTCCTCTTATCAATGCTAATCTTTATGGTGGTACTTTGTTGATTGATCTTTTCTTGAGAGAATACAATTAATTGAGATAGTAAATGTGCCAGTTGTATGATATACTACATCTTACAATGTCTGGCCTCTGTATAGCCTTCATGTAGATCTAGATTCTAGAGGGTGATGATGCCAAAAATCTGAATGTTGCACACATTAATTTTCCTTTGTGACTGATAAGTTTTGTCTTTCAGGGAAACGCGTGTGTCTGGGTGAGGGCCTTGCTAAGATGGAGTTGTTCCTGTTTCTGGTTGGTTTGCTGCAGAAGTTTTCTTTCTACGTCCCAGACGGAGTAGAGCTGAGGACCGACGGCATCACCGGGATAACACGTGTCCCACATCCCTTCAAAGTCCACGCCAAAGTCCGATAAAACAGATCCAGACTTAAGCACTTTTCCTTCACGATCCTGTTTTTAGTCCAATAAACTAGTATGGACAAACTGTAAACGAACACGATGCAAAACAGACAACTCTCTCAAATGGTAGAACAGATTAATTGTTTTTAACTAGAGGCTTGGCTGTTTCAAACAGCAGTGATAATGTATAATTGAAAGTCATTGTTGTGTAGAAAAAGGCCATCTGAATAAGAAGAGGAGATAGCAGGGAACATTTAGCACAATTTTAAAAGTCCAATTAATCATTCTCTACTCCGGGTCTTGAAATGTTGTTGTGCTTTATTTGTTTTTTGTCTGGCCCGGGACAAACCTACAGTCTGCCTGAATCTGAACTGGACCTGGGAACTTGTGAACGCACTCACACAAAAAGCTGAACCCTGTGATCAATAATGGGAACTTTGCCTTTGTCTTTCACCTGCTTCAGAGGCTTGGTCATTGTTATGTAATGTAGACTGTGGTTTGGGTAAGTTGGTCTGGTAAAAGTGCAAGGTCTACAAGCTCAAAGCAGAAGATTTAACTTCATATGAATAAATATAATTAAATAAACCGATTTGCAAACTGTATTTTTAATTTTGTGAACCCTGCACCTAAGATTTATGTTTTCCTTCTTTCTTTTTGGTGGAGTAAAGGATACCTATTGTCTGATTTGATTCTGGGCCCATCACAGATAACCTCTTTACAAGGTTCATAAGTTGTTTCTCTAAATATTGAGCGCTGGTTCTCTCCAGTATTACGTTTCTTTTCAACATGTGGCTCAAATTTGCTGCTGAGTTTGGATTTAAAGTGAATTTAGCTGTTTTTGGTGGTGAAAGTTGATGCATGAATTAGGCCTGGGTTTTAAAAAGGTTATAATATTTCTCACTTTTATTTGAGTAGGCTATTGAACTTGCTACAGATAAATGAGTCCAATTCCATTTTAATTATTCATAAAATATATGTATAAATTGAAATCTATCTGAAAAAGGCCTGAACAGAGTTGCAGCTTGTTGTCCCGTGTGATAAATTGGTCTTGATTGTCTTTTGTGAGACATGGGCAGGCCCCTCTGACTAACATTATTACATCTACATACCATAAGTCACCAGTCTATCCTTCCAGCCCTGTGTGGATGATATAGCTGGGATTAGTTCTTCCAAAGCTCCTAATCATGCAGACGCTCGACTTGTTTTCGCGTTTTGAATTGAGGGGAACCCTGCTTGTTATTTTGTCTGTGCTGCTGATATTGTATTTGATAAGAAATAAAGATCCACCCAACTTCCCACCGGGACCGCGGCCTCTTCCTCTCATCGGAAGCATTTTAACATTGAACCAAAGCAGCCACATATCTACCTCACCAAGGTAAGACCACTGCAGAAAACTGCTGACCGGTGTACACATTAAAGTAATTAAGTCATGAAAGTTCAAGCTGCTACAACTTTATAGTTTACATAAACAGAAGTATGCTTGAGGTTTAAGACTCTGTCAAAAAACAACAACATATTGTTATATTAGTGTATTGATTACACATAACAGCTATTTTTAACAGCTTTGTTTATTGTATATATTTTTCTGCGCAGAATAACAAAAGTTTTAATTTCAAATATTGACCAAAGATTTCTCAATATGTTTTTATATTTGGGTTTTCTTCGACAACAAACACAATAGTTTACTGTATAATGTTACTGGTCACATTTAGATTTTAAAAGAGAGAGGGAGAGAATCTGAAAGTGAGAAAATGTGAAATCAACTTGAGAAACATGCCCTGCCTCAGAGTCACATGCTGGACAACAGAGTCCTCATTCTCCTGTCCGTACCTCCGCAGCTCGCTGCAGTCTATGGGAACGTCTACTGCATCCGCGTAGGACGGGACAAGAGCGTGTTTGTGTGCGGCTTCAAAATGGTGAAGGAGGCTCTCGTGACGCAGGCCGAGAACTTTGTGGACCGGCCCTACAGCCCCATGGTGACCAGGATCTATGCTGGAAACTCAGGTAGGAGATATTGTTAGTTCCAAACAATATCCTTTATTTATTTATTTTTTACTTTCTCAGAATTATTTCTCACTTCCGAATTGGCTTGTGCAGGATTTTTTTTTTTTTTTTTTTTTACCCATTTAAGTGGGGCTGTAGAGACTGAGGTTTGTGTCTCTTCGTGTGTGCCTCAGCGGGGTTGTTTTTCAGCAATGGCAAAGTGTGGCGAAGGCAGCGGAGGTTTGCGATGGCCACACTGAGAGCGTTTGGCCTCACCACAAGTTCAATGGAGAACAGAATCTGTGAGGAGAGCCGCTACCTGCAGGACGCCATGGAGAAGAAGAAAGGTAAAGTATGCACCAGCTCAATATGTACCGACAGCATCCTCAGTGGCGTAGCAAGGGTACCAAGGGGCCCCAAGCAAGAATGTCGGTAGGGGGCCCTCTGGTGGCCGCTCGGTGTACTGCGCACTGGGAGAGAGGACGTCATTTGGGCAAGGTTGTCACCTGACAACTCCCATAATGCAGTTCTCTGCATTAGTTTCCCTCAGAACAGAAGGCTGATGAGGCTGCATCCGAAACCATTACATTGTAGCCACTAAGTACTAACACTAGCAACTAATCCTTAACCTTTCATGGGGTCAACTGTTAGATCTCTATGCAGTTAGTGAACTTCTGCTTCAGCAGCATTTGCCCAATTCGACCATCCTTACCCAGGGGAAGGGGAAGTGACATCACCAACAGCTGTTTCTTCTTCTTTAAAATTCAGTGCAAGCCAAACAAAAGTGCATACCGCCACCTACTGTATATTGTCCAACAACAACATAGTGTCCAAATAAAGACATTTAAGTGAAAAAAAGAGAAACATCCAAATGATCCTTCACATTTCCCTTTATTTTATCTCAACAGCAGTTTCATAAAGCTACAGTATGCAAATTAGCCATGTGGCTTAAGTTTCTACTAAAAGAAAGCAAAAGCACAAACTGCCTTCATTTAAGCCATTTACTGAGGAGGCTCTTTAAAACCATGTGACTGAGCTGTGGTGACTCTAACATGTATTGTGTCACTTTTATAAAGTTTGGCTTGTGCAGAATCTTTTTTTTAATTGTTTTTATTATTAAATGTGCACCTGTCAATCAACAGTGGTTGCGCATGAATCACTCGAGGGTGGGGGCGAGGGGGTGGGGAGATTGGCGCAGTGGCTTATGGGATGGCACATAGCTCCTAATCGCCAGTGAGTTAGCATCAGAGGTCCCTATGCTAAAGTGGCTATGATAGTTAGCAAACAGGTCACTTTCCCCAACTCCTTCCTAACTGAAAGCCCAATTCGGACGCATCTTATCATGGCGGACGCTGACGCACATCCGGTTTGGCGTAAGACCTCTTACCAATTTACTGGTTTCGGATGCAGCAATAGACTCACTAAATCATGCAGCAGGATGGAGATGAACAGCGCCACGGAGCATTGGTGGAGAGATGATGTAACTGCATCACCAAAAACATTAGGAAGAGTGTGTATATCATGCGTTTATTGCAGGATTCTGAATAACGGGTTGGTTCATGGGGGCACTTGACTCTTGGGGGCCCCAGGCAGTTGCCTGCCTTGCCTTATGGCAAGCTACGCCTCTGAGCATCCTGTGCACGTTCATTCACAGAACTTTCATAACATGGTAATTAAAGTTTATGCTAATTAAATGTGTAACCACTTTGGGGCTTGCAGGTGCTCGTCCTATAAGATCATGAAAATGTGCATTCACTTCTGTTATTCAACTTAAACTGTGAAACTGATATATGATAGACTCATTACATGCAAAGTGAGATATGTACAGCCTTTATTTGTTATAATTTTAATTATTATGGCTCAGCTTACACAAACCCCAAATTAAAAATCTCATAAAATTAGAATATTTTAAAAATGGACCGTAAGCCATAATCATCAAAATTATAACAAATAAAGGCTTGTCACTTTGCGTGTAATGAGTCTATATCATGTATTAGTTTCCCATTTTAAGTTGAATTACAGAAATAAATGAACTTTTCATGATATTCTAATTATATAACGAGCACCTGTATATAAATAAAATTGACAATGCTTTTAATGCTGACATGACAGCATTAAAAGTTATTAAATGAGTTGTACCAAAATCAAGGCCATACATTTTTAAAAATCATTAAATTGGATTCAAACTGGTGTCAAAACAAGATTTGCTGGACATGTATGACATTGTTCAAAAAATGTCATACATTTTTGTTTAAAGTAAAAATAAAATAAAATACCAAAACATATTCAGTTGCAGTTTTCACTGAAATTTACCACTTATTTTTGCTAAAACGTTTTGTCCAATTCTCTTTCCTCTTTTTAAATATTTGCAAATCTTATGTAATGTAATATGCACTGATTTCCTATTTCTGTGTTTGTGACATTAAAATTGTGTGTTTGGGCATTAAAAATCCTTACATTTGACTTCTGCCTGTATAAACCCTGATATTAATGACCATCTTTTATGTTAGTTCAACCCTTCACTGTGGGTTGTGAAGCAAAGTGCGACCCATCTTTCTACTAATAACTTACATTTTTCTGACTCATACTATCATATAATATGAATATTTTAGGTGAGCCTTTCGACCCGGTGCCCCTCTTGAACAACGCTGTGGCCAACATCATTTGTCAGATTGTGTTTGGGAAAAGGTTCGATTACACCAACCAGCGCTTCCAGGACATGCTCAACGATCTCAATGAACTGGCGTACTTAGAGGGCTCCGTGTGGGCTTTTGTGAGTATAAAAAGTCAAATACTATTACATAACTCTGTGATTTGAAAGTAAGCATGTACCAAATCTATGCAAAATTGCTGGGGGGAAAAAGATAGATATCAAAATGAGCACTCTAGACCAGTCTGATAGTGATAAGGGACTATGTTTACACAAGAATTTTGTAAAACCTTATTTGAATACATGATATGGACCCTAATGTAAACCGTAAGCTTGTTGCTTTCAAGATATTTTTTGTCAACAATTATCTTAATTGTTGTATAATGTTATAAAGTTCATGTCTGGGGAAAAAAGTGAAAGTTGCGTGAGTGATTCAAGTTAGCTACCATCTCAGCTGTATCTCTCAATATGGTCCTCAATGCACTACTGTATCTAAAACATGTGATCTTGTAAACCATTTATAATTTTCTCTGTGGCCCAAAGAAAAAGCCATAATACATTTTGATCTTTCTCTGAATTAATTCCATAACGTTTTCCTGCGCAAAGCTCTATGATGCCTTCCCAGTGCTGATGGCGCACATGCCGGGGCCGCACAATGGCATCTTCATCCGGGCCAAGTCCCTCGAGATCTTCATCAGGGAGGAGGTGGAGAGGCACAAGCTGGACCTGGACTCCAGCTCCCCACGAGACTACATCGACACCTTCCTTATAGAGGCAAAGGTAGGTCCCAAGGTTAATTTGTGATTCTATGCCAGACAGTATGGAGGTCACAGTGTCAAATTTAATAATTACGTTACGTGATTGAATTACTTTTTACTCTCTGGGCAGCACTTGCTAATCGTTTTCCAATATTCGCAGCCAATGAGGGAAGAATGTAACCACTGCTCTAGCTGGTTGTGTATGAAAAATATACATTAGTTTTAGCCGTTCTTTCATTGCCATTGCTGAGTCTTAACCTCTTAACCAAATCTAAAAGCTTCTCGCCTGCAGAGCAACAGTGTAATGCCTCATTTAAAAGCTAATGTTTCTGTTGCGTTGTTACCCCGTTTTCGACACATTTTTGTCACATTTAATTATTTTTTTATGTCGCTTTTTTACCTTTTTTTTTTTTTGTCAGTTTATTGTAGGGGTTTCATCACTTTTTTTTGTCGCTCTTTTGTTGTTTTGTCATCACTTTATTTTGTCACTTTGTGCCCGGTTCAGGTGGGGGTTAAGAGTAAACATATATTTTATAACTTCTGGAAATCAGGCAAGAGTATTGAGTATTGATGAATGTATTAATGTATGCCCCTGGCTGATTGTAAATATTCTTTGCCTTGTCGCTTCTCTTTATTTGGCAGCAAAGCAGTAAAGAAGAGCTGGGGTTCAGTGAGACGAACCTGGTCCTCTGTTGTCTGGACCTGTTTTTGGCCGGGACCGAGACCACCTCCAAGACTCTGCAGTGGGGTCTGATCCACCTCATCAACGACACTCGCATACAAGGCGAGTTCAGCCCAAAAATATAACCACACTGCAAATAAAAAACATTACACCTTTATTCTCACATTTAAATATTCTGTCATTTTCCAGACAAAGTCCACGCAGAGATCGACAGGGTGATCGGACAGTCTCGACAGCCCACGATGGCCGACCGAGCCTACCTGCCCTACACCGACGCTGTCCTCCACGAGATCCAGAGAATAGGAAACATCGTCCCACTCAACGGGTTCAGGAGGGCAGCCAAGGACATGACACTTGGAGGGTACTTCATTCCAAAGGTAGGAGATGTCAAAGCTTTAACAACAAGCTTTTAATTAGGACTCTACCACAATGTGTACGGGTGAAAGTGAAGGCGATCTGAATCAATCATCTTGATTTGAAATATTTCTTTTGACATTACTCACAGGGGACGTCTGTAATGCCCATTCTGACCTCAGTGCTGTTTGATAAGACTGAATGGGCCACTCCCGACCAATTCAACCCACAACACTTCCTGGATTCAGAGGGAAAGTTTGTCAAGAGGGAGGCCTTTCTACCCTTCTCTGCAGGTAACACACCAACCCCAATGATTTGCAGTCCAATACCAGCTCCTACTATTGCGCACTGTTGTGTCCTTGGGCTAGATACTTAACCAGCCTGTCCTTTTGTGTGTGTGTGTGTGTGTTTATAATGATGTGTGATTGTGAATAGGAATGATTGAGTGGTTGTTCCCTGATGTTTTTTGTCATCCAAGTCTGTGTTTCCCAGCCAGGGATAAGGGGACCCCAAGGGGTACACAAGCGCCTAGTAGGGGGTACTTGTAAATATTTCAGATCTAAAAAGGAGAAACTGAACAGTATGTCGCTATTATTTCAAAGAAACCTTTTTAATGATAATTTGCAGTAAAGGTTTTAAGTGTTAAAGTGTTTTTGCTTAATTTTTAAACACAATACACAACTAAAATCTAACTACTTGGCTGCACCTTAAAGTTAACTCCAAGTAGAAATTAAGGACTCAAGGGGGACGCCAGACAAATAGGGTTGGAAACCGCTGATTTAAGTAAATATCAGGGGGCAAAAACAAGTTAAGACCACACATACCAAGCAGACATTGGCACAATAACATTTCCACACAGATTAGACCAAACATTGAGTTGTGAATGACAGAGACAATGGCATCAGTCCAAATATCCAAATTCTTCAGTGTAGCATAAGTACTGCAGTACAGCCTGACTGGTGTGCTTGTGTCACAGGGAAGCGAGTGTGTCTGGGCGAGGGCCTGGCCAGGATGGAGCTGTTCCTGTTCTTTGTCAGTTTGTTACAAAAGTTTTCATTTGTCACTTTGGACGGAGTCAAGCTCCAAACAGACGGCATCATCGGAGCGACACGCACTCCACATCCTTTTCAGCTCTGCGCACGGCATCGGTGAAAGTCTGGTTGTGAACAGACTTTGCTTTTTTATTGCTTTTGCTTTCCTGATAACGTTGGTAAAACTTGAATGAGCGATTTGTCATGTTAAGTTAAATGTTATACTTATGGCAGTGTTCCTTTTGAACTTTTTATTTCAATAAAACAGTGAGTCTTGACAAAAAGCTCATGCACGGCTGCTACTGCTCTTATATCCTTTCACACAAAACTGCCAAAATTGAACTATTTTACAAAAGTTTATTGTCACAAAGATATTCATGGTAGTGTTAAATGATTCATAGCGTTTACACTTTCACACAAGCTTTTCCAGCTACATTGAAACTAACTCAAGCAAAAGCTCTGACATACAACTGAAGTCAGCAGATGCACAAAAGTAATAGGTTCATCATCAACTTTCAATTTCCTTTGAACATTTGGTTTAAAAGCTGGTGGTCTTCATAAATTTCTTAAGTATATTTTATTACCTTCATTGCCAATATACGTGTATTTAGAAATGAGTATCTAAAAAAAACAAATTATTCTATTTTACAAATTACATTTACTTTAACCATTAGGACTTTGATTTGAAATAGAAATGCCATTGTGGTGACCTGCACCAAACTAATCACTATAAAGTGTATATTAATATAAGCTGACGACAATAAAAGGACTTCCATCTTCTGCATAGTATAAACAAAGGCTTGTACAAACAATAGTTATTTTCTCTCATTAACACATTAGTGATATAATTCAAGTTTGAGCTTCCATGTTAGAAAAACCGCAATAAGATAAATGTTTTCCCCTGCCTAGTCACAATCACTGATTAGCAGAAGTGCACTAAACTGGCAGTCGACAAGAAAAGGGCCATTGTCAAAGGCTGTAAGAAAACCACTAGATGATCTGATCGCAGTTTTAGTTGTTTAAGTGCTAGTCATGACACTCGCCTCCTGAGCGCTGAGGTCATGTGTTTAAGGCCACTTGAGTGTCCACTGCTCGGGATTGTCTCTATAAAAACAGGTGGTGCATTTGGCTGTGGGACAGTCTCTACTTTGAGGTGGCTGCCGCGGGCACGCTCATCGAGAGTGTCCTGCGAGGAGTGTTGGACACCTGTCTCTGCTGCGAAAGGAAGGACTGTCCTGGGGCGAGATTTGGAGCGGCCCGACCTCCGAGACGCGACTCTATGGCCAGCTTTTGAAAGTTCAGACTCTGTGGATGTCACATTAAGAGTAACATAAAAAGAAAGAAATGTGTTTTATATTAATTGGTGCCTAAAATAATAATAGACCAAAAGACCTTTCACTTGATTATATTTTTCTACAACCGCTTAAACGAATAAGCTTGTACCTTGTTATACCATGCCGTGACAATCAGCTTCTCTTCATACTCCTTCAACTTGGCCTGCTCACATTGACGCTACATAAGAAAATCAAAAATTATAAACTTAACAGATGATACAGGATTAGAGTTTTTTGCCTTAAATAAAATCCTGAGCGTTACCTCCAGGCTGAGTATCTGCTTGTCCCGGTCGGCTACCTGGTTTCTCAGAGCCTGGATCTCTGCTGTGGCTGGGTTCAGTTTAGGGTCCAGTGCGCGGATCACCTACAAAAGAAAAGAAAAAAAACAGTGACGTGAACAGATGTGAAACAGCACAGACTAAAGGCATAAAGTCGATACTACACTTGACTCACGTTTCGTGCTTTCTCCAGGTACATTTTATATCTTTCCTCCATTGCCCTCATGTCATCATCTTTCTTCTTGAGAGCAGCCATCAGTTCATCGACCTTCATGGCTAAAAGTAAAATGCACATCATTTTAAGCATCAGTCATGAATATCTTCGATAAATGATGTTTTTGTACTTTTATTTAAATTACACTATTTAACTTGAACAAGCTACATGTAAAGGGTTATAATATACCTACTTATGGCATCTATGTTTTAAAAATCTCAAAAGAACAAGCCCACAGTGTCCTAAACTGGCTATATGGTTTGAAACTGCATTTTCATATTACACAGGTTCATACAGTTCTGAGTGTTGTCAGGCTGGAGGTCTTCCAGGAGCTCTTTCTTTTTCAAGATTTCATCCTGAGCCTCATTTAGCTGGACCCTGAACAAAGAAAAACGACAAAACAGGACACAGTAAATAAACATTTTACTGATGATTATTCAGCATAAAAAAATTCTACTTACATATGTGCATCAAGTTTGCGCTTCAGGTTGGACTGAATTAAACACATACAAAGTAATCAAACATACTGAATATCCTTTAAAATGGTTAAACCCAGTGACTGAAGATGCTTACGTCATCTGGCTTGGCTGCCTGACTCTGCAGGGCCTTCTGAAGGTCCTCCACTTGTTGCTGCAGCTCACTGACCCGCTCTCTGCTTAGCCTGGATGACACATGGTTAATATAAATACAGAGGTTTGTTGATAAAGTTAGATCTGTCTGACATGTACCTGATCTCTGTGTCCACTTCACTGCGGCTCTTATGGGCCTCCTCCAGCTGAGTCTGTAAAGTTGTGATTGTCTCCCTCTCACTCTCCCCCTGCTGCGTCCGCAGCATCTTGTTCTCATGCTGCAGCCGAATGAACTTCTCCCTGAACAAAAACTCTTACAGTATAGCCAGCCATCATGAATTTGAGATCATACAGACGTAAAGTCCCCCTTTACCTGCACTCAATAGGCATCAGCTCAACCGCCAGGTTATCAAGGCTGGGGCTGCCAGAAGGAAGCATCCCTGAATGAAAAGACATCATGTAAATAATACAAAGCAGAGTGCAGGTACAGTTTCTTCAGCTGTTGAGGCATTACCTGCGCGAGAGAGTTGGTGCTGCTGAGCCTGAGTGCACTTCAGCTCCTCATTGAGCTCTCTGAGAGAGTCTCTCTCCACAATTATTCTCTACAAATGAATTGTAAAAACAATTTTGAACAGTTCAATTATAAAAAAAATTATAATTAAAAAACAAAACAAACCTCCTTCTCCTTAATCACAGTTTCATGCTTCTCTTCAAATTTTTTCATTTCGTAGTCAAGGTTATCCGCTCGCCGCGTTTCCTCAGACAGCTTCCTGTGCAGTTCCTTGACCTGAGAAAGTCAGAGGCCAAGTGTTTATACTTTAAATCAGCAGTAATTTTCAAATACCCAGAGAGTACCTGTCGCTTGTACGTCTCCAGCTGAGCTCTGGCTGCATTGGCCTTGCGCAGCTCCTCCTCCAGGCTGACAGTGTTTTGCATGTACGTCATGTTGTTCTCCTCCAGCAGCTTCATTTGCCTCTTCAGGTCCCCAAGGTTTCCAGTTTACGTTTGTACGTTTCAATGGAGGCCTCCAACATCACCACTCGGTCAGAGGAGCTCCTGTGCACATTTACAAACACATTTCATGATGAATATTTATTAATGTGGTTGTTCCAGAAGTTTATTGTCAAAACTTTCAGAAACAGATATCAAAAAGTACTGTTCAGGAACTGGCATCAATATAATCGTGTGAATGATAGCTCCACCATAGTGGCGCAGACCTGAGCACATCCAGTTCGTCTTTGAGCGCTCGGGACTCCTCTGCGAGACTCGTGAACTCGTCGTTTCGATGCTGCACCTCAATCAGCTGCTTCTCCAGCTCCTCACAGTGGATCCTGTAATCATCTTTAGCTGCCTCCAGCCTATATAGGAGATTAAAATCAGTGTGAATTTTCCTAATACGCAATTTTTATTTTATATATGTGTATCTTATGTACATAAGATAAAAGGTCCCTAAACCCCTGCAATAGGAATAATACTATTTGTTCCTTTTTCGATGGCTATGTGTATTGCAGTCTTATGACGAAACTTGACATTTTGTCATCTAAAATTATGTATCCGATGGAAAGAAGGAAGAATGGAGGACATTTTCCTGTTAATGCTCATGCAGCATGTGTCCTAATAAGCACAGCTCAGCCAGGGTTGCCTTAACCAACTTAATCTCTGTATATGACTTTAAGTGGACTTCACCCAAAGCTACGACAGAATTAAATCACTGGTGGCCTGCACTAGCACCAGGACTTGATTTGGGACGTGTTGGGAATTTAGATCAGAGAGAAACCTTTTACGTTGCCTGAGCGTAGGCAACCTAGGCGCCATCTGCTGGATGGGTCGCCGATTTGTGCTGTGCAACATTGTAAATCTACATCAGAAGTGGAGGCTGCTCTGCTGCACACTCGATTCATGATTGCACATGTTCCGATAAAATAAAATAAAAAGAATAGATAGATAAGAATTATTATAATCATAAATAAATAAAACTAGGAACTAGAAAAGTATAAATGCTGCCGGTACTACAGGATGACTAGCCATAGTTAAATGGATATGAATGATAAGACTGATCTGCTATTAATGAATGATGTTTTAAATTTAATATTTATGAAAATACTTCCTTTGCATTGTTTACTGAATACTTTAATTTCCTTTGAAATCAGCTAATAGTTCACTCAACGAAGATGACTTTCTATTGCAACCAAAAAGAGTTTTACAGTAAAACGAGTAATTGTATTGTCCATCCATCCATCCATCCATTTTCTTCCGCTTTATCCGGGGCCGGGTCGTGGAGGAAGTTGTCTCAGCAGAGACGCTCAGACTTCCCGATCCACGCACACCTCCTCCAGCTGTTCTGGAGGGACCCCGAGGCGATACCAGGCCAGCTCGGAGACTATAGTCCCACCAGCGTGTCCTGGGCCTTCCACGAGGCCTCCTCCCAATAGGACATGCCTGGAGCACCTCCCGAGGGAGGCGGCCAGGAGGCATCCGGAACAGATGCCCTAGCCACCTCAGCTGGCTCCTTTCGACGTGACAATTGTATTGTGTTAATTTAAATAGTAATCCTACACATGCAGTAGACACACCTGAAGTTCTCCTCTTGAATAGCCTCAAGTTGTTGCTGTAACACACTGTGCCTTTTCCCTGAAGCGGTGCTAGGGTCGTCGAATGAGTTCAGCTGATTGGCCCGATCTGTCAAAACATCATTCTCCGCCAACAAACTGTTACGCTCCTCTTGAAGAATCGCCACCTGCACAAGAAGAAATGTCTTCAGAGGTACTAAAAATAATAGCAGCAGTGGCTATTTAAGACTTGGACAGTGTGTTCATGCAAAGAAGCCATTATTGGAGCATCACAGCCTTCATCCCCCCATCTGTTAATAGTTATTCAGGCTTTAATCTTGGGGAAACATCTTAATGTTAATAGAAATGCATGGTTAGTTTTTTAAGTCTGTTCCCCAGATATTGCTTTTTATTTCCATTTGTGTTCTTCATACTGCATAGGCACAAATGATATAACAATTGTCAATTACTACATATTTTTCAACTTAAATGTTTAAAATTTGTATTTTTGAGCATACAAGATGTCATCATAAATCGCAGACTACCAAACTGTTTGCAATATGCGCCCAGAAGGGAATTGATTTACATAGAAATCAAATATTACTTTCATTAGTCAGACCCAACATTGCTTGGAGACCATTGGGATTATTAGACCATCTGTTAGCCATGTTAGGAAATTATTTAGTTGAGTTTTTGTTCGCCATATGGGACTTACCAGCTTGTGTCGAGGGATGAACAAAACCAAAAATCTGTTGAAAGTCCAATTGAACAGTGGGTTAATGAGTGTGCTAATTTAGTTTTCCCTTTTAGCCTGTGCTGAATCACGCAGCCCAGTCGGGACAGTGAATCCCAGACTGTGAGCTCACAGTGTTTCTGCCACAGCAGCTCCGGACAATGGGCCCAAGAGTCTCACCAAAGTCCTGTTTATACTGTCCCGCCCAACGGCATTCATGATTTATGCTGACCGTGACACTGAAGCGGTCCATTTTATAGTAATTACTAAAATCGACCAATATGAGTTTTTCCAAAGCCAATTCCAAATCTGATTTGCAAGCTCCAGAGCAGCCGATGACCAATAACCATCTGAAAAGCATGGCAAGAGAAAATAATATGGGTGGCAGGAATTTTTAAGCATCTATTATGGACATAAAGCATTTTCTGCATTTTTTTTAACTCAAATGGCCGGCCTGAACAAAATATCGGTCTTTGCTTCAAGGCTGATAGCTTCAGACCCATATATATCAATCCATCTCTAATAATTAATGTGTATCATGCGAATACCTGTACGTCTAGCTCTTGGCAGCGTTGGGCAAGGGTGTCCTTTTCTGCGGCAACTTCAGCAAGATCTTCAAGGGCCTTTTTGAGCTTATGTACAGAAAAACATGCAAATGTGTTGAACATTTAAAAAAAAAAAAGGGGAAAAAAAGTGATTCTCTGTAAATTATGAATCTCTTCTATGAATAATCTGCTCAAAGACACTGACCTGCTGTTCCATGTCCCCCGACAGCGCAGTTCCAAATGGGGGCATGAGCTAAAGACGAGAGAAAATTAAATCAAACTGGTTGACAGTTTCTTAACCACAACTGTATAGACAAAACTAAGTCACAAGCTGGCACTATTTAAATACAGTATAATACATTAGCAGACAATTTCATTAGGATACAAGACATGCGAAAATTCTACATAAATAAGCAATAAATAAATGAAACGATTTTTTCATCAAAAAGAAAAGTGTGCCGTCAACACAGATACTAAATCTTTTGAGCATTACAGTGTTCTCCTGAATCACTTACACAATCTTTTGTTGAGCATGTTTTGACTTTACAAGGGACTCACCTCCTGTATGGCTGTCATTACAACGTGCTGAACAGATTCTTCCAAAGTCATGATGGTCTGAATGTAATCTAAGCAAAATGGAGAAACATGTTTTATAACAGTTTATTTAGAAAAAATATATCATTACATTGATTCATATGCGTCTTCTTGAGCATTACTGAATAATTATAAAAAGTAGGAGATTTTTACCCTGTTTTCGCTCACACTTGACGGCACATCCCAGCGCGAGCTGCAGCAGTCGTCCCAGTTGCATGGCGTCTGAGTGTTCAGCCAAGAGAGCCAGATCTGGCAAAGGGAAACCCGAGATGTCCTGACCCAAGGCCTGCAGGTGTAGAGTGGCAGGAGAGGCTTTGTTATGAAGACTGTTCATTTCAAAATTAGCAATGATTATATTCAAACCCTCAGTAAAATAAATGTGAGAATATTAGACTGACTTCAAAACACAGTAAATGTTTGCCTTTGTGCCTTCGATGTGATGTGAACCTAGTATCGATAAAGTATCAGTACATACCTCATTATAATAGTCAACCATCATCTGAAGAATCTTCTTCAGGTTGTTCATCTACAACATTAGATGGATGTCAATTGTTATCAGTGAGTAAAGTCCTATCAGTAACATAATGAACATAATGAAAAGGAGAAGACAAAAGAAGGAACATGAAGTTGGCAACAAGAATAACAGCAGATTATTGTTGATCAATGATCATTGTAAACAAGTCATGTTGAAAATGTAACTAACACAAATCAACATATTTCGCAGACTGTGAGTTATTTTTAAACTTTTCTTGCAGTGCATGGGTCAAGTGATGTTTTTATTTGACATTGATAGAAAGAGAATCACTGGCTACAATCCTGGTGTGTTTACGTTCCTGAACCACATGTATGTTCAGGAACATGCACCGTCTCGTCTAAATAAAGATGCTGCTATGTTTAATGCGTGATCACACCTTCAGTCTCCAGTTATCTTCAACATCTGTTTTGATGCGGCTGAGCCATCCGTCATTGAACCACGCTGGGTCACTGCAACACACAACAGGCATAATTTTACAAATGAATAGCCAATAATCTGACAAATACAAATGAAAGTGTTAAAATAAGCAACATCTTACATCTGATGCAGGGCCTGTGATATTGCTGCGCCGGTGGTGAGATCGGTCACTGCTGTACAGGGAGCAGAGACGTTGAAAGTCTGCAGCTAAAAAGACAAGAGAATAGAAGAAATGTTATGGGTCTAAATATGTTGTTTTGTTTAGTGGCTCATGGAGAGATAATTATACTGAAAAAGGTGTAAGCCTATATGAAGGTCTTCAGTAGGCTGGTGAGAATAGGTGGTTGGTCCCTAACGCCCCTAGATGTGTGAGAAGCATTTGGCAAAACTCTTAACAGATCCCAGCCTCTGTTATTTGCCACAAGAGCAGGTGCATTAAATAGATAGGATCATATTAAGTAGCCTGGCATTGCGGTCAGCAGGAAGCCAAACGAAACAAAGGAGAATCACTCTACAAATTTACCTGGAGTTAATGGGATTAAATGCCCGATCCAACTAGGAAATCGAGAGCTGCAATCTCTAAGCACATGTGTGTCAGGGAATATTATTTATTAAAATATATATATATATAGCCTATATCAAGGAAGACCAACATAATATTAAATCTTAAGTTGAACATTTACAGGCTTTTTCCTTGTTTTTTGCCCTTGCCCTTGCGAGAGAGTCACCACCTCAGCCAAACCGAACAGGTGAATCATCTGTCACAGTAAACAGATCCCCGGTGCTTTTGACACTAGATCTACGTGCGCTCAAACATTTAAGAGTCAAACTCACCCAAATAATAAGGCTTTCGACTAGTGCAGTTTGGTTCCCGTCCATTTGCTGTGTTTTGCAGAAAATAAAGACCTATTTCAAACAATCTACCTGGCAGCAAAGCTCTTCTTCCGCTCCTCTCTCCGTATTTGTCCCCCTCACCTGCCGGAAAATCTGGTACGCCAAATACGTACCTCAGGCTCACGCGAAGAACGCCAACGTCAGAGTATTAGCGTAAACTGTTCAGGAATGGCTCAGCGTCTTAGCGGTTGGGCGGCCGTTGGGGCATTACTTGGTCCAATCGGGTTTGAGATTTGTAAAGATTGACAGCTCATAAATCAAGGGGCAGCCAATCAGACCCCGCGTTTTGTTATTATAACGGGAGATTATGGCACTTTTATTATTGTGATATTTCCTCGTAGCACTCATGGATTTATTATATCTTTTATGGGCCTTGAAGTGACTTTCAAACTTTTCATACCAATAAAATATTTGACCCTCCAGGCTGGTTACCAAGACTATCATACTAGGATAGTCCTTAATCGGACAAATTTGGGTGTCAAATACAAAACATTTTTATTTATTTTTGTATTTATTATTATTTTTTTAATCTTGTGCTATTTCACATTTTTTTAGTTTTAGCTGTAATTCATCTTTTTTAAATTAATTAATTAATCTTTTGCCTGGATGGAGGTTGGGCGTCTATCCTACACCTCCTCCGGGCGCCCTGTGTTGGCGCTCTGTGGCCGTGGCCGATGGGCTGCTCCTGGTGCAGACGGCTCCTTGGATGGTGTTTCCTCTTTCGGTCCATCTGTACTCAGCCTTATGTACCCCACTTTATGTCCATTTTTATTTAAGACTTTTAACTGCTGGGCTGTCTGTACGTGTCTGCGTGTCTGCGTGTGCGGGTGGGGTGGGGGGAGGTGGGGGTTGTTGTTGTTTATGTATATTTGCTGGTAGGGACGATTTTTAAGCACTGTAAAGCACTTTGTATTACATTTTGTAAGAAACGCGCTTTATAAATAAAGTTTGATTTGATTTGATTTACCCCACAAAGAGACGTGACATCTTGTTTGAGTGGGGGGTCCTTGAAAAAAAATAAGTTAAATAAAACTGAAATGAAATAAAGAAAAGAACAAAACAATAACACTGAAAACAAACAGCATATATACAAGGACACATTGCTTATGTAAGCCTCCTACAGACAAAAGGGCCTATAATATTACCAAGAAGCTCCCATGTGCCATTCATTGCAGAATCATAAGGAAAAAACATAAACAAGTAAAAACTAAATTACACAAACATGATAAATAACAGGGGCTGATGCAATGTGATTTGCAGCTCGGATGACTGCCCTCATGACCCAGCCAAGTGGAAGAAAATGGATGGATGGATGATAAATAACAATAACGATTATTATTATTTCTACTATTATAATTTTCATGATTACTATATTGCCCATGCAAACCGGGTAACATGCTCACATGCCAAGAGTAGGTTTACACAAGTTCAGCAAACCTCAGCCTACTTCTTTTGAGTGTGCAAATTCACTCCTTTTTAGTGTGCAAATTCACTCCTTTTCCTTTAAACCTTTGTTGTTGGTTTTTATGCTGCTCAAATAACCTAAATAAAATAAAATAAATACAATTTGGGGAATGTATACAGTGCATGTAAAGCCATAATGTAAGTACCATCTTGTAAATGATAATTTCGGCCATGGTCGGAGGTTGCGGGTGTGTATGGTCTATTTTTTTTGTTTACTTGTTGCTATTTTGTTCCTTGTTGTTCCACTATGTTCTTCCTCTTGCTCCCGCTCACTCCTTTTGAGCAGAGTGTTGCTGCTCAAATAAACAAAATAAAATAAAATAAAATAAAATAAAAACTAAAAAGCCGTGCAGACAGTTCGGATATCTTGTCAATAATTGTATTACATAGAATACACTGATTATACGTTCTCCTGATTTTATTTTGCCAGTATAGGGCTCTACGGTGTTACAGTTGGGTCATAGGCACATAGTGAGTTGGATAGATGGGTAATAATACCCCAGTGAGGGATGAGTGAAACCTTTCAAGGGATTCTTGTAATACCTCCCCAAATGTAAGAAAAATTACGTTTTGTTACATGTTCCAAATAGGCATGTTGATAGTGGTCCGAAATGTACCACTATCAAGATTCCATTTTAGAGGATATAATACATTGTTGACGGTCCCTAATTATCGTGCTTTGGCCTCGCGTTTTAGTGGTAATAATCTTCGTTTAAGAGGAAGTACAATACATTGTTTACGGTCCCTACGCGTGAGTGCATTGGCCTACGTACCGTATCAGCGGTAATAGTTGCGCATAACAAAACAACGTTACGGTTGGCTTGACTGGCATTTTGCGGATGACGACATGATGACGGCTCACTTGACCGCAGTTTTATGTTCGCCTTACAGGAAATAATCATGATCTAAGTTAAACTAATGAAGGAGAACATGTTTTAGAAGCTTTTAGGTGATGTTCTGTCCAGTTTATTCGGCTTTAGATTTAGCTAAAGCATGACTTGAATAGATGTCATGACATTAAACATTTTATTTTATGTTTAAAGCAAAGTAAATGGTAGAATTTAGAGCCTGATGTGTCCGGCACAGTTAAGTTAAACTTTAAATATAATCTACACAATGTGTTTAGATCTGCAGACGTCGATTCTAATCATAAAACTCAGTTTACAAGATTGAAGCTGTAGTTCTGACAAAATGGAACATCTGACCGCACAACAGCTTTTAGGCAGGATTTACTGACAAAAGCTAAATTTATCAAACACAATACTGTCACTCATAGGCAAAAACGCTCTTTAATACCACCATTGTTTTCACCTCCACATCTGCGGCGCACTGAAAGTACCCGGATGGTAGAAGAGCCATGTATTGGAATTCTTTGTAACAGTCTATGTGCAGAGGTATATTCTAATCATGTGCTAAAACTCACGTATTGACTCGGGGCAGCATGGATTTGACCTGCGCCTAGACTTTGCTCTTTTGGGATGGGGGCAGTGTGTCCATAAACTGTAGCTTGTGGCTTATCAGAAGAGTCCAGTCACCCTGCAGGGCCTGTACTCTTTCAGCACGTCTATTTATAAATGACCCTGAGCTCAGCGGCTTCATCTGATCTGATGTTTGCTGTGATATTTCTGACACCACTTGTGTAATCGAACTAAAGACGTGATCAAATAGTAGGTTTTCAACTTTTACGTAATTTCACTTGGATTTTCACCAAGCATAAAAAATTTAGATTACTTTCATCCTTATTGATATTAGTAATATTTATATATATATAATATATATAAATATATAATATATATATAATAACACTGTTAAACATTAACGTTTTTTAGTTTGTTAATCATTTATATAAGCAACTAATTTACTGCAGTACGTGCTGCTTTGCACATCCTTAATGGTTATGTTATTAAAATAATTGATATACAGTAAATGATACAATCTACAATTTGGTATTTAACCGCCCATAACTTGATTCTGAATTTAATTGAACCAGCACAGCTACGGTAGTGAATAAATAAAGAGCTGAATTGAAGTAATTTGGTGAGAATTACAACTATTAAACCTTATTAAGAACACACAAAAGGCATTAAGGGGGAAACAATAAATACATTTAGAGAAGCCAGCTATTGCTAAACATAAGGAGTGACTGCCTACTGAAAGTTATTATATTCTATAGACCTGCTTAAGTCTTTTTCCTGAGTCATGGTATCGCTTTCCCACGTCTGCATGTGTTGAAGCAGACAGCTGGCTGAGTAAACTATTGGTAAATGATTGCTGAGCACAATCCTGACCTACTTTTGTTGTTAAACTTTTGGCATTTATCAGGCATCAGTAGGAAACATATCACTTTATAAATGAGTCAAAAAGAAGTGTCCGGTTTCTGTATTCTTCCATGTGGTTTATACTTGTAATAAAAGTGGTGGCGTGAGCATAATAAGGGCTTCTATATTGACAACAGAACTAGTTGATTATTAACCGTTAGTGCATTTATTTTGTAGAGTGATGCTGTCCGGCTGAATTCAACTTCTGCTCAGAGACACATAAGACCTACAGCTTTCCAGTCTTTGTTTCCTGACTATGCACGCATACGCCTCACCAACCAGGTAAGTCATAGCATATTGTATTATAATGATTTTATGCAAATTTGTAAGACACACCTGCGTATTCATTACAAGCTACAGACCAAATGTATTCTAAACCAGGCCATTGCAGGTTCGTTTGGTTGCCCCAGGATTTTTTTGAAGTACAACATATTTTCAACATTCTAAAATACTTTAACAGGTATTTATTCTCGGGTATGTGGAGTAATATTTCTAAAAATCTTGGGGGACCAGAGGTCCTCGGCTGCAGAGCCAGATTTTGCCCACGAACCTGGCATTGCCCACCACAGCATATGTAGTTTAGTTTATTTGAGCAATTTTACATTCATTTTGTCTTTCAAAATTCATACAATTGTGGATGCTCAAAATGGAGTAGGCTGAAGCAATAAGCTTATAAGTGCCTACCCCGTGTTCAACTCAATATACATTTACATACTGTAGCATAATAAATTGTAAGGTCTAGATTACATCGACCATAGATACAAGCAAGTCCTTCCTGAGCTGAACAGATAGATTTATAACGATACAATCATCAGATCATATGCAAAAACATCAAATTGCTTAAGACTATAATAATATTACAATAATATTTATCAATTTATTTAATAATAGGTTTCACAGAGATCAGACTAATCAAGACTTTTTTTCCAAACATCTTTAAACTACACTTCAGAGATTAGAATTGCTGCAGTTTCAACACCATGAGATGACAGTCATCTGCATCCACAGTAGTTTTGGATTGCTAATCTCCCTGATAGACAAGCAGTGTTTATCTTAATGTTTATCTGTGTCACGTTTCAGATCATGTGGATGCTTTGACGACGCAGAGGTCCAGGGTCAAAGAGTTTCATCTAAATCTTTGACAAGTTCAACATCAGCATACATGGCCTGCCATAAGGTGACTGCTAATAATGAACATTGCAAAGCAGTTTTGAGTACGGAGTAAAGCGCTCTATAAGATGAATGCTTAGGTCAATCAGGGCCCACTCAGTTTGGCTTGAAGCAAACTGAAAACCTATTTGTTTCATAAAAGCGTTTTAATTCCAGTAGATTAAGGGTTGTTTTATGATCATCATATAATGTAGTTCATTGACATTTTTATAAATGTTTTAGGACTCCAGTATGTGCTCTCCTGCAGCCCAGAGCGACTTCCAGTGTCCAGTGTGCCTGCAGTCTCCATCTTTCCCTGTGCAGACAAACTGTGGCCATATATTCTGTGGTAAGCAGTTACTTTACTTACTACCTCAACATAACTTAACTACTTTCGGTAGGTTTAACAATTATGTAAATTTGATGGTTTAGATGTAAATAGAATACAATATATGTAAATTAGTACATGTTATTTGAGCATAGTAATTTCTAAAAAAGGCAACAGAAGGGGTTTATTCTAGAATTGAAAAAGTAGCATTTTACTCGAGGACAAACGTTACGTGCTTTTCCCCCACTCCCGTTCAGCATTTGTCATGTGTGATCAAACAAGACTAGACTCAGTAATAACAAGAACACATTTACCAACAAGGACATTTCCTGGACTTTTACGGTTCTGTTATAAACTTGCAGACACACAGATCTACGGGAAGAGATTGCAACTTTATATGACTGTAGATCTTACCCGTCACCTTCACCCCACCTGCCCTACTTACCCGACTCGTGTTACATATTAAACACTTTCATTGCCCTTTTATTGAAATGGAACGTGATGTGACTTTGTTTTGTTTTATTGCAGCGCCTTGTCTGATCACGTACTGGAGACACGGCACGTGGTTGGATGCAATCAGCTGCCCTCTATGCAGACAGAAGGTACGAATTAAAACCTTTAATACTTCACAGTGCAGCCAATTCAAGGCAATATTCAATAGTCGCAGAATGCTCAAATTAAACTCTATAGACACTATGAACCAAACATCTATGTAAATCCATAGATAAAAGATTCTCCCTTTTCATCTTCTCTTCCTTATTTATCATTTTATTTATTAGTTTTTTACCTTTTAACCTAAAACATAATAAAACGCAACAAAAACAAGTAAAAGTTGACAACAAAACAAGGAAGAAGCTTAGATGAATTTTGTAGGCGTTTCACTGGTGTATATGGTGTAAGCTCCAGTCGAGAAGCTTTTAGATTTGGGTAAAACTGGAGAAAAAGTGCTCGGTTAAGGCAGGGGTTAAGCGTTGTGTGTGATTCAAGAGTTTATTGTGTCCATAAATAATAAATGAATAATTTTCGATTTCCAAAGTAGTTGAGTTTATGAAGATACTATATCGTCACCAGACTAAAGTTCCTACACCAGAGGCTTCCATACAATAATACGCATTTTTAAATATATTTTTGATGCATCAAACCCCACACTCAAAAGGCCTCGCACTCATTTTCATTCAATTATTTAAATGTATTTGATTAAAAAGCCTCCTGTGCATAACCTAATCACAGTGTTTTTACAGGTCAGCGTGCTGTGCCACTTGTTCAGCGAAAGCCGCTCAGATCAACAGTCAAAGGCAGTTCTAGGAGAAATCACAGACTACAACAGACGCTACTCAGGAGCTCCGAGAACGGTCAGTAACTTATATCAATTTCATCTTTTACAATCAAAGCCTTGTGTTGTGCAAAGTCACTGCTTCATAAATGAGTCTTGCATTGAAACAAATCCAACCTCAAGGGACGAGTGGTCAGTGTGTTTTTTGTGTCGATCCTAAACCCAGATTAAACATGAGTCAGTGAGGTGCAGAGGAGTTGGGAAGGGGAAAAACATTTAGGTTTTAGAGCCTGTTGCCTGTAGAAGAATTATGTGACCACATTCCAGTAAAACCTACAAAATGATGGCAGCCTGTGACACTTGATACACACTCACACACCCTGTTCCCATTTGAAAGGGGAAGTACGGGATTATCGTGAACATGATGACCCGATCTTATCTAGTGAAATAATTATATATTGGTCTTGGCTTGTGGCTGTGGACATTTAGTTCACTTTACTGACTTTTGTCCCCCTTGTAGATATCAGAGTACCTGTGTGACGCCCCTCTCCGGCTGCAGATAGTGACTCGGGGCCTGGCTACCATGGGAGGAATGCTCTGGCTGTTTTTCATCCGAGTGGCGCTGTGCTGCGTTGGGATGGCCGTGTCCATCTCCTCCCCTCCTCCAGAGTCTGTCAAGTCTGACCCCTCCCTGTGTGGGCTGCTGGGCGTCCTGGATGACCTGGTGGTGGTCATCCTACTGTTGATCTGCATCATCAATGTGAACCAGCAGATGGCACCGCAGAGGGGGCAAGCTCCAAATGTGGCAACAACTCGCACAGTCATTGGGAACTCGCTATAGCCTGCAATATAGTATTAGTGTACTTTTTTTTAAAAATGGCGCCTGAAGGTTGAGGTGGTTGGCATGTTTACATTAAAGGCCCAGTAAAATGAAAATATTTAATTCCATCTTTTCTTTACTGTATATTCTTCATCTCAAATTACTGGGTCAAAACAAGACGTGTCTCATCCGTTATCATATTTTTGTAAATACGTGTTTGCGTGTAAATAAAAACATATTTATTGCTTCTATGTATTTATCTCTTCTGATCTGCTTCCATAATGTGCATTGTTTTCATTTAGGTATTGACACACAATACAATGAAGCTGCTCATTAGAAGACCTGTTTATTATTATTTAGTAGGAAACCAGATTAGAATAAAATGATCGTAGAAAAGCTTAAGTACATAGACGTAGCAAAATAGAAAACGAACAGATTCATCACGAGAGTGTTTTGCTGCACCAGGCCGCTGCGTTGTTGAACATTTGTAACCATGGGGACGGTTTCAGTGAGGTCCTGAGATCCCGCGGGACCCAGGGCCACTGCCACCCGAGGGTGCACCTCTCAGGGTGGGGCATCATGGCCAGGTGCCTGCCATCTGAGGAGCACAGACCGGCGATGCCCCGCGGGGAGCCGTTAGGGTTCAGCGGGTATTCCTCAGTGGGATGTCCCACGTCGTCCAGGTAACGCAAGGGGGCCAGACCGGCAGATACTATCCGCTCTAGCGCTTCAGAGCTGGAGAACTGCATCAGACCTGAGTGAAGATATGAATGTGACGTTTTAAAGATCCTAAATTCCCAGTGAAATGAACAGACAGTATTTGAGCTCTTGAAAGTCAGACTGAAAACACAGAATTACTCAAACAAGCACAAAACAAAAACAACTTAATAGAAAAACTAAAAAAAAGTAGATTTTGCATGGGCCCTTCAGGACAAAAGTGAGCACAGGTACAAGTTAAATTACAACAATGTAAACACACAGTAATTATCAGCAAAATGACTACCTTCTCCATGGGCGACCCACACCCCAGAGCTGACCCCTCCATGCCCTGGAGCCACACAGACTGGGACGTCTCGATCCCGACACTGACGAAACGAGACTCAAACCTCCCAGACTTATTGTGAGTTAGCACCACGTCAGAGGCTGCAAAGGGGACAGAATATTACAATAATGTAAACAAACTAAGAAGCTGTTGGTTATGGCCTTGTCAGTGGTATTTAAACATTGGTCTCTCTAAAGAGACTTATTTTTGATTTTACAATTTAGCCGATAATATTGGCTCTTTACCTGTGCCATTGTCCGTCGCTCCAACCCAGCCCAGCAAAGCGAGGAGCTGGCAGCCGTTACACACGCCCAAACTCAGAGTATCACTTCGCTGCCGGAAACGGTCAAATTCAGCTTTGGCTTTTGCATTGTATGCAACTGTGGCAGCCCAACCTACACAATAATTAAATATGTCAAACAGGTGTAATTTATTTCAGAAAGATGGTGATAGAGAAGCAATGTTAGTGCATCCTGCCTTTTGCAGATCCCAGGACATCGGCGTAACTGAATCCTCCAACAAAAACAACTGCTTTGAAACGATCCAGAGTCAAAGAGCCAGAGCAGAGGTCCTGCATCGTGACGTCCCACACCTGTAAACCAGTGTTAATTTTGACAACATATTTTAATTTTTAATGTTTTAGTCTTAGTCTTTTGAAGAAAATGTAATTCAATTTTAGTCGAGATTTAGTCAAAAAAATATCTTCAATTTTAGTCTAGTTTTAGTCGACTAAAATTGCAACTCAATTTAGTCGACTAAATTTAAGACAAATTTAGTCGACTTTGCATTTATAATATTCATTATAATCATATTTAATCAGGTCCTCTGCTTCATGGAGCTGCTCCCACATGAACAAAGCTCAGAGCTGCTCCTTTGGCAGTGAATTTACATGATATGAGGCTCTTTCAGACGGTCAATAGAGGTTTGGATGATTTAGTCTCTCCTTTTCATTTTTATTTAGTCTTATTTTAGTCGACTAAAATATCTGGACATTTTAGTCATTTTTAGTTTTAGTCTCATGAAAAACGTTTAATTTAGTTTTAGTCCAATTTTAGTCGTCAAAAATATCACTTTGACTAAAATTAAGACTAAATATTTTAGTCGACGAAATTAACACTGCTGTAAACAAATATCAAAGTGAACGGTTATGTATAATTGTGGCATAACTGGCTAATGCACATTCCTTTTGGGACCTCAGGCATTTTAAATGATAAAACAAATGTTTGTCTACAGTAATACATTGTAGAGTGAGGATTGTGTGCGTCTCTATTACAAATTCACCTTGTGCGCCCTCTGCAGGCAGTAGTGTGAATGACACGATAAAACAGGTGCTAAAGAGTGACTACAAGCTGGGAAAAAAAACAACATTTGTGGGTATTTACCGTTTGAAATGGCATGTATCCCCTTATCTGATTTGTAAATAAGAGAATGCTGTGTAAAAATGCCCAAATCACTCTGCTGTGGTACTCGTTTTGCACAAGGCCTGGTAAATGAGCCCCTTTGAGCGCCGACCACAGAATAAGGAAAATGTCCAAACGTCCAAATGGGTGTACTTTCTGCTGCTACAAAAAGGGACCACCGAACAGGATTACTCAAGTTCCATGATTGAAGTGAAATATTCTCCAGGTGTGTTTTTTGATGAGGGTTATAACATGATCACTCACTCTCACATTCGATTACTATCAAAACAACACGCACCGTTGATCAACACAAGTTAAATTACAGTGTCGTCCGTGTTCACCTCAAATCCTGCCATGAAGAGAGAAACGGACATCTCTCTGTCTCCGTTACTGCCTTCCTCTCGCACCACGGCCACACGAGGCAGTCCCTCACCTGAAACATCATTTAATCAGTAACACTGTTAAAAAGAAAACAGAGGAAATACTGACACGTACAAGAAAGTGTTTCTTACAAAGTTGCTCGATGGCGGGAGTTTCTGAGGGGTCAAAAGTGAGTTTAAAGTACGGCTGTGTCCTCTTGGCGAGACCCTCCTCCTCCTGTTTGACGCACCGCTCATTGGCCTGAAGACACTCGAGCTGGAAACTAGTGTCCTCCCAAACCCCTCGGAGTTTAGGGAGGCTCTCGTTCAGCACCTCCTGTCCATCCACACACAATCGGACCTACAATGTACATAAAATAGATGTAGGTTGTGGCCGCTGAGGATAAGGATAACAAAACCCAAATGCCATATTCATAGTAATGGGACGTTTGACAATCTAATATCTTCATCTTGTCTCACTGTTGAGTCAGGCCCAAATCCGGAGGTCTTTCCAATCCGATGGCACTGTACCCCTGCGGCGGTGTATCGCTGACAAACCGCTTCCATGTCATTTTGAGAAACTTCCAGGACCAAACCAAGCTCCTCGCTGAATAGCAACTCCATCACTGAAGAGACATAAACAAAGTGTGGAAACATTCATCTAACGCATACAAAAAAAAGAAATGGAAAAGGAGTTATGAATCAAGATGACCGTTACTCACGTCCAGCTCCGTGTGAGACCAAATCAACGTCAACTCCACGGTTTCCAGCGAAGGCCATTTCCAAAATACACGAAATCAAACCTCCATCGCTGACGTCATGACCAGCACTCAGCAGGCGATCTGAAACGATTAATTTAGCATGCAAATTATTCCTGTTATACTTTGAAATAGGGCAGGGTACCGTTAAACGATGCCAGTCTGGTCGGTATGTGTATGCATGTATGTATGTATGTATGTATATGCAGTAGGATTAATTTGCATTCAATTAATTAAGGAAGAGGGTTGCTGCTCTGAACAGTCGTCATTCTATTGCTCAAAATCGCAAATAAAGAATTAGAGTAGGTGAGCTCCAAATCTGTTGAGAGGGACCCTCCCAATGGGCTCGTATACCTAGTCTAACGCACTAAACAGCATAGGAACATCATCTACCAAATCAGCTAGTTGGGGCAGCTGGGTGGGGGTTTGTTTAAAAGGAGCTACTGCCCTCTTCAAAAGGACCCGCTCTACACCCTGGCTTTTTAATGCACTACACTATGCAGGGCTTACATATTACATAATTCATTGTACATTTATAAAAAAAAAGTAAAAAAAAAAAGTACACTAATCAATACCATATCAAGGATGGAAATGACAACTGGGAAGTAGCAAGAGCACGGATAATATGTATATTGATGTTCTTTTTAAACACAAAACTAGTGACTTTCGGAACTGTGTTTGGCATTGATAACCATCTGTAACCAAGTAATGATCGCTTCTGTTTGTGTTAATTATATGAACATCTCAAACAGTGCTTTGTAAGTGTGGTCTGTGTTAAAACAGCCGCTTTGCTAACGAGGCAAATCAAAATCAAAATATGATGTGCTAAATGTATCATTGATAATGTGTAAAGTTAAATCACAAACGGGTACGTTGTGTGTTTGTGTGCATCCTGTGCTCTTGTACTTTGTGCCTTTGTACTACTGTGATATGTTATTTTTTATTGTAATGATTTCGGGGTGGGCGCTCATAAGCTTTTACTTCGGCCCCCTCCTTTTGAGCAGAACTTCAACTGCTCAAATAAACTATAGGTACTTTTACTTTAAGTACATTTTATGATGAATACTTTTTACTTTTACTTCACTACATTTTAGAGCCTGTATCTGTACTTTCTACTCCACTACATTTTTAAATTGGGTTAAGTATTAAGTATTTTATTTTCAAAGTGACCTCTTTACGATGAACTGGTTTAGTCCCAGTTAAGACTTGGTTTAGTGTTTTACTCCTTTAGACCTTGTTTAGATCTGGTTAGACCTGACCTAGTTAAGTCCTGGTTTATTTCCTGTTTTTGACCTGGTTTATTTCCTGTTTTTGACCTGGTTTAGTGGTTTACTAGTTTAGACCTGGTTTGATTCAAATGATTTTGAAAAATCCCGCACATTAAACTCGTAAATACTTTTACTTTTTACTTATGAAGTACATTTTACAATGCATACTTTTACTTAAGTAAAAGTATCTGATAAAATGTTTACTCAAGTAAATGTTTGATCCTGTATCTGCACTTTTACTTAATATCGAGTACTTCTTCCACCACTGTTAACAACTACCCACCAGGGGGCAGAGTCATCCCAGCAAAACTTGAACCTCGGATGACATCATAGCCATTTGTTTATTCGTTTTTAAAACCGATGCCAAAGAGTAAACCGTGTATGGTAAGAAAGGCATATTATTTTGCAAAGTGGTAGATATCTGACCGGTGATGAGCGTCTGGGTGGTGTTGAAACAGGCTGACAGGAGCTGCGGTTGGTCCAGGTCAGGGGAGCAGTCGCCGAGCTGACAGTAGCACTGAGCCAGAGCCGATCCTCCCAAACGATGGTGGTTTGGACTCAGAGGAACCCACAACAACACGCCTAGAGGCAGGAGAGAGAGGCAGGCAGCATTACAGAAGAAAATTACAGTCTTATTATAGGGAAAAGAAATGGATGAGCAGAATGTTACAGTCCTCGTGCCGTACCATTCCCATCTGGGTCCTCTAGATCAGGAGTTACAGTGGCAGTGATGTCAGGACAAACGGCATACGCAGAAATGACCAAAGCCCCTGAAACAAAAACAGTAGAGAAGGGAAGTTTATTCAACCTTCATTTAGCCAGGAAGGTCCCAGTGAGTTATATTTGTTCAGCGATTGAAACAATTAGTGGCAGTGGCATTGCTCTTCTATACGAGTTCACAGAAGGGTCTTGGAGTGACCAATGGAGGGCAGTGGAGTTAGGAACAATGGAGCTCAGATAATAACCACATAAGCCTGACGTTTGTTGAGTGGACATGACTAATAGTAACAATAAAATGCTGATTCATGTGGAGTTGGATAAATATAGCAGTTTGTGGACCTTTAGTCAGCAATAGGGATGGGAACCTCTAGGTACCTCACGAGTTGATACGATATGTGACACATGGCTCACGATAACCTTACGATAGGGCGATAATCAATATATTGCACAAAAGGGTTGAGGGGGATGCTTTACTTATCTCATATGTTAGGAGCATTAATGGACCAAAGAAATTACCTGGAGCCTTCACGGTCTCCTGGCCCACTCTCGCAGCCATGCTCAGGGAGTCTTTGCCCCCATCAATAGCCACTCCAAGCTGCCCCATGACCTCGCACATGGCTCTGCAGGCGTCCCACAGAGAGGCCCCCTCACCGGGCAACTTGGCAGCCCACATCCAGTTCCCACTGCATTTCACATCCTTAGAGAACAAACACCAGATTAGACGCTGAAATAACTGTACATTTCAATAATACAATGTCATAAATTGGTGGACCAAAGTGAATGGAAAGGCAACACTAGAAAAAATAGCAAATATAATACAATAAAGTAGTTGTGCTCAGTAACAAAACCTGCCTTGAGGTCAGTAACTTTGGCAAACACCAGGTTTGTGAGGGCCTCCCCCACTGCCATGCGCGCCCCTGCTGCAGCGCTGACCAGGCCTTTGATTGGCTGCTCTCCAATGGCTGTCGCTGCGCCCTCCAGGCCAAATGGAGAGAGTGCGACAACAGCGGCATTGGCCAGCGGAGTGTGCAGAGGACCCACACACTGCTGCTGCGCCACGAGACCCGTCACAGAACGATCCACCTAAAACACACAGAAAATGTCACCAGAATGTTTAAAACATTGAAAGAGTCATTCATGTAGGAATTACAATATGGTGTTGAACTAAATAGATTGGTACTAAAAACAGCCCATTTTAGATTACTACTATTATTATTATTATATGGAAAGCTGTTTCCATTCAAACAGTTTCAGAATGCAAGGGAATGGAAGTTTTGCCTTCCTAATCTCTTTTGGTAGGCACAATTTATAACACTATTTGAGAAGAGTTTGCTAGCCATTAAACAAACAGACACTTGAAAATCTTTGCAATAATAGAACATTCCTGCACAACAGAGAGAAATTACACATAATCTGTTTTAATGTGACACAAACTCTCACTACATGTTCACTTAGTACCTGATTTTTATTACAAACAATGAAAGAGAACGCCACTAAATAAAAATGTTAGTTGTGGTCCAAGCTGCTCCTTAACTTTCCTAACACATTAGTAGCATCACAATTCTTTACACTGGGACAAATTCATGAGCATGTTTCTCAACTTGCAGGGTAATTTTTCCCCCCACAAATGTCTGAGTTTACATTATACTAAAAGAGGTGTGTGTAAGTTCTCAGTCGTACAGGAGTCTAGAGTTGACTCAAGTACCTTCATTGAAGATATACTAAAAGACAAAATTGATTGCATTCCATTAGTAGAAAAAAAACAAACTTGGTTATAATGCCTTTAATCTCAACCAATCTAACTGCAGACATTGAAACCCTGAGAAAATTCAACAAGAACATGTCATCATATGACCGTATAGATCTGGGGTGTCCAAAGTGCAGCGCTCAAGTCCATTTTGTTGGCCCCGAGGCTGTACAGAAACATCTAGGCTGAACAGATTATGTATTCTGAAAAAGTTTAAAAGTTCATGATGCAATGAAAGTAATTTGTTAGAGGGTGATAAGGCCACAGACAATGATATGACTGAGCAGCTCCAAAACAGAAAACAACCATCACGGCAGATCTGCAGCATGTATTTGCAAATAACTACTTTAATATATCAGGTAGAATAAATCGCCACACAACGTGAAAAACAAAAACGTTTTAAGCAGTCATTTGTGCCAGGCTCGAGTGAACCCTAAATGTTTTATATGTGGTTTCCATTTTGGGACGCTTAGTAGCAGTAGCTGGTCATATTTTGATTTGATTGTGTGAAACATCTTAAATGTTTTATGAAGCAAGTCAAAGTAGCGATGAGCGGCCAAGATAAATTAGCTTTGTGTGCATAGTGTTCCCCCTAAAATATGAATTACCTAAAAGGAGAGGCACACACACACACTGACCTTGTTGGTGAGGTATCGCTTAGACGCCACGGCCGGCAGTCGCAGCACTCTGTCGAGAGCCTCTTTCACTGTGAGCTGCTCGGGCAGAACCAGGGGCTTGTGTTTCAGGCTCAGACGCTCCATCTTAAACTCCTTTTGTGGCATTTTCCCCAAAACCCACTCGAGCTTCAGGTCAACAGGACAGCGCCCCCATCAGCCTGTTCACTTCTGCCTTCTCCATCATCCACCAGTTTAATCTACAGGGACATAAAGATTTTTTTTTTTAATTCACACACACACACGCTCTTGTGGTATAGCAGAATAAAACCAGGAATGCTCCACAGTGTGACTTTAAATAGATAAACATTTGTTGCCGTTGAAAGGGCCTAAAGATTTGAAGACAGGTCGATAAGCTCTCAACATAAGATAATATTGATTTAACAAAACCAACGTGCACTTATTGATCAGGGCTGAGACGTGCCTTGCCGTCTCCTGTGATGTTCCCCACAAAATCGACTGGACATTTCTCCCTCTGACAAACTCTCTCCAAGAAGTCTTTGTCGGACGAACGCAGCAATAACGCGTTGCTCTCCTGGTACTCGGCCCCCCACAGCTCCAGCACGCTCAACGTCGGGTCACCTTTCTACAGGAAAAACAAATTCATTATGATACAGTCAGACCTTAAATCCTTCAATTATTTTAAATGCCACCACTGGTACCTTGAATCGGCTACAGTAAATCTCAGCTCCAGCCGGTTCACTGAGCTCCTTCAGCACATTACCTGAAATGTTGGTGAGATTTATTTCTATCCATCTATCACTTCAAGTCCATTTCATTTAAATCCACTTTATTTTTGCTGCTTCCATGTCACTAGTGTGTTGTACTGCTGGTGGTACGGCCGATCACCACAGAGTCCTACAGTAATGGAAACTTTACACAGGTAGCGTGAATGAACTGCAGTATATCATGTTCTTCCATTTTGTTCAGATATTTGAGTTTCTGATGATTTGGATATTGAGTCAGTCACTATTACGATAATGTTATGCTATTATGCTTTTTGCAGATATTTCGTAAAAATCGCAAAAGAAATCTTTATCACTTTGTTGGATAGAAAATGCGATTTATCAAAAACAGTGGCTTTTCAAGTGATACTGCCATAAGCTCCTCCCACTCACCCTTCCTCCTGCTCTCATTCACCTCGCAGCTGTTTCAATAAAGAGAAAGAAAATTGGCCTGTGGCTGTAGTAGAAGCTTTTAGTCACATTTTAGTCATTTCTAAATAGTTTTAGTCGACAAAGACTCAATAAGGTTTTAGTCAGTTTCATTAAAAAAGCAAAGTATTAATATTTCAACTAATTAATTTAGGTAAATAAGTAGCCTATTGAAAGTAAGTATTGGAAATTGGGGTTGAAGGCTACAAGCTTTTGACAATCAGAATACACCACAAAGGCAGAGGTGTCATGGTGAACATGACTATTCCCAAAAGCAGCCAGTCTCCTCATCCTCCAATTATTGCTTTGAGATTTTTTATTAACAGTGCACATTAGTTCATAAACATGCTTAACGCGTTCATACCGCTACTGTAATTAATCCGGGAAAAACTGGCATTGCCGTCAGTCGCGCTCAGACCATGGAGCTATAAGAGCAGACTGAAACACGCAGGAGAGAGTAAGAAAGAGGGGCGCAGCCTGCCCCGTGTAAGGCCATGTGACCTGATGCTCTGTGTCACATGTAGTGGGCGTTTTCTCTCGCTCTGTGCACAAGCTCTGGTTGCCAATGGTCTGACTAACTACTTTCTCCCATGTTCGTCTCATCAAGTAAATGTAAAATCATCAACGTCTCGTCATGTTTTAGTCACCAAAGAGCTATTTATGTTGCATTATAATCCTTAAAAACACTGATGAGGGAACAATGTCACCGCCATTTCATGTTAATAGAAACTGAGTTTTGTACCGTTTCCTCCGGCACCCTGGTCGTGGATGCTGCAGATGGGGTTTCCTTGACTTCGTTCCAAACAGGCCCTGAGAGCTCTGTTCATCTTCTGCTCCATCTCAGCGTCTCCTCTCTGCACCGCACCCAGGTCCCGCTCACTGGAGTTGTCCCCCTGAACCTGAAAAGAGAAGGCATCAAAATAATCCATTTACTCGTCAAAGTATAAGAAAATCCCATTTAAGGGAACGCAGTTATTTGAGTGGGAGTTAAATAGCCATAGATTAAATGCCTAGAAATTCATGAATAGTGTTGGAATGGACAGCATACGATCCGGCATTCATTATAATTCAGGCAATCTTTTACAATAGTGTTCTTAAAATAGAACAGACTCTCCAACATTGAGTTTTTTTTCCCGACAAATACTCTTGTACAATCTGATTTACCATTAGCTTTAAATTCAAGATTTGAAACCTATTCCGTTGCATCAAGAGCAATAACATGTATGAACGCTGCTGTGAGTAATGAGTTTCTTGTGGTTCATACTTGCACAGATGAAGCCGCTCCTCCTCCCACACCAATCCTGTACACCGGGCCTCCGATCTTCACTACCTCCATCCCTAATTGACAGAAACAGAAGGGGGCAGCGGTGAGTCACTGATCGACAGCTGAGACTTTGATCATCTCTGTTAAAAATAGCATCTTTGTTCCAGTGTTACCCATCTCTGCTTCCTCCTTCTTAATATGGTCGTCTTCAATGGAGCCAATCCCGCCGCTGAACATTATGGGCTTGATCCACTCGCGCCGCTCACCATTAGCCAGACGCATGCCGAAGGAACGGGCAAAACCTAAACAAGATAATGCCAAGGAATCAATAATAAAAACAAACAGCTGATGACAAAAGCCTTTTAGTTTCTATTTACAAGAGTGTGACAAAATCCTAAATTCACAGCATAAACTTCCAGAATTTCTGAACAGGTAAATAAATTATAGGCAGCTGATAATGCACTCAATTAATTATTCCCTAGATTGTGAAAATCATTGGCATTAATAAGGGCACTGAGGTTTTCGAGAAGCTAAACAATGTATTTATTTGGTCAACTGCACCATAGAATAGAGCTGAACAAATCCAAAATTCACTATGTATTACTTAATTTGTGGAACGTTTATTGTCCCATTTTTGTTTTCACATACCTGACAGGACAGGCTCTCCAAACTTGTTGCCATAGTCTGAGGCTCCATCACTGGCCTCGATCGCCACCTGCAGTGGGGCGGCGAAACTGGAAGGATACTCCCAACCCTCACCTTTGCTCTCCCAGGGCAGGGTGTAGCCTAAAGGTTGTAACAGTATCATGTAACATAAATGCTCGACATGTTAGGGATTTTTTTATTTTTTTTTGTTCGACCTGGAATGTGCAGGTTTCCAAAGCAGTAGCCGGCTGTCCCTGCAATCACATGACCCCCTTGCCCCGCGCTCTGTACGTCTCTGATGCGACCTCCAGTGCCCGTAGTGGCTCCACTGAACGGAGCGACACCTAAATGGAAGTAGTGACACTAAAACTTTAAAAAAACATTACAAATTAATGGTTTTTCCAACAACTATCAAGACTATAAGCATGACTAATGGAGATCTAAACAAAGATCGGAAGACAGTTTTTAAACAAATTCTTTAAAAACAGGAGTAATACAAGCCAATACAGAAGCATAATTATATTGAAAGTCAGAAAGTGTTTGTCATACCTGTTGGGAAGTTGTGCGTCTCTGCAGTGAAGATGACGTGTCTGAGGGATTTCCGCGTCTCGTACAAACTGGCCTGGGACGGGTCTTTGGGGTACAGACAGTCCAGCTGCATCCCTTTGATACCACTGCAGCCACATATACAGTGCAAAACAATTAGAAATACTCAAAACGCAGTTATTGAAATTGATACGTTTGGAATAATTTGTCAATGAGTAAATATTATTAGAGTAATTATCATTTCGCTGTTGTTCCTCACCTGCTGTTGTCGCAAAACTTGATGATGTTGTTTGGGTTGGTGTGTTGCTGTGTGTCCATGATGAGGCTAAAGAGAGTGTCCGCCTGCTCCTGTCCGTCGATCACCATTCGGCCGCGAAAGAACCAGTGACGGCTGTGCTCACTAACAACCAGACATGAGCGATAGAAACAAATACTCATAAAAAAGTGTGGCCATTATCAAGTTTCAGAATCACAAAAATTTATTTTCCTACACCAAAATCATGCAAATTGTATGTTGCTGGTACAGTTGTGCTCAAAAGTTTACAAACTCTGGCAGAATTTTTGATTTCTTTTTGACTATTTTTCAAAGAATATGAAAGATAACACAAAAACGTTTTTTCACTCATTGTTAGTGGTTGTGTGAAGCTGTCATTGATGCTAAACGGGGAAATGCACAGAATGGGGGTATGTAAACTCCGGATTAGGCTCATCTTGGTACTTTCTTTTTTCATTATGATTTAAAAAGAGCAAACTCCGTTTTTTCACCACAAATGGCTTCACACAACCACTAACTATGAGTGAAGAAGAAAAAAAACAAAAACATTTTGTGTCATCTTTCATATTCTTTGAAAAAAAAAAATTGTGCCAGGGTATGTAGACTTTTGAGCACAACTGTATTTGATTCATTCATTGGGCATTATACGCATTGCTTTATCAGCTTTATTAATACTTAGTCCTTTGTAGTTTGCGAAACAGGAAGAGGATATAAAGCCACAACAACTACCTCAATGCTTTACTCCATGCTTGTTAAAACATTACAAAGGAGTCACGACTTACAGGTCAACCGATATATATCAGCTGGCCGATATTTGGGTATCTAACAATATCGGCTATCGGCTGATCTAGCACCGATAAAAGCCGATATGTCCGGGACCGAGATGGATAAAGAGCTTCTACGACTCCCTAGGCCTCAAGGGAACAGAGAAATATAGCGATGAAAACTGGTTAGCTACAAGTTTGTTAAATATGTTTCACTAAGCCTCAGTGAATACGGACATGCAGCATGTCATTTTGAAGCACAGAATCTGGAGAATTCAATCGCTAAGTTAGTTTTAACCTCCATAATTGTATTTTTGATCACTGCGCAAAATGCCACGGCTAGCAACAGGATGCTAATGCTAACGGTAAGCAATCAAAGCTGGGACAGAAATAGGGTTGCCAACTGTCCCGTATTAGCCGGGACATCCCGTATATTTATCCAAATAGGATTGTCCCGTACGGGATGTCTTTTGTCCCTTCTATTGAGTGTTGAAAGTTTCACACGCGGTCTCTGTAAACACTATGAAGAACTAGCTAATACCGGTGGAATACTCAGATATTCTTTGGTTTTTGGACGACTCCTCGCCGTGCGTTTATGTACGCAAGGAGGACGCGATGTGAGTCCATGTTTACACACGGTTCACATCTGTCCGGATTCAGCGCTGTTGTTAACTTTGGCAGGACATAAACGACTCCTTTATGCTCTCATATCATTTGGGTGAATGCATTAGGTAATCTGCTGTTTCATAGTCTGCTGTTTAAATTATGTTTTGGAGCTGTTTGACAGCCGTCTATAGAGTAAACTTTTGCCTTAATGATGGTCTGATGCTCTGGGAATAAGCGTTGTTTGTAATGCTTGTTCCATGGGTATTCGCTGATATGTGGTTACTGTACATGCTTCTTTTTAGTCTGACAAGTGGTGGCAAATGCGTTTAGTAGATCTGATAGTAAAAATTAAAAAAAAGCACGAACACCTTGTGTAACAGCCCCACCTAGAGTTTACTGTATCAGTGTGTCCATGCAAGATGCAAAAAATAATAATAATCTGAGATTAGTTTGTTGTTGTTATTGTTTTGTATTGGCAATTTTAAAAACAACAAAAATAACAAAAAAAATTCCCGTATTTGGTTGAGAGAAAGTTGGCAACCCTAGACAGAAACTATGATTGAATCACCTAAATTAATAAACTAAAAATCAGCCACAGCTGGAGCGGTCAAGTATTTATGTTTTTACAGGATTATAGACCAGACATGTGCAAAAATAGGCCGAGCATATTAGCACTGGCCAACAAAAATCCCCATCGGCCTTAGAAATAACCCTTATCGGTCGACCTCTAGTCACGACAATGTTACAATAAATCCCACCTGTTGGACTGAGCCAGGTCAAAGCACTCCACACTGGTTGGGTTTGTTTTATTTCGCTGAAACATCGATGTGTAGTAGTCCAGATCCCAGGAGTCAAAGGCCAGGCCTGTTGTTGGCATGACAACCCAGAAATAGAAATAGAAGATAGTTAAAATTTTTATTTGAAATGTTATAAATATCACAAGGAAAAGCATTTTACAGCATTCTCTCCTGCCTGTAGTCATTTAAGTGAAACTGAGGGCAAAAATGTTCAAAGCTCCAGCCACTAATTAGCGCGTGCATGTGTGGGATGATGAGGGACATCTTTTCTGTCTTGTGACTCTAATAAGTTAACTCCCAAAGTCACACATCAGCTGACATCACTTCCTCCAACAATGTGCTCACAGAAAGCAACTAATGCTACGAGTGGGCCTAACAATAGAGACCGCATTGGCCTTGATTGACTAAAATCTTACCCAAATCATCATTTGCTTTTTCTAGCGCTGCTCGTCCTTGTCCCAAAATATCCACCTCAAAAACAGGCTGCGGTTTGGTCTCCACAGAGAAGGATGTGATTGGACTTTGATAGATGCATTCGGTCATACCGTCGTACAAAGACTCAACCAGCCTCTTTATGTCCACTTCAGAGTTTCCATTATCAGCATTTACCGGCTAAAAGGCAGAACGGCAATTCAGATTCAGTCCAAGAAAAGAATACAAGCCGTTCAATATGTTGTTTTGTTTGGTCAGTATCTGCTAACCTTGATAAGAAACCTTCGGGACTGCTCAATGCGGGTGACACTGGTGAGGCCTACACTCTGGCAGATGGACACAGCATTAGTCGACCAGGCAGTGGAGAAGTTCAGCCTAAAGACAAACAAGACACATTTGTACAACTGCTTTTAAAATACAGATTGAGATTAAGACATTATACTCCAATTAATTCCCAATCAGTGATGTAGTAAAACACTCCTGATGTTGAAGTGTATGTTAGATGTCTTAATTAGTAGTGATCCAGCAGTAGGCTCTGTTTACTTTTTTAAATGTATTATTTTAACTCCATGGACAATCCTAGCAGCTGAAAACAAGCATAGCGGATTCTTCCAGTAACATTTATTTTTTGACATTTGATCCCGATCTCTATTGGAAGGCACGTGTCTCTTACCTGGGCCCAATCTCCACAAGAGTGCCCCCACTGCCCTCTGTCAGACTGGATTTATCAGACAGGGGCTGGGGCTGCTGCGGAGGGCGGAACAACCAGAGCAGGATCTCGCTCTCTTCTTCTTTTAGACACTCACAACCTGTAATTCAAACATGCAAGGTATAAATAGCGCTTTCTGCAAACTATAATTTTACTTTTTAGATCACAAAAGCAAAATTAGCTTTGTTTGAAATTAGATATTGAAGTAACTATGCGACTATTGCGATATTTCACTAAACCATTTCAACGTGATATGCAACTAGTTTTTCAGCAAATTGTGTCAAAAGAAGACTTAAGGACCATCGAGCTACTAAATGTTTACCTAAAACTGAACTTTCACACATTTATAAGTTCAATGCATTGTTTGACTTTAGTGATGTTGCAAAATATAAACTTTAACAGACTGAATATTCGGAGTGAAAATATCTGTGAGTGGTTAATTCAAGCCTTTATCTTGAACCAAGTAAAGAAGAAAAAACTGGAGATTACAAAAAGAAAAAAAGCTCTTCCCAATCCTCCTAAATTATTTTGTCTATAAACCATTATTTTCTACAATCACAGGCCTTTTAGTCAACTCCACAAGGACTCAAACTAAACAGAGTAAGTTGATCAATTGATAGTATCTGTCCAAGGCACTAATCATGTCATACAATTCCCAGCTTGTTTTGGAGTGTGTGTGTGTGTGTGTGGGACGACTGTATTGTCAAGAATTGTCTCACTTTGCATGAGTTAAATTCCTATCAGACCTGAGAGCTCCACGTTGTAGCACAGTTCGGTGGTGACGGACAGCTGAGGGTAGAGCTTGGCTGCCCTCTGTAAGGCCCGCGCCCGGACAGGCTCATTACTGTAGAACCGCACCACAGCCATCACTGAGAAAACGCAGACAAAACAAGCTTGTTAAAAAGTCACCGCGCTTAAGACACAGGAATACAGAGTTGGCTGATAGTGCTTTTGTGTTACGGGTGAGGACGAAAAAGCAGCGACGCAGCTTTCCTGGCTTCCCAAATTGTGACCTTTGATCAGGCCAGTCAGGTCAAGATGAGCTCATAGTCAGCAAGGTATTTAGCACTCTCCACCTACTACTGGTTAAAAAGCACAACACTGTCTCAAAAAAGTTGATCCTGCTCTTTCGTTGTTTGTTTATTGCTTACAGTCTATGCCGTTTCAATGCCAGGTTAGGGCTGTGCAATTAAACGAAATGTAATCAAAATCACATAGTCATGAGCCTTTGCAACATGCAGCTAATCATGTGGCTCTAACAACAGTTGGTTTGGAGGAGTACATACATCCATGGAAGGCAAAGGGAAATCTTTATGTGAACTCTGCAGTGTAAAAGATTGATTTTGTCCGAGCTAAGGTTTATTTAGAGTAAAAAAATAAAATCAAGATTGATCAATATGAGGGGTGGTATAATGTATTTATGTAATAATATAATGTACTTATTTGTATGTATTCATTTACATGCCACATTGCCCATTCCTGAATACAGTTAATTACAGTGCATCGGGGCTACTACAGAACCTATTTTGACAAGTTTTATGCAAATATAGAGAGAGAAGTTGTGAGCGCTCGCTAGATCACCTTTATAAGTGGAAAAACAGGTGCTCTTCAAGATCCGAGGGCCAGGATATACTTGAATGAAAACAGGATCGAGGCACTCCGTATTCCTTGAGTAGTTTTATTTAATAACGCCAACGCGTTTCGACTCTACTGAGTCTTCATCAGGGCACATACCCACACAGGTGCACGGTGATTATTTATAACAGTGAGTCACGTGACCGACTTGGTCACATGACTGGACAAGGTGCTGTACATAAAGTACCAAAAAAACACACAAAAAATGTGTATAAAAGAGCTCCATGATATGATATGATACATCAAATATAATGATTATGAAACCAATCTGACTCCAAAACCACCATTTATGCAAATATAGCTTCTTTTTTTCCAATGATGACCACATGACGCCACTAAAAGATGCCACACACTGTTGAGTTAGTGCTTTAGATCACGCATCAGACAGTGACATTTACAAGCAACAGCCAATAACCCGTTCAAAACCGGAATATTGGCAATAACCCGGTCGGGCACAGCCATGTAAACACCGGCAAAAACCCGAATATGCTCATATTCCGTTTTTTTTTTTTAAACGTATATGACCCCTGGGTTACTCCTTTTCTAACCCGAATGTTTGGTCACGTAAACGTGTATCGGAAGATCACCATCGAAAGGAACATTGATCTGTGCTCTGCGGCTGCGCATGTTCTATCCTCAAGGAATCTTCAATACTTGTGGGGCTGCACCTTCTGAAGAGACGGTGCAGGTTTTATATTTCTGAATATTTAAGCTACAGTACATGTCAGGAGTTTGTGCTGCACCTAAACAGAGCACATGCGTGTCAGCATCACTTACCGCTAAACTGAAGGCTGCAGGCAAAGTTACATCCTCCAAAAACACTTTGTAAAAGGTTTAAAAATTAAATTATAGACCCAGTGCACTGCGCGTAAAATCCAATCTTGGTCCTAATCCGGCCTAAGTACAATGTCCAAGAACAGCCCAAAACACGAGCCTCAACTCTGCTCCATGAGTGCTTTAGCTCCGTGTTTTCTTTGAAAATCAGAAAGCATTGTCCATTTATTTCTGAAACTATAAATACTGCCTAATGATGAACATTAGGCTATTTCATTTCCAGTGTTGGGAACGTTACTTTTAAAAAGTAATTAGTTATAGTCAGGGGTTAAAGTGGGCGGGAACGGTCGGGAACGGCGTTCCCCCACCTTCGCATGGCAAAAAAAAGAAAGAAAAAAAAAGTTCATGATTGCAACTTTGTCATTTTCACACACATACGAAATTCTGCCTGTGAGATAAATCAATGCAATAAAAGTACTAGGTTGGGCCTACTCAATATGCGTCCCGGGGGCCAAAAAATATAATCTGACCTCATTTTCCATAAAAATTATATTTTTTCCGGCATTATCCGCGCCGCATTCGCGTCGCTCCACAGCAAGTTCGCGGCACTTTGCGTAGCAGTGTGCCTCAGGCTCCGGACCATCATCTCCTAGCGCGGGCTCAAATGAAAACATGGCTCTGTTAAACGGTGTAAGACGCTAAACTGAGAAAACAGGAGGCTTATCGTTGGACGGACTGACAGATTTTATCAAACCGCAGCACAAGGACAGCATGAATCGTGTTTGCTCGGATTATCCCATGCAGAAGCAGGACTCCGGTCCGCGTCAGGTGCAGCATGTGTTCCTGCCTTCACCGGTGCAAAGGGCTTAACCAGCGACTTTAAGGTAAGGACACCAGTTCAGCTGTGGATGTTTGTAAAGCGGACGATAAAGCTGATGGTGCGTGAGTTTTGGAAAACTGCTCTGCACCACCAGCACTCGTGTTTAACCGGTCAACACGCTAAACCTCGCTCCCTGGGCGCTAACTTTACTAAATAACATCTGAATCATTAATCTGACAGGTGCATTTTTCTTCCTTTCTGCTCTGACTTCATTCAATACGTGTTTGTGGGAAATGTACAAGCGCAGAGATGCTCTTTGCAAAGTTAACATGGTAAACGAGGCTGAAGCGGAATATGTGGATGAGCGCGCCATCTCCAAGGAGCGCTTCATTTACTGAGTTTTTTCGTAAAGCGCGAGATCTGGACAGAACAGCGTTTGGTCCGCCCTTATTTATTATTTTCCATGGCCTGTCTGCTCAGCGCTGAGGAGCAGTGGCTGAGCAGGAGTTAGTACATGTTGTTTGAGATGTACTGGTCTCATTCTGTATTAGGCCTTTGGCCTGGTTTAGATGTGATTTAGTCCTGCCTTAGTCCTGATATTGCATGTTTTTGCCCTGGCTTAATCCTGGTTTAGTTCTGAGTAGTCCTAGTTTATTATTCTTTATTATTCTGTATTAATCTATTGCTGTGTTTTTTTCTTTTTTTTCCTCCAAAGCCTTAAAATGCTGGAATATAATATAACTTTTATGTTTAGGCCCAATTCTATTCTGTTCAAGCAGTGATGATAATTAAATTTTCATTTATTTATCCCAAAAATATGAATACGTTTGGTGGTGGGAGGCTCACCCCTGACCAGCCTGCAAGAGCCCTGCTGTAAGCACCACTGACTATGAAAGAGGATTTTCTTAAATAAAGAACATAATAACAAGCCAAAATTGTTAATAAGTAATGTTTCAGCACACATGTTCATTTCTTTGGTTGGGCCTTCTTTGAATAAGTGGATCCTGACATTTTATTTGTTTCTATAATCTATTAAGCTCCTCTCTGGGCAGGCATGGTGCTCTGCAGTCCTACAGTACATCTAAGAAGAACCCAAAAGAGTGGATCTGGCAAAAGCAGAATTTGTTCATTTAGTAAATCACATAGACCTCCAATCATTTATGATTGTTAAAACCTACTAAAGGATATCTAAAAATAATTCAAGGTATTAAAAAATATTGGAAAATAAAATAATTACAGTATCAAATACCTTGTATTGTGCAGTATCTGTTCAGAACCTATGACTACATGTCAGTACCGAAGTACATAAAAAAATATAAAATGTAGCGCGATTCCTACTGCTTGTTAAAGGTTAGAGTTCCCCCACCTCCCAAATCCCACTTTAACCCCTGGTTATAGTTACTCACTACTTGTTCCAAAAAGTAACTGAGTTAGTAACTGAATTACTCTATAATGAAAGTAACTCGTTACCAGGACAAGTAACTATTTGCGTTACTGTTAAAAAAAATTGCTTTATATCAAAGAATTTTTTTTTTTTGCACTTTTCAAAAGTCAGTTGAAAGGAGTAGAACAGACAGAGGTGTTTGTATTCATGTACTATCATGTAAAATATGCTCATAGTAACTGAATGAACTGAATGGGGGGTAGAGAGGGGGGGAGGCCTCTGTGACTGAATGGTATTGACCAGTATTTGCGTCGCTGTTTTATTAATGTCAATGTCAATTAATATGGCCGTATTCACAGGGAATGAGGAGGAACAGGAGTAAAAGAAACATGTGCCAACGCGGCCAACGAGGGGGGAAAGACGCGTCTTTGGGTTAAAAATAAGTTCCAACACTACTGATCGATTCTCCCCCGCGTCCGCATCGCGCTGTGGGCCAGCCGCGGGTCTGGGACACACGTAGTTTTTGGAGCAGAGAGCACGAACACTCTGCACAGACTCCGTTAGACTCCGCCCACCCTCTCCGCTGCTCCTGCTGTGTGAGCTGACACTGCGGCGCTCATTCAGTCTAAATGTAACGTGCCACTTTGTTTACCCAGTAACGATAACGGCGTTGTAACGACGGGGAGAGTAATGAATTAGATTACTCCGTTACTGAAAAAATAACATCGTTACCTAACGCCGTTCTTTTAAACGGCGTTATTCCAAACACTGTTCATTTCAAAACTAAGTCATTAGCTATTTATATCACACATGCACCGTGAACTGAACCGTGAGAGACCTGAACCGTTACCCCGATGAAATACAAGAACATTTATTCTCACTGTAATTACATATCTGTTCAATAGATTAAACATAAAAAGACAAAAATAACAGAGCAAAACAAAACATAGCATTATGTATATGTGGATGAAACCCAGAACTAGCATCCCGAGACATACACGGTACAGAAAGTGTGCACCTGCCAATAAACTAAAGGAAAAAGCAGCGAAACAGTCAAAACTGACGCAGCACAGGACCACACTTTTGGAGCGAGGAATAAACCAATGACTTTATTAGTGTGGTGAAAGACATGAATATTGATAAAGCATTGAGAGCATATTTGCGTCATGATGTTCTCCGTGTGTCGCGGTTTGGATCGGAATATCCCAATTGATTTCAAATACCATGTAAACAGGAGTAACTCTGTCTGCTCATGCATGTAAACGAGTTATTCCAAATGGTTCAGAAACCTGAATATCGACCTTAACCCGAATATTTTGGTGGCATGTAAACGTACTCAGTAATGACAGTAATGATTTTGTTTATATGCAAAAAAAACAGGAAATCGTTCCCGTGAACAGGTAAGACTGTGATTATAAGATGTTTTTTGAGGTGCAACACAAACAAACTACAGCAAGTTACTTTGCAAAGGCAAAAGCTATTGCAGCTAAACGACAATAGCATCGGCACAAACTGTGGAAACTTCAGCTAACTTACATGTAGCAGCTTCGGCACTTCCTTCTGGTGTTTCTGACCGTGGACCAGTCTCGGGGGAAACTTCAGCTTCTCCCTCAGTGAAGTGAGCGTGGTTTGAGTTAGCACTTGAGCACGGCACGGGACAGGATGAATGGATGGACCTTATTATGCACCTCCTCTGTCTCCCACGTGTGTGGAGCTGCGCATGCGCGGAATCACAGTCTGCCACATACAGATGTACATACCTAGGCAAACTAAACTTTAATTTGTAGCAAATGAAGCTGTGTCAATGAATGAACACAAACAAATACACGTTTATGTAGCTACTTTGCATAAACATTTTCACCATCTCACTTTCTAATTGTTCTATCTTATGAAATATTATAGTATTTCAAGATTTTATTTTATACACTGCCTATGTCAAAGCTATTTACCCTCTGGATCAATAAGGTAAGTCCAAGTCTAAAAATTCAAAATATATTTATTATTTGAATCGTAGTTGATTCACCCAGGTACTGCAAATTACATTTTGTTGTAGCATGTCTGAACATGAGTCTTTGACACTTGTTGGGTAAGCATGTGCCTTTGAAACTGGAAAACAGCTTAGATTAGAAAAACAACAAAAGAATTCACAAACACTCAAAGCGTTGCAGTCTTAGATATATTTAATAAATTAAAGCCAAGGTACAAAAACAATGTACATTTTATATTGCCCTCCCCTCCTACAACTGTTCATAACCGTGATAACCACTTTCTACCCATTGATACAGGACAAAGGTAGAAGAATCACCATTTATTCACAGTTTTATTTTAACTAACTGGCAGGACAGCTGATTCAAAGTCTACATCTTCTTGGGCATCAACAACAGTATGCCTTTGCCCCTGCCTGGACCCCAGTAACCCCAGAAACCCCCCACAAAACACATATACATGCTACATGTTTGCAGGCACCTTGGATAAGACAGAAGGATCAGACTGAGTTCGAGCACATAGTAGTACATTTCGATGCTGACTGAACGCTAAGAGATATCCACTGGTCTTTCAGATTCACTGGACGGTCTACTTTTAAACAGCCACCACGTCACTGACTTTACCCACAATATCTTACAAGAACAGTTACGCAAAGATTTGTGTTACACTAAATGCTGACAAACTCCCCCAGAGGTGATTTCTTTTACCAACTCTAATCCATTCCTGTCCTTTCCAAGGCAGTGACCCAAAGTAACAAAAGTAACTTTGTTTCTGGGCCATTTGTTCGAAAGCTTTCGATAAGAGCAACAGTTGGTATAGCAGATAAATTATAATGAAGTTTGATCATCACTGACTAGGGCTGCACAATATATTACCAAATTATCATTATTGCAATATGTCACAACATGACTGAAGTCTTCCATCCAACCAAGATTTACAATCTATTTTCAAAATGTATTGTTTGCAGAAAAAAATCTATTTCTTTATGATTTTTGTTTAACTTTGGAGCGTAGTGTGTTGAAATTATCAAGTGAAATATTGCAATATTGAAGACAGTTCTAGAAAATTAAAACGTATTTCTAATCTCATGCAGCCCTACCACTGACGGTCTCTTGCGGACAACAAATTGTATGTGCGATGAGCAGTGATAAAATGCGGTGTGCCCGGTCAGATGCTGAGTACAATAAATGAGTATAGAGTAAAATTAAAAGCTTTTTGCTAAGACGGTAGGGCTAACTTATGCATTTGTAGGTCCATTAGTAGTGCACAAGTGAAAGCAGTGCACGTCACCTCTAACACAGGCATACATCCATAAACACACAAGTGTTCGGTAATAGCAAGTAATTGACACAACTTCATTAATTTTTGCAGGTTACAGTGACTAAACCAGTCCTCCTTGAGGTTAAGTTATCACCCAAAAGTCCCTTCTTTGTTCTTGCGCCATTAGCTACTTTGATTTATAAACTAAATGGTACTGAATCTGTAGATCTTTGGGAAACTGTAGAAACAATTTCAAATGTGAAAAGTACTGTTCAGCTGAGACCATTCAAGCTATTGTCCCATTCAAAGATGGTCTGTTTTACGCCATTCACACCATGTAAAAAGGCAAATCTAACAAAAACAACAGTCACTGTAGAATGATTTGGCAAATGTAGGTAATATGGTCTAAACCGTGTTAGATGTAATCTAATGTACAGTATATTATTTTGTTGAGTGATTCCTTCTTTGAACTTTTGGCATACTTCTTCACATTAGCAGCAGGACTGACAACCTCCATATATTTATATGTGTATATATATGTCGAGTACACTGATATAATTCATTTGAAGTAGCTATGTATGATACCACTACCATTTCATTTCAATGCTAATCACTAGGAAACAATCTCAGTACCACGGGAAGATCTAGAAAGGCAGAACGATAGAAGAGGAGACATAAGGCAGCATGCTGGGACTGCTGCTCCCCAAAACGACTGCAAGAACAATCAGAAGAAACTGAAGCAGAGGGCTGCGTCCCGAAAGCCACAGTGGATTACAGGTCGGCGAGGGCAGGCTTGGTCCTGCAGTGAGTGGGTTATTGTAATTACAATCATTTCATGATATCGTCAGAGTGTGAGGACTGCTGTGGCATCCCGCTCTTTGCAGAGGGCAGAGGCCATGATTAGGAGACACTGCAGGGTAAAGTCAATACTCCGCTGCATACTCTGTCCCATGAAGCCCTCTGCATATTAATGTGAAGTCCTTAACCATGTCCTTCACCTTCCTTTTGTTCACTCTTTCTCTGTGGAAACAACTAACATAACATCAAACATAATCAAATTAAACCCATATAATTTACTGAGTGGTCGTGGTACCTGAGTATTTGTTGACAGAAGCGGTCTTTCTGTTCAGTTGTGACCCGTGAAGAGGGGAACCCAGGCAACTGTAGCACCTCCTTCAGCCACACATTGAGCAGCGCAAAACAGTGCTTGTTTAGAGCAAACAGCACTTCTGCAAACTGGTCCATCAGGCTCCGAGATGCTCCGCCCCCGATACCCTGAAATGAAAAAAACACAAGTTTTCAGCTTCACCACGGTGACGTGACGTTCATCTATGCTTTCAGGTTTGAGGCGACCCACCTCCAACACAGCTTGGAGCAGCAGTTTGCCCTCTTCCTCAACTATCCTGGCCACTGGGGGCACATCATAGCAGCGGGGTAATAGTTCCGTCTAAAAAGCAACAAAGCAAAATTTAAATGGAACCAACAGTGACCAGTAAATAAAACATGTGTATGAGGTGCTCACAAAGAAGAAGCAAGTCGACTTAACGGTCGGAGCCTCTGGGAACTTCAGCGACAGGATTCCTGGAGAAGAGGCAAGAGCCGAGTGAGAGCAGCGCCAACTATTTGCATTACTTGTATTGATGATCGCTATGTACTGATTTGTACTTGACATAGAAGAACATTTATAACAGAGTGTGAACTCACCACAGTGGAACACTGCCTTCACATCAAGACTCTCAGACAAGAACAAATCGGGCTTTCGCTTGAGCGCCTAAGAGGAACATAAGACACTTAACAGAGCATGCTTTGTAGGTCAGACCAAAGCAACACTGCATCACCAAATGTAACCTTTTACGCTATCAACAATCCCCACTCAGCCTGGTAGAAAGATCTGACACCAACAAGGACCAAGGACAAATCTGTCCACCAGGCTATGGCTGTTTGGCAAACTATCCAAAACAATTCTCCAATGCACAAAGTATAACAAACAAATTGCAAAATGTTAAAGTATAAAATCATTAGAAAGTCAAACTAAATGTAATGATGACTTTGGTTTTATTGCTCTACTCAATTGGAATTGAAACACTACGTTTGCTTGTTTTTGGTTGACTGGACTGAATGCAACAGAAGTGCGTAATTGAACATGTGCAGATAAATACAACTGATCTTGTAATAATGAACTCATTCAGATGGAGGAGAGGGACAGAGGTGAGCAGATCTATCCAAAGATAGAAAACAAAGGAGTAGGATGAAGACAGAAGACAAAAATATAAACAGGAGAGCCATCCGCCAATTTGTCTCAACGGATTAATATTGGTCAAATATTAATTCATTTGGGCTTGAATTGGCTCTGGACTGGAATGATCTTCAAAAGGGCACGGCCGGGAGACTAAGCAGTCAGCTCAAACTAGCCTGACCATCTTCATTTGGGCTGAAATATGTTACAGAGGCGGAAACCTAACTTAAAATTAAATAGGTCCACATTGTAAGAGCTGCTCCAATTATTCCTCCGGAGTGGGACGGTGCAGGGTCGCAGTTTGTAAGGGGCAATTTGATACAGAAGCCTCTGAAGACACGCGCTTCACGTTAAACTCTGCACTCACGCATTGACGTCAGACATATTTGCAATGGAAAACGGCAATCTATGCTTAATTTGAGAAACCACTTTGTTTGGCCTGGAGGAAACACAGCTACTATATTAATTTTGAACATTATGTGCCTATGCGACTGTTAGACGCCACAGCGTTCAGGATGCCCTTGTATTCATTCCATTGCCTCGCTTTTATGATGGGACACCTTAGGGTCCGGAGGACAGGGAGAGCAGAGAAACAGGAAGAAATCAGAAAAAGAGAGAGAAACCCAAAGTGAATGAAATAAGAAACCAAAAACACACCTGAGCTTGGAGTTGCATAAATGAATCAACAATATCAGGATGATCCCTGGGTCCTAAAATATAATAAAGATGAAACTTAAGAAATCATAAAAGACTAAGAATAATATACAAACAGCAACTGAACAGATTCAACAGTCATGTGGAAATCAAAGAGAACTCAAAATATCTCATAGAAATAATTCACACGTGTGTAAGGAACAAAGGGGAGGAGGGGCATATGAAGCTTTGGCAGAGTCTTTGAAGAAGAGACCAACCAAAAAACAAAAACAGGCAGAACACAGACATGGGATTGTCCGGAGAAAATCAAAGAAGTAACGAGAGAAAAAGAACCAACCTAAAGAAACAAAAGTGGGTTTGGAGTGGGAACCCAGGAGGCACCTCTGCTACTGTTCAAGATTAGGGCAGGGGCACCAAACCTGAACGAACCCTTGGACCCGCTCCCAGCCGCACCGCTCACCACAGCCAATTACTCAGTGCTTATGGGGGTTGGGTTACACACAAGGGCACATTCAGACAGTCCGCCTGTTTCCTCATAAATACTTGATATAATTGTACTGTAAAGATAGGAATGGGATGGCAGCCCTCCGTTAGGCTGGACACAGACTACAGGACAAAGACTGTATAGCACAGGTGACTATTGCTAAAAGGTGTATGGGCCTAGATCAGAGTCAGTGTTTCAAACATTCTCTCTCAAAGATCCAATGTGTCTGTAGTGAGCGCCCAGCTGTAGCCGTTCCCAGACTCCAAACAGTTTTCTTGCTTTAACCCTCCAGCTCTTATCCACACTGAACCCAGATACAGGTCTTATTGAGCGGGCTGCACGGAGGGCCCTGTCCTCTCCAGAGAAGACTGCCTCATTCTGTGCCAGCCAGCTGAATAAGTGTGAGACTGTCTCCTGACACTGTGGAGGGACCTGTTCAGAAAGAGGAGTTTAGAGGAAGGGAGGCAGCCATTACCAGTGAAGCAGGAGGAAGGGCACAAACAGAAAGGGAAAAGCAGATGAAGCTGGTACGAGACCCACGGCCTGGTCTGGCCTGGGGGACACCCATGCCATGCATAACCATTTCATAAAGCTTAAACTCTGCAAGTAGCAAGTAATGTTAATAATGCATAAGGCATACAGATTTACCTTCTAATCAACTGCCATGGGAGTAACCTTTACCCGGGACATAATAGTATTGATCTCAAATTCATTGATCCGAAAGTCAATGGTTTGTGTAGAAGAAACAGAGCTCTGTGCTGATCTCATCTGTGAGCCCCCTCTGTGGTCGCAGCTTGATTAATGAGTAATGAGCCTTTAAAAAGGGCACCGGTCAAGAGTGCAGTGACCTTGTTCTGTGGGCCTCCGGCTGCAGGCAAATGACTCCAGAAATATGCTGAAAATGTACTCGCTTTACAAATTTGTTCAGATTTTTCTTGTGTGGATTGGGTTATTTTTGATCCTGTAGTCATGCAGACGTATTTAATGAGGAGCACATTCAGAGCGTTCAGGCCGGTCCATGCTGTACCCCCTACCTTGCTGGAAGATGGACAGCGTTACCGAGGTAACCAGCTCAAACAGAGCCTTGATGGGCGGGAAGTGGTCCGTCACGCTGGCAAAAATATGTACCATCTGAAAAAGGAATCATCAATTTGACCAATTATTGAAAATGATTTGCCTTGTTTTGTGTTGCAGAATCATAAGAGGACATCAGTTCACCTGTCGAGTCAGGTCCAGGGCTGAGGCTTGAGGGATGGTGCTGTACATCTGTCCGAGCATCTCACTGAGTTGAGAAATCATCGGAGCGAAGTCATGAAGCAGCGTCTTCACAGACTTCTCAAAGATCGCACACACCGCCTTTAAAATAATAGTAGGTTTAACTTTTTACAATGTAAAAGAAAAAAATTATTGAGCACCGACAAAACTTTACCTCTACAACCTGTGAGTCATTGAGCCACTTGCTGAGTACCTTTTGTATGAGAGCAAAAACCTGCTGCAAAACTACAACCACCTGGAAATCAGAAATAGACAAAGACACAAAGATTAAATGGAAAAAACTAATAATTGAAGCCAGTTCAGAATCATAATTCAATACATTGAAATAAAAAAATATCTTTTAAATACATGTTGAAAATATTTGTGCAGGCACTGACCGGGTTGGGACCAGGCGGGGGTGGAGTGGATTTAACAGGTGGCGCGGAGCCCTCCACAGACTCATCGTCCTGTTTGCTGATGTCCAGCGTCGTAAACAGGTTGGACAGTAAACCCAAGATGTGAATAATGGCGAGTTTGTTGGACGGATTTGGCTGAAAGAACAATACAAAAATGGATACATGAAAATGTGTTCTGAAATACATGTGATCTTACGTAGAATTCAGATTTTAGAGCCTGGTAACCAAAGGCAAATGTCAACAAGTGAACTATGAAATAAATATTTTGACACTTTGGTTTGTACCAATATAAATGAAGCAGAAAGGGCCTGTGTATTGTTTTCCAAAAAAGGCAGCTCTAGGTGAAGGTATGAGGTCAACTTTGTAATATTTTTAACCCAAAGGTCTAACCACTAGGTGCCACTATTCATCACGGTCTAGACACAGAAAGCCAATTTCATAGTCTGATGTAATGGCAATAGATCAAAAAGCCCAGCAGAAAACAATAAGAATGGGAGGAAGTGAGAAAAGATGGATGTGCTACAACAGTGCGAGAGAGTGTGAGAGAGAGCGCATATTGCGAGAATGAAACGACTGATGAAAAAAGCCTCCGAGACCGGAATCGGCAAAATCAAGTATTTTTAGATAATGCCCTTGTGTTATTTATATCTTCAAGCGCGATGGCCTACAAATCATCTGACAATTTAGAAGGGAAAAGTGATGCTCACAGACTGTGTAGCAGGCATCAATGAAACAATATTCAGATTCAATTTGTACAATGTCTTTCTCTATGGCACTTTATATGTGGAGGCACTGGAGATGACTAACTCAGTCTTTGTGTCTCATTTCACCTCAAGCGTTTAAGAGAAGTTCAAGTAAAGAGAATATATTTCCACACTTGTCTTAAAAGTGTTAGCATTATTCAATCCCACATGCAGGCCGATTGCTGCCGGGGAAAGGACTTATACAGGCCCCTATACCGGAGCTTTTTGTAGTAGTGGAATGAAATTTGTTTTGTTCTTCCTTTGTATAATATAAAATCATACATTTTTTGGGGGGAAAAGAGACTATAACCTGCTTATAAATGTATCGCTGTGAAGAATTGGGGTGTTAGAAATGCGTTAGGAAAGTTAGGAACGAGTCTGGACCACGGTTAAACTACACGCTCTCCCCAATTCAATATTTGTAAACAAAAACAATCAGGTACAGGATTTTTAAGCCACAAGATTAATGCTGCAATAAATAAAAAACATAATAATAATAATGTTCAACTTTTCTTTGTTTAGTAGTTTCTTTTAAAACCTGTATATCATTGTGAACATTACTTGTGTAAAATGTTATATAATGTGCACTGGCCGCGCTCTAAAGAGTCAGCCAGTGTTTCTGCCCCTGTGTGAATCACTAGCCCAAAGCGCAGGGTCAAATCCAATCTGGTCCCGCAGAGAAATGTTCTACCACAGTGACACCATGCAGACACAAGAGCTGTTCTCGCTGGACAGAGTCCAACTGTGTGCCGCTTTGTTGTGGGTGTGTGCTGCTCAGTGCGTTGGTGCTAGTACCGTCTCGTCGGCCAGTTTCTCAAGCTGCTGAATGTAGGGGGTGATGAGGGAGTGAAGGTTCCGTAAGATGTCCTCCACCGGGAGCGCAGAGAGCAGGAAGCCGAGCGCCTGCATAAGCCACATGCACTGACTCGTCTGGAAGAGAAAAGTGATAGTTTTATCAAGATGATATACGTTAGTTTTAACAGTAGAAAGGCAGTAGCAATATTCACTTACCTTGTGGATTTGTTTTATAAGCACCTCCTACAAAAACAAGTAAGTAATAGTTATATAAAAATACTTTAAATTAATCGTCCACTAAGGTTTATTTGACTTTTATCTAAGCATCAAATAAGAAAAACTTGCATTAAGCATTTGTTATACCTGAGAAACAGCTACTATGTTGGTCGCGTATGGTGGCAGGTCATATTTGCATTCTCTACAGATTTTTTTGAGAGTAGAGACTGAAGATACTGAGAGGTCGGGGTTTCCTAAGGCCTGGAGCACCAAGGGCAGTACACTGCTGAGCATCACTGGATGGTCTGCCAACCATTCAGCCAGAGCTCCTAAGGAAAGGTTAGATCCACCATGAGATCAGCTGCTCAGATGTTTCATGGTAAACCAACGTGGCTTTGTCTTACCAATAGTGAACATGACTGTGTCAGCAAGTTGCACATTGTTGATATTTATTCTGGGGATGAGTCCTATTAGCCCAGGAATTACATCAGAGTAATTCACATCTATCGTCTCGGCTATAGACTGGAAGCCGTACAGCAAAGCTTCCATGTGCTGATGGACAAAATACAAGTTACATTGAGGAAAAACAAAAAAGAAAATGTAGGTTATGACAGACTAGAGTGTCTGTCAGCCCCACCTGCCATGATGTGGGCTGTTCAGTATTCGTCAACAGCCTTCCAAGTTTGTCATAGAGGTTACTCAGCAGCTCGGCTCCCAGCATCTCATACACATACATGAGCGTGTCCGAGATGTCCACCCTGAAAGACATTTGCACACCCTCTTGAAACTGTATCTGGCAATTTCTCTGCCAGGCGGATTTGCTTTCTCAGCAGACAGTCTAGTGGGAGTCCATTAGAGAAAAACATACTCATTTGCTGAACAATCTTCCTGTCAGGAAGCAATTTCAGAAACACTTGGGCCATCACTGAGGGGCAGGACATGTGATGTATGAGATACTTGTGGGGTGAGAAGAATGTCATACCGGTAGATTCTGAACTGTTCCTTTTCGTCGGAGGACCACGAGGCGTACTCCTGATCAGATGGGAACTGCGCTTTGTGAAGCAGCACATCGACGAGCTGGAAATAGACCGGCCGGTAGACCTGCAGATACACTGTCTGCTTGTCCGACTCAAACGACATGATTTCATCCTAGTCAAGAAGTAAAAGAATTTAAATTTCAATGACAAATTACAGGTAACAAATGAACAGCCACATACAAGTTTAATCACTGATCTTTGGAGTCAGTGAAGCTGTTGCCACAAAAAATCTTTACAATAGAAAACAAACGAAAGCTCAACCACTTACTTGTAATGTGTACCAAAAGGTTAGTGTCAGCGAACTGGTTGTTTCATCGACTGGATAATGGCCTGGGATACCAGTACAAAACATGATCATGTTGACTAAAGCGAGGAAGCCCTGCCAGTGGTCCACCTGCTCCAGAAGACCTCTTCAGAGGGAACAGAAATGTAAGTGTCGTTCATTTAAAATAAACACTGAAAAACAGACATTTTTATTCAGGCACAGACCTGGAATGGTTTTCTCCCAATGTGACAGCGACCCTGCAGATGCCATGACATGTCTCCATGTCTCCGCTCTGAACCGCCTCTCGCAGTTGGTCCTGGAGGGCAAGGACTTGGGGCACCATTTTCAGTAAAGTGTTTGTGTATCTGGATCAGATGGACACAGGGAGAAACAAGTTTATTGCTAACTGTCTATGGGGCAGTGACTTATGATTTTGGTGCAAAGCACACAGCAGTGACTACAAGGATCAGATTAATCAGGGCTGCAGCTCCACACTGTGCTGCTGTCAGTTATCGTTTTGTCTTCCTCCTGCTGCCTCAGCTATCTTTAACTTTCCTCGCTCCGGCTAAAACACATGCATGTGCTGCTGACATATAAATTTCATAGAGAACAGCGCCTGCTCGCTCATCAGGTCCGTTCAAGTTAAAATATCACAGAAATCCTGCCGTCGCTCTGGATGACAGGAGTGAAAGGGTGACATTTAGAGGGAGCTGAATGTCGCAGAGGACGTGGTGTTCAGCTGGGAGTATGAGCCGTATAACATGTGTCAGCCCCAGGCAGCCGGAGCGGCAGTGCTTTGTCTTTAAGGGGCACCAGGAACTGTATATGCATATTCATCAATGACACCGCAAGGTTGTGTGACTTTTCCATAAATTAGTCTATTGTACAAACTCACATTAAACCCTGTATTACAGCGTAGAGAGCAGACATACTACACAGAATATAAATCACTACAAAGTGGTTCATTATATAAAGGGACACGATGCTGCTCATGTCAGGGCCCTGATCTGTCAGTGAAATGCATTTCCTATGATGGTCTGGGGTAGCATTTTACTTAAATTTCCCCCGGGAACGTTTATAAAACGCTGGGCTGGATCTGTGGCTGTGTTTTATGAAGCTTAGATCCCAAAACAACAGCCCACGCTGACTCAGCGGTCTCCACAGAGAGCGCCACTCGTGAGAAGAGACGTGACTCTATATAATAATCGGCTGGTGACTTTGTATTCAACACAATATTGTTTCGTCTCAGCTGTTCATATTACTCTGAGAGAAGAGGCTGGGCTAAATGCACTTCACATACTGCGTGTGGCCCGCTGCTCTCATGCACTCAAAAAATCATTCATTTTTAACAAGGCACTTTCGAGATGCAGGGCATGTTCTCCAAGTTTACAAACGGGAGCTTCCAGATAACAAGATTAGACTAAATCCACAAAATCAATCTTTTCCCATTCATCCTAAACATGACATTAGGGAAATTGGCCTAAACCCGCGCAGCAGACTCTGGTCTGGCTACCAATACATTTTCACTGTGCATTACACTTTCCGTCTCCCTCTTGACTCCTCCTTTATCACCCCCTCCTTTCCCCATCCTTGGCCAATCCCTCTCCCCACCCATGAGCCCCTCTGCAATTACAGCAACACACTCAGAAGCTGGGGAAATAGGTTGCCAAGCAACAGGATGCAGCTGGACCAATAGCATCCCCCAAAAGAGTTGATGATAATGTCTATAAATGGGAAAGGAAACATAAGACAAGGAGACGCTTTAAGCAGCATTAAGTGCCATAAAAGAGCCGGAGGAGACAGATTCATTTATGTAAAAAATTTAAAAAAAACAAAAAACTATGAACTATTCAATTTGGAAACCGTCATTGTAACACTTGAAGAACTATTTTGTTTCCTGTTAATGACAGCAGACATGCTTTACCCACATAGATTAAATGGCTAAAGCCAATGCAATTCAGTTTCCCTTAATTGCTGCACCTCCATGCGCTTAGCCCAGCAGTGACTGTGCTGCTGTTTAAAGCAGGATCACAATATTGCATTGTCTAACAGGGTCACTGTCCTCCTCTTTTAGCACCCTTTTCTTAAGGCTTGTCCCGTCATCTGGGCCCACTCTCTCTCTCCCTTTAGGGGAGGAGTAATGGGTGCCTTCCATGTCTGAATCAACCAGGGCACGATGACATCTCCCTAGATCTGTAACCATAGCAACGGCAGCGGACCGAGAAATGCTGCTCTCCTCCCTCTGGCTGTCAGCTCGTCCTGGCTCTGCGCTGTGCCCGCCCGGTGCCCGCCCCGCTCTATTTGCCCTTTAGCTTCCCTTCAGACCATCGCTGGTGAAAGCAGCAGGTTTGACCATGCTGTAGTCACACAAGTGTCGACACAGTGACACAAACCTTTGGGAGTCGGGCTGTGAGATAGCGTTGACTATTGCTTCCACAGCAGTGTCAAACAGCTCTGGGTCGGCCAAGGCGCTGAAGCAGTCATGCACCAGGCTCTCGCTCTCACTAATGGGCACATCCAGCAGCACCCACGACGACAGGCAGCGCAGGACTCGAGCCTTCACTGCTCCAGGACTGTCCGTCCTGCGCAGCAGCTGCTGGAGCAGGGGACACACTGACCCCCACTCCTTCCCCAGAGCACCACGAACCTGCAGTCAAGAAACCAGGTTAAACTGTTGTACTGTTTAAGCTCTACAGTACAATGTGCCAGAAATATTTAGTTATTTTATACCTAAAAAAAACTAGGTATTTTATTTGCACCACTGCTTAACCTAAGTTGGGTGTGCAAACTTTTCACAGGCTATTAAAAAATATCAAACAGTGTCGACGGTTTTTAATATTTCAGGCCCTATAAAATAAAGTATTTTTGCAAATGATGAGTGCCTGGACCTCATCTTTTTATGCATATTCTATTGCCTCTCTCCTTGAGCGCCTTCTGTTTGCTGGATAACAGTAGCTCCTTGTTATATTTGCTGTTGAGTTTGTCTATTGTTCGTAAGTCTACAACCGTGTCACACACCTGTCCCTTGCGGTACTGAGGCAGCCGGCTTGTCTGAAACTCCTCTGGGAGGACAGTGAGCAGCTCGAGGAGAGCAAGGCAGCGCGCACGCCCGTCCACCCCGCCTCCTTCCTCCTGAAACACCCGCACCATCTCCGACACGGCGCTGGGCCACGCCTCAGGCATCGTGTTCAGAGCCAGGGAGGCCAGAGCCACACACAGCCGGGTCAAGACCATCTTTGAGCCGGTGGAGAAGCAGGCAATTTGTGAAAACAGCTGACTCTTCAGAGACTCGTACTGGTCTGTGGGAATGTCCGACCAGTACCGAGAGATCTTTGTGTGAAGGGCGCTGGCTCCAAAGTACTGGATCTCTGGCACCTAAGGACAGAGGAAAATAAGACTTCAATCAAAGGCAACAGATTTGAGTGCTTGCTGCTTCACTTTATAAATGAGACATAGTACCTTGTCCGGGCTGAGGAGAGCCCAACAGAACTGCCAGGCCTGAGGCGAAACCTGAGCCTGCATCAGCCATTTCTGCGCCAGGTTTTTGTTGTCTATGTTCGGATCATAGTATAACTGATGCAGAGCCTGTGGAGAAGAAGCAATGATGAGTATTATTTCTTGAACACATTTTTGTCAACTCAAATTCCAGGTTGCAGAGTGTGCCACTGTGCACCATTACTCTGGTGAAACCCTGCTAAAAGAGGAGCTTTATCACAGAAACGTGGTGGAGGACAAAGTAATGACCTAAAAATAGTTCTCTCTGGGGTACAGTCTAAAGTAATTTGAGAAGTCGGGTGGTAAGATTAAGACAATGATGCCACACACACAAAAAACACACACAAAGAAAGGGTGTGGGAGAGAGAAAAAAAAAAGACAGGCGAAGAGAGCATTAATTAAACAGCCACATCTAATCTTGTCAGAAGATCTAGTCTGGTCTATGCACTGCTCCGCTAATAAGCCCCTTTTTTTGTCTCACACTCTTGCACATGCAAAAGCTCGCTGAACTTATACTCCGGCAACCGGCACAAAGCGTCTGACAGGCAGAAAAATCTATTCTGTTCTTCTGATTCCGTCTTTCCCCTGAAGCCCGAGCACATCAATTCGACTAAAAGCAGCAGTCCTACATTTACCACCGAGTTTCTATTACCAATGCTGCCCCCAAGCCACAGCTGTCCATCCAGCTATACACAACGCCTTGTCTTCATCTTTCATGTCAATCCAACTTCCTCGGTGTAACGCGGGTGATTAATAACACTTCGGTGATGCAGCCATAGAGACAAATATCAATATTGCATCAATGGCAGCTAAAGGCGGGAGTCTCAGGTGGTCGTTATCCATCCTGCAGCGTCTGCGTGTCGCCCGACAGTAAAGCGCTGGCTCTGAACACGGTGTTAATGAGCTGCTTTTCAAAGGGTCCTACGTTATGTATTATTCTGATTTTTTTTAAATACCTTTGGATGCCTTGGTATTTTAGGAAACCCGTGGTACAGTATCATCGACTCGACCTCCTGTTCCTCACATTCGGTCTTATGCAAGTTGTTCATTAGTTTACAAAACAAACAAACATATGATTCAAAATGTTATTGTGAAAGACGGTTTGCTGCTCGGCCTTTTGTAAGAGACTGTGATATTGACTTCAAAGCAGAATCGGCTCATTACTGCGGTCCACACAGGCCAATGGCGGACCGTGTCTTTGTGTGACTGCGTCATCCTCTCGAGGTTTATTATCAATACCCAAGACGCAAAACAGTCTGCTCATTTTGTGTCTTTAATCTTCTCACAGAGTCGGGCTGGCCGTTCAGCAGTCATGTTATTGTAATAACCTGTGCCTATTATCGTGTATTGTTCAGCGCTGTGGTGAAGCAGAAAACAGTTTGACGGAGCGACATCTCTCTGGACTCAATGTTTAACCTCAGGATGGCACACTGTTGGCTGCCACAGTCTGAGGCCATTATCCTCAAAACACAGTGATGCTGTGGTGCTTTGTAACAGGGTCCACCATCTGTTCTCACGCCACACGACAAGAGATGGTGTGATTTTGTTTCGAATGAGCCTTGGGGTAACAATTTAACAACAGTAGATCAAAATGAACATGGGCTTTAGGTATTGTAATCAAAACACGCACATCTTATAAAAATGCAAGCTCCCAATCCACTACTATGTCTACTTGGTCTAATACCTGGACAGCTTTCAGTACATAAGGATACTGTAAATGTACTACTTATTAAAGGCTGGAAGACTATTTTGGCTAAATGTGTTGGGGATTAGCCACCATCAATACAACTGTGGGGACCATTGATGTCGGATATTTGAGGCCGACCGATATGGGTTTGTCTAAGGCCGATATTTTGGGATGTCAATTGGCCGATGCCGATATCCTCGGCTGATATTTTTGGCCGATTTTTCCCAAATGTCTGGTCTATAATCCTGTAAAAACAAATACTTGGCTGCTCCAGCACTGGACGATTTTATTTTATTACTTTAGGCGATCCAATCATAGTTTCTGTCCCAGCTTTGATTAGTTGTCGTTAGCATTAGCATATTGTTACTAGCCGCGGTATTTTGCGCGGCGATCAAAAATACAATAGTGGAACTTAAAATGAACTCGGCAATTGAATTCTCCAGATTCTGCACTTCAAAATGACATGCAGCATGTCCATATTGACGGAGGTTTAGTGAAACTTGTGTTTAACAAACTTGAAGCTAACCAGTTTTCATTGTGATGTTTCTCACCTCCTCTGAGGCCTAGGGAGTTGTGGGAGGCCTCATTTTAAATCTCTGACTTTGCTCTTTCCAATGCAAAAAGTCTCTATCATTTTCTGTCCCGGAAATATTGGCTTTTTTCGGTGCTAGATCGGCCGATAGCCGATATAGTAAAATCCCCAAATATCGGCCCGATATATCGGCCGGCCTCTAGATTCAACTTATTTTTGGATCTGCATTGGAAAAAATATTTCATATAATTTGTATATTTTTACTGTGCTGGACAGTTAAACTTTTGAAAATGTTAATAAACAGAATGTAAAAACAACATGCCATTCCTTTTTAAATAAAGCCCTACATAGGGGTAGGCAACGTCAGGCCCAGTGTTTAAATCTGGCCCCCAAGGTGATTTCTAAATATCCAAATACCACACGTAGTCCAAAAAACTACTGATTGTAAATTTCTAGAACAGCCATTTCCAAAGTCCGGAACATCGCGGCCTTGCCTGGCCTGCCAAACGACATGCCTTTTCATAGATTTTTCAAAGACATATAGTCTGGGAGCGAGCGTGATCTCAACAATTTCCCGGTGGGCGTGATTGACAGACGGCATCAACCAATTAGAGCAACGCTAGATACATTGCAGTAACAAGCGGCAGAAAGCCTTTCCAAAAAACGTCCTTTTTTACGAGGAACGCTTCGAACGCCGTTTCTTGCTCCGGTTTTAGGGATTTCATATTTTCCAAATGATTTAAAACAGACGAAAGAGCCGAAGAAAACAGTGTATCGGCCGCCATCTTTAATGTTTTGGAAGAGTGCGTGGTGGTGACAGGTGACGGCTTCCGTCTCTTGGTGCGTGATTGGACCGATGTGGGTCAAATCGTGAAATGATTGGCTGCGAGCAGCTGCCCAGACGGTTCTTCTTTTGAACAGAAAGGAGGAGTGTCTGGCAGGCCAGGCAAATCGCGGCCCCCTTATCGATCCGAGATTGTCTCAGGGCCCCCCAATTTACTCAGGAACTCAGGGACCCTCAATTTTCACAGGGCTTTGTTATTATTTTACTGCTAAAATAACATAAAAAGTAACATCTAACAATGACTATAGGCTAAATACTGGTTTTAAGTTGCACATTATAGAAAATACATTTATTTTTCCTTTCAAAATCAATTATTTTCAAAGTACTTGTTTTGCAGATAAGCTTTGGAGGCCCCCCTGTAGTGCCTCTGAGGCCCCCCGGACCCCACTTTTATATTCTGTCTAGAATATAAAACATGTGGCGGGCCGCCAGACCCGACGTATCAAACTAATGATACGGTTATGACATTAGGGAAATTGGCCCCCCCAGGCCACCACCACCACCTTTTGAAAACCACCAATCAAACTTGCCAACCCCATTACTACACAAATAGTTTAGTTGATGAAGTGACTCAAACAGACTTGATCAGGATTACAGAGAAGACCAGAGGGCCAAAATCAAAGTATTTACCGCAAAAGACAATGTCAGCAACAACTAGTCAAATTAATCTTATTTACAACAGACGATAAATTGGCAATCAATAATAATTCAACAGTCATTAAAGGTCAAGACTCTTAGAGTACGTACATATACTTGACCTTTAATGTTGTATAGTTTACAACATGAAATGTGCCAAAATAGCTAAGGCATTTTAGTAGTTACTAACATTGAGTTGCCTTGTGTATGAAATGCGCGGTATAAATAAAATTGCCTTGCCTTGCCTTTAGTATCGGAGTCAGACTGTTGTTGTGAAGTCATGAAGAGGGAGTTCAGTCAAAAGGCAAAAATATACAGTATTTGATTTTGAACCCTGTTACATGATTTCAAAGACAACAATTTAGAACAATAAAATAATAATGTTTGTATGCGGCAAGTCCAGACAAGAACAGATATTTTATAATTGAAAAGGTTAAAATGACACATGACATGAATTCATTGCAATACAAAAAATTCTAACAGTGACAAAATGAATGCATATGAAATGGAGACAATTTACTGAACTCTAAATTAAATACGGTTTATAACAGGTGTTCTAACTCAGCTGCAAAGCGCTCACAGTGAATCAGACTTTATAATCCATCTCTTTTATTAAACTTTTTCTGGCACCATTTTATATTGTAAAATGCAGATATGTGAGCCAAAAGCCCAAATGTGTTTTTGGCTATAAAAAGGTATTTTCAAATGCCACCTTTAATTAGAATTGCCTTCAGCCCCTGAGTTAGAGTTTATTAAGAAAAACACAGCGCAATCTAACTGCTGCTTTTAGGCAGAGAGCTGCAAAGCCATTTGTTGACAATGTTGAAATCAAAGCCAAGAAATGTAATGCATATACATCTCTCATTATGCGCAGCAGGATGGTGACAATGTGCTACTTTGTTTTAAGAGAGAAGATTGAACAAAGCTCTTTCTATTACAAGCAGACACCGGAGCAGGGACCATCATCTCGAACATGTGTTTTCAGGCACACAATTAAACAAGCCTGGTCATATTGATTTTCATCATCTTTTGCCATATATGTTATGTGTCTGACATGACAGAGACATATACAAATTATTAAAGTAACTAATGAAAACATATTAAGAGGAACTGATTACGCAAAAAACAATAATAGTCTCAGAAACGGAAATTATAAACATTCCCAAAATGCCCTTGCTCATAAAATATGCTAATGAATGTAATGTAAACTTCTTTCAGTATTGTCCTTTATACCGATTGGGGGAAAAGATGGGACAACTCTCATCTGTATCGAGGCTCCCGTGGTACAGCCTCGTCGGATCTGTCGCATTGCCCAGCCACATCACTTCACCCTGTTTCAGTCTCAGACTTCACTCCTCAATGCACCTCCACCTCTCTGCGCACCCTCCTCATCCATCCCCTTGTGCCCCAGTCCTTGGCCACCCAACAGGGGCATTTATCACAGCAATCTGGCGCACCCACCAGGCAACAACATCACCAAAACACATGCACATTCTCATAACTAGAACAAAAGAGTTCAGCTGACAGCGTTGTCTTATGGATGATAGTCATGTTTGGCCAAATGGATACAGAATTACAGCAGTGAAGGCAATCACTATTAACATTGCATAAGCGCCACAAAGGCATGGCAAGGCATAATTTAAACCTTATTTAGGAATTCAAATGTTGATTGAACTGAGAGGCACCGACCTTCTCCACGTTCTCCACGGTGAAGTCCAGGGTGTCCGGTGTGTTGACTATCCTGCCCGGTGTCTCCATATCGCGGACACGGAGCTGTCAGACCATCGAAGACGAGCGGCACATGTACGACCAGCGTTAGAGTCGCTTTATCACATTATAACATCTCCCCACTGTTCAATCTAAAGCAGCGCGTCTGCAAAACACCAACGCGTTCAGAATTGGTTAAATTATAACATGAGATGCTAACCGGCTGCTAACATTAGCTCCCTGACACTATTGAATAAGCAATAGCAACAGCTATGTTGCTAACACGACCAGCTAATGTGCCTTAGCATCGTTTTAAGTTCGCCTTGACTGATATAACCGATCACCCGATGCAGCTATATTTGCAAACTACAAACGCGGCAAGCTTTTCCCAATGAGTAAAGTCCATATTTGGTATCCATGTAGCGATAATAAGTGCGCTATTCCACACCTTTGTGTCCTCCGTGGGAGTGAGACGATGCTGGCAGCTCCAGCCGCTTCGTTACTCTGCTCCGTCATCAGGAGCTGCGCTGCTCCACCCGCTCAGGGAGAAAGTCTCTACACTTTTCATAAACAGCGCATTCAGAGAGTGGAAGAATAAAGGAGGAAAGTAAAAACAGTAACGGTAATTTATTCATATGAATATTGCATATTTATTGTTTGAACTTGCCGCTACAATAACAAATGCGGGTATAATGAGATTTAGCACTTAAGAGTTAAACAAAACAATACCTATACCAGTATACTACACCTCGATTCCCCATTAATTTAATTTATTGTGTTTCACGTTTAGTTTTTATTTGAGGGATCTAATATGGTGATGGTGGTGTTATGGAGCAACAGCGCCTCCAAGTGTTCAAAGTGACTGTAAAGGTCAGATGATTAGCTTTATTTGTTTATTTATTTTACATGATACTGATGCTGTCTAATACAGTAAAACCCCAAGGGCCGATTTGGTGAATTTATTTTCAACCAAGGAACAAAAGTAATTGTGCAAAGCTCTAGACTACAGAGCCATATGTTTCAGCCTATATAAATTTAACATGAAGTTACTGCTCCAGTAGGAAATCACATCCTAATAATAAAAACATAACCTAGATTTAACAATACATATTTCATATATTTCTCCCCTGAAGTGCTAGAGTCCAAGCCACATGCCTTCTATAATGTTTAGGAACACACAGGTATGATATTAGGTCCTGTAGTTTTGCTCCGCTTGGCTGTTGTAACTTCTTGTAATCCCCTCTATTTTGACCAGAGAACACGTGGCACAGAAGTGGAGAGAGGAGGCGCGCTCTGAGGACGCACAGTTCAGCTTCTGTCTCAGCCACGCACACACCGTGAGATCTGCTGCTGCTGCTGCCTTTCTGCGCAGGAACCGGTGCCATTTTTAGTTAAATCCGGAGGTAAATAGAGTAAAACTTCAGTAAAAACGAAAGACAAGTCGTAGGAATATAGGCTTCAGTCTGTAACTGCTCAATCGTCACTCTATTTCGCTGGATATGATGGAGCGCAAACTCTGGTTCAAGATCTTCGCGCTGCAGCTGCTCGCGCTGTCAGCGTTGGCTTCACAGGGTAAGTGGAGTGTAAATTTACCTGTAAAACGGATGAACGGTATCCTGCAAAATCTATGTAGCCGAAACATTAGGATAGACGCATTTTAATTATTAACAAGACCCTTATAGCCTAACTAAAATGTAATGTTGATAGTAGCCGATCTTTCATTACTGTTAGTTCACCGTGGTCATCGTTTTTGTGCCCATCCTTAAAAAACACTGTAAAAAGTAAAAACTATACTGGACTAGTTTGAAGTTGAGGGGATTTGGGCAAACACTACTAGTACAGCTTTTATTGTATTATTAATTATTGACTTCCTATAAAATAAAGAAATTGACTCTATAGTCGCTTTATTTTAGAACAGTTTGGTTTAGTGACAGTTTACCAAATTCACAGGCCTATGTTATTTTAATGTATAGGTCTATACAACAAAGCCAAGGTGGTTTCATTGTTTTGAAAAGCCTTGAGCTTCACTTTTGGCTATTTCATCCCATGTAACGATCTTAATTGGCCACTCGTGTCTTTATACATTTGCTATGGCTTATTAACCTATTAGTTTCACCATTGTTCGTCTCGACGTGTGATACATCTGTTTCATGGTTAATTTGATTGAACAATGTGTCGTTTCACACACATACAGTTTTAATACATTACACTTAATGTTCACTCTTAGCCCCAACAGAACCAGTCTTGCTTCACACAAAGAAAGTGTCAAAAGATGTTGCGTTCATTTTTCACCAAGATCTTGTATTGATGATGGGAGAGTGTGATCACTGTCCAAACCCAAAAATTCTCAAAGGGGTTAACATTGGGCATGGGCACATAGTGTTGCTGAACCTATAGACCTGACCAACTGTAAAGCCAAGTCCATCCATCCATCCATCCATCAATTTTCTTCCGCTTTATCCGGGGCCGGGTCGCGGAGGCAGCAGTCTCAGCAGAGATACCCAGACTTCCCGATCCACGCACACCTCCTCCAGCTGTTCTGGGGGACCCCGAGGCGACACCAGGCCAGCTCGGAGACATAGTCCCACCAGCGTGTCCAGGCCTCCTCCCAATAGGACATGCCTGGAGCACCTCCCGAGGGAGGCGGCCAGGAGGCATCCGGAACAGATGCCCTAGCCACCTCAGCTGGCTCCTTTCGACGTGAAGGAGCAGCGACTCTACACCGAGCTCCTCCCGGGTAACTGAGCCCCTCACCCGATCTCGGAGGGTGCGCCCAGCCACCCTGCGAAGGAAACTAATTTCGGCCGCTTGTGTCCGCGATCTTGTCCTTTCAGTCATTACCCAGATCTCATGACCATAGGTGAGGGTGGGAACGTAGATCGATCGGTAAATCGAGAGCTTTGCCCCGACTCAAATCCCTCTTCACCACAACAGTCCGATACAGCGACGCATCACTGCTGACGCCGCACCGATCCGTCTATCGATCTCACGCTCCATCCGTCCCTCACTCGTGAACAGGACCCCCAGATACTTGAACTCCTCCACTTGGGGCAACGACTCCCCACCAACCTGAAGCGGGGAAGCCTCCTTTTTCTGGTAAAGCCAGGTCATAACAATAAAATCCAGGTGGAAACGTATTGGTGGTATCTGTAGTCAGGCCGCACCCAAAACCGTGGCCCCCACAAATGTACAAAAACGGCAAATGGCTTTTCTACATTCATCAGGCCCAAAGCGCTTTACAGCAAGGAACCAGACACCCATTCAATCTCTCAGAATACACCAGTGTACACAGACACTGGAGGGTGAAGTGTCTTGTCCAAGGACACAACGACAGTGGGCACCTTTAGGAGCTGGGATTCGAACCCCTGATCTTCTTCACTTATGACCTGACATTTTGACCAGATAAAGCTCTGGGCCCCCGACCCCCTCGTTGGGAACCACAGTCATAGCCTGAAGCATTGTAAACTCTATGAACCTACTTTTCATGAGTATTGTTGTATAGTTTATTTGTTTTAAGCTATTATAAGCACTAGATAGTTATTTTAAAATCTTTTAGAAATGTTGTTTTTACAGCTTCAATCCAGTTGCAACATGTAGCCTACCTTTACATCCCCTTTCTTTGTTCCCCCTCAGTGTTTAGTTTAAATAATACCACAGTGATCTTTCACATCCCACTCCTTCCTCACAGCTCTCATCTCTGCTCCAAACATCCTGCTTCCCCTTGTCCCATCTTCTCTCTCTATTTTGCATAGACAAGTGACTAAATTTGAAAAAGGCCTTAAGAAAAAACATGCCACATTCTTAATATCTGAAATGTGTGTAGAATCCTCTACGGAGATGTATACAATTTTGACAGTTCTGGTTTGAGATTTGCACGTTGTTGTTTTTAATAACGAGTGATCCGTTTGAGATCCACAGATCATTTTGGGTTCAACGTGATACTAGTAAATTGGAGTTTTTAGATATCAGAGGATTTTCTTCCCCACATTTTGTCACTAATCTAGTACAACAAGAGACAATTTCATGAGACATTTGCCACTGAAACTATTCGATAGCAGTGGCAGCCTTCTTCTGTAACTGTAGGATAAAGAAGATTTATTTACTTGTACATCATTTCAAAAACTTACTTGCTGTAAGTTTGTATGATCAATACGCATGCCTTTCTGCGATTACTCCTCAACACAGTACATGTACTTCATCGAGTTGTTATACCACACTGCACTTTTTACTTCCACTTGACTAAAATTATTTTTGAAGATATCAGTTCTCTTACTTATTTCTGTGCTTTGTCCTATTATTTATCCTACAATTATTTGTTTCATCTACATTTTAAATTGTGTGTTGTGTGGAAATCCGTATTTTTACATATTTTGTTTTGTCTGTTGGATTACGACAATATTGAATCATAAATCAGATTTTTACACTCAAACATTTTCCCAGTATTTTCACCACATATTTTTACTTTCACTTGAGTATACATTCAGGTCACTACTTTTTACTTCTGCTTGAGTAAAATTGCTCTTACATAAAAATGAGCCAGTCTTTTGAACAACACTTTGAAATGAATAAATCCTAAAGGTTTGGCTCCTGTGTAAGGATCATGAATTCATCCCTGTCTCTCTATAATGTGGCGCTATAAGTGTAAAATCAGCCCTGTGGCATTTGAAAAGGTTTTATCAGCCAGAAATGTCCCGTCATCTCATTCGGCAGTGGTGAATAGAAAGCGGTGTGGCTCGGCTGCAGGGCATTTATTAGTTGTAAATGAGCGGGAAATACATGGTGATAAATGGCAGCTCTAACTGTGTGCAGCAGCCGCACTGTCATCTCTCCAGATCCGCACTAATTGGGCTCCAGCTCTTTTCTGCCGCACTGGATTTTAAAGCAATGTAATGAGGCTTACATTACATTGTGGCCTGAAGCAGAGATGGTTAAACTCTTGTAACTGTATACAGCATTTAGAAAACCAATAGATTTTCTTTAGGGACTGTTTAAGTTTCATTTTTAGGTCGTTGCTTTTCTCCTCATGAGTTTAGTTTCTGTGGAAGGCACCTCAGATGACCCTTGAGGATAAGACGGATATACATGTCATGCACTAGCAGTTTAGTTACAGCTTTAATACTGATTCGCAGCAGAAGTTCAGTTAGTACAAAACCTTAACTTCAGTTACTCGAAAGATAGAAAGTCGTTCTTAAAGCGACACCACGTAGAATTTTACCCAATAAATAAAATTGAAATACAAGCATTTATTTTATGACAGATATTTTCATAATTGAAAAATACTATGTACAAACAAACATGTGCTTTTGCTGTGAGCGGCTCAGCTCTCCTAAGACATGACTGTAACTTTCCCGGGGTACGTCCCCAGCTCGTCTCCATGGAGATGTTGACTAAAGTCAGCAGAGTTTGAGATTTAAATAGGTTAGGTTCTCATCCAAATCCATTTTTTGATTATCCACTTTCTGAGTTGAGCTGGTCATTAGGAGCATGTTTTGCACTGAGGACAACAGCATAGTCCAAAATGTTACGCCTTTAATAGGTGGGTCAGCAGCACCTAAAAGTGGGTCATGGGATCATTTTCAGCAGTTCGTTGGCCTTTGCCAAATAACTGTTGACACAACATAATCAAATTGAAAAGTGTGTTTTATAGAACTTGAAATAGATATGTTGTCATGATAAGTAGGTTCCCAAAGCCACATGAGTTAAAAAACGCTATATATTAAAAGAACATTTTTATTGACATTTTACATACAGACTTTATGACTGTTACTGTAATGAGGTTATGTGCTGCCAAATTAACTCTCATTCTTTTATTTAGACACTTCTCAACTATCTTAGCTTTTTCTCTTCAGTGATTCTCAAACGTTTCACACCAAGCGCTTCCTCCAGGTTTAATCCATCCATTTTGTCTTACGCGTGACGCGTTAGCTTCTCGCTCTTTGTACTGTAAATTTTATAGCCGTTATGGCTCTGGCCTCTTCAATTAGCTGGTATTAGTTTCACCATTGTTCCTTGTGACATGTGACAATCACACAGTTTACTACGGCAGCCTCAGTGGAAAAATTTGCTTCGCTTCTCCTTGTTGACATCTGTTTTTGAAGTGACGATTGGTCCAGTTTTCACTCTTGGGTCACATTTCAATCTGACACGAGTGACTCAGAGTGTGTAATATCTCTGAGCTGCTAACAGTGGTGTCTTTATTGTGCTGCCTCCTCACACCCACACTCACTTAAACAGGCAGTTACATGCAAAAACACAGACGTCCTCAGCATTTGCCTTTAGCTGATGCCGCTGGGTTTAAGTGGCCTAATAGTTGCTGTGCGCACCTTCAAAAGATTTTTGCAGTTTTGCATTGGCTCATATTTGAATAAACACTTTTGATTCTGCGTTTTATTAAAGCCACAATGTTTGCTAAAGATGGCAGTAGCTTTTTAGACCAGCAGTATTCAAATTGTATGTAGGATTCAGTCGTAGTGAAAGTAGTTGTACTAGTAATATAAGGCTTTAATTAATTTGTTGACACATAGACGCAACAGTAGTAGTTGTAGTTGTTGTATAAGTAACCTGAAGGAAATTACATTTGCATTATTTTTCATTAATGTGATGAAACACTTTTACATCCGTGTATCAAAGTGTTTTTAAGTTACAGCTTTGATTTATTTGTGATACTTCCTCCTCTGTCAGTGTATCGTTGAGTTCAAACCACTCTCTCTCTTACCGCAGTTTCCGTTTCTCGACGTTTAGACCCGGCTGATGCGTTCTGCACTTGATTATGGAAGTAATCAAAGGCTTCACAGTAATATGTTTCCCAGCAATAATCACGTTACTTTGTATTAGAGCTCTGGTTCCTGTCAAAGCGAGGAAGGACTCATTATTTGTCGGGTGCGTTAGATGAAAGATCAGTGGATTTGAGGTTAATTAGACATGCGACAAGAAAACATGATTTAAGTATTTAATTATGAGATCATGCTTGACATTTTTTTATTTTGCACTTACATATGCAGATGACAGTTATCAACATATAATATACTGTAAACAGGAAGTAAATAAATGTGTTTTTCAATTGCTGAGATTATCTACCATTTGTTCCGGTGAACTATTTTCCCTTGATGACACATTGTTAATAGCTGAATTTCAAAATGGACATGTTTTGACATTTTTTTAATTGTGTTTTCGTAGTTTTTTTGGTCATGTTTTTGTTGCTTTTTTAATGTGTTTTTGTCACGTTTGCGTCACTCTTTTGTCACTTTTTTGTTGTGTTTTTGTCGCTTTTTTATTTACTGTGTGATTGTTGCTTTTTCCGGCTCGTTTTTGTCGCTCTTTTGGGGCTTTTTTGTCACGCTTTTTTTCCCCCAAGAAGCTTTTAGATTTGGGTCATGCCAAACATAAGCAAAATATGCTCGGTTTAGGTTGGGCTCAAGAGATGAAACACGAAATAAATATGGAAAATCTGTATCTGGATATTTCTTTCAAAAACAGCGTATCTCTCATAGAGTTACAAAAGCTCCAGCTCTAACTAACATTATGAGTCTCAAATTCTTTCTATTGCAATGAGTATATTCTCTACAGTAGCTTTATGCAGAAAGGTTAGGTGGCAATATGTTAATGCTGAGCTATTTTATTTCTATTGCTTGATTGACTGTCGGGATGGGGCGTCCTGTGGCAGTAACAGCGCATTGTTAAGTGCTCAGTGGGTCGCAAGCCTTTCGCAGTAAACCTTTTATATTTATGCACAGAAATACTGCTTGAGTCTGTTAATATGACTGTTATCGGGTTGTTGTTTTTTTGTTTTGGCTTATTTGATGCTTATTCACGTCTGTGTTGTATTTGGGTCGCATCTTGTCGTCCCAGGGTGATTGTGGGTCCCGACGCAACACCAGTTGAGCTGGTTTAGAGTTTACACGTTGAGGATGCACTGCAAACTATTTGTAAAAGCCATGTTAGCTTTTAATATCGCCCTCTTAACTTCCACCTGAACTGAGCACATTGACCACAGTTTGGCTTTACCGAACTGAGACAAATAATGAGACATAATGAAAACACAACGAAAGAGCAACAAAAACGCGTCAAAAATGTGAGATCCGTTCAGATCAGTTTTGTTAGGTCTCAGCTTTCAAATGAGGCGTTACTCTGGCCTGTAGGCTGTAAACTTTTAGATTTGGGTAAAGCGGAATTGGAGAAAATGTGCTTGGTTAGGGCTTAGGTTAAGAGGTTAAGAAATGTCATCATTATCTTTTGTGTGTATGTGGCTATATCTATTCATTTTTTCACTCATTCACTTCTCAAAGGCTCTAAACATAGTCCGTTAATAACTATGTAACTGCTGCTCTTTCCCCCTCAGATAATGAAACGCTCAATTCGGTGGCACCAGACAGTACAGCTGGTCCCGGTCTTGCCTTGGCTCTTGGGACGACGACTGCGGATCCTGAATCTAGATCAAGTCTCGGCGAAAGTGGTCAAGTCAGTGTACCCAACAATAACACACAGACCAGTCCTAACGGCAGCGGTTTGAACAGCACAACAGAGGAAGAGTCTCCCACTTTGATAAAACCGGCGACGTCCAATGGTAAGTTTTCACCTCCATGTTTGTTTTCGGACTAAAAATAATTTGGCAGGAAGAAAAGTTGCTCGTGGTTGATAATGCAGCTATATTTAACAGTTTTATCTTGGAGTTTAGAAGTGGGCCAAAGAGCCACCGACACACAGTATGACCGGGTTACACATAGTTGAGAGTCAAAACCACTAACAGCGCAGCCACAGTCCAAAAGCTATAAATAAAAAAGCTCAAAGACGGTGTATGATGTGAAACCAGACTGGATTATAGAAGTACAGTTTTAGGTCGTTAACTATAACTGATCATTAACTTATTTTCTCACATACTGTAACATTTTCACGAAAGGCTCACTCAACTAGTCTAAAATATTACTATTACTGTGTTTGTGTTATATGTTAAGTGCAGGAGACAAACAATTTTAACCTCTTAACCGAGTGCATTTTCTCCAGTTACCAAAATCTTAAAGAGGGGGTATTATGCTTTTTTCAATCACATAGCACCAGTCTATAGCATACTACAATGATGACGTAACCTTCTGTTGGTCTGTATATGCAGTAAATTAAAATAATTGCCTTGAATAAAATTGCTCTCTCAAAATGGCTGTACTGAACGTCTTGAAATAGGCCTCTGTCTCTTTAAGAAGCTTTCCGACACGCCCCCTTCAGCACACTGCTGTGGCATCTAAACAACAACACTGTGCGGGGAGGGGGCTCTGCTGAGCTGAGGAGCAGTGGTTGGTGGCTTGGCTGGTGACAAAAGGTCCAGAGGCGTCTCCAGGAGGTGGGGGCGTTCCTAGGAGGACTGAGGCATAGCTACACCTAAAATGGCTGCCGTCTAAGTTTTTACTGATTACTCAAAAATATGTGAATGAGCCAAGGCAACACTCCAGGCATGTGTTTAATGAGGGAATGACATAATAACATGATATAAAGCTTGAAAAAGTCGATTTTACATAATGCCCCCCCTTTAAAGCTTCCCAACTGGAGCCTACAGCACTCATTTGAAAGCTAAGACCTACAAAACTGATCTAAACGGATCTTTTTCCTCGCGTGTTTTGCCTTATTGTTGTCTCTTTAAAAAAATGTTAAAAAAATCAACGTTTTTTGTCACATTTTTGTCATTCTTTTGTTTCTCATTTGTGGCTTTTCGGTCAGGGCTTGTGGCTTTGTTGCCACTTTTTAAATCACATTTTTGTCACTTTATTGTTTGCTCTTTTGTGGCATTTTCATCCTTGTACATGTCTCATTTTTGTCGCTATTTAGACGCCGTTTTTTAAGAAGCTTTTAGATTTGGGTAAAGCCAAACTGGAGCAAATGTGCTCGGTTCAGGTGAGGGATGAGAGGCTAAAAAGTACATGTTACTTTCTACCACTGCAGTTAAAAAAATAATAATCTCTGAACAGAAGATTCACAGACATATTGAACTCTTAGAAGGTCTTGTATCGCTTTTGTTTGTGCTGACAGACAAGATGTTGTATTTTGAGACGGTTTTCGTTTCATTTAGATGATTTTAGCGCACTTTTATTTTCTTACTATGTTCAAAAAATCATCTTTTTTTTAACAACACTATGCAATTGAAACTTGGCACTAACCGCATGACTCATGTTGAAAAGAGGACAGAATAACTTAACGCGGTATGAGTTTTCATAAGTGGATGTGAAAGGTAGATGTGAAAATTCTCCCTCTGCGGTTTCACACGCTCACAAACACGCACACATGGAGACACGTTCTCAGTCTGTTTGCGAGATGAAACTCTGTTCCATTTACAAGTCTGATGAGGTAAAACCAGAGTTAGTATTGATTGTGCTAAATACAGTAATTTTGTCTTCTGTATTGTAGAGTTACAGTGACTATGTTTACATGGAGACCAAAAATCTGATCATAATCTGATTTCTGGAGTTCTCAGATTATTGAAGAGACATGTAAACAGCATAATCTGATATACATGATCTGATATTCATTTAATCTGATTTCTTCCTGATCTTTCACACGTGTGTCTAAACTAACCAGGAAAATACAGCAAAAAGGCTAAACTAATGTCACAAAGACAAAGAGTAAAAGATATTATGAAAAGACTGAAAGTATTTTTTATATATAAAAAATAGATAAAAACAAAGGTTATCTATGAAATAAATCTCAATTGAGTTTGTAGAGTAAATGTGCTGCTAAGTGTTGTGAGTTTGAGTCCAGGCTCTGATTATTTACTGAATTGTCTCTCCATTCACCTTACCCAGTCTTTTTAATATAAGTTAAAACACAGTTTGTGCCTTTTGTGTTTTAATTTCTTTATTTACTTCACAAAAAATAAACAGTGATCTGGATTTGAACCCTAGACCTTTGAGTTACTAAACCTGTGCTGTATCCACTCGGCACCGAGCACAAGAGGCTGCTGCCACATGGAGCAGTTTGACTCCAAGTCCAAATATGGAGACGCAATCATTCTCCACCTGGTTCTGCAGGTGGAGAATGATTGAAAAGAGGGGTGAGACAATTCATTTTCTCTCAAAATCCAAATCCAGTGCAGTTTCCGTTAGAACCTTGAGGAAACTTTGTATTGATGATGGGAGATAATCCAAAACCCGGAGTATTGGATTCTCCAATTTCTGAAGAGAATGTAAACGCATCAGATCTGATTATTGGGTTATCGGATTCCTCCAGTTATCTGATTTTTCTGACCATGTAAACGTAGCCAGTGTTTCTTTGTCGCATCCGTAAATTGGACAATTGCCTACCCTATTTTAGGTTGTAGTGGTGCTTGTTGGAAAAGTTTGAGAACCATATGTGTCTGTATCCCTGCACACTGCAAACTTTCATTAGTAATTATATTGTTTTTGCACCCCCCAGGGACGACCCCAAGCAACGCCACAGAGACCCCCGACACAAACGGGAACACCAAACACGCCCCACCATCCGTTGCCCCGGAAAACCAAACCTCCACCACCCAGAGCCAACCAACAACCGCCCCCAAGGCCCCAGGCCCAAGCAACAAAACGGACACACCGCCAGCGCCTCTGCCAACCTCTCCTTCACATCCGGAAATCACCAATACAACGCAGTCAGATGCTCCTATACATATTGAAAATGTTACCCTAATAACAAAACCCACTCCATCTACAAGTGCTACTGCTGCTTCTACTGCTTCTATGACTACTTCTGCAGCTTCTACCATCACTACCACCACCACTTTGGTACAAGGAAGTACTCAGGCACCTGCAGGAGAAGACAAACCTACTCCTACACATTCAGAAGTACCGGATAAACTTACTACTACGCATTCACAAGTACCGGATAAACATACTACTACGCATTCAGAAGTACCGGGTGATGCAGTCAGCCACAAAACCATCACCCCATCGCAACTAAATGTGGGGGAAGAAAGTAAGTACTGTACATCAAAAAATCTTCTATTGCCTGCATTTCACTGCTCGGATAGAGACCGAAGAAGTCAATTGCCTTGTTAACAAAGACAATGTTGTTTATTTTGTTTTGCGTCCACTGTCCACGGCTTCTACAGGCTCCGTCGCCACCAAGCGCTCCACAATTATGGCTCTGTTTGGCCCAGAGACAGCGAGCAGTCATGGGACTTGGGGCGAGAGAAATTCACTTGTGTTTTTCTTGTTTGTTGAATCTTCATAGACAAAATGCGTTTGTTTCTACTGAGGTCATGCGTCCTACTCCGGCTGTCGCTATCTGTCCCCGGATCAAAGACCGACAGAAATCCCCTCACTGGTGTTACAATGCAGGGATGTGACCACAATACAGGGCTTAATATGATTCACAAAAGTCCATAAATACAGGGCTCTTTCGATCATTTATTCGCACTGAGCTACACTTCAATTATGTTCATTCGTGTTTACTTTCCTAAAGCGGGGGGGTTTCCAAAGTGAGGCGGTACTTTTTACAGCAAGTTACACAATTATAAGCTCAATAACTAACATTGTAGCGTGGGTCAAAGCAGGTATTAAAGTGACAGTCTGGAAGATTGTAAAATGAGGAGAGAGAGACATTTTAAAGGTAGACAATCAAGTCAACTCCCTACCCCCACCCCCTTTCCCGATTGGACCAGAAAGCCACTCCTAGTTTGCAAAATGAGAAGAGAGAGAGCGGAATATCAGAAGTTATGATCAAGCTCCACTCCCCCTTTCCGCCTGATTGGCTCTTACAGGCCGGTTCATGGGAAAGCTCATCTCGTAGGTCAGTTAGACTCACTGATTTCCCATTGACTTAACATGGTTGGCACGACAACAGTTTAAAACGGTTTACCTTCTTCTATGTTACTTCCTGTCGGTATCCAATAAGGAAGTCAAATTATAAACATCACAAAAATGGCCAAACTAAAGAAAGCTGGATACTACAATCTTTAGCAAAATCTTAAAGCAGTACTAAGTAACGTGTTTACCTTAATAAATCCTTTCCGTAGTCCCTCTGGGGGTAATACAAGTGTTAATGGGATGATTGGAGGGTCTTTCATCTCCCCCTGGTGTCTCTGGCCAGAAAACCATGCTTGCAACTTGACTGCCACCGGGTCGGAGCAAGCAATACACACTAATGTAATCACGAAGAAGAAGCTAACAGGCTAACGGGCAAAGCTAACTGCGGCCTAGTGCCACTTTAAACAGTATTTACAGCCAAGTTTGAGTGAAAAAAATTATTTCCATTGTATAACTGGGTGTACAACATCCCTCTCTCCCTTTGCCTTTTCTGTCAGCGTAGTATTTACTCTCCAAGACATTTAATAAGTAAAAAAATCGTAACTTGCTACGACACCTGCAGTTGCGCTTATGGCCGCTAGGGGCAAGAGTTACTTAGTACTGCTTTAAATATTATACGTTTGTTAAGTGTGACGTCACGACTTCCGCTTCCGGGTCCTAGCAGACAGGCAAATATGCGAGAAAAAAACATTAAAAAACAACCATCAATATTTCTGAAACTCAACAGAGAGTTACTGAACCTACTTATTTCTCTGATTAGCCAAAAATGCCGCACCTACTGCTAAAAAAAAGTAATATTTACTAAAGTCGCTACTTCCGGGGTTAGCGTAGCTGCTGCGCTGTTAGCATTTTTCACCGCTAACCCGGATGTAGCGATTTTGGTAAATATTACTTTTATAGCAGTAGGTACAGCCTTTTTGGCTAATGGGCCTGATAAATAAGTATGTTCAGTAACTCTCTGAATGAATTTCAGAAATATTGGTTGTGGTATTAAAGAGGTTTCTGTAGTTTCTCGCACATCTGCGGACCTGGAAGTAGAGCTGTGACGTCACCACTTAACAAACGTATCGTGTTAACTATGTTTTCGCAAAAATCTGGCTTGATATGTCATATGCACTTTAAAGGTTTTACTGCATCGTCCCCCGTCTGTGGCGTAAAGTATACACTTCAGTATGTGGCCCACAAAAACAAAATGTTTGGAAACCCCTGGCCAAAAGGTTTTATTTCGACAGGAAACTTGTAAGAGAAGGTGAAGTAGATAAGAGCAGGATGGGACACTCAGCAAACCCAGGATGAACTCACAAGGCTGTTCATTTGTTTGGCATTGAGACCAAACCCCTTGACCCTCTGGCGAAAGGAGATGAAAATAGAGACGGAATCAGGACTAAATCTTGAACCAGGTCTGATCACGTTAAACCAGGTCCAAAGCAAACCTAAACTAGGACTAACACAAAACAGAGCAACTACAAGGCCACGGTTAGTTTATGAACCACAGACAGTTATGAAGTACTTCATTTATGGACCCAAGCAGAAACAGAAGCAGCAGAAATGTTCTGCCTGTCGTCCGTGTGGTTTCATTACTCCATACTTGGCTCGAGGCCTCTTTCCATTAGACAAGCAGCAGAACAGCCACTATTCATTGGTTTGTGGTTGTTTTTCGTTCAAAGCACAAAATATAAAATCAGCCCAACCTCCATAGCAACTAGGGTACCAGATCAAGTACAATGGAATCGAAATCAAAAGTTTTAAAAGACGCAGTGAACAAAAAGGCTGCATTATTATGAAGTCCAATACCTTCTGACTGTTGTTGTCTAATATAACTACAATTCTAATATTTCTTTCCCGAAATTGTACAGAAAGTAGGTAAGACCTGTACATTACAATAACATATTAATATGAGTTATGTTATTTGAAACACAAACACAGCATCGCCTGTTGAGGATCGAACAAAATGATATGGTTAGGAATATCTTTATTTGTTTAGAAGCAGACTGAAGCACAGTCTTGCTCCTGTGTTTGTCTTATATCCAGAGTTATGACCTCGACTCTTGTCCTGCTGTACAACCTCTAACTATGCTCTCAGGCGTCTATATTTAGCCTTTTCTGTTTGCACCATATTAAGTCATTAGTTTCAACTCTATTAACTGTTTATTTCTTATACAGCTCTGTGCAAAGGTTTGGTGAAATAACACAAATGATGTAATTTAGTTTTAGGGATAAACCATTTAGTGCATTTATACCAGAACGCAGTGTGCACTTTATCTTTACTGCCTGGCTTCACGCTCCTGATTTATGTACAAAAAGACCCTGGATGTTTAGTTGTGTACAGAGGACAATATATCAGCTAAATAATTGCCTTTTGTCTCATGTTGCTTTGTTTATTCCAGCCACAGTAGTCCACGAGGGCGCGACCCTGGACCCCCTGTTGGCTGGCCTGGTCTCAGCCTTCATCATCGCTGCCGTCATCATCACTCTGCTCCTCTTCCTCAAACTGCGGAGGAGAGACAGTCGACCCGAGTTCAGGAGGCTACAGGACCTGCCTATGGTGAGCATCAACAGTACAAAGTGTTACAGAGCAGTTTCAGATTTGAAGTGCAAACATCGTGTTATATAAGTGTCATTTTGATGAATATGGTCTCAAAAGCCAGACACCAGATTCATAAGTAATGTGTCCTAATCAGCCACGCTAGAATGCACTCTTCACTCAGCAGAACATAGTTAATGCCATTATATTCAAGAATCTGCATAAATATTTACCAAGAGAGATTTTCTTTGATTATATTATTTTACTTCCTTATTGGAAATGTGCAGAGGATGTGACCTACCCACTTATAACTATACTGTTTACACTGCCTGACCAAATAAAAGCCACAAATAAAAAGTTCACACTCTCTAATATTTCATTGGTCGCCTTTAGCTTTGATTACAGCTCGCATACGCTGTTGCGTCGTTTCAATAAGCTTCTGCAATATCAAAAGATCCAGTGTTGCATTATTGTTTCACCAAGTTCTTGTATTGATGATGGGAGAGTGTGACCACTGTGCAAAGCCTTCTCCAACACATCCTATAGATTCTCAATGGACTGTGGCCAATCCATGATTGAAAATTATGTCTCTTTCTTCCTGAACCCCATTCTTGATCTCATTCTCATCTCCCTGATCTCATTCTTTGGATACATAGTGTTGCTGAACCTAAACCTGACCAACTGCCGTAACCCCAGATTATGAGCAGTGAAATCCAGGCGCCATCTCTTTTTTTTAGTCAGGCAGTCTATAAGGGCCAAGAGCAAGTCCCAGATCTATCTTTGGAATATGGAACTTAATATCTTACCACGCCAATTATCTTTAGAGAAATTGTAAAAAAAAAAATATATATATATATATACATATAAAATCATGAATTGATTTTTATTTTTCAGAATCAGAATCAGAATTGTTTTTATTGCCATAGGAATGCACCATGAAACATAAAACATACAACACATAAGTTAGATAAATAATAAACTATAGAAACTTTAAACTATAAGACTATAAAGGAATACGTACGAAGATTACATTTGAACTAAGATAAAGAAAACAACAATTTGACATAGAACAACAGTGTAGTATTTAGTGTATTTATAGATGTACAGATGCATTGAGTGTTAGCAGCAGATATGAGCGTGGACGCACCACACAATGCAATAGAGCAGATTACATTCACGAGTCTGACACCGAGTTATTGGGTCTTGTTTTTGTTCATGAGTTCGATGACGTAGGGGAAAAAAACTGTTCTTGCTTAGTATTGTCTCATCAATATTAAAGTAAACTGTTGCATGCACTTGAAGCTCTGTCTAACTGTCTGAGGGGTCATACAGTACATTTAGATAAAGCTTGATGTATATGTAGACCCAAATAAAATCAATCATCTTTTTGACCATACCATGGCAATAAGTCAAATTGGGGTGATTGTGAATTCGATAGATTGATATTGGTACACGCTCAGATCATTAATAGTGAATGGAATTTGGTTCATGATCTGCTCCCACACCATTATTACCAACCTTTACTTTCATTATTAATTTTGTGACATCATGTGAAACACGGGTATGTCTTTTCTTTTAGGACGATATGATGGAGGACGCTCCCTTGTCGATGTACAGCTACTGAAGGAAGCCTCGTTTAAACTTGTGGCCAAATACTTGACTTTGTGTCACCGCCGCGTTTTCACTCCTTCATCTGCCCCACGGGGGAAAGTGTTAGAGTCGATCCAAGCCTTTATTTAATTGAGGGCGGAAGGAGCTGAAGCGGAGGAGACGTCTGAATTACTTTTGCTTCAACCCATTTTGAGTTCCTTCGAGTTGATGATTCGTGAAAGGCGGACATTTTTAAACACTTGGATGGTTCCTGGGTGAATATTGATCGCGTCTAGTTTCTGAATACCCCGGGACACTGTCTGCTTCCGTGGTCCCTCTCAAATGTTTCAAATTTTATGGCCAGAGAAGTTAAACTCGCAACGTCCTGACAAGTGTTAAAGCACTTTATCTTTTCAGGGGCTGAACTATTTTTGTGAATGTGATAAATTAAGACTTGTGTGCCTAAATCAGTGCAAAAAGTGTCGTTCGCGTGTGTTCACCTGCTTAAAAATGTTATGTATTCCTGCTGTGGATCGTTGTATTGTTTTTTTGTGTTGCCTTGTTTTTGGAGACAGTGCCTTACGTAGTATTCAAATGTGTTTTCAACGGGGATCTATCCCAACAGCAACATTGTCAACAGCTGCTGCTCAGACTTGGACCCGGATACAAAAAGTGTTGCCTTTCAACTTTTCTAACTCTACCTGCTGATTTGTGTTTGATTATTTCCCCCTTTTTTTCACTGGATGTTGTTTCTGACACAGTCCTCCCCATTTATCAAAGCTTAGAACCAGCACAAAGAATACACTGGTTTATCCTTTGTGCTGGACACGAAGAAATTGTTATGAAGCGTTATGTCGTTTTAAGCATTTGGTTGATGTTTAAACTCTTCACTTAACATAAAAGTATAAATAAGTGATACAATATGTCCACTGCCAAGTAAATAACACAGATTTAGATGTCTGTTGTGAACATTTTGTCATTGAACCGACAGATTGCTCACTTAGAGACATTATAGAAGCCAGGAACATTGACAATTGTAAGAACTGACCTGGGCAGAGTTAAATACACGGCTGGTTTCGACTAGATTAGAGCATTTCCAAAAATGCAGCTCTTGGAAGAAACGGTAGTGAACCTGCAAGAGCTGATGGAAATGCGGAAAGGCTCAGTTTGCTGAAGTGGCAGCTTGAGTTTTGGTGTGAATAGTGTTTGGCAGGTCACACCGATGTGTTTTATCTGTTCTGTATAGATTTATTAAAGAGGAAGCTGCCACGACTAATGTCTCATTGAACTTAAAGGCCGTATACCTGAATTTTTTGTTTACAAACAATGAAAGAGGGAAAGGGTTAGTTTATTAGTTTAGTTTAAAATGTACATTTAAGAATCATTCCTAACTTTCCTTATACATTTCAAACCTCTCTATTCACAGGGATGAGTTTATCATCAGGATTCACAACTTTCAGGGAGCATTAGTAATAGTAATGTAAACAACTAGCTTGGTAGATCGATAACAAGGCTTTAAAATTAAATGCACAATTATCTATATTTCATACACATCTATTTTTACAATTAACTGAAGGACAAAAAGTTCAGGTATTGGGCCTTTAAGCATCTTGTTTCCAGGCTTGTTAACACTTCAGTGTTTGTTGTTTTGCCTTTGGTTTTTGTGTTTTAATTAAAGATACTTAAAACTATTTCATCATCCATCTTTGGTTACTGTCACTAACATTTCAAATAACTGTCATCAAATCCTTTGTGTTTTTGAACACAAGCATAACAACACAGTGTTTCACATGTGGTAAATGTTTTATTTGGCAGACGCATAAAAGTGCAAACACCAGTCGTCTTCTAACCACACAATGAATGATTAACACATTTCCACACTTGTTTTTATTCTATCAAATACATAAACTACTGAAGTATGGTGTTAAATCATAGGACACCATATTCATATCTAACCCAGTGGGCTCCTCCCTGCGGCTCTGAGCTGAAGTGTTGGTCTCAATGGGAGATGTCTGACGCTGAAATATTAAACAGCTTGATACGAAGCTTTGCACAGTGTGATTCATGTCATGTACACGGCAGCATAAGGAGCTTCCAGCAGCTCAGAGGTACAGTGAGAGCGCACAGTTGTGTAGGAGGAGGCCAGGAGATGGTATGAATGACAATATGGCATTGGCTGGTTATGAACCGTAGGATACACATCTGAGAAACGGTGGGTGATATGGCAAAGAATTCATATCACAATTTTCTTTTTAATTATTATACATTGAAATTTGTATCATTATTTGGGTCGCAGCTTGCTGTGAAATTGAGAACCACTGGACCAGATTATGTCGCTACAATTCATGTAGCCTACATAGAAGAAATAGCTGTTTCTCCTGACTCCACACTTCACTGTGATTCATTAGATCTGCCTGTCCCTCACTCAGAGTCGGAGGCTGACGGTAGGAAGAGTTGGCGAGGGAAAGTAGGCGACATGCGTCTTCTGCCTTTGAGCAATGAAAAGCACTGAATCACAATACAGTATGACAAATTGGCAGATCATGCACATCATTCGTCACTCTTCGAATTCATATTGTCATATTGCCAACCCTCTACATCTAAGGCTTGAATACATTTTGTTTGAGATCACAACAGAATATAAGTTAGACCTTTTAAAATCGTCTTCAGAAGCTATTATCTAACAATAAAGCATTCATCAATGTCAGATTTATACAGTGAACTTCAGGAAGAAGGAATACTAAGCATAAATGTATAATAAGGTAGCACAGTAATACAATTAAAAGCAAATAATGTCAATAATAATACATTCAGCAAGCGTCATGTGTAGGGCTGGGTAGCGTTACTTTTTATTTGGCATCTAGAACCAGAAAATAGAACAATGGAAGATGGAAGGTCTGCAAAGTTACAATATCTGGTTCAGCTCCAATGTCAGGAAATGTGTGGAAATGGGGAATACATTTAGTTGGGGAAATAAGGAAAAATGTGGAATAAATTGGGAGAAATTGTGGCAAAAATAGGGTCGAAATTGGGAAGAAAATGGGGAAAAAATAAGGAAAAATAGGAAATAAATTGGGGGGAAATTGGGAGAAATTTTGGCAATAAAATAAGAAAAGATAAAATAAAAAAAATCTAGCAAAAAAGATAAAGAAAAAAGGGGGGGCTAGAAAAAAAAATAGGAAATTGGGAGAAATTGTGTAAAAAAAAAAAAGAAATTAGTTAAGATGTATGAAAAATTGGTAACTAGGGAAATTATCAGAGAAAAATGAGGCAAAAAAAAGTGTAAATAAAAATTGGGGGGAAAAAAACATTTATTTCAGCTGAATTCACTTCCTTTAATGCTGTCCCTGGACCAACAGCATCAAAACCTGGATCCAAAGATTATTATTATTATTATTAATTTCTTTTTTTCAATACCTAAACTTTTTCCCGCTACCAGACGGGCCTCGTTTAACGGTACCCAGCCCTAATCATGTGTATCATAAGAAACTAAATACTGTACATTGGAATCATGTGCTTTCAGTCAGAGACTAAACCCTACAGCCCTAAATATAGTCAAAATATAACTCAATATAGAGCATATCCCCATGCTTTCCCTGCATTAGTATAATGGTAGATGTTTTCAAAGTCTTCAACTGGACTGAGTTGTGTGAGTTGAATATGTTTCGCCTTCTTCAGAGTGTGAAAAGATCCAGTCCAGTTTACGACTTAGAAAACTTCTCCTGCAATGGAAAACTCCAGGATAGGAGACTACATTCATAATAGTATGCAACACCAAAGTTTTACACTTCATAAAACAGGTTTAGGAGTAAAACATACTGTGCATGATACAAGGCGGGAAACCAACAGCACTGCTAGTTTCATGCATAATGTAAGAAAAAATACCAGAGACTGGCCGTTTTAGACACAGCCGTCAACATTCACTCTTGACTCTTCAGTTTAACAGTCTGAACTTTCTGATCATCGGAGCCCTTATCGACAATGCACAGGCGGGGGTCCCGAGGGTGCGGCAGAAACAAGGCATTATTATTATGATTTAATCTGAAAGTTGACTCTCCCTGAATAAGCATAGCATAAGTATATAATTGAAGCTGAGTGAGGAACGATGGAGTGCTGCGCTCATGTTTTCTCAAAAAAGAGCATTTAACAATAGGCTAGTTGGGTTAAAATGACTTCACGTCTGTTCGGTTTGGCCCTGACATGTGGGGACAGTTATTTAGGGCGACTCTGTGGTTTTGACAGTTACTAAGGGTTTGTAACTCCTGACTCCGTATAGACAATGAGCTGCCAAAAAACAACGCTTTGATGTTGTAAGACTTGTACTAACTGTTCTGTTTAGTTCAGAAAGCCGTTTCACTGTTTCACTTCTACAATAAACTCTTAAAATACATCAACTGGTCTCAAGGTGTTAAATAGTTTTTTTTATGCAGAATAAACATGTAAAATGCGCCACACTTTCAAGTCCAGTTTTAAATGCACATCTAAATACGGAGATTATTGGAAAACACAGGTATATATATACATTCACTTTGATATATTTTTGCTTCTGAATAATTCAAACAAAAGACCACATTAGATCATCAACAGAGCTATCCTTCTTACAGACAGAAGTAAAAGCCTCCGCAAATGCTTTTAGGGGCATTTGCCTCTGGTGCCTTGCCAAAGTGCCCATCCATAGTCCGTACACTCATTGATGCGAATGATCTAATGCGGTCAAAGAATTTCCTTCAATCAAAACCTTTGTCAGGACCAGCACTAAAAACGGATCCAAATGCCCCTCTATGCATAGAGCTTTGTTGTCTAATCACCTTTCTTACAACACTGTACAGTTACGCTTTATTCTTTTTTTATTGCTTCTACTCTTCTACAGCACCTGTAGTTGGATTTTCTATTGTACCATTTTAAATAGGTATTATTCAAACACTTAAAAAAAAAGTATCTTGTTTTGTTTGGTATATGGCGTATATTCACTTATGTATGAAAGCTCTAAACTACGACAAAGAAGCGACATTATTTGCTGGCCTTTAATAAAGCTGCACAATGTCCCGCACAGCTGACCTACATTCCCCTTCATGCGTCTGCTTTTGTTGCCTCGATCACTTTCTTCTTCACTCTATTGGAAAACACTCAAACACTAGACGCTTTCTCCGGGGGAACGTCTCAATAACACGGCCTGCTTTCATGATCCAGTAAAGATCATCTTCAGAGTTAAGAAGAAAAAAAACATCACTGCGAACACGTCAAAGGTCGTTGAGACTCAGGTCGGATCCGAAATCTGGGTTTTCATCTTCTTCTTCGTCGCCGTCGGCAACGAAACCCCCGCCATCCTCACCATCTTTAACTTCATCGCCGCCGCCGTTGTCCAAGTCGGAGTCGGGGCCATCCAAGTCACTGCGCCGGGACTTGATGCTCAGTCGGACTCGAGGCTTGTGCTGAGGAGCTGGAGGAGAGAGAAGCAGAGATGAGACAAGGAGTCTTTATGAAAACTGTTACCATACTGTTTGCTTCCTAACTGTGCTGTAAATGTCAAGTAAAAGTGGAAAAAGATGTTTTACTTGTTTTTATAATCAAACTATAATTGCATGCCTCACATATGAAAAAGAGATATTGACATTTGATCCTTAACCCCCACCGAGCAAGTTTTCTTTAGTTTTACCCAAAAGCTTCTTGACCTGAGCTTACAGCCTAGCCTATAGGCCAGTGTAACGGCTGATTTGAAAGCTTAGGCCTCCAAAACTCATCTAAGCCTCTTCCTCGATTTTGCCACGTTATTGTCACATTATTGTCGCTATTATTGTTTTTGTTTTTAGTGTAATGTAACTGTGATCAATTCACAAAAATGGGACCAAAAGGTGACGATCATAACGAGTGAGAAGCTTAATCAATTTTGTACTTCTTAGCTTTTTAATGAGGTGTTGCTCTGGTCTATAGTCTGTAAACTCCAGTTGAGAAGCTTTTAGATTTGGGTGAAGCCGAACTGGAGAATACGCACTCGGTTAAGGCGGGATTAACTGGAAACATCACTGAACGTTCCCATAATAGCACCGCGCTGCTATGTGCTGTTTACAAAAGGCTAACGTGTCTACAACTCCCAAAGCACTCTGGGAAACATTCAGGCCAAAGATCGTAATCTCTTTCGGGCAGCATTATAAACTTCTGTTACAGTAAGTCCCAGGAGGGAAGTACATGCTCATTTACATAGAACAATACAAACAAGAAGCTCTCCAGTAACAGGCCAGCTATTATGTGAAGAAAGAACCAAGAATGAAAACTCGAACAATTAGGAGGCCTTGAGTTTTTACACACTGATATCTAAAGGGTTTATTTCATTCTGAGATCAAATTACTCCAACAAACTAAACCACTAAGCTTGTGACTATATGAAAAATACTATTACAGCTACAACTTTGGCAGTAAGTGAAGAAACACATATCTGACACATTTGTTTAATTTAGAGCAGTAGTTCTCAAGCTTTTCATACCAAGTTCTATAGCCTCCATAGTTTCACATACCTTGTCCATGTACCACCGTTTGAGAAACACTGATGTAGAGGCTTAAAAGTGTAATTGAGTAAGAGTGTGGTAGTATTTCACAGGCGAGCGTTTTAAAAATGTAATTTGAAACCTCTACTGATTAATCAAAACCGTGGAAAGTTATGAATTTGAATGAATGTGTAATCTCCGCCTACACAATGATCCCCAAATTGTGCATGATTTTTTAATGAACTACAGTGAGTCAGCTGTAATGACATGACTCATGGGTAAGCTGGGGCAGATGTGTGTGTGGGAGCAGGAGGGAGGGAGGAAGGGGGGGGGGGGAGGGGGAGTACCCGTCTCGTCTTGTTAAAACTGTCATCGCTGTGTGCCCATCTGGTGCACCGCCTCAATGTTTACTGACGCAGAGCCAAAATGTTGAGTGTTCACAGCAGATCAGTGTTGGTGGACAGGAGGCTCGTGAAAATGATCAAATGCTCATCTGAGTCAGGGCTGCACGTGTGCACCTTTTCCACAGTGTGATTTACTGTATGACGACAGTGGCATTGACCTCAGCTCAGACGGGACACTGGTAACAGCCCCTGACAGGTTGCCCCACTGGAATTCAAGGATGGGGCAAATGCAGAGAACAATAAAGTAAACCTTGACTTTTTTGTCATTAAAAGATGTTGATTTATTTTGAATTGTATTGGACATTGCCGATGTGGTACTTTCTTCTAAAATTGTGATTTGTTACAGTAGAGTCTTTTAACATCTTAACCCCCGTCTTAACCAAACACAACAAAAACAACAACAACAACAACGTGATAACAAAAACAAGGATGAAGCTTAGATGAGTTATGTACGGTCTTAGCTTTCAAATGAGGCATTACATTGGCCTATAGGCTGTAAACTCTCCAGTCGAGAAGCTTTCAGATTTGGGTAAAACTGGAGAAAATGTGCTCGGTTAATAGTCCGGGAGCCAGACCCCCTCCTCAGGCACATTTTTGCTACCTTTTCCAAACTAGTATCTTTCAGTAGAGTATCCATTACCAGTGGGGACCCCCCATTGCAACTCGGCCCCATTCGGCTGTGGGACCCCAAAAACCACTTTAGCGGGACAGGCTTCAGACGGAACTTTGTGATTCTATCCAAAGTAGTACTGTGGTCACATACAGAGTCACAGATTAATGAAAATTAGAACAAAGAAAGCTGACATGATGAGGAACAAAGTAATATGACAGTCTTGGGCTTTAGCTTTTTCTTTTTCCATATATTAAACTATATATACCTACAAAAATGCAAAATAAATGTCATAAAGATAAGAAAAACACTTCACAAATGAGTACATTATTGCCTTTTGTGTTTATCTTTACCATTTCAAATGTAAATAGAAAACTGCCCCAACTCATTAGCTTCACATTAAGCCCAAGATGAGCTCTGTACCTCAAACGGATCTTGACATGTCCAGAATTAAACAGACCAATGTTTCAGGAATCATCCAATTCTCTTCTTCATTGGGCCAAAGAATTTCAGCACCACTATATTGTAAAATGGCTGGTTATTCATTATTTTGAATAACTGAGTATTCTTTTCTCTATTCTGGACAATTGAGTGTTCTTTTTAAATTCAATGAACTACCGTGAGTCAGCTGTAATGACTGTCATATTACTTTGTTCCTCATCATGTCAGCTTTCTTTGTTCTAAATTTCATTAATCTGTGACTCTGTATGTGACCACAGCACTACTTTGGATAGAATCACAAAGTTCCGTCTGAAGCCTGTCCCGCTAAAATGGTTTTTGGGGTCCCACAGCCGAACGGAGCCGAGTTGCAATGGGGGGTCCCCACTGGTAATGACCCAAGGGATACTCTACTGAAAGATACTAGTTTGGAAAAGGTAGCAAAAATGTGCCTGAGGAGGGGGTCTGGCTCCCGGACTATAAGGGGAGGGTAAAGAGGTTAAGCCACTTTCTCACCTGGATCATTATCTTCCAGCCACGACAGGTCGTCTGAGCTAATTTCAGCTAAACTTGGCGTTGGGCTAAAGTCCTCTGAGTCGGAGTAGTCCAGGGACCGTTCAGCTTTCACTTTTGACCTGTTTTGGGAGTGAGGAACTGGAAGCGCTGGACTCCCTGAGTCAAACAGGGAAAGTTAACGTCTAATTTGGTTCATTAATTGTGTTTTTATGAACGTAATTTATAGAAACATACCAGTTGTGTGGACAGACAACAAAGGAGGGGGCTCGCGGTCACGTAGGACAAGATTTCTGACTTCATCTTTCAGCTCAGATACAGTTGCTCTGTTTCACATTAAGAAAAAATAATTAAAAGTGGATAAATGACACCCAAGCTGATAAAACGTAAATATGAAATACTGCAATATTGGTAGCACAATAGAACCATACCAACTTTATTTATAAAGCACTTTAAAAACTTTACAGTTGGCTAAAGTGCAGTAAGGAAAGGCATATATACCGCGCATTTCGTACAAAACTCAATGCTCCTACACAAAAAATATAAACGTTGGGACAGGGTCAACAAAATACTGGGAAAGCAAATGCATTTAATTATGTAAAACAAGCTCTTTAGAAACATCATGTCCCTGTGTACCTGATCTGATGGACTTCTTGTTGTGTTTGAGAATACTGAGAGACAGTCTTTGCTAAATCTGTGCTGTGAACCCGATAACAGTCTGACAGCTCCTCCAGCGTCTGAGAAAAGTGCACACAAAGAGAAACGGCAGGGACTTAAAAGCAACACAACCATAAATTTGAATAGTGAAATGATTTGAGTGACAGACGGCGTACCTTGCAGCTGTGCTCATACTGCCGCCTGCTCTCTCTGGCTTCTGTCTGCTGGAGAAACACATCGTCCTCCTGCCGTCCTGTCAAAAATCAACCAGAGCAAATGTTATACACGAGACTGAGCCTGTCCATGTATTTAAAGTGTGTCGTGGACTTGTGCGGTCCTGCAGAAATTACAGTGTATAATGGATAATGTTACTCACTCAGCCTGGTTTTCAGCTGCTCCACCTCTGTGCGCAAGTGTTCCAGCTCCTCTCGACGAAGTTTAGTGCTAAAACTAATTTAAAGACACAACAACAAAACAATGAACGTACAGTAAACTTACATTATAGTGATTACAGACAGCATTATCTTTGTGGTCTATATGTGTCCTATCCTGACTACTGGAAGCTCATTTTCCGAAAAGCCTTCTGTGCTTTCACCTTTGGGAACGCTCAAAAAAGTTATTAGGTAATGTTGTCTAAGGGAGTTTTACAAAAGCAGTCAGCGACTGCAGTGTTTACTTAAAGAAGAACTAAGTAACTTGTCAACCTTAATAAATCCTTTTCGTAGTCCCTCTGGGGGTAATACAAGTGTTAATGAGTCTTCCATCTCCCCCTGGTGTCTTTGGCCACCACCCTTGCAACTTCCCTGCACCAGGTCGGAGGCCCAATACACACTAATAGAATCACGAAGAAGAAGCTAACAGGCTAACACTTTAGCAGTATTTACAGCCAAGTTTGAGTGAAAAAAATGTCTCCATTGTGTAATTGGGTTGTGGCACAATGTACAATATCCCTGTCTTTTCTGTCAGCTATTTAGGCCCAATCTCAATTCTCCCCCTTAGCCCTCCGCTTAGCCCTTTCCCTTCGTTGTGCGCGTTCACGAGAGACGAAGGGGTGTCCCAATTCTATTTTGCGGTGAGGGGTAGGGGTGAGGGAGAGGGCCACATAGCCCTTCCAGCGAGGGTTTTTCAGATGCACACTTCAGACGAAGGGGTAGGAGGAGTTTGACAAAACACGGAAATAAGCTGCGAAATGAATTCACGAATATCATCAATAAGCACTCTTACAACATTTATAAAGCTGCAGAACGCTTCGTTCATGACTTTATTCGCTTTGTGCAACAATTAGAACAGTCCATTGCTTTAAACGTGTCAGTTCTACGTTTTCGCTTTGCTGCTGCGAACGCTCCCAAACTTTCGATATGTCGCTATTGACATGACACACGGGGTTCAGTGCCTCGCTGCTGCGCTCGATTTCTCCCCGCGCCGCTGTGCTCTGAGCCCGGGTCCGAGGCGGTCTGTCCCCGGTCTGAGCGCACCTCGGCAGCCTCCGCTCAGGCCCGGGGCTCAGAGCGGAGGCTGCGGGTGCCTGTCCCCGCCCTGTGCGCAGTGCAAGCGGGTCTACCTCTGACTGTCCCCGCTGGGTGTGCTACATGAGCGGATCGGCTGATCTCTCGCAGCTCTGGCTGCAGCCACAGTGACCCGCGGTAGAAGCAGCAACACACGGACGGGGGAGGAGAATGTAGCAGAAATAGATGAAAATCTGTAGGGTTTGGGCTGAGACCGAGTCCTGCTGTTTAGGTGTTACAAAACAGCATCAGTCAAGTGATGAACTGGTTCAGTAGAAACATGCTCTATAGACAAGTAGGCTTGCTTTTATTTTGTTTATTTATTTATTTTTATTTTACATAACCTTAATCATCTGTGTTAATAGTAAATGCAGTCAAATGGAGGGCTGTCCCATTTCTTAGGGTGGTATTTTCAACCCTCGCCCTTAGCCCTTGGTTTCAGGGTGTAGGGAAAGGGCAAGGGCTAGGGCTAGGGGAAGGGGTAGAAAAGAGAATTGAGATTGGGCCTTTCTCTCACGGACAATTAATGAGTAAAAACACAACACCTGCAGTGGCGCTAATGGCCTAGGGCAGGGGTCACAAATTAAATTTCACCAAGGTCCGAAATGAAAAAAAATGGTCAAGCAAAGGTCCGGAACATACGGGGTTAATTCACGGTTATATCAGGATTTTTAAGCCTTTTTTAAAATCTATTTCTGTGATTTGAAAATAATGCAATCAATTGAATGCTCTTATTGTTTTTCTCTTCTCTAAAATAAGTTTTGGCTCAGCAGAATGCATAGGCTACTGTAGCCTATTATACACAATGTGCACATAATATATGACAGTGATGTGTTTCTTTGCTCAGTTCAACACACTTAGCCCTGTTTAGTCCAGGTTTAGTCCTGGCATAGTCCTGGCTTAGTCCAGGTTTAGTCCTGGTTCAGACCTGCGCTATTTGCGCATTACGATCGCGCGTGCATATTTAATTAGGGCGTCCTCCGCTTTTGTTTTTAGCAAGCCATATTTCAGTCATTCCGAAACAGTTTCTAAAAATGTAAAAAGTATCATGAAGCTAAGATGTAGGACTTTCTCTGTCTGTTCGTCTGGGCTGTAGTTTACCGCTCTGCTGCAGTCAGAGAGGGAGAGGAAGGGAGGGAGGGAGAGAGAGAGAGAGAGAGCGCGCAGACGGAGCTGCTAGTCTGAGGGAATTCACGGTCGGGTCCAAAGTTCGTATCCAAGGTTCGGGTCCGGAATGGCTGGCGCATGGGTCCGGATCCGGACCGAGGTCCGCCGTTTAGTGACCTCTGGCCTAGGGGCATGAGTTACTTAGTACTGTTTTAAAGATGTATTATGGAACTTTTTATGTGGAAAAAAAACTTTGATATTTGTGTATATTAGACCTTGGAGTGACCCAGCGGCTGAATGAATGGTCAGGATGGCGCCTTTACTTTTGATCACGGTGGTCTCTACAACACTCCAGGATCATTTGTTTTGTAGGGTTTCTGGTGAGAGGCTCCGTCAGCAAAGCTTCCAAACAATTGATCCTGGAGCGTTGTAGACTATTTTGTAGACTATTTTTTCGCATAAAAAGTTGCATAATGCATCTTTAAAGCCACATTGCGTAACATTTCACCCGATAGATAGAATAAAATACTAGCATTTATTCAATTACAGATATTTGTATTGTTAAAATATACTTCTCCTGCTCGTCACCATGGAGATGTTGACTAAAGGCAGCCAAATATGAGATTTATTTAGGTTAGGTCCTCATCCAAATCCATTCTTTGATTACCCACACCAAAATACGTTTCTCTGTGTAGTTGGTTATTAAGAACATGTTTTGTATTGGTGGAGCTTTTAACCTTAGCATAAAAACGTGATATTGGTGGTTATAAAAACTGAATATGCCATTTTGACTGTCCTAAGTTCAGTTGTCCATCCTGAAAGCCCTCATATCCACCACTGCATGATCCCCACCTCTCCTCCAGTGACGTTGCCCTGGTGATGTGTCCACGGAGACTGCTCAGCTCCCGTCCCACTTCCCGCCTCCACTGGTCCATCCTCCGCTCGGCCCCCGGACTCTGCTCCCTCCACAGCGTCCCTCTCTCCCTCAGGTCCTCGCGCAGTCTCTGTATTTCCTCTGGGGAAGTTAAAGAATAAGATTTGTTTTTTCTCCTTCAGGGTGCGTCGGATAACATTTTATTACACCATTAGCATCGTAATTAACAGTGTTTTATAGAAGGGCAAGATAAGCCAGTGGACATAGAAGTGTTATCCAACAAATTATACATAATGGTTTGAGATATGTGCATTTAATTAGAGGGAGCTGTTATCAATGTGTCATAAAGAAGTTGGTGAAATTAAAATGGATCATGTGCGGAAAAATGATTATGTGCAATTTTGCAAAGTCGCAGGGCAAAAACCATTTAGTTTCTTGCCTTTCAAAGCTATTACTATCAGCAAAGTTAATGTACGTATCATAAAAAAAGTGTCTTGTGAAACAGAATGAAAACACTGTCCTGAAAAGTTGGAAACTAAAATGTTTCCGTGAGTGGAGCTTGTCAAGAATCGTGTGTTTACTGGACATGAAATAACAATATAGCAATAAAAAGTAAAAGTACATTTTCTTTTGTTAAAGGATTTGCCAGTGAAATTATGTGGAAAAAACTGACTACAATCTGACTTTTGATCTGATAATAACACCATTTCTTCACATGATGATGTTGTCTGTATTTGGGTGTGTCACTGTTTTCTAGCAGAATACATGGCATAGACTAAAACAAGGACGGAAATACCTTGTAACGACTGGATAAGGCACTGCTGTGACTGCTTCTCTCTCTCCATGCCATACAGCTGTTTGGTGAGAGACTCGATTGCCTTCAAAAAGGTGACACTGTTAGACAAACAAGTAAATCTACTGTGAAATATGTCACTACTGTAACGGACCTTGCCCTGTATTTGAAGTTGCGATTGGATGGCTGACAAGTCTGTCCACTGCACATTTGGGCTGACGGGTGAGGAGAGCTGCCGGTGAAGAGGGACTCGGACAAATGGAGTGAACTCAGATGTGTCAAGTTTATCATTGACTGGGAACATGTCTGAAACACAAATGCAGCATAATATAATACAACACAATTGTATCAGCTAATATGAATTATAGTTTTGCATACCTTCTCTGTTTGAATATTTACTCGCTGTTGTAAGTCTCTCCTGTGAAAATAAACACAGAATAAACAAATGAACGACAACCATCTTCTCACACACATTTCAAAAGAACTGCTGCCATCTAGAGACCTATTACAAAGTACAAAGCCACACTTACCCTCATCTTGGCCACACTGCTGTCTGCTACTGACAGGATGGAGCTCAGCTGACTGTCCCAGTTCATCTCTGCGCTGAAAAGTATAATAGTGAGGTCAAATTATGTCCCGAAAATAATAAGTGTCCATAATACATTTTGATGATTGCTTGTATCTCATATACGGCTACTTAGTGAGGTTCTTTTCTGAGCATGAAAAAGAACTATGCTGAACGGAGTAGGTAACTTTAGATGTGTGTCGGGGCTAGCCGTTTGGGGCAGCAACCTGGCTACGATCTTTGACACCTTGATGGGGGATTGTATTACTTCCATCTCAGTCATTTTGAAAATTGAGCGACAGCTGCACATGGAGAAGCATCAGAAGGGTAATGTTTTTAAATCCATTATTGTGTGATATTTCTCCCAGTAAATAAAACAGAAAAGAAAACAAGGATTCCTTTCATTACAGGAAATACAGAGGTGGGAAGAGTAGCAAAAATATTTACTCAAGTAAGAGTAACGTGACTTTAAAAATAATTTTACTCAAGTAGAAGTAAAAAGTAGTGGCCCAAATATTTACTCTAGTTCTGCGAGTAACTGTTTGAGCGTAAAAGTTTGATTCATGTTTCAGTCGTGACATAAATTATGAGGAACAACACATGAAACAATTGTTGAAAAATATCACAAAAACCTATAAAAACAAATCATTATGAAGAATTAACATCTTATCCCAGTCGTGCATTTTCTCCAGTTCGACTTTACCTCAATCTAAAAGCTTTTTGACTGGAGAACTATAGACCAGTGTAACGCCTCATTTGAAAGCTAAGACCTACTAAACTGATCTTTTCCCTTGCGTTATTGCCGTGTTATTGTCAGTTTTTTCCACATTCTTTTTCATCTCATTGTTGCTCTTTTGTGGCTTTTTTGTTGCACTTGCATTGTTTTCTTTCTCAAATGTTATCACTTTTTTGTTGCATTTTAATCCTCGTTTTCTTCTAGTTTTTGCTGCTACTTTGACGTTTTTTTTCAAGCTTTTAGATTTGGGTAATTCCAAACTGGAGAAAACGTGCTCGGTTAAGAGGTCAGGTGAACATCAAATACATCTATTTTACGCATCGAAATGAGGATTTTTCACAGATTTACTCACAGTGGCATGAGTTACTATTTTCTTTACTCAACTAAGTCTATACTTCATTTAAATATTAGTCAAGTAGAAGTAAAAAGTACTATGAGGAAAAATTACTCGCAAAAGTACAATTACTTCAAAAAGTTACTCAAGTACATGTGCTTGAGTAAATGTAACTGAATACTCCCTGCCTCTGGTGAGAAAACCCTAACCCTCTTTCAAGTGAACGTGCCTGCCTCTCCTCCTCGGTCCTGCGTGAAACACCAGCTTTTACCCCAGGAAATATTGTTATTATTGCTGTTTCAAGGTTTCCATGAGGTTTTAATATGTTAATCTCCTACTGATTAATTTGTGACGCCAACAGTAAAAATAACATTGTCGGTGTGTAGCTGATCGTTATTTATCAGGGTTTACGACAGTTCTGTCTAGCAACAAACCACCTGGTATGTTCTGCAGTACGGCTTTAGTGAGGATAGTCTTTCCATGGTAACACAGCATTATGTTTACAGTAAAGTGGTAAATTAGCTACAAACAGAGCTCGCTTGGTAAGTTTGGCTAATGCCGATGGGCAGTCGGGTTAGCAGGATTGGATGCTCCGTGTTGTGGAGGAATGAGAGAAGGACACACACGTCTTAAAACAGGACAAGGAGCATTTACATTTAAAGAATAGTCTACTTGTCTTATACACCGAACAAGTTTAAAGTGTTAAGTGATCACAATGAAAAAAACGCCGATTTTGTATTTCTTACCAAAAACGTCCATCCACTTTTAAATCCAAGAGCGTATAAACAACAACGTGATTGCGTATGACGTAAACGCGACGTACCTTGTGGGTAATGTAGTTTGCAAAAAGCTTTTACGTGAGTTTAATCGAAGTGCCATTACATTTCCTCGCATATGACTGCATTATTTATACATTGTTACGTGTAGTAAAATTATTATGCATTATTAAACAAACTTTTCTCAAAAATCTTACTTTATTTGAGTGTTCAAGTTTATAACGACTAATATCCCATAATGCAAAGGTTTAAATTATACTTTCAGCTATGGCGGCGTCCACACTCAATGTGGAAAATGTAACTAAACTTCTTCAAGACTCTCTGTGTAAACTGGGGTTTGAAGTAAACCCTCTAAAGGTAGGACTTTCGAAACTCGGTTATGTACCCGGACACCTTTATGTTATACAAAAATAAATTAAGTATTCTTTGTATTTTTTTTCTGCTGTCTAAGATTGGGTGGTATAATAATGTACTACCTGCTTCACTGCACTTGTCCTACCCAGAGGACACACTTGCTGTTGTGGTACTCAGTACTCCCTCCATGTTTGAACAAGCTTTCTTACCCTTTCTGGAAGAGCAGAGCTTCCAGGGACTGTCTGACCCCATAGACCAGTGTGTAAAACAATGTGTCTCCTTTGCTGTCTCACAGGTGAATCAATGGTTTGTACAGTTTTGACCACATTGCTCTGATACTTGTTGCATCTTTATTATAATCTATTTTACTTGAACAGTGTTTTTCAGGTCAAAATATTGCTGTATCATTTGACTATGAGCTGCTCCCAAGTCGAAAACCAAAGTTCTTAGCACAAACTGCAGCCCATGTCTCTGGAGCGGCTTTCTACTACCAGCAGTCTGATGTCCCACAACAGCCCTGGGGGACAAGGTATATCTATTAACTTTGAACATTTGTCCCTTATTTCCCCTGTTCCCAACCTTCATACAAATAATTCCGATCTTTGTAGAAGATGTATGGAGTGTGTGTGCATCCAAGCTTCGGAGGCTGGTTTGCCATCAGAGCTTTGCTGGTGTTTGAGGATGTGACTGTGGGCTCTGAGCTGCAGCAGCCTGTTCCTCCCGACTGTGTTCCCTCCAGAGAGGACAGGATACGTTTACTGGAGGCTTTTAACTTTAACTGGCAGGTATTGAACCCTATATCCTAACTCTAAAGCATTTCAGGTTACATCTTGAGATAATGCAAGGCAGATGGATGAAAGATTGAAAGTAAAGTGGTCAATCATTAATTTTGCTAGTGTGAAATACTTCACACTAGCAACCCGCCACGCCATCAAATAATAATTGTATGACCCAACGCAGGCAACCCGCGGGGTCCGCGGGATAACCTGAAACCCACGCATCACTATTTGCTTACTGTGTTCAGGACTGGACTTACAGAGACATCATCAGCCCGGTGCAGACCTACTCACAGAAACAAAAGGACTACTTTGGCACTCTGCCTGCGCAACGTTTTGATCTGCTGAAGACCTGGGGTTTTCTCCAGAAAGACGGCTCTGAAGGTGAAATTACCCAAGACACACAGAGACAGGCAAACGGACATGGATGACCTGCGGGAACCACTGCACCCCATATGTTTGGGGTGCAGTGGTTGTACCACTTACAACCATATTGTATGTTGTATGGTTGTATGTGCAGTATGTTTCATAAGCAATATGAATATCCAGAAATATTGGTGTTGGGTACACGCTACACAGGTACACAGCTACATCAGATCAGGATTTATGATGTCCTATACTGTATAAGTGAAATTAGACACAGTTCACCTTATTTATTTGTCCAATGTGTTTTAAATCAAGCACTCTTTTTTTTCTGCAATTGGTTACCTTACTTAAATCTTTCTGTACTGTACTAGAATACCCCTAATATTCTGAAATAAAGATGTGAGTTGCCTCTGATCCTGCCTGCTGACAGACAAAGTTTCTTCTCTTTGAGGAGGATATGCTGCCGACGCCTTCTTCAGTATGTATTATTTAGTTATTCATGCATACTGCTCACTGTAAAAGATTTATTTTGTTAAACTGTTTAAGTAACACTTTATGGAAGTTTTAATCAAGTTATCCTTTGCCCCCTTTGCTTTTAATTCACATATTATAGTAATAACAAATATTCTTATCTTTTTCCTATCTCCCCAAATACAGGCAACCATATTCACAGGATGTGTGAATGCGCACAATCGCACACATACACCACTATACTCAAAAGTCACAATACCATAACTATAGATTTCTCTTTATTACAAATGGTTTAGCCGCATGTACACGCTTTAGGCACTAGATGGCTCTGTTATTGTGTGTAATGTAGGCTGCACTAAAGTATTTGATACCAAACCCTGAGCCTTTGTGAAGTTCTGACCATGCCAATTTAACAATTTCAAATGATTAACTAACCTTTTGATAGTGTTGTTTTATTTTTTTGTCATTGTCCTCAAGAGCAGGGAAGGAAGCAAATATGATTGTTTTTCTCTGTAAAAGCTTAAGAGTCCAACATTTGAGAGATAGTCTTGCATTGTTCTGCTTCACATTATCTTCTCATTGCACCCCATCGTTCTCCTTCGTTACAGCATCTCCGCTTATCAGCCCACGCCCCTCTCCGGTGTTGTTGTTGTGTACTGAATCAGCATTTTATAGCCGCGTGCCGCAGGCTGCAGAGACAGACCGCCAAGTTAATTATACCCCCGCCGATACTTCAGCCCCATCCCACTTCACATCTCACCTTTTTACTGCCTTAAATTGCTTTAGCTTGACTTTCTCAGAATATGGCCTAGTGAAGGTGCGTTTTATCATGGAGCTTGTTATGCACAGCTGCAGATACTCACAGAAACTTAGAAATGCTCAATTTGCAGTTTTGCACAGTTTGATGCTCTTTGGTTTTTGATGCATGGAAGTTGTAGTTGATTGCCTTTTCTTCCTGCCTGTGTGGAAAGCTGCTTTGAAAAGAGCCCCCCATGAGATTTGCAGTATTTGTGAGGCTGTAAACTTTGCTTGGGCTTCTGCAGTTGTGCACATGCAGTTTCACGGCTGAATGAGAGGAGGAAAGTAGTGGAGCAGGTGGGAGGGGTCTCTCTGACTGGGTTCTGGATCCTGCAGGATTTCTTGACAATGCAGCTTGACTCTTGGCACTGCTGCACTGCACTGTTGCAGGACTGCAGAGGCACCGACTCCACGGCCTGTGCAGAGGAAAGTGTGGCGTGATTATTATGAGCAACAACTGGAGAATAAGGTGGATGTTACCTTTTTATTATCATTTAGCAAAATGATGTAGGCTTCTTTTAACTTGAATGGTTTAAAAAAAAAAAAAAAATCTGCAGTAAACAGTAAGTTTTGTCAAATACAATGCCTTTTGCGAAAGTACTAATACACCTTGAACTTTTGCACATTTTGTCATGTTTACAACCCTAAACGTAAAGATTTTATTTTGAATTTTTTTGAGTGATTCTGTTATTTTACAAAAAATAGAAAAGTGAAAAGTGGGGTGTGCATAAGTATTCATACAGCATTTTCACACCTTGCCCTAACCATTAAATAGAGTCTACCTGTGTGTAATCTGCTCTCAGTATAATTACAGCTGTTCTGTGAGGGCCTCAGAGCTATGGTCAGAGTGTATTGGTCACTAAACAACATAATGAAGGCCAAGGAGCACACCAGAGAGGTCAGGGATAAAGTTGTGGAGAAGTTTAAGCAGCGTTAAGTTATACAAAGATTTCCCAAGATTTGAACATCTCACGGAGCACTGTTCAATCCATCATTCGGAAATGGAAAGAGTATAGCACCACTGCCAACTTACCAAGATACGGCCGTCCATCTAAACTAACAGACCGAACAAGGAGAGCACTGGTCAGAAATGCAACCAAGTGCCCTAAGATAACTCTGGAGGAGCTGCGACGTACTGCCGCTGAGCTGGGGGAATCTGTACATGGGACAACTATAAGTCGTACTCTACACAAATCTGGCCTTCATGGACGAGTGGCAAGAAGAAAACCATTATTGAAAGGAGGCCATAAGAAATCCTGTTTGAAGTTTGCTAGAAGTCGTATGGAGGACACAGCTACCATGTGGAAGAAGGTGCTTTGGTCAGATGAGACAAAAATTGAACTTTTAGGCCCAAATGCAAAACGTTATGTATGGAGCAAACCTAACACTGCTCATCGCTGGCCTGTCGCCTCAGGGTCCCCCCAGAACAGCTGGAGGAAGTGTGCGGCGATCGGGAAGTCTGGGCATCTCTGCTGAGACTGCTGCCTCCACAACCCTGCCCCGGATAAAGTGGAAGAAAATGGATGGATGGAAAGATAACACACTAAGTTTTTTTTTCACTCAGTTAGTGGTTGTGTGAAGCCATTTATGGTGAAACAACTGAGTTTGCTATTTTTAAATCATAATGGAAAAAAGAAAGTATCAAAATGACCCTGATCAAAAGTTGACATGTCCCATTTTTTAATACTGTACATTGCCCCCTTTAACATCAATGACAGCTTGGAGTCTTTTGTGGTAGTTGTGGAGAAGGTTCTGTGTATAATCTAATGGTAAAGCGGGCCACTTTACCATTCCTCTTGATCATAAACGTTTGATCAGGGTCATTTTGGTTCTTTCTTTTTTCATTATGATTTAAAAATAGCAATCTCTGTTGTTTCACCATAAATGACTTCACACAATCACTAACTATGAGTGAAAACAAACTTATTGTGTTATGTTTCATCAAAAAATAAAAAACTCTCCCAGGGTATGTAAACTACTGTACAATATACAGATATAACCCCTCTCTAATCTTTATACTAGAAACAATTAAATTCCTTTTCATTTATTGTGTCTGCTGGTACAAATTATGAATCCTTTTCTTTTACAATAGGGAAGATGCAGTATGTCTAATGTGATCTGGTAATGCTCTCATTATAACTGCATTAGGCACTAAAAGCGCTTTATTACAAGAAACCACTCACCCATTTACACTCATACACCAGCGTACGCAGACACTGGAGGTGAGGTGGCTGACGTGTCTTGCCCAAGGACACAACAGCAGTGTGCACCTGTGGGAGCCACTTTACCATCTGAGCCACTGTCTGTAGGCTATACTCCTAAATTAGTTTAAAAAACCCTTTTAAACAAAATGCCTGCGTATTAATGTATACAGGGAACTACTAGAGCAAGACCATTCTGAAACTGTTTAGAAAAGACAGTAAAGTAAAGACTACTGTATAAAGCTTAGTTACTAGTTTTAGTATCGTTTATTACTCCATCTTGGCATCGAGTATTTCGACAACTCTAATCCTTACACCAGGGGAGCTTTCAAACAATTGGTAAATCACACATTTCCTCTACAGGGACACGGGGAAGCTGCTGCCTTGTCCCTCTTTGGCAAAGCTCTGTTGAAATAAAGAGATATCCAGTTTTGTAATGCCATTTGTTCACACCAGGGCAGTTCTCTGTGGTGCTGAGATGAAACAGAGAAAAGGAAGAGTGCACTGTTCCAGAGCAGATTCAGTCGTGGATGAGTGAAGCAGCATTATCCGCCCACAGACATGAGTTAACAAGAGAGCAGCAGAAAGGCCAGCAGCAAACCAGCTACATGAGAGGCACCAGCGAGCGTGCAGTGGAGGCGGGGGATGCCCAAAATCCATCTGCAAATGTGAGGCTTTAGATGGTGGAAAAATATTTGCACCAAAGACCGCTGAGAGATGGAGGACTTTGCAAAGGTTATGAGCTGTTTGCTGAAGTATATGTAAATAGATTCAAGAGGGCTTTAAGAGTTTGTTTGTTATGGACAGAATTAGTTTGATTATAGCATTACACTTTGAGATACTTGTGCAGTTTATCAAAGGATCTCAAACTGTGGAACATTGTCGATATTTCCAATTTTAACTAGATATCATAATTTATGCTTTATTATTGCATTTAGTTTGGGTTATTTGTTTTAAACATGCTTTACACCCAATTTAGACACACTTTTGTCTAATTTAGGACAATTTAAATCCTTTTAAGGATTTGTTTTGTCCTGATTTGATCTTTATCTGGGCTTGGTGGTCTTTGAAGGTTTAATATTTTATGGTCTGGTGCTCGGCATGTCAAATATGAGTTGTTGAAGCATTTTGTCCATAAACTAGATCATTTCCAGTCTCTTTGCTTACCATTGCAAGATAGGACAGTGCCTTGGTAGTGGTCTTCCCAGTTATTTGCTACATCAGTGTTTATTGTAAATCACAAAGTGAACAAGCGTCCAAAGCCTCCACAGTAAATGCTGCAGCCTCATATCTTTATCTTTTCCAACAAAGCAGTCCAATATTTTCTCACAGTGGCTGTATCTCTCTCTAGCTTCGTCAGAGCCTGACTGTGTGTCTCTAACGCTTTAAATATTTAAAAACCTGCTTCTTATCAGTTTCTTGGATTAACATAATTAGCCCGTTTCTTTTGTAATCATTGGTTCATTGACTTCGGTGCGGAGCCCGGTGCACGTGCAGTGGGAGTGGTTACTCAAGGACACAAGGGTAGACTGTCCCATTATCACGTTATCAGGCAATTAAGACGGACATACAAGCTTTCAAACAAGCTCCGAGTGACGCACTTGAAAGGAGGAGAAATTCCCCACTTTTTTAATCAGGCAACTAACTAGAGGTGCAGCCTGTATGTAATTATGCTACGCAAAGAATCAGTCTTGAAAATAATATATTTCCAAATAAACGGATTGATCAAATTGTTCTGATAATCTGATGATCTTTACAACAAATTTGAATCACAATTTACAAGTAACATAAGCCTATAACACACAGGGAGTTGCCAATGACTTTAAGGATTATTGGATATTTTCATTGGCCCAGCACATACTGTTGCTCTTGGGCAAGGCACTTAGGAATCAGACGTAAAACTAGAAGTTGACAATTTGCCACTAAATTTGCGTGTCATCTCTTTCCACAGTTAACAAGCAGATGATTCTTCTGCACCAAACAAGAACTACCAGCACTCCTCCGATCACTTGCCAAATAATGCAAATGACTGAAATATTGTAAACTTGTTCTTGAAGCAAACATCACCTCACGTATTGTCACTAAAAAAAGAGTGCCCTAGAGGAGGATTAGACTGGGCTAAAGTTTCCCATAATCCTTCATTTGAGATTAGAGAGTGTCTCCTGAGAACATGACACTGTGAACTGTGAAATGGAGAGAAGTATGGACCTATGACTGAAGCCTCCATTTTCACCACCACATAGCTCTCAAACTGTGGTACTTGGGCTTCTTCTTCTTCAAGCTCATCTGAAATTTCAGACTTTTTTCAATTTAATTAGAGATCATTTATTTCATGCTTTTGTAATGCATTTAAGTTGGGCATTGTTTACTCCCACTTAAGACATAATGTAGTCCAAAGATATACTTGACACAAAATTTTTTTTTAGATCTGGTTTAGTGCTGATTTGATCTTCATCTAGAGCAGGTTTGTGCACCACTGTACTATGGCTGCTTCTAATAATATCTGCCATAAAATCAACATCAAAAACTCAGAAAGGATTAACCCTTTTTCCCCCTACACTTTCTTCAAAATTGTGCCACCTATTGTTCGCTTCATTATTTACAGTTGCAGAGCTTTGTTTTGCTTTGCTGTGCTTGCATTTGCTGCAATTAGCCCCATCACTCAGAGGTGGCTCGCGTGCTGCAATGGCCCAGGCTCACTTGGGGCTAACAGCTAATTTATGGCTATGCATTAAGTATTACATCAGAGAGTAACAGTCCTCCCAATTCTGCTTCTTGGACCTGACCAACCCGTATTGCGCTTGATTTGGAGTCGTTTAGGGTTTGTCATCGTAGAGCTGAACAATTTTGGAAAAATATCTAATAGTGATTATTCTAGATTTGCAATTTATGCTTTAAAGCCAATGTCCAGATCACATAATGAAACTGAATTGAGACTGGACATTTTATTTGGTGGCAGAGGACATATATTACTTGAACTGAAATGGGGTTTTGCTTAATAACCACCATTAAGTTGGCAGTTTGGATCCGATTTTGATCATTCAGCCCTGTGTGGACTAGACTATTCCTCTGTTTCATCTCTTTCTCTTGCCCATTGATAATTATCAATGGGCAAGGAGATGGAGAATTATAATTCTCCATCACACCTCCGTCTTGCCCTGGAGAAAAGCTGCTGACATGACACACACAGTATAACTTCACAAACACATGTATTTGCTACATTCATCAAACCCACATTTAACCTTATTGGCTGTAACTTCCTGTTAATTAAACACACACTAACACAATGGTCAAATCGCCTCCACAATGGTCACCTTTGTGTAGTATCTCTGTCGTCCAGGAATTATCCATTGTAGTAGAGGTTTCAAACATGGTCAAGTGGACTGGGTTGATCGAGTTGAGGACGTTTCGCTTGTATCTCTTGAAGCTCCTTCTTGCTCCTGTTTTTACTAGTCTTACATTCTGAGTGAGAAGCTTCTGGAGATTGAAACAAAACGTCCCAAGAAATAGGTAAGTAAGCAAGTGCTTTATTGATTGACTGCGGAATCTTCCGCAGTCAATCATTGGTTTTCATGTTCTTTAATTGATTGACTGCGGAATCTTCCGCAGTCAATCATTGGTTTCATGTTCTTTAATATTATTCCATCTTTTTCCTGATTTTCTGCAGCTTTCAGCACTTTCATGCTTTGTGCAATTTCTGCAAGTTATGCATCAAAACGTTCCGCATGTTGAGGAGAATCCTGCTATTACTTTTGGGACTTCTGCGATTTACGGTTTTTCCGCAATCGGACGAAATACCGCACATTTTTCCCATTGACGCATAATGGGGCTCCCGCAAATTCATGCTTTTCCGCATTTTTTTCCGCAATTTCTGCAATTTCTGCAACTTGTGCATGTTCAGCTTCCGCAACTTGTGGGATTTGAGAAAAAATTGGCCTTCTGCAGTTTTCCAGTTTTTTTCTACAGGAATTTGAAATTTTTGCATTGGTGTGTATGTGGTCTCTGCTCCATTAGTGTGTATGGCGAATCCAGCCAATGTATTTTAATAGGATTTCTGGCACTCCATGTGTTTCAGCCATTTGTGCAGCTTCTGCAATTTCAGCATTTAGACGATTTCAACAGTTTGACCAGTTTATGGAATTTAAAAAGTTTATGCAATATAAACAATTTATGCAAATTAACCACTTTATGGAATTTAACCAGTTTACGCATTTTAACCAGTTTACGCATTTTAACCAGTTTATGCAACATAACAATTTATGCCATTTAGGATTTATGAAATTTAAACAGTTAAAGCAGTTTATATAATTTATGCAAATTAACCAATTAATGCATTTTACCATTTTTTTTGCAATTTAACCAGTTTATGCAACATAACAGTTTGTGCAAATTTAAACTGTTCATGCATTTTACCGGTTTATGCAAATTAGATTATGCAAATTAACCAATTTATGCATTTGACAGTTTTTCTGCAATTTTACCAGTTTATGCTATTTCACCAGTTTATGAACATTAGATTATGCAAATTAACCAATTTATGCAAATTTATGCAATTTCTGCATTCGATTCCCGCAGTTCCGCAGTCAATCGCAATGGCGTAGCCATTGCAGCATTTCTAGTTGATTGACTGCGGAATTTTCCGCAGTCAATTATTGGTTTGCGTTTCTTTATTGATTGACTGCGGAATTTTCCGCAGTCAATTATTGGTTTGCGTTTCTTTATTGATTGACTGCGGAATTTTCCGCAGTCAATTATTGGTTTCCGTTTCTTTATTATTATTGATTGACTGCGGAACTTTCCGCAGTCAATTATTGGTTTTCATGTTCTTTAATATTATTATTATTGATTGACTGCGGAACTTTCCGCAGTCAATTATTGGTTTTCATGTTCTTTAATATTATTATTATTATTATTATTATTCCATCTTTTTCCTGAATTTCAGCACCTTTCAGCACTTTCATGCTTTGTGCAATTTCTGCAAGTTATGCATCAAAATGTTCCGCATGTTGACGAGAATCCTGCTATTACTTTTCGGACTTCTGCGATTTACGGTTTTTCCGCAATCGGACGAAATACCGAACATTTTTCCCATTGACGCATAATGGGGCTCCCGCAAATTCATGCTTTTCCGCATTTTTTTCCGCAATTTCTGCAATTTCTGCAATTTGTGCATGTTCAGCTTCCGCAACTTGTGGGTTTGAGAAAAAATTGGCCTTCTGCAGTTTTCCACTTTTTTCTACGGGAATTTGAAATTTTTGCATTGGTGTGTATGTGGTCTCTGCCCCATTAGTGTGTATGGCGAATCCAGCCAATGCATTTTAATAGGATTTCTGGCTCTCCATGTGTTTCAGCCATTTGTGCAGCTTCTGCTATTTCAGCATTTAGGCGATTTCTACAGTTTGACCAGTTTATGGAATTTAAAAAGTTTATGCAATATAAACAATTTATGCAAATTAACCACTTTATGGAATTTAACCAGTTTACGCATTTTAACCAGTTTATGCAACATAACAATTTATGCCATTTAGGATTTATGAAATTTAAACAGTTAAGGCAGTTTATATAATTTATGCAAATTAACCAATTAATGCATTTTACAGTTTTTTTTGCAATTTAACCAGTTTATGCAACATAACAGTTTGTGCCATTTAAACTGTTCATGCATTTTACCGGTTTATGCAAATTAGATTATGCAAATTAACCAATTTATGAATTTTACAGTTTTTTGCAATTTAACCAGTTTATGCAATCTTAAGTTCATGCAACATGAAAGTTTATGCATTTACCGATTTATGCAAATTAGATTATGCAAATTAACCAATTTATGCATTTTACAGTTTTTCTGCAATTTAACCAGTTTATGCAATTTATCCAGTTTATGCATTTTACCATTTTATGCAATTTCACCAGTTTATGAACATTAGATTATGCAAATTAACCAATTTATGCAATTTCTGCAATTTCTGCATTCGATTCCCGCAGTTCCGCAGTCAATCGCAATGGCTTCAGCCATTGCAGCATTTCTAGTTATTATTATTCCATCTTTTTCCTGATTTTCAGCACCTTTCAGCACTTTCATGCTTTGTGCAATTTCTGCAAGTTATGCATCAAAACGTTCCGCATGTTGAGGAGAATCCTGCTATTACTTTTGGGACTTCTGCGATTTACGGTTTTTCCGCAATCGGACGAAATACCGCACATTTTTCCCATTGACGCATAATGGGGCTCCCGCAAATTCATGCTTTTCCGCATTTTTTTCCGCAATTTCTGCAATTTCTGCAACTTGTGCATGTTCAGCTTCCGCAACTTGTGGGTTTTGAGAAAAAAATGGCCTTCTGCAGTTTTCCAGTTTTATTCTACGGGAATTTGAAATGTTTGCATTGGTGTGTATGTGGCCTCTGCTCCATTAGTGTGTATGGCGAATCCAGCCAATGCATTTTAATAGGATTTCTGGCTCTCCATGTGTTTCAGCCATTTGTGCAGCTTCTGCAATTTCAGCATTTAGGCGATTTCAACAGTTTGACCAGTTTATGGAATTTAAAAAGTTTATGCAATATAAACAATTTATGCAAATTAACCACTTTATGGAATTAACCAGTTTACGCATTTTAACCAGTTTATGCAACATAACAATTTATGCCATTTAGGATTTATGAAATTTAAACAGTTAATGCAGTTTATATAATTTATGCAAATTAACCAATTAATGCATTTTACTGTTTTTTTTGCAATTTAACCAGTTTATGCAACATAACAGTTTGTGCAATTTATTCTGTTCATGCATTTTACCGGTTTATGCAAATTAGATTATGCAAATTAACCAATTTATGCATTTTACAGTTTTTCTGCAATTTTACCAGTTTATGCAATTTCACCAGTTTATGAACATAAGTTTATGCAAATTAACCAATTTATGCAAATTTATGCAATTTCTGCATTCGATTCCCGCAGTTCCGCAGTCAATCGCAATGGCGCAGCCATTGCTGCATTTCTAGTTATTATTATTATTCCATCTTTTCCTGAATTTCAGCACCTTTCAGCACTTTCATGCTTTGTGCAATTTCTGCAAGTTATGCATCAAAATGTTCCGCATGTTGACGAGAATCCTGCTATTACTTTTCGGACTTCTGCGATTTACGGTTTTTCCGCAATCGGACGAAATACCGAACATTTTTCCCATTGACGCATAATGGGGCTCCCGCAAATTCATGCTTTTCCGCATTTTTTTCCGCAATTTCTGCAATTTCTGCAATTTGTGCATGTTCAGCTTCCGCAACTTGTGGGTTTTGAGAAAAAATTGGCCTTCTGCAGTTTTCCACTTTTTTCTACGGGAATTTGAAATTTTTGCATTGGTGTGTATGTGGTCTCTGCCCCATTAGTGTGTATGGCGAATCCAGCCAATGCATTTTAATAGGATTTCTGGCACTCCATGTGTTTCAGCCATTTGTGCAGCTTCTGCTATTTCAGCATTTAGGCGATTTCTACAGTTTGACCAGTTTATGGAATTTAAAAAGTTTATGCAATATAAACAATTTATGCAAATTAACCACTTTATGGAATTTAACCAGTTTACGCATTTTAACCAGTTTATGCAACATAACAATTTATGCCATTTAGGATTTATGAAATTTAAACAGTTAAGGCAGTTTATATAATTTATGCAAATTAACCAATTAATGCATTTTACAGTTTTTTTTGCAATTTAACCAGTTTATGCAACATAACAGTTGTGCCATTTAAACTGTTCATGCATTTTACCGGTTTATGCAAATTAGATTATGCAAATTAACCAATTTATGAATTTTACAGTTTTTGCAATTTAACCAGTTTATGCAATCTTAAGTTCATGCAACATGAAAGTTTATGCATTTTACCGATTTATGCAAATTAGATTATGCAAATTAACCAATTTATGCATTTTACAGTTTTTCTGCAATTTAACCAGTTTATGCAATTTATCCAGTTTATGCATTTTACCATTTTATGCAATTTCACCAGTTTATGAACATTAGATTATGCAAATTAACCAATTTATGCAATTTCTGCAATTTCTGCATTCGATTCCCGCAGTTCCGCAGTCAATCGCAATGGCTTCAGCCATTGCAGCATTTCTAGTTATTATTATTATTATTCCCGCACATTTTTCCTGATTTTCTGCACCTTTCAGCACTTTCATGCTTTGTGCAATTTCTGCAAATTATGCATCAAAATGTTCCGCATGTTGAGGAGAATCCTGCTATTACTTTTCGGACTTCTGCAATTTACGGTTTTTCCGCAATCGGACGAAATACCGCACATTTTCCCATTGACGCATAATGGGGCTCCCGCAAATTCATGCTTTTCCGCATTTTTTTCCGCAATTTCTGCAATTTCTGAACTTTGTGCATGTTCAGCTTCCGCAACTTGTGGGTTTTGAGAAAAAATTGGCCTTCTGCAGTTTTCCAGTTTTTTCTACAGGAATTTGAAATTTTTGCATTGGTGTGTATGTGGTCTCTGCTCCATTAGTGTGTATGGCGAATCCAGCCAATGGGATTTCTGGCTCTCCAAGTGTTTCAGCCATTTGTGCAGCTTCTGCAATTTCAGCATTTAGACGATTTCAACAGTTTGACCAGTTTATGGAATTTAAGAAGTTTATGCAATATAAACAATTTATGCAAATTAACCACTTTATGGAATTTAACCAGTTTACGCATTTTAACCAGTTTACGCATTTTAACCAGTTTATGCAACATAACAATTTATGCCATTTAGGATTTATGAAATTTAAACAGTTAATGCAGTTTATATAATTTATGCAAATTAACCAATTAATGCATTTACCGTTTTTTTTGCAATTTAACCAGTTTATGCAACATAACAGTTTGTGCAATTTAAACTGTTCATGCATTTTACCGGTTTATGCAAATTAGATTATGCAAATTAACCAATTTATGCACTTTACAGTTTTTCTGCAATTTAACCAGTTTATGCAATTTCACCAGTTTATGAACATTAGATTATGCAAATTAACCAATTTATGCAATTTATGCAATTTCTGCATTCGATTCCCGCAGTTCCGCAGTCAATCGCAATGGCGCAGCCATTGCTGCATTTCTAGTTATTATTATTATTCCGGCACATTTTTCCTGATTTTCTGCACCTTTCAGCACTTTCATGCTTTGTGCAATTTCTGCAAGTTATGCATCAAAACGTTCCGCATGTTGAGGAGAATCCTGCTATTACTTTTGGGACTTCTGCGATTTACGGTTTTTCCGCAATCGGACGAAATACCGCACATTTTTCCCATTGACGCATAATGGGGCTCCCGCAAATTCATGCTTTTCCGCATTTTTTCCGCAATTTCTGCAATTTCTGCAACTTGTGCATGTTCAGCTTCCGCAACTTGTGGGATTTGAGAAAAAATTGGCCTTCTGCAGTTTTCCATTTTTTTTCTACAGGAATTTGAACTTTTTGCATTGGTGTGTATGTGGTCTCTGCTCCATTAGTGTGTATGGCGAATCCAGCCAATGGGATTTCTGGCTCTCCATGTGTTTCAGCCATTTGTGCAGCTTCTGCATCTTCAGCATTTAGGTGATTTCAACAGTTTGACCAGTTTATGGAATTTAAAAAGTTTATGCAATATAAACAATTTATGCAAATTAACCACTTTATGGAATTTAACCAGTTTATGCAACATAACAATTTATGCCATTTAGGATTTATGAAATTTAAACAGTTAATGCAGTTTATATAATTTATGCAAATTAACCAATTAATGCATTTGACCGTTTTTTTGCAATTTAACCAGTTTATGCAACATAACAGTTTGTGCAATTTAAACTGTTCATGCATTTTACCGGTTTATGCAAATTAGATTATGCAAATTAACAAATTTATGCATTTTACAGTTTTTCTGCAATTTTACCAGTTTATGCAATTTCACCAGTTTATGAACATTATATTATGCAAATTAACCAATTTATGCAAATTTATGCAATTTCTGCATTCGATTCCCGCAGTTCCGCAGTCAATCGCAATGGCGCAGCCATTGCTGCATTTCTAGTTGATTGACTGCGGAACTTTCCGCAGTCAATTATTGGTTTTCATGTTCTTTAATATTATTATTATTATTATTATTATTCCATCTTTTTCCTGAATTTCAGCACCTTTCAGCACTTTCATGCTTTGTGCAATTTCTGCAAGTTATGCATCAAAATGTTCCGCATGTTGACGAGAATCCTGCTATTACTTTTCGGACTTCTGCGATTTACGGTTTTTCCGCAATCGGACGAAATACCGAACATTTTTCCCATTGACGCATAATGGGGCTCCCGCAAATTCATGCTTTTCCGCATTTTTTTCCGCAATTTCTGCAATTTCTGCAATTTGTGCATGTTCAGCTTCCGCAACTTGTGGGTTTTGAGAAAAAATTGGCCTTCTGCAGTTTTCCACTTTTTTCTACGGGAATTTGAAATTTTTGCATTGGTGTGTATGTGGTCTCTGCCCCATTAGTGTGTATGGCGAATCCAGCCAATGCATTTTAATAGGATTTCTGGCACTCCATGTGTTTCAGCCATTTGTGCAGCTTTTGCTATTTCAGCATTTAGGCGATTTCTACAGTTTGACCAGTTTATGGAATTTAAAAAGTTTATGCAATATAAACAATTTATGCAAATTAACCACTTTATGGAATTTAACCAGTTTACGCATTTTAACCAGTTTATGCAACATAACAATTTATGCCATTTAGGATTTATGAAATTTAAACAGTTAAGGCAGTTTATATAATTTATGCAAATTAACCAATTAATGCATTTTACAGTTTTTTTTGCAATTTAACCAGTTTATGCAACATAACAGTTTGTGCAATTTAAACTGTTCATGCATTTTACCGGTTTATGCAAATTAGATTATGCAAATTAACCAATTTATGAATTTTACAGTTTTTTGCAATTTAACCAGTTTATGCAATCTTAAGTTCATGCAACATGAAAGTTATGCATTTTACCGATTTATGCAAATTAGATTATGCAAATTAACCAATTTATGCATTTTACAGTTTTTCTGCAATTTAACCAGTTTATGCAATTTATCCAGTTTATGCATTTTACCATTTTATGCAATTTCACCAGTTTATGAACATTAGATTATGCAAATTAACCAATTTATGCAATTTCTGCAATTTCTGCATTCGATTCCCGCAGTTCCGCAGTCAATCGCAATGGCTTCAGCCATTGCAGCATTTCTAGTTATTATTATTATTCCGGCACATTTTTCCTGATTTTCTGCACCTTTCAGCACTTTCATGCTTTGTGCAATTTCTGCAAGTTATGCATCAAAACGTTCCGCATGTTGAGGAGAATCCTGCTATTACTTTTGGGACTTCTGCGATTTACGGTTTTTCCGCAATCGGACGAAATACCGCACATTTTTCCCATTGACGCATAATGGGGCTCCCGCAAATTCATGCTTTTCCGCAGTTTTTTCCGCAATTTCTGCAATTTCTGCAACTTGTGCATGTTCAGCTTCCGCAACTGTGGGATTTGAGAAAAAATTGGCCTTCTGCAGTTTTCCAGTTTTTTTCTACAGGAATTTGAACTTTTGCATTGGTGTGTATGTGGTCTCTGCTCCATTAGTGTGTATGGCGAATCCAGCCAATGTATTTTAACAGGATTTCTGGCTCTCCATGTGTTTCAGCCATTTGTGCAGCTTCTGCATCTTCAGCATTTAGCGATTTCAACAGTTTGACCAGTTTATGGAATTTAAAAAGTTTATGCAATATAAACAATTTATGCAAATTAACCACTTTATGGAATTTAACCAGTTTACGCATTTTAACCAGTTTACGCATTTTAACCAGTTTATGCAACATAACAATTTATGCCATTTAGGATTTATGAAATTTAAACAGTTAATGCAGTTTATATAATTTATGCAAATTAACCAATTAATGCATTTGACCGTTTTTTTTTGCAATTTAACCAGTTTATGCAACATAACAGTTTGTGCAATTTAAACTGTTCATGCATTTTACCGGTTTATGCAAATTAGATTATGCAAATTAACCAATTTATGCATTTTACAGTTTTTCTGCAATTTTACCAGTTTATGCAATTTCACCAGTTTATGAACATTAGATTATGCAAATTAACCAATTTATGCAAATTTATGCAATTTCTGCATTCGATTCCCGCAGTTCCGCAGTCAATCGCAATGGCGCAGCCATTGCTGCATTTCTAGTATTATTATTCCATCTTTTCCTGATTTTCTGCAGCTTTCAGCACTTTCATGCTTTGTGCAATTTCTGCAAGTTATGCATCAAAACGTTCCGCATGTTGAGGAGAATCCTGCTATTACTTTTGGGACTTCTGCGATTTACGGTTTTTCCGCAATCGGACGAAATACCGCACATTTTTCCCATTGACTTATAATGGGGCTCCCGCAAATTCATGCTTTTCCGCATTTTTTCCGCAATTTCTGCAATTTCTGCAACTTGTGCATGTTCAGCTTCCGCAACTTGTGGGATTTGAGAAAAAATTGGCCTTCTGCAGTTTTCCAGTTTTTTCTACAGGAATTTGAACTTTTTGCATTGGTGTGTATGTGGTCTCTGCTCCATTAGTGTGTATGGCGAATCCAGCCAATGTATTTTAATAGGATTTCTGGCTCTCCATGTGTTTCAGCCATTTGTGCAGCTTCTGCATCTTCAGCATTTAGGTGATTTCAACAGTTTGACCAGTTTATGGAATTTAAAAAGTTTATGCAATATAAACAATTTATGCAAATTAACCACTTTATGGAATTTAACCAGTTTACGCATTTTAACCAGTTTACGCATTTTAACCAGTTTATGCAACATAACAATTTATGCCATTTAGGATTTATGAAATTTAAACAGTTAATGCAGTTTATATAATTTATGCAAATTAACCAATTAATGCATTTGACCATTTTTTTGCAATTTAACCAGTTTATGCAACATAACAGTTTGTGCAATTTAATCTGTTCATGCATTTTACCGGTTTATGCAAATTAGATTATGCAAATTAACCAATTTATGCATTTTACAGTTTTTCTGCAATTTTACCAGTTTATGCAATTTCACCAGTTTATGAACATTAGATTATGCAAATTAACCAATTTATGCAAATTTATGCAATTTCTGCATTCGATTCCCGCAGTTCCGCAGTCAATCGCAATGGCGCAGCCATTGCTGCATTTCTAGTTTGATTGACTGCGGAATCTTCCGCAGTCAATCATTGGTTTCATGTTCTTTAATATTATTCCATCTTTTTCCTGATTTTCTGCAGCTTTCAGCACTTTCATGCTTTGTGCAATTTCTGCAAGTTATGCATCAAAACGTTCCGCATGTTGAGGAGAATCCTGCTATTACTTTTGGGACTTCTGCGATTTACGGTTTTTCCGCAATCGGACGAAATACCGCACATTTTTCCCATTGACGCATAATGGGGCTCCCGCAAATTCATGCTTTTCCGCATTTTTTTCCGCAATTTCTGCAATTTCTGCAACTTGTGCATGTTCAGCTTCCGCAACTTGTGGGATTGAGAAAAAATTGGCCTTCTGCAGTTTTCCAGTTTTTTCTACAGGAATTTGAAATTTTTGCATTGGTGTGTATGTGGTCTCTGCTCCATTAGTGTGTATGGCGAATCCAGCCAATGGGATTTCTGGCTCTCCATGTGTTTCAGCCATTTGTGCAGCTTCTGCAATTTCAGCATTTAGACGATTTCAACAGTTTGACCAGTTTATGGAATTTAAAAAGTTTATGCAATATAAACAATTTATGCAAATTAACCACTTTATGGAATTTAACCAGTTTACGCATTTTAACCAGTTTACGCATTTTAACCAGTTTATGCAACATAACAATTCATGCCATTTAGGATTTATGAAATTTAAACAGTTAATGCAGTTTATATAATTTATGCAAATTAACCAATTAATGCATTTACCGTTTTTTTGCAATTTAACCAGTTTATGCAACATAACAGTTTGTGCAATTTAAACTGTTCATGCATTTTACCGGTTTATGCAAATTAGATTATGCAAATTAACAAATTTATGCACTTTACAGTTTTTCTGCAATTTAACCAGTTTATGCAATTCATCCAGTTTATGAACATTAGATTATGCAAATTAACCAATTTCTGCAATTTATGCAATTTATGCATTCGATTCCCGCAGTTCCGCAGTCAATCGCAATGGCGCAGCCATTGCTGCATTTCTAGTTGTCATTGTACAAGCGTACAACGAAATTGTGTTCAGATGTTAGTCCTGCACTGCTGCGACTGCACCACTGTGGGCCAACCTGACCAGCAGGAGGTCGGGGAAACCGTAGCACCCAGAGGAAACCTGGCTGACTGCCTTCAGTATTAACTAGTGGATGAGTATTGATCTCTGTAATACTTGTTTAACACAAACATATGGCCACTGGCTGCTGAGGATCAATCACTGTCAATGGGATCAATGGAGATTTTCAGGACCGGAGGCACAGTGGCAATGCTTCACTGTGCATGTTTTATTATGATTAATCATTTCTGCTAGGGCTGGATAATAGATCAAATTATTGTAATCAAAGTATTAGGTGACGCAATATCCATATCGCAAGCATGTATAACAGCAAAAGTTCAGTTTTAGCCCATTTTATTTATTCAGTTCCATTTTAGTGTTGTTTTGGTTTGTAAGGTTTTTTGTGTTTTTTTTGCACAATTTTATGAAAAAAACATTTGCAATATTTGCTCAAATTTAAAGGAACATATTGTGTTGAAATGGTCAAGTAAATATCATCATTGCAGCAAGACGGTTATCAAAAATAGATTTTATTTTCTTACATCGTGCAATTTATACAGTTGTTATCCTCCTGGTATAATTGCCCAAGTCATATTGTAAGGTTTTTGAGAAAATAAGCACTTTAAAACGCTCAGAAATATCTTGCACAGAGGGAGTTGTAACGACTTCTGCACATGACAGTTAGACAATTCAAAGCATTCAATGACTTTTACCTTGACTACTTCAGTGTCTGTTTGTCAAAGTATCCCAAACTGCTGTTATATAACTTGGATTCCTACTTAGTGTTTGACCTTAAAGTCACGGAAAGGTTGTAGTGTTTAGTTGCAGCTGAATCGAGAGTCGCCCTGCGCTATCCTCTGATTGGCTGTTTAGCATCGGGCAGTAAGTGATCACTACTGAGTAAAACATCCCTGGTAATGGAGATGGATGGGTCAAAGTCTCAGCGTGTGGCACACACGCTGAAATATTAACTTGTGGGAAATCACCTGAGAAGATTTTAGTGATATCACAATGTTGTATTTTAGTGAGAAGACACATTGCCATTAGAATTCCATGAGATGTTTTTTCATACAAATTTATCATGGGCTTCTTTGTCCTGGGTTCCATGTGAATCAAATCTAAGAATTTGCATTTTTATAAGTGTTTTTATCATTCTACTTTTATCCGAAACGGGTACTGAACAAGTTTTGATGGCTGTTGGGTCCAGGGACAGCACTTAAAGTTACTTGGTTGTTTCAACTCAAATAAATGATACAAATTTTAAAGTAATTGTCTTTGTGGATTTAATTAACATTATTGCCCTGTTTTGTGGTTGCAGATGAAAAATATTTTAGTATAGGTATCAAAAAAGTATTGTTTAAGTATTGGTATCATAAACCAAGTATTGTTAAAGTACTGGTATAAAAAATACCCAACCCTAAAGGTGAGAAACTTCCAACGCGTTACGTGTCTACGGTATATCACAAGAGCAACTGCTGCCAGTTGTGTAAATGTAAAGCAATGTCCTCAAATGGACTAGATGGAAGTAATTTTTTTACCACTGCCCCCTCAGGTCTTACACGTAACTGTAGTCTCTATGTTAAGGGGATATTTCAGGATTTTGACATAGGGCCTAATTTCCTAGTTATTCAAAGTGTTGTTTATGTCTGGAGATATTTTTTCTTAAATGTATGCAGTTCTTATATTTGAAGAGGTCCAGACATCAACAACACTCTGGATAACTAGGAAATGAGGCCCTATGTCAAAAATCCTGAAATATCCCTTTAAGCTCGTGCATGACGATGGAGATAGTTGGTACTTAGGCCCAAAATACCAACTTTGAGAGACAGCGCAGACTTTTAGCAGCAGTTGTGGTGAATAGGTCTGAGTTCATTGTACACATTAGGAGATTGCTGAAGCATGTGGGGGTGGAAAATACATAATTTTAACATTTCAGACATTTCCAGACACTGACCGAATTTAACCATGAGTTATCAAAATAAGGCATTTGAAAGATGACTTTATATATTCAAATCTCATATTTGGTGACCTTTAGTGAAAGCAAAGCAAGCAAAATCTCCATGGAGACGTCCCGTTTCCACTAAGTTATGAGTCAGGTCTGAGGAGACAAACCCACTCACAGTAGACTGATGTTTTTGAGATATTTTTACCAATAGAACACCTGTGATAAAAGTGTATGCTTGTCTTTTATGTTTTAGTCAATTGGATAGCTTAAAAAAATCATTACATCTTTTCTGACATTTTTGTGATATTTCTATAACTGTAATTAATTGTTATGACTAATCGTGACATATAAGACTGTGCAACGTTGATACGTGTGACAGGAGCCCACAGAAATTCATTAGTCGAGGATTGACCCGCGATGACGAGCAATTTAGTCCCAAACTCCCAGGTACCTGCGGGAGACAGGAAATTAACATCTTAAATAGAGACCATTATAGGCCAAGCCACTTAGCGCTTGTCTTACACAGACACACACACACACACACACACACACACACATTTATCATCTCCTTTCCTCGAGCAACACACTGCTGTGCTTTTTGCCATGTGAAATATTGACACCACATCATGCTCTTCTCCCACGCTTTGATGCACTTTTTATAAATAGTGTGCTCGCAGCTGGAGAGGCCTAAGAGCACTACAACACGGAGAGCCACTCAGGTCCATACTCCTACATTTAGCCGCAGCAGCGCTTTACAAAGAGCTTATCTGTGTGCGCGTTTGAATAACGTTGATATCACAGCAGCCGCTTCAGTAAGGAAAGGGTTTAATGAGATGGAAATTAGAGGAAAGTTTTGTTAAGACTATGTAGAGTGAGAAGTTGGATTCAGATTGTTGATGTTGCATTAAGAGTTACTTTTTAAAATGAGAATCTGTAGACTTTTGTAACATTCAAACGTACGAGTGTGACTATGTGACGATGTTTATTGAACAGGACAAGGGCAGAATAAATCAATGTACCGTATTATAATGATGCTTTGTATCTTTTTTACATATATGGTTAGGACTGTACATATTGTAAACGCACATGAGCCTCGCGCATGTAAACGAATTGTATCTGTTTTCCCACCTTCACATTTGCACACAAACGCTTCATATCCACTACTCTTACCTTGATCTTTTGTGATTACACATTTTCAAACTATTTGTGCCCCCTGAGTGTTATTGAGAGCTGTCATAACAAGTGAAATTCTCTCGTGAGATCAGTAAAGTCTTATCTTTTAAAAACCTGAGCCTTTGCTCTGTAGATGAATATTACTCTGTACTCTGAACTTAACGCTGTTCATACGATTAACCTGAGTGTTTCCTACAGCTTTAGACATTTGAAGTTCAAAGGTTTAAAAAAAATCTAAACAGATCAATCACAGCAGATCTGCTGCACTCACGCTCAACGCCCCTGTGTGAAATGCATAAGCACTTTACTCCACAGTCACAAGTTTGCTCTTATCATTTTAAACGAAAGTAACTCAACTCTTTTGTAAAAGGTCAAAGACTGAACAGAGCCAAAGGCAGTGTTTTTGATTGCCTTATTATCCCACACAGCATCAGGCTTTGACAGAGGAGCCATTTCTATGCATTAGCTGAAGGAGATAAGAATAACCTTGATTTCTTATTCTCATTGGAGGTTATCATGAAAGACTAAGGTCTTTGTGCTTTTGGTAACATGAGGTTCCTCCAAAGCTCTGGGATTCTGGGGCCACACGACATGATTCAAAGCGAGATATAATACTAATGTACTCAGACAGATCAATCAGTCAATCAATCAATGGTTTGTATAGCCCAATATCACATCCTCATAGGGCTGCACCAAACATTAAGGCAATAAAACAGAACAGTAAATAAGACAATGTAAAGTTCAGGCAAATTAAGTATCCAGGCAAACATAAAATCAAATAAGTGTCAGTAGTATGTGGTGATGAGCCGTGTGGGCGTCCCCAGTCCTTAGACTCTCCAGCACGATGAGGAAAAACTCAAAAACCCAGGGAGAGAAAAGAGAAACCTCAGGGAGAACCACAGAAGAGATCCACTCCCACGGACGGACAGGCTATAGAGACTCAGGGTGAATGGGTCCCTCAGCAGATGAGCCACCTTTTTAGTTTAGCTTTTAACTAATATTTATTTATATTAACTTATTTATCTGTTTTAGTTCTATACAATTATTTCTTTAGTTCCACTCTTTTTATTTATTTATTTTATTTTATTTATTTATTTTTATCTTGTGCTATTCCACACTTTTAGCCGAGTTTTAGCTGTTTTAATTTATCTTTTATTTTATGTTCTCCCAGTGTTTCCTCTGAGGGAGCCCTCTGCGCCGGGAGTGCTGGTTGGCTGTGGCCGTGCGGGCGCTCTCCTATGGGTGCCTGGATGGAGGTTGGACGTCTATCCTACACCTCCTCCGGGCGCCCTGTGTTGGCGCTCTGTGGCTGTGGCCGATGGGCTGCTCCTGGTGCAGACGGCTCCTTGGATGGTGTTTCCTCTTTCGGTTCATCTGTACTCAGCCTTATGTACCCCACTTTATGTCCATTTTTATTTAAGACTTTTAACAACTGGGCTGTCTGTATGTATATGTGTCTGTGTGTGCGGGTGGGGTAGGGGGAGGTGGGGGTTGTTGTTATTTATGTATATTTGCTTGTGGGGACTATTTTAATGTTTTTTAAAGCACTGTAAAGCACTTTGTGTTACATTTTGTATGAAAAGCGCAAAAGCGCATGAAAAGTTTGATTTGATTTGATTTGAAGATCGCAGAACATCCAGTCCTTGTTGGAGCGTCAGTTCTTCTTGTCCAATCCCTGTAGGCGATCAGGAACATTCGATCAGGAACTCCCCTAAGGGGAGTGGGACAGGAGACACCATGTGAATAGTAATGAACAGACTTCAGATAAAAAAAATATTGTATCATAATAAGACAAAGTCTGCAGTAAGAAGAACTAGAGAATAGCGCTCAGTGTACCGTACTTCTCACAGCATATGCAGCATTACTTGACAACTATTCTTGTTAAGGTCACAAAAATATGAACTAACCAATGAAATGTGAGGACTCATGCACACAGTCCAACACGTATCCACCTCCAGCTGTGGTTACCACTCATCTTGGGTCAGCTGTCCCATCTCAGGAAACTCAAGTGTATGGTGAATATGGAGATCCACCACAGCAGAGAGAACACAATGTACATGTAACCCTTTTACCACCCAGCTCGTTGTATCACTACTATGATAAAAGAGACATTCCAATGTAAAAAAAACAAATCTAGGTTTAAAGTATGATTGTCACCTTTTAAATGATTAAAATGAGGCTTCCCAGATATAAAATCTATTAAATAACTTAAAATATATACCTTTAAATAAAAATGACCATGTGAATACTTTTACAGTGTAGTAATGAAAAACACAGAGCGTAAATACGTTCAAAAGCGATTGTATTGAACAAATAAATAATAATAATAATAATAATATACATTAAAAAAATAATCCCCCATCAAACAAACAAAAAAGAGTCAAAGGTTTGTACCACGTGTTTTTACCAGGAGTGCACTCGATTTAGTAGCAAGCTTGCATTTGTTGGCGCGCGTTGGAGCTCATATTGGAAAGGTTTTTGGTTAATCCTACCGATCTTCCTCACGTTCACGGTCCACACGGTCAAAGGAGCAAAAGATGCGCACACGCCATGGAATCCACTCTCCTGGCTGTCGTCCTCAGCGCAGGTGAGTGCAGATCTCCAGCGACCACACCGTCTCTCCCCGTCTGGGTCTGAGGTAAGCAGACACGGCGATAACTTTAGCTTAGCTCTAAGCTCCTCCAGCTACGGGCTGGAAAAAGCATTTAAACTCACCCCATGATCGTCCACGGTCCTCCGGGGCAAGGGGAAGTAATCCAGGCCGACAGAAGCACAGCTCTATGCACTTTTTAGTGTTTTTATCAAGCACAAAACGTCTGCGAGCGTCGCCATCGCAATTCATTGCTTCTGCTCCTCGTGTGTTGTTCTCTCTCGCTCGCTCATTCGCTCTACACAGTAGAGCGCAGTCAAAACAACTAAATAAGGGAAGGGAATCTAATTTGTATAGCGCTTTTTATATGACACAAGTCACACCCAAAGCGCTTCACACATGAAAGGGAGGGGGTTCATTCACTCCATGCTGATGGTGGTAAGCTACATTTTGTAGCCACAGTTTCCCCTGGGGTAAGCTGACAGAAGCGAGGCTGCACACATCTGCGCCAACGGTCCCTCCGACCACCACCAACCACTCACACATAGGCATTGGGTGAAGTGTCTTGCCCAAGGACACAACGACAGTCTGCATCTGCAGGAGCTGGGATTCGAACCCCTGACCTTCCAATCATGAGACGACCCGCTCTACCATCTGCGCCACTTAACTTATAAATAATGAAATGCTCTGTATTTATGAATGTTTTTAAACCTTATGCAAAGTGTATATTTTTTAACTTTTTGGCAAATATGAAATCAATAATCACATGAAATTAAACATTGTTTTTACTAATGAATTATAAACAAAGTATCCTGATACAAAAAAATCAGGTTATTACATACATGATGAAGGATCTTGTGTGGATTTGTTGTCCCAGAGTGCAGTCGTTAAAGTCTTTCTGTAGTCACGTGTACCTAGGCCTGCCACGATAATTTTTTTTTGAGGACGATATATCGTCTCAGAAAATATCGCGATAAACGATAATATTGAGTATAAAGCAAATACTGTAGGCAATAAAAAGAAAACTGTAAGCAACTATTTTAATTGAAATGTATTGAACTTTTGGCATTCAATATTAACACCTTATACCAAACAAAGTGCCAACTAGGGTCGATATATTCTAGGACACTGTATCCATCTGTGCTTCTCAACCTTTTAACATAACTTACACTCTCACCAGGTTCTGTGTTTGAACTAGGTCTGTCATGACATTTTTTTAAATAGCCAATATACAGTGTCCTCTTTAAAAAATATCCCAATAACAATATTGATATTTCATCTACATTAGTCTGGTTAAATATTCCCTGACAAAAACTCATTTCTATGTTGAATTAAACCTGGTTAGAATAAATGTATATTAAATGTATGGATTCAGATAATACTGTATTACTGCAAAAATAGAGTAGCCATATGTTTTGTTTTTTCCTTTTCTTTTCAAATCTCACCTCCTGTATACACAGCTGTCGGAGTAAAGCAGCTTTTTGGGGGGTGGGGAACTTAGTGACTGTTTGTGCAACTGCTGCAGCGTTTCTCTGGCTTTTGAAAAGTGTGGACCAGTAATATGTTCTCCGGACTATCGCGCTTGTATTTGGATAGTGGCTAAAGCGCTCGGTTTCCTCTCACTAACAGTAGCGCTGATTAGCTTTGATACACTGACTGGGCGGTGGTTTCGTTTCGTTCTCAGTTGGACATACCTGCAGTGTGCATTAATGTTGTTATTCTCTCCGTGATGCGTTCTTTTGGCTGGAACTCCAAGTGAGGCACTTTGGCACAAGGCACTTTGTTTACACCCCGCCTCTTTCCAAAAGCAGCGCTGATCTATAAATTATCTGGATACATGCGGGGATACGGCTGATGTGCTTCAGTGCTGTCTTTACGCACTTGGAGACGGGTTGGATGGACGCTCCGCTCAGTCAGCGCTGTGATAGCGTTCATTCTTCTGTATTTATTTTAAGCACACGCAGCACGTGCATTTATCGAGACTAAAAATGTTATCGTCCTTCATTTTACTTATCGAGCGATAAGTCGATATAGTAATTATCGCGGCAGGCCTACGTGTACCGCCTTTACAAAATCTCTCTTCAACTTCTAGATCGGTCAGTCTGTTAAGAACATTTTAATTTGTCTAAATATTGAAGCCTACTGAAAAATGTGTTGCGACTTTGCCAGTTTCACCTGCTTCAAATGACTCGGCTGCTCATTTTGAAATGTGTCTCTCTTGTCCATAAAGCATTACAAAGTCCATTTTCAAAGTCAGTGCTGGGGAGCACAGTGTTTGTATTTGAGTCTTTCACGTCTCCCGTGAGGATCCACAAAAGGTCAATGGTCATACATCACTGACGCACCACTACTACAGTAAAACCTCCCACAAAAAGTGCTGCTGACTCAGCCCACTATGAGAAGAGCACCCTGTGTTTGTGTTTCTCCAAAAATGCGAGCTAAGCGTGGGAGACGGATTTGCCTGCAGGTGACCCCTCCAAATGAAGAGAGCCACTGCGAGAGGAAACTTGTCTCCTGTATACAGTATAAAGTCTGCACGTTTTGGGACAAGAGGACTATATATGATACATTTGGATATCATTAATCTTTTTGGCTTATGTTTTGGCCCACAGGCTGCACGGTACAGTATCGCATAAAAGCGGATGGAGAGTGTTTGAGAGAAGATCCTTGCAGCATGCAGTTTTTTAATAGCCTGGTGAGAGCAGAATGATTCCCCTCTGTATTTTTTATACATCGGGGAATCAGTCTGGAAAAATCCAAAGCTACTTCCCCATTCAAACACTGCTTGACCAAACAAATCACTGCAAAAATAATAATATTCCATTTGACAGTCTTTAGCTTTGATTACTGCACACCTTCACTGTGGCATTGTTTCAGTAAACTTCTACAATGTCAAAACATCCAGTGTTGCATTAATTTTTCACCGAAATCTTGTATTGATGATGGAAGAGTGTGACCACTGCGCAAAATCATCTTTAGTACATACCAAACATCCTCAATTAAAGGAATAGGCCACCATTTTTACATACTGAGAGAGATATGTTCTTACCTTAGCTTAGACGAGTTGATGCCTTACTGTCTGGTCTTTGTGCGTGCGCTCAGTCACGCTAATAGACGAATGACGTTAGCATTTAGCCTCTCTCTGCATATTCCTATAGCTCCAAAATGGGGTGAAGTTAGAAGCTACCAACCTCTTCGATGAGCGCGGCACGACCAATAAATACACTCGAGCATACGCGCCGCCACGAGTAGGCCTGTTATCCATGTCCCACCCTACGGTCCACATCATTCAGTGTTCACTCTCCCAGGACGGGCAGCTGTAGGACCTAGCATGCATATCCCCGACCTGCGCCTTATCCCACAGCGCTGGTTGGGCCCAGTACGGATCAGAATCAAGTTGGTGATCATTGATCAATAGTGGGAAACTTATTTTTAGCCCAAAGACGCAGATGTATGGGCAGAGACCAATGGCCGCTGGCTGCTCTGCTTTGCAACGATGACACTGGAGGCCGCCATTGCTGTAGTACCGCCATATAGCCGCTAGGCCCCCATTGGAATCCATTGCATTTAAACACGTTAAAAACAACTTTAATGCCCGGTCCCTAATTTTCTGGAACTGTCTACAGCTAGATATTCCTCCTGTGATTACGCTGGGTTAGACACAATCACAAGCACCGGGCTGGTTATCATAGGATACATTTTAGAAATCTCGTATTTAATGAGGGTCGGACTGTTAGCATTGGAGCTGCGCGAGCTACACGTCACGCAAGGGCTGAGTCTACAGTGAAGATCCCGCCCTTATGCCCTTATTAGGAACATGCTTCGTCAGAGCTGGGGAGGAGGAGTCTGTAAATCCGCCATGATTTCCCCCTCGAACGTGGTCATTGTGGTAAACGGGGAGGAGTGAGAAATGATGGTCTATTAATATTATGTCTATGGCAGAGATGCGTCCAGAGAACACTACAGGCTGCCCACAAACGTCAGAAAAACTTTCCTGGCAGAGGGTCCATGCACGGCAGTGAGAGGGAAGTGTGCATAAAGAAGGTGCAGGGGGTGGGGGTGGGGTTTGGGTGTGTGTATATGTGTGTGGGGGGGGGGCGCGAAATGTTTTCTTCTTCCTAAGGGCGGCGCAAAAAATAATTGAGAAGCACTGCCTTAGGAGCACTTCGACTTTACTGCATGGACGTGGAAGAGCTTGCTTGCTTCTAACTTCACCCCAGTTTGGCGCTATGGCTGCATCCAAAACCATTAAATTGTAGCCTCTAAGTACTAACACTAGCAACTAATCTTTAACCTTTCATGGGGTCAACTGTTAGATCCCTATGCAGTTAGTGAACTAGAGCTTCAGCAGCATTTGCCCAATTCGACCGTCCTTACCCAGGGGAAGGGGAAGTGACATCACCAACAGTTGTTTTTCTTCTTTAAAGTTCAGTGCAGGCCAAACAAAAGCTTATACCACCACCAGGGCCGTTTCAAGATATTTGGGGGCCCTAAGCAAAAGAGTGAAGTGAGGCCCCAAGTCTTCCCTCAGGAATTTTTTTTAAAGGATCTGTATCATGCTATTTTAGCCAAAGTAAATCATAGGCATTTATATGATATATTGTACCTCTATCACTATGGAGTACTCATTTTTGAGAGACATATAAGTATTTTCTGGGGGTATTTTTCAAACCCGGAAGATAAGACGCTTCGATTCAGTTAACTCCGCCCCTCTCTCCGCTCATTCCACATTTACAGTATTATAAATATAAATATCGCTGCAAAAAGTTAAGTTACTTCACATAATGCAGTTATAAGGAGTTGACATGTGCAACACAGTTTCATAAATGGCTAACACACACGCTAACACGCCTTTTGATTGACTTACCGCTCAGCCTGGCTTCTCATCATATCATCGGGTGTTTACGTTATGGGACTTGCGTTGGTTATAAAAGTTAATCCACTTTTATTCTGGCCAAGGTTCACCAAGCATCCATCAGGTTGGTTGATATAGCCACTATGGGTGAAACTGGAGAGCCCATCGCACAGCCGTGGATCTGTCTGTTACCCCTGAACTGGAAATATGTGGTGCTAAGACAGATCTCTAGTAGTTGGCAAATGTGGTCAGGAGAGAGCTGGGTCCTTTCAGCTAGAGTGCTGTCCTCAGTCAGTCTCTTCCTCACCGCTGTGACTGCTGCTGAGGTTGTGACATGTAAACAGTGCTGTCACATTATAAGACACCATGGTTTCATCGGTTTCCAGCTGTAGGTCTTTGATCTTCTCCACAAACTCCTTTGTGTTTTCCACATGTGTTATGAAGAATTTAATCTTTTCTTGTGTTGTCCACGGATACCTTTTAAAGAGCAAATACATCTTAATACCAGTTGCGTCTTTGTTCCTATGTAAATTACCTGACTCCGGACAACACCGCGCGTTCAACGCTGGAAGGGAAGTTTAGATTTTTTCTTCGTCAACACTACTCTATCAGCTAATAAAAACATACCAGAATAGATGACCAGGATTCAGAAGATTAAATCACGTAAATTTATTCCCTAACAATTCATCTAATACATAGTTCTGCTTCCCCATTTCCCTAACAGAAAGTCTGCCAGTCCTCCGTTCCCATGGGAGATACTGACTCAAAAACAGGGAAAGTCAGAGTATACGTCACATTTTTCCCATCATGCAGTATTCCTGAGCCTAAGACCACGTGTCGTTGTTTCCATTGGTACCCGAGCCGTCATGTGACGTTTGGCTCCGCCCTGCCGCCATTTTACAAACTTAATTCTCTTCCACATGTTTTCCTCTTTTCCTGGGGGAGGGTTTCTTTGTTCTTTCTCACACACCCCCTCGGGCCAGTAACTTTCCACTGTAACAAAGAGCTAAAAAACACTTGTACAAACTTCTGGTTAAAATTGCTAAATAGCCAAAAGGGCAAAACATCACATAAAAATATTATAACTCTTCAGACCCCTTCTGATCTCACAGGAGATCATTTAAACCATATTATTTTTAGTTCACAAAAGTACAGCTCAACCAGCCGCTCGGTGGTTTCACAATCTTCTCTCTCTTCCCAGGTATAATTTCCGCTTATTAGTCTTTCCATGCGGAACTTAGGTGGTTTGTAGTCCATGTCAACGATACATTTCAACTTTTCCGTCCCCCTGGGACCGTCCCATTTTTCCATCACAGCCTTATTCGAGTTCGTTCCATTCATATTTCAAGGCCTGCTGTACTTTTCCAAGTACAGGCTGGGACCACCCCCTTCTGGCGTTTCCCTTGTCCCGAACTCCGTGTCCCCCTGGGGCGCACCACCCAACGTATAGATGCCCCCAGTGGAACCCACGAGTAAGGACAACCATACAGCAGATTACAATCAACACAGTTTCATATTACCCTTAAAGCCTATTATAACAAAAACAGATATAGAAATAGCCAACAATCCTCCTTTCAACGTCTCTTAAAATATCGCAATCAAACTGAATATTTATCATGAAATTACAGTTACAGATGAAATGTTCTTGAGCTAGTCGTTGGTTATTGTTGCCTCTGTCCGTGCAGCTTCGGCGTCTGGGCTATAGAATACTCACCACTGAGGTGTTTTTTATTTGGTGTGTTTTGTTTTGCAAGTTTAATCATATTTAATCATTTGGGTCAACTATTCTCATAATTACAACCACTTACGTGCACCCACAGAGGCAAGGAACCAAAACAGAGTTCTGTAACAGAAACACAAAGAACAGACATTAAAAATTACACACAAAAATTCTCATCAAGATCGCTCATCGTGAGCCGGTGGACGACCATGCCAGCTAATTTTGTAAAATATGGCTGTAATCAATTTTAACTATTCAACTTGATTTATCTATTGGAATGTTGTCAATTTTATCTGGAAAATTCAGGGATATAAGCACACAGGTTTCATTAATCCTAAATTTGTAGAGAATAAACTCCTTTTAGCCTCTTGTTCTCCACACTTGCACAATTCTGTGTGCGCACCACAGAATTGTAACAAATGCCGAAAACAGAGCATTATAAAATGTATCTATATCTGAAACGTATGTCTTACATCGTAGTTTGCCATAGAATTTATCAATTTGTCACTTTTTTGTTTGTATTTTAGATATATTTACCATATTTGCATTTGTTCTTTCCCGTGCCCAAAATAAGCCAAATTATAATCGTCCCATAATTAACACCCCCTTCTTGGACTGAGAAAAACTCAGTCCAACAAATTGTCATGTAAACGTGTAAAAAACAACCTTCCATAGATGAAACCTCTATCCTTGAACAGGAAACACAGCAAACCAGCTCAAAAGTTCACTGGAGATTAATACTTCCAGCATCTGCAAAAACCAACACAATACATATATCAACACAAAGAAAAAATGAACAAAAATTAATAAATTTCAGGGCCAGGCCATGGAGACTCTATTTGGTTTTAGTGAGTCAATGTGGTTCAACAGAGCTAGTGATTAGTGTGAGACCACTCGTCTGGTTTCTCTGGGACCTTGGCTACAGTGTATCAGGTCCTGGCCATAACTCCAAAAACGATCAGACCAACTCTGTTCAGTCCAATTGCGGCCCAGAATCAGGCAAGGTTGGCAAGGAGCATTCTCAGCAGCTCCCGGGACTTCAGATTCTGGGTGAATAAACTTAAAAAACTAAATCAGTGAACATAGTTCCAATATAACATACAATCTTGTCAAAATCAGGGTCCTCTTTAGTCTCATGAGCAAAGAGGAGCCGGATCCAGGCATCAATCGGCCAGTACAAGCTCATAAAAGTAACCTGTTGGTCTGCTCACGGATTGAGCACCGAGAGCAGAGCAAGAGGGAGGGCCAAAGCCCAATTCATTTCAGTCTAAGACCATTTAGGCAATTTATAATTATATAGTTCTATTACTCCAACATAACAATGCCCTCTAAGGCTTCACATTTAAATTTTGTATTCAGGTATTCTAATCTTTGAATTTAGTTGTAAATTTAAAGATAATTGATTAATTATTAGTAAATAAGCCAGCATCAACAGGTCTTAAGGACCACTATATTTTTGGTGCATGTAATAAAAATGTTCAGTTAAGTGAAAATGATTCTCCACCATTTTGTCGTGGAATGAATTGGAATGTTTAAAAAACTGATACAATTGAGCATTAACATCTAAAAAAAATAAGACACAGATTAAGAGTACAGGAGATTTGAAAAATTCAAAAAATGTTACAAAACTTTTGTTTCACTCAGCGCTTTGATCATGGGGCTTAATTTTAGCCTGTTGTCCAGGAGAGAGAGCAAATGAGAATCAAAACAAGACATTTCATATTATTGTGCCAATACAGGTGTAAACAATTTGCAGTCACACCGTGTTTACCTTTTACAATTTTGTTGGTTTAAGGGAACATTTATGTCCCTTAAAGTTAGCCTCAAAAGCTTCTCCATATACCAAATCTTAATTTGTCATAATAAACTTTTGTGTAGCAGTTTACGGGTGATTAGGCGGTATGCAGAGATGATTTGTGGTGGGTCCAGTTCAAGCGTCAGCAACCATTGTCCTGCGAGACCATTAGGCTCTGGGTGGTGGCAGCTCACAGACTCTGTGGTTCTTCCAAGAAGCCCACTAATTTGGTGTCAGGTAACATTCTTATAGTTCAGATGTGTTTCACCTGTCTGCACCAACATGCCAAGAGAGATGTCTGTTCACTGGTAACAGTTCTACCATGGCTATACACCCACCGCCAGGAGCGTTGTTGCAACCGCCTCGTTCTCGAACGTTGCTGGTCCAATTTTGGTTCTGGATCTCATCTGAAAACACCTTAACCACAATTATCATCAAAACCACCACAACCATAAATCGCTCCACATTTAGGTAAACTTTTTAGATTTTTCTTTATTAAATTTTGTTGCTTACTTCTTTAACCCCTTGCACTCGAGAGCCCCCGGTACCGGGGGCAACCCTCGCTGTGCTACACAACGACGCTCGTAGCCGGCTACCGCTTCGACCAAAACACACTTATCATACATCAAATTGTCAAGCAGAAACTCCTCAACAAAAGTATCCACTCCAAACTCAAATCAATGTAACACAGCTCAAACCCCTAGCAATAAAACACCAACATGTCTAGAATTGAAGTTTTGACCAGGTAATTGATTGACTGCGGAATCTTCCGCAGTCAATCATTGGTTTTCATGTTCTTTAATATTATTCCATCTTTTTCCTGATTTTCTGCAGCTTTCAGCACTTTCATGCTTTGTGCAATTTCTGCAAGTTATGCATCAAAACGTTCCGCATGTTGAGGAGAATCCTGCTATTACTTTTGGGACTTCTGCGATTTACGGTTTTTCCGCAATCGGACGAAATACCGCACATTTTTCCCATTGACGCATAATGGGGCTCCCGCAAATTCATGCTTTTCCGCATTTTTTTCCGCAATTTCTGCAATTTCTGCAACTTGTGCATGTTCAGCTTCCGCAACTTGTGGGATTTGAGAAAAAATTGGCCTTCTGCAGTTTTCCAGTTTTTTTCTACAGGAATTTGAAATTTTTGCATTGGTGTGTATGTGGTCTCTGCTCCATTAGTGTGTATGGCGAATCCAGCCAATGTATTTTAATAGGATTTCTGGCTCTCCATGTGTTTCAGCCATTTGTGCAGCTTCTGCAATTTCAGCATTTAGACGATTTCAACAGTTTGACCAGTTTATGGAATTTAAAAAGTTTATGCAATATAAACAATTTATGCAAATTAACCACTTTATGGAATTTAACCAGTTTACGCATTTTAACCAGTTTACGCATTTTAACCAGTTTATGCAACATAACAATTTATGCCATTTAGGATTTATGAAATTTAAACAGTTAAAGCAGTTTATATAATTTATGCAAATTAACCAATTAATGCATTTTACCATTTTTTTTGCAATTTAACCAGTTTATGCAACATAACAGTTTGTGCAATTTAAACTGTTCATGCATTTTACCGGTTTATGCAAATTAGATTATGCAAATTAACCAATTTATGCATTTGACAGTTTTTCTGCAATTTTACCAGTTTATGCTATTTCACCAGTTTATGAACATTAGATTATGCAAATTAACCAATTTATGCAAATTTATGCAATTTCTGCATTCGATTCCCGCAGTTCCGCAGTCAATCGCAATGGCGTAGCCATTGCAGCATTTCTAGTTGTTTTTGCTTCTGGGTTTTCAAAAGACGAAACGCAGAACTACGAACAAGATATCAAAAGAAAGCTAACAACTCACTGAATCGATCGGTGTAAAGCTTATTTGCACAGCAGTAAACATGTTCAGCAGAGACCGCATCAAACTGCACAAAAAACACCAGCAAATCAAAATAAAACATGCAAATGCGGACTTACCTTTGCTGTTTCTTTGCTCTGCTATGCTCCACTGTTCCAAGTTTTTTCACTGGACAAGAGTAAGATGGCACCGTCCTGTTGACGCCATTTTGGCTCTAAAAGACCCCGTATTTCAGCCACAACAGGGCAAAACGCAGAAACTGGGACTCGGAGTGGCTCTTACAGCGCCTGTACGAGCTCGCCTGTGATTCGCCAGGGCTTCTGTCCGTCACAGAATGAGTGGTATCATTCGATTCTGTAGAATCTCCCCTTTCAGGGGATATTTTGAGCTCGCTGATTGGATACAATTTCGTGGAGTTAGCCCTGCGCGTAAGACTGCGTCGTCATTTCAGCTTCGACGCACAGAGCGCATGACGCATGAGGAAGAAGTAGCTATCGTATTTTCGAACAGATTTTTAAACTTTTTATCACCACATCATGGCTTTTAGAGGGAAAAAGCGCTTTTACACTCTCGAGGAGACACAGGATATAGTACTTGGAGACATGGAATTTGAAGACATTGTACTTCAAGACTACTCTTCTGACGAGTCCGATCTGTTGGCCACAACCAGCCGGTCAAATTATGAATATCCCCCAGATGAAAGGTAACTGTTTTAGGAATATTTTTGTGTGAAGTAAATGTATATTTTTATGTCAATGGTGTAAATTCAAAATGTACAGGCAAGTGTATTGCTATTTAGTGGGAGTACTAGTTTGTTATGTATGTTGATGTTGTATGATGTGTAAAGTGCTATGTAAAACTGATTTATTAGTATTTGTCTTTTTTATTTCCATCACTTCAATACTATATGAGACACAATTTATCATGTAACGTCCACACAGTGTGTCAAAAACAAAACATTGTAGTCTTATGTGCCAATTTGTACCACATATCTGAACATAGATTTATTCCACAGCAGTGATGTCTGCAACTGATTGCAAACAGATGCAAATTAGTGACTGTCTGCCTTTTGTTTTTCAGTGCTCCTTCAAATACACAAAGTGTGTCTGCCCCTCCCTCCAAGGAAGCCACTGTCAGGCCGCGAAAAGCACTCTCCAAGAGCAAGACGGGGAGGAAGAGAGCCGGTCCTGCTGCCACATTACCTGCTCCTAGTGATCGCTGGAAAAATCGTGATGAGGAGGACACTGCCCCCAATCCACGCCGTTTTGTGCCAGCAAGAGACACAGGACCTGTTTTGGACAAAAACGCTTCATGGACAGTCCTGCAGTTGTTCCAGCTGTTTTTTAGCAGTGCCACTGTGAATACAATTATTGTAAACACAAACACTAATGCTGAAAGGCAAAAGCAGGCTGGAAAAAAATACAAATGGACTCCATTGACTTTGAAGGAGTTTTACTTTTTCCTGTCTATACTGCTGTTCACAGGACTTGTCTGTGCACACACAAGACAGGATTATAATGGTCCAATTTGCAGATGCTGAGGAGACTGCTGAGGAAACACCAAATACCTGCATGCCAGTTTATTTTGGGTAGGATGCCACTGCCATGAGAAAGTACTGCAAAAAATGCTTTGACGCAGGGGACAAACGGGTAAAGACTCCTGTGTACTGCAGAAAGTGTCAGGTACCTCTGTGCCTGACCTCCAAAAATAACTGTTTTGTCGCCTGGCATGATGCTATGTGAAGTTTTTTGTTTTATTTTACTTTTGATTACCTGTGTGCGTGTTTACTGTATATAGTTTTTGCAATAAAGTGTGCTGAAATATATAAATTGCGTCTTTACTTTTAGAAAAAAAAAGTATTTTTATGACCAAATATGTAAAAGTATCCCAAATTTTCATTTTCATTGAGATATTCCATATTTCAAATTTTGTGCCAAATTGTGCCAAATTGTGCCAAAATGGCACAGCTGGTCTCCGCCTGGACTTTTTTATATTGTAAACCAGTAAAACCCTTCAATTCTTTGTTCAATAGGCACCAAAATTGCTGAAAATGTTGATGACAGGGTTTATTTACAATTTAGGTTGATATATTGCTTCTTTACAGTAAAAATAAGATTGTTTTGCTCCTTTTCTTCTGTTTTTGTTAGGCGGAAATCAAATTAGTTGAAAATAGACCACATTTAGTCTTGCCCACAATTATTTTTCTTCCAAATCTTCACATCCACAACATCCCCAAGCCCCAATAGCACATCTATGAGTAAAATTTGTATTTTAAAACCTTTCTAATCATGAAATAGCATGGGTATGCTTTTTTCGGAATAGGCCAATGTAGATTGCATGAGGTTAAGCTGCATCTTTAAAATTTGCACTTAATTTGACACATTATTTGAAAATATGAATGTGAAACCCTCTGTCAAAGTTGTATTTAAACATGTCTACATTCACACCTGATTTAAATAAACTTAAAGTTCAAAAAAAAAATTTGCACTTAATTTTCTTTATTTTTTAGTTCAGCTTGCTCTCACCTCTGGTCAATGGTGTACAACAAATTATATACCATAAATGTATTCATTAATTTATTAAATTTGTTTATTTGGTCTCCTAAAAATAATAATTCAAAATTTTGCATATTGCTTCTTCATAACTTTTAGTAATGCGTCCAAGATGGTGCATAAACATAAACTTCAAATGGATAACGGTCTGTACTCCAAATCAATGCATCCAAAGTTATAACCTATAAACACTTTTGTTGTCATTCCATGTCACCACAGTGGAGAGAGAGATTCTAATTTTTCAGAAACCTCTCTTTCAGGGGCCTAAAATGTTCTATTCACCACAGACACACAAAAAAATAAAAATAGCATCTATCACACATTAGTTAATTTTTGATATTTCAAAATAGCAATTTTATGGTATTAAGACTGCCTTCAGCAGAAATGTCTAAAAAAAAAATAATAACTTCGTTATTATACATTCAGGATGTTTTTCCCTTTTTCACTATGGGAAGCTCTTTCCTCCACACCTCCTTTACATGATATCTTAATACAGATGAATGGCCATTCCTCAATGTATCAAGACCTCCTGTTTTAATCATTTCTCAGTTTTCTTACTTTGCTCCATCCACACAACATTCATACCTGTGTCCTTCACTCCACTCACAATCTGCTTCCAGTTATACAAAAATTTCATTCAACCTCGTTTGTTCACACAAACTCCACTCGTCACTCCACAATAAACACATATGACAACGAGACAAGACAAGACACCAGAATTTCACAATAATCCCATCACCACATGTACAAATATCTAACCTGGCGATACAAGAGCTCATTTGCATTTGACCAGTAGAATATTCACAGATATCATAACATAATAACATAACCTGGCCAGTACTTTAACACTTAATTCTTTATAATTTCAAAAAACCGAACATTAATTCACCGAATTATCTATGTATTTCACCAATTAGTAGAATTTAAAGATCTTAGATCTTAGGGACTCCAACCCACTCTTATATTTCACCAATTAGTCACCAATTAGTAGAATTTAAGGACCTTATTCGATCCTAGGGCCTCAAACCCACCACACTTTCCAATATTTCGCCAATCAGTGGAATTTAAGGACCTTTTTAGATCCTATGGCCTCCAACCAGAGTTTTAGACAGCCCCCAAGTCTGTCAACGACTATTTCAACGCTTATTTTCAGTTCACGCGTCCGTGTCCTTGGGAGATCCTACCACGTACTTTTCAGCTTTTAAAGGGATAAACCCAACATAGTAGTTCTTTACTTAATTTGGGGCCTCAAACCCAGTGCCAATTATTAGAATTTAAGGACCTTATTCGATCCTTGGGCCTCAAACCCTCCAGGGACTTAAACCCAGCGCGCTTTATTTAAGGATTTCCCAAATCCTAGGGCCTTCAACCCACCACCTTTAATTTAACTTTATTTAACTTCTTTTTTAGTTCGGTATCTTTTTATATTCACCAACAATCTAGGGCTGAGCAATGTGACATCAGACCGTCGTACGATCTCCAAAGCCATCTGCTCCGATTAATCTTTTACACAATAAAAGACACAGTATGTTATATTCTATTTTGTCACATCGCTCATCCCTACAACAACACACACACCACAAGACAAAAACAAGACACAATAAAACACAAAAACAAGACAAAACAAGACAAACACAAGACAAAAACAAGGCACCTCTCACCCTCCCTGCTGGCCGCCAAGATGACTTCAATTATACTTTAGTTGCTTTAACAAGATTATCGTGTTCAGACGAAAAATGCTCCAAAAGCCTCAGATATAGGTTGAAAATACATTAAGAAATAGGAAAAAATTATGTTGTTGCAATGTTAGGCTATTATTTAATTTTTCCATGGGTATTTGGATTGTCCTTATATTTATGTTTAATATTTAACAGCTAGTTCCACAGTTTATGAATCTGTGTTATGCTCAAAACAAAAGAAGCCAAAATCAAAAAACGGACTGGATCCGTAAAAAACACGGACTCGGACTGGATTTAACAGGCACGCTATGGTGGTAACTCAAAACCCGAAATGGATTTACGGAATGGATTTGGTTTAGTGGCCGTATATAGTTCCTACAACCATGGCGGCTGTGTGTTTTTACTACAAAAATGGCGACCTCCGGTATTACTGTGTAAATAAACAGCAGCAACAAAGAAAAACCAACGGTGCTTCTTTAATTCTCCACACCCAATATCCAAAGCGATGACAAAACAATGTACAGTGGCTAGATCTCCGCTGAGAATGTATTTTAATGTCCTGCTATCTGTTAACGCCTAAGAGCCTAAAGCTAAAGCCAATGCTAATGTTAGCCCTTTGTTCTCAAGCTAGCTTAGCAGCCCAGCAGAAAACAGACAGCACTGGCACCACAAATACCATGCTCAACCAATCGTCGAATAAAGCCTTTAACTACACAAAGCAGCCAGCACCATGGCCACTAAGCTATGCCCAACACATGTGCTTAACACCCGGTTTTTAAATGCTTTTTATCAACTTTGAGATGCTAGCGATCGCCAAGCTAACGCGGCTAACAGCTAACCACAAGGCCTGACTAAGCCTGCACAACATTTGAACAGGAAATAGACTTAAATACTAGGAAATATTCTACACAGACCATGAGAAGCTAACAATTTATGGGACATGTAAATAGTAAAGTGGAAAACTAGATAACTCAAACACCGGATATTTTCCGAAACAAAGAGATTCAAGCATGTGTGCACTGCGGCCTGTTTTTCTGAGGCACAGCTAAAATAATGTAACTTCGATAAAACGTAACTAGACAGGTCTTATAGGCACATTTTTTGACGCTTTAATGCGTACAGTCTGAACACGTCACTAAAATTAGTTAAGTTGCATTTTCTTAAGTTTCGTTTTTTTATTTTATTTCTTATTTTTTCATAGCCAATATGAACAAATTAAGGTATTAATTATGACGTTTTCCCTTCTTACTTCCACCATCAATTCACAGATTTCACCATTCAACATCGTTAAAGATTAATCTAAAATTTGGAAAAATATGCCAATAGACGTACTTTGAGACTCACACAATAGGAGAGATCAAAAGTCGTCTTACCTTTATCTAGATGGACGTCCATGAAGCTGCCTGTTGAGTGGTCGTAGAAGAAAGATCTGGTATGCCTACCGCCAAATTTTCACAGGATTGGACCTCCGCCACATCCTTTGTTGATGAACCAAACTTCCCCTTCAGCACTGTCGGGGTCACTATATGAAGAATTTAATCTTTTCTTGTGTTGTCCACGGATACCTTTAAAGAGCAAATACATCTTAATACCAGTTGCGTCTTTGTTCCTATGTAAATTACCTGACTCCGGACAACACCGCGCGTTCAACGCTGGAAGGTAAGTTTAGATTTTTCTTCGTCAACACTACTCTATCAGCTAATAAAAACATACCAGAATAGATGACCAGGATTCAGAAGATTAAATCACGTAAATTTATTCCCTAACAATTCATCTAATACATAGTTCTGCTTCCCCATTTCCCTAACAGAAAGTCTGCCAGTCCTCCGTTCCCATGGGAGATACTGACTCAAAAACAGGGAAAGTCAGAGTATACGTCACATTTTTCCCATCATGCAGTATTCCTGAGCCTAAGACCACGTGTCGTTGTTTCCATTGGTACCCGAGCCGTCATGTGACGTTTGGCTCCGCCCTGCCGCCATTTTACAAACTTAATTCTCTTCCACATGTTTTCCTCTTTTCCTGGGGGAGGGTTTCTTTGTTCTTTCTCACACACCCCCTCGGGCCAGTAACTTTCCACTGTAACAAAGAGCTAAAAAACACTTGTACAAACTTCTGGTTAAAATTGCTAAATAGCCAAAAGGGCAAAACATCACATAAAAATATTATAACTCTTCAGTTCTGTGTTGTCAACCAAAGGGGATAAGATGAACTTGAGGTGTTTTGCCAGATTATAGGTGATGGAGTTAATGCTACTCAAAATGGGTCTGAGAGGAAAACCTTCTTTGTGTATTTTTGGCAGACCATAAATTCACAGAATAGCCTCTCCTGGGTAAAGCTTGTAATACAGCTTTTTGTCAATTATTTCCTCCTTTTCTAGTTTCTGAAGATGCTCTATAATTTTCTTCCTGTACCCGCTGGTGGGGTCTCTTCTCAGTCGCTCATAAGTGTTTTCATCACAGAGCAGGTGCTTGACCTTGGTCTCATAGTCAGCTGTGTTGAGGAGAATTATATGAATATAATTATTCATATGAATATTCATATTCATAGTAATGATTCATATTACTATCATTCTTAAGAACTGTCTTCTCTTATATGCAGAGTAGTGTTTTTATCTTGATCTATATAATTTATGTTGAATTAAAAGAAAGGTATTCAAACTATTACTATTTTAAGAATATTGTACAACAAGGATTTTTGTCACTGAATAACCATCCAAAATTAATAAGAGGTTTAGCAACGCTTGTAGACTTCAGCTCGCACAAAAGCAGTGACCAAATCTTTCATATTCTATAACCTCCTTATGTTGCGCTCTATTGATATAAGTGCCAGTCCTCTCAGTCTTTCTTGGCTCATGGATGATCTGCCTAGGGCCCCCTTCAGCCTACCCCATTGCGACGGCTCTGACCGCCACCTACTGTATATTGTCACAACAACATAGTGTCCAAATAAAGACATTTAAGAAAGAAAAAGAAACATCCAAATGATCCATTACATTTCCCTTTATTTTATCTCAACAGCGGTTTCATAAAGCTACAGTATGCAAATTAGCCATGTGGCTTAAGTTTCTACTAAATAAAAGCACAAAAGCACAAACTGCCTTCATTTAGGTCAAATACTGAGGAGGCTCTTTAAAACCATGTGACTGTGCTATGGTGACTCTAACATGTATTTTGTCACTTTTATAAAGTTTGGCTTGTGCAGAATCTTTTATTTTTATTATTATTATTTATTATTAAATATGCACCTGTGGTGTACATGTTAGAGAGGTGTCTCTCACCCAGCAGGTTTTGGGGTTTGAGGGCATGTCTGAGCCCTTACTGTTGTGTTCGTCCTGTTCTCCGGCCATTATTCCGGTGGCTCGAAAGTAATAAAGTTGACTCGCATGTGTCCTCGTCTTTCTCGCCACACACCTGTCAATCAACAGTGGTTGCGCATGAATCACTCGAGGGTGGGGGTGAGGGGGATTGGGAGATTGGCGCAGTGGCTTATGGGATGGCACATAGCTCCTAATCACCGGTAAGGGACCACAAGAGGTCCCTATGCTAAAGTGGCTATGATAGTTAGCATACAGGCCACTTTTCCTAACTCCTTCCTAACCGACAACCCAATTCGGACGCTTCTTATCATGGCGGACGCTGACGCACATCCGGTTTGGCGTAAGACCTCTTACCAATTTACTGGTTTCGGATGGGGCATATGAGTATGCTGGGAGAGGCTAAATGCTAACAATGTCTATTTGCATGACTGAGCAGACAGTTACGCATCAACTCGTCTCAGCTAAGGTAAGAACATATCTCAGGATGTAAAAACAGTGGCCTATTCCTTTAAGATGTGTACTCTGTGGTGGCTAATCCATGTGTGTAAATGATGTCTCATGCTCATGAACCACTCTTTCACAAATGTGAGCCCGATGAATCCTGGCATTGCCATTTTGGAATATTCAGGAATTCAGTGTTGCTGAACCTTGACTTGACCAACATCAGCAATCCCAGAACAGTTTAATCCACTCTCTTTCTTTTTGAATTGGTCACGCAGTGTATAGTCCATACCATTTGGACTCCTCATAGTTTTAGATTAACCTTTTACAGTGTTTCTGTCTTACCTTTTATTAGATCTATCTGATCTTGAGCCTGTATACTGACTGGATTAAAAAACCTTGTGGTTCATAATATGCAGTGTTCTTGAAAACCTGACCTTGCCCAAAATGATGTAACCTTTGCATGTAATTTTCACATAATTACAATGAGACCCATTTAGATGATTGCAAGCTTTTGTCTTTGAGTGTCTGTCAAAACAGTGAGCCGTTTATTGTGTTAATTTTAATTGCAAAGTATTTCGAACAACAGTAATTTGACACCTCAGTGGATCACCGGAATAAAAAATGTTGACATTGACTAAGAGCAGAGGCAGAGAGGATGATGGGACCTCATTAGGCAAGAACCAAGTGTGTGTGGGTAAAACAGTGCGAATGAGCCAGCCGTTACTGTGTGCGTGTGTCAGTCAGAGGAAGCCCGTGGGAGGGTTAAGTTTGGAAAGAGGAGAGATTGAGGTGGGGAATTCTCATCAGAAAAAGGTCCAAATCTGGAAAGGTGTCGACAAGAGCCACCGTTCACATGGGACAGAGGGGAACTGAGGAGCAAGAGGACAGACTCATCCTGGTTATTGAATATTAAGGGTATTCTGTTGAAGAGATGAGATTTTGAGGATAACCTTAAGGAAAAATACCTAAAAATACCATCGCTATTTTTAATGAGTAGAATCTGGTTCGAACTTCCATTGACAAATTAAATCGTGGACAGTACCTGAACTGACTAGTGAATCGTAGTGGTCCCTCTTTAGGAAAGAGCGTTGGAGGGTGTGTTTACAGCGGTAGAGATTGTGATCATTGCCATGTTTGCGGCAAGATGCAATGTTCACAGTCTCATCTGGACTTTGCTGTGGTCATACCGCCTTTGCTCTGCCCAATCCCGTCAGACCTTGGAAGCTAAGCAGGGAAGGGCCTGGTTAGTACTTGGATGGGAGACCGTCTGGTAACACCAGGAAGCCTAGCGAATGTAATGAGTGAGTGAGTGGTTGGTGGTGGTCGGAGGGGCCGATGGCGCAGACTGGTTGCCTCGCTTCCGTCAGTCTACCTCAGGGCAGCTGTGGCTACAACAGTAGCTTACCACCGCCAAGTATGGAGTGAATGAATAATGACGACAGTGTAGCGCTTTGAGAAACTTGGTAATACAGGCTTGTAAAGCGCAATACAAGTGTAAGGCATTATTATTATTATCTGGCAAAACAAGTTTAAGTGCTGTGTCACTATGAAACATCTTTCATTCCATCAGAATACTGTTAAGTGAATGCTATCATTACAACAGTATTTACATTTTGAAACCAGCACTGGTTCACTGGAAAATTCTCTGGACACATTTAGCATAAACCACTTTTGTCTGGACACTCACTCTTTACATCAAGGAAACATTCAATCATCCACACTTCAGCCAACGATTTTAGGCTCAATAGGCTTTACCAACTGTGCTAGTACAACATCGCAGCCTCTGTAGGGGGACCATACTCTTCAACCAATCTACATGGGATCAGGGCCGTGCAGAGAGCTACAGACGGGCAGGGGCTCAAAAGGGCACTACATAACCCCCCATGCGACCCTTGAAAAACAGTTCCCGTCCTCTTAAATTCTAATCACGTTTATTTCGAATCCATTTTGTTATTTATTTTATACAAAACTAAAAGGAGCTGTATACGAGCTAAACATATAGTTTTGGGGAAAGCCAACTGCCATTATTATTTCAGTTTATTAATGCTATTTTTTGCCAGTATCTTTTGCTAGTGGGGTACTTTTCAGGGGGCATCTGCCCCAGGCCTCAAGTGTCTTAGCAGCGCCCCTACAGAAACACAGACTTTCACAACTGTCTCCCTCATGTCACTCTCTTCATGGGCTGTGGCTGAAAACAGGGGCTAAAGAATGTCTGGGCGTGAGTTTCACGTTGTTTTAAGAAAACATATACTGTAATATTGTGACAAATATGTGGCGAGGATGCGGCGCTGAGCCGCGCTAAACGGCGCTCGCGTCTGACATAAGGTTTATTTTTAGATCACATACAAAACTGTCAGCTTGTTGACCGCATTGGTCCACGATTATGAGGCCGACTGATAATAAATAAAGAGCGATCTGCTCCTCTCTCTGAGCGCCGCTCTCTGCTGCGCTGCAGGGCCGGTGGGCGGGGCATTGAAAACACGATGAACTAACGAGGGGCATGTTCATTTCTGATTTCATTTATTAATATAAGCTAATAAGGCTTATTGGGGAAAAAACAATGATAAGGACCGTGGCAAAGCTTTGGATAAACAAAATATAATAGAAAATAAATAAAAGGTATGGAGGGAAAAGGGCACTTCAGGGGCATGGAGCAAAAGGGGCAGGGGCTCAAGCCCCCTCCGCCCCCCCTCTGCACGGGCCTGCATGGGATGTTTTATGGGAACTAAAGAGGAGTTCGGCTAATATTATAATCTCAAATTGGGGAGGAGCAATGCGTTTTCCTTCCAAAATAGCCAATTACCCTATTTTCCGGATTATAAGTTGCACTTTTTCATGGTTTGGCTGGACTTATATTCAAGTGCAACTTATATATCATAATAAATAATTTCACACTAGAGGGCACTCTAGGCTTGTGTCCCAGTATCTGCTACTCTGAACACAAATGCCCCCCAAAAGAAAATCATATTGTGCAGATTACAAGCTGCAAGTAGTGAAATGTGCCGCCGAAAAAGGATAATCGAGCAGCAAAAAGAAAGTTTGGAGTGAGCGAGAAACTTGTGACGAACTGGCAAAAAGCTAATCACAGGCTAAAAGCTCGATGGCCATAGCTAGAGGAACAAGTTAGCAAATGGGTGCTTGAACAACGTGCTGCCGGGAGAGGCTTGACAATGGTGCACCAGGTGCGATTTATAATCCGGGGTGACACATGTTTTTTTTCTTCTTCATCATGCATTTTTTGGCTGGTGCAAGTTTGACTGCGGAGCGACTTATACTCCGGAAAATAAGGTATGATTTTTTTCTGCACATATTTTATAGAAAGGGCAGAAACATTGAATGGGGCGCTGGGGGAGAGACATTTTGCAAATTGTCAATATCCTCTCTCACACTCGGGCCTAACTCTTGTAATTTATTTATATAAGAAATTGTGTTTTTACCCCAATGTTATAAAGTTACAATTTCAAACGTATAGAGCCAGTGGATGTTTTGGTGCAATATTGAGCGATGTTAGCTTGTCAAAGGGTCATGCTGAGCGGGGCGGGGTGATTGAGACGGGATGACGGGGAGTGGGGGGTCCTTAGGGCAATCCAGTGGTAATGAGCTGTGAGTCTCAGAGGAAGAAGAAGTCTATTAGAAGAACAGTGAGCAGCTATTCTGAGCATTAATCAGGCACAGAGAAGACAGTGTTTTCAGTCATACTTGTTGTTTCATAATGTGGTTTATGCAGCGGCAAGAAAACAGTAAGTGTTCAGAAGATGTTTGGCTGTGTCTTGATTTTTGCATTTAGACCTCTGACAGTTTCCCACAGTTTGACTAACAAAATGGATTTGTTCTACTTTTTCCTCCATATTTTCTCATAATAACCTCCTACCCCCACCAAGCACATTTCCTCCAGTTTGGCTTTACCCAAATCTAAAAGGTAAAGTGACTAAAACGTGACAAAAAGCAACAAAAACGACTAAAGAGTGACGAAAAACGTGCTGGAAAAGCACAGCGAAAACGTGACAAAAATGTTATGATCACTTTTGTAGGTCTTAGCTTTCAAAAGAGGCACTACACTGTTGCTTTCCATTCGAGAAGCTTTTAGATTTGGGTAAAGCCGAATAGGAGAAGATGCACTCGGTTCAGGTGGGGAGTAAGAGGTTAAAAAAATAACAATAACAAGAAAGACAAGGAATAATGAAAAATTAAACAAATGTAAAAATTCTGCAAATCCAGTGAAATCATGGTAATAGAAATGCCACATTAAAGACATACAAACTGACTTAAAAGCTCTGTACGTGATATTTTTCACAAATTAGGCCTGAATCACGTGCCTGGTTTCTATATTACACACTGTTTTAGGTTTTCACTACCGTTCCACCTTTAGACCAACAAGTCAGGCTTTGAGCCAAGCTGCGAGATTGTTGTTTATATGCCATGTTCATTTTTTTTTCTGCTCTAATAACCATGAAGACAGAATTACGACGCCTTGTCTGTGTCTGTTTACCCATGTACTGATTGTCTTCTTCTTCTTGAGTTCAGAAGTCATATCCCGGAGTCGCGTTTAGTTGGGGTGAGGAAGTCAAATGTCTGGTGGCTGAGTTTGTTTCTGATTCAGGCCCAGAGCGTAAACACTTCTGTCGCTCTCTGTTATCATGCTTCACTTGTCTGTATTTGGCTGCCTGTTTTTATCATCTGTTCTGAATGCAAAATTGGACAATGATCCCTCCTTTATAAAGATGACTCTGATTAGGAAAAATTTGTATCTTATTTGAGCAATTATATTGGCCATACTATTGGTGGAACACAACTTTAGATGAAGTAGAACATAGTTGTAAAGTATGTCGTACAATGGTTTGATTCCCCTTTTGTGTCTGTGGGTACACTTTAACTATTCATGGGTTTCAACGCTCCAGTAGTTGCTTGTACTGTACACCCGCCCTTGTTGTTGTTCCTTTTCCGACCCAGTGACATAGTAAACCGACCCTTCTGCTCTTCAAGGTCTCAGTTTGACAAATGAATGGGACATTTTGCAGTACTAGGTCCTAATGTGCTCCCATTATCGGCATTAGCACAGTAACCCTCTGACCCACAGGACACTTGGCTAAAGTCTCTTGTTACCTGTCATGTACCCCTCCCTGCGCACCCCCCTCCAACATGCCGCTTTGTCTCTGTGCATATGCTGAGTGCCAAATGAACACATCTCCACTGCAGCATTTCTGACCCATTCAGGCAGAGAGGAGGCTACAGAGAAAAGCCCTGTACCTGCCAAAAAAACAAAAAAAGCCAATGCAGATAAGACAAGGTCCTATAGGGAGAGGGATAGAAGACAAGGGAGAGGATAAAGGCTAGAAACAAGGGGCAAAGTGAAAGGGTTATAAAAAAAAAAGAGTGACATTTTTGGAGTGATGTAACTTTCCGCTCCTTAGTTCTTCCCTCTTTGATCCTATCTGCTGTGTCAGGCTTTTGGTGCAGAGTCGAACTCATCACTTGTTCCAGTCCAGCGCTGTAATTTATAATGGAAGAAGTTCAGAAAGGAATGAAACGCTAACGACTGGTGATGGGGGTGATGACATTATAACTTGTAAAAGTTATAATGTCATAAGGGGAGACAGTTCCTCAGTGGTTGAGAGAGATAGTATAGGGCTGTTTATATACAGAGCGAAAATATAAACACAACTCTTTTGTTTTTGCTCCAGTTTTTCATACGCTGAACTGAAAGACATGAAAAAAAAAATTATTCACACAATTGACCTCAAATACTGTTCCCAAATCTGTCTAAATCTATGTTAGTGAGCACTTTTCCATTGTCAGAAGAATCCATCCCACCTCACAAAGTTAGCATATTAAGATGTGGATTACACTGCATTAATGATACACAGATGTGCCTTAGGCTGTCTACAATCAAAGTCCACTCTGAAATGTTCTGTTTTGCTTTATTGGAGGGGTCACAAGTGGCCTCACGCAGTGCAGCACATCTCGTTCATAGAGTTGATGAGGTGGTTCATTTGGCCTGTGGAGCATTGGTCCACTCTTCATCGATGGCTGTGCGAAGGACGACGAGCTGCAGATGAGCTTCCATGAGACACTCCAGAGAGTTTGTGCAGAAATTCTTTGGTAATGCAACCCGATTGTTGCTGCAGCTGTCCGGGTGGCTGGTCTCAAACGATCTTGGAGGTGAATATACTGGAGGTCCGGTGTGGTTACATTTGGTTTGCTGGTTGTGATTGGAGGCAGCTTATGGTAGAGAAATGAACAGGCAACAGCTCTGGTGGATATTCCTGCAGAGTCAGCTTGCCAATTGTTCATGTGGAGCACTTTGAATGTCCTTGTGTATTACTTATGCTGTACTTGTAAAGTTGCCTTGCCAAATTCACGCTCTCTGAAAAACTGTGGAACATTTCAGTAGTCGTTCTGTAGACAGCTTAGAGCACACCTGTACAATCGATGCGGTCTAATCAGCCACAACTGTGAGGTGGGAAGGATAATATCAGCAAAGGAGAAGTGCTCACTAAAACAGATTTGTGAACAATATTCTAGAGAAATGGATCTATACATATCATAAATGTTTCATACCTCAAGTTTTTAATCACTCGAGACCCATGGATCGTAATTGACTGTCTCCCCTTACAATTCCCTCTAATCTTGCCCCATGAGCATTATTTTGCCCTCTCTCTCAGATAGCCGTTAGAATGACCTAACAGTGCAGTTATAAAGCGCTGCTGTGGTCATTTGGCAGGTCCCGGGACTCGATTCTTCTCGGTCTTATCTTAACTCCCTTCAAGGACGAAGCGAGGGAATCCTGCTGACAGCCTCTGCCACAGTGTCATTCTCCGATCGTCTGTCATACTCCCAAATGTGTTACTGCTGTCAGAGAGGTCACCATCGAACGCACGCATAAACAGATGTTGATGTGGAGGCATTTTACCTGATTTGAATTTGAAGTTGACATGTTATTTCTGTCAGAGCACAGTATATATTTAGTGTTGTAATATGGTGATATAATGTTATAATGCATAATAATATACAACTGTAGATTTTGAAATGTAAAACACTGGAGATATTGCTCACGTAAAAGCTTTTGTGTGTTAGATGAGTCCACCAGAAATGACCCAGCAGCTATTTAATGGCTCTTTTATTTTGTTAGTCAATGGACCATGTTTCTAATTCCCCACAAAATGGCGGATTCTGTAGAAATAATAATACTTAGCCCGGGACATATCCTGCTGGGTGCCATTATGTTAGAGATTAGTATTTGGTATGCATCCCTATGTATGCATGTACTACTTGTAAATAACAGCACTTACTACTTAGTGCTGTACATAAATACTGTAGGTTATAAAATGTGCAAAACAAAACTAAAGTATCCAGTCAGATCACTCCAGGCCAGTAAATCTTCATTGATACTTTTTTTTTTTTTAATGTTACTATCATTAGGCACAGCATAGTCAAGTTCTTCTGTCAATATATTTTGGGCTATTTTTTGTAAAAAGCAGCAAGTGAGCCACCATGTGTCCCGGACCACTGCATCAGAAAAGGCAAGCATAAAAAAACGGGTGAAAAGGGAACAGAAATAACAATAACAGTTACACTCTAATGCGTAGCCCCAAGCTTATAAGAGCAGCTAATCCCTTCGTACGCATTTTGTCTGCTGTGTATTTTGGACACTGCCTCTCGGTCAATAGTAACGAGAGAATGTTACAGACTCAAAATGGCAAAGTGTGCCGATTCCCCTTGTAACAGTGTGTGACAGTGCAAGGACAAGATACATTATTGACTCATTGCATTTGATGGTCTCTGTTCTCCACACTTTACCCTTAGAGAAATAACAGGATCAGACCGAGCACAAACTCTCACAGGAGCCAAACGGTGTCTTTGGCGCATTGGAGAAAGTGTGTTTGTATGATTTTACTGATCGGGCATAGCGTGTCTTCTATTTCTTCATCATGGCCCCTGTTAGTGTATGGGTTTTAATATGACTTACCTCTGCATCCTCAGTAAGTGTGTGTTAATTGCAGCCTATACACTTTATTGTAGGGAAATTTGTTCTCTGCGTTTGAGCCGTCCTTCAATCACACTGGGGCGAACTCTCAGAGCCAGGGGGTGACGTTGGATGAGGATTTTAGTGAGTTTCGCAAGGACAAGATTGTGGTGGATGTTTGACCTTCAAAGTTGGTCAAATGTTGGTGAACCAATGAGAGGCCTGTGTTGCTCCATCGATCAAGTTAAACTGCAAAGATGGGCAATAATCAATTACATTTAGTCTTGTAAATTTAGTTGTGTTGCTCTTTGGAGAAAGTGAACTTCTCAGAACAGTATTTCAACATGAGGAATATTCAGTTTACTCTTTATACTGTGAGCAAATCTATAACTAAAGCATCATGTCTATATTTGAAGAAGAGGCTTGTGTTTTTTGTTCCTTATCTTCGCTTACTCATGTTAGAAATTAGAATTTTGACATTATTTTATGTTTTGGTTAGAATTGAAACCAGGGCTAAACCAATTAACCTCTTGAACCCCGCCTTAACCAAGTGCATTTTCTCCAGTTTGGCTTTTCCCAAATCTAAAAGCTTCTTGGGAAAAGTGTCAAAACCGCGACAAAAATGAAATGAAAACAAGGATGAAAATGCAACAAAGCGTCAAAAACATGACAAAAAAAACGACAAAAGAGTGACAAAAATGTGTGATAAAAACGCAACATAAAAGCCAAAAAAGAGCACAGAAAAGCGATGGAGACAACACAAGGAATAAGCTCCATATAGAGGAGTTTTGATAGTGTGTAGAAAACCCTGTTCTCAACTAGGCCTGCCACGATAATTACTATATCGAGTTATCGCTCGATAAGTAAAATGAAGGACGATAAAATTTTTAGTCTCGATAAATGCACGTGCTGCGTGTGCTTAAAATAAATACAGAAACCTGAACGCTATCACAACGCTGAGTGAGCGGAGCGTCCAGCCACCCGTCTCTGTGCATAAAGACAGCACTGAACACATTAGCCGTATCCCCGCATGTATCCAGATCATTTATAGATCAGCGCTGCTTTTGGAAAGAGGCGGGGTGTAAACAAAGTGCCGTGCTTACTACGGAGCTTTACTGATTCCAACACATTGTGAACTTTATTGCGGAGCAAGAGGGACTCATGTGAAAACACTTGGAGTTCCAGCCAAAAGAAGCATCACGGAGAGAATAACAACATTAATGCGACTGCAGGTATGTCCAACTGAGAACGAAACGAAACCCCCGCCCAGTCAGTGAATCAAAGCTAATCAGCGCTACTGTTAGGGGTGTCACGATTTCAATTTTTTGAGTCACGATTATTGTGAAAGAAAATATTGCGATTTTACGATTATTCACGATTATCGACCGAATGAAAGGAAAGAACTGATATTTTTCATTTTTCTCTTTAAAAAGCTTTTTAATACTTGAACTTATAAACATTCACGGTTTCTAAAAATGAAAAATGCTTTAAGATTGTTTTGCATTAAAATAAATAGGCCATTGAATAATACAAAGCAATGTCAACTTTACTTCATTATAATGACCATAATTATCATAATTATTTTACTATATATTATTAGGCCACAAGCTAGGCTAGGTTTCCTGTTCTCAAAAGTTCTGCTGCTGCTTAATTATTTTTCAGATGTTTTGATGAACAGAGAATGAAACGTGTTTACAAAATGACTAAAGAGACTCTTTTGAACAGCTGATTTCCACATGTGCGCGGTTTCACTTCTCTTTCTGTTACGCTGAAGCAGAGCGGAGCGCGTTAGCTTTTTGTTTACATCCTGAGCCAGTTGTGGCTATTTCCCAACATTTGGACAACTTTTTTGTGAATTATGCAGTTGGTTACCTTGACCTGGACATTTACAGTGAAGGATTATCTCCAAGATGTTGTTTATATTCGACGTAGCCGATATCAGCGCCTTTTGCTGCAACTTTCTGAGACAGGGTTTGCATAACGAATGTCCATCGACAACAACAACAACGCCTTGGTCAGGTTTTGGATCCTAAAGAGGTCCCACTCTGCTGACTTCAATCGTTTTTGGGTGGACACAACACGGGAGGAGAGCGTCCTTCTGCCGTGCTCAACTACCGGAGGGTTTACGCTGTTTATGTCGTGCAGCGGCTCGTGCGTCAGCGTGAAACATTTCCGCGGTAAACCGTGGCTTCTGAAATTCTTACGGATAACCTACCGCGTCCTTTTATAATCGCGGTAATCGTAACACCGGTTAATCTTGACATCCCTAGCTACTGTTAGCGAGAGGAATCCGACCCCTTTAGCCACTATCCAAATACAAGCGCGATAGTCCTGAGAACATTACTCTATGTTACTGTTCAAAAGCCAGAGAAATGCTGTAGCGGTGTGACAAAGAATCAACAAGTTTCCCAAAAAGCTGCTTGACTCCAACACCCGTGTGTACAGGAGGTTATATTTTAAAAGAAAAGGAAAAAGAACACAACATATGGCTACTTTACTTTTGCAGTAATACAGTATTATCTGAATCCATACATTTAATATAGATTTTATTCTAACCAGATTTGATTTAACACAGAAGTGAGTTTTTGTCAGGAAATATTTAACCAGAATAATATCAATTTAACCAGAAATATCAATATTATTGTTATTGGGATTTTTTTTTTAAGATGACACTGTATATTGACTATTTGAAAAAAAAAAAAATGTTGTGACAGGCCTAGTTCAAACACAGAACCTGGTGAGAGTGTAAGTTATGTTAAAAGGTTGAGAAGCACAGATGGATACAGTGTCCTAGAATATGTTGACCCTTCTACTGTAGTTTGCACTTTGTTTGGTAAGGTGTTAATATTGAATGTCAGAAGTTCAATACATTTCAATTAAAATATTTGCTTACAGTTTTCTTTTTATTGCCTACAGTATTTGCATTATACTCAATATTATCGTTTATCGCGATATTTTCTGAGACGATATATCGTCCTCAAAAAAAATTTATCGTGGCAGGCCTATTCTCAACCATTACAAAATAAGGTACAGACCTGGATTTACCAAAGACCGGTATATACAGCATCAGGGGTCTCAAAGAAGCTGTAAAAATATGAGCACACCAGAAATGACATAATGTTATACCTAACTGGTGTCTCCCATATCGTTTTTCCAGTGCCTATATCAATCACAGGCTCGAAAAGTGTAAGGCCCAGCAGTAGCAGCAGACGCAGGCAGAGTTTCAAGGATCAACTCTACAACGGCACTAAGGAGAGCGAGGCAGAGAGTGAAGGAGAGAAGAGGTGGGATCAAGAGCTAAACAGGTGGAAGCTAAAGACAATAGTATAGAGTCATGTGCTTGTAATCTTGTGGCTTATCCGGTGATCTCTATAGCTTTTTGTATTGAGAAGACCGCTATATTTAATGCCAAGCCACACATGACAGATTCATAGTGTGTTTGAAATAAATAGATTTTTATAGAGGACACCCACTGCTTCAAAGCGCACTGCGAGCACATGGAAACTCTCGCTTAATGTATGTCAAGCTGTGTAAGCCCATATAGACACACGCCACACGGTAGTAAACAGTCCACAAAGTATTATTCAAGTTTTTTATTGACGAATTCTTGAGCACTTTTATTCTAAGACAAGAATTCTAGTCACTTAAAATCTTACAAAAGTCTGTTCAGTCCTCATCCGTTTATTGCTTATAATTTATGATATACAAAACTAAATAGACTCTAAAGGAGAAAAAAAACAACATTATTTACAATATAATCTGTGCCGATATTAGACCTCAGACACGCATCCACACACACAAACTCACACAAAGAGGATTGCTTGGTCTCTGTTGTCTCTATAGTATGTGCAACCTGCGAGGACGGAAAGCTGATGCTGCACTTTAATAATCATCAAAGTCACCATGACACACATGTTCACGGTGATGAGAGCGGAGGCGACACGAGGACGTGGCCTCTGTGTCACGCTAATCATTTGTTTACTATCTCAAGTGACGGCGTCGTGTCTTTGTCCCAGACCAACCTGACGAAAGAAGCAGTTGCTAAGTAGAAACATTTCCCCCGTTGACCAGAAGAACTGATAGGGCTGCACAACTGATTGCAATTGAACTGAAACTGCGATTTTAAGGGATAGGATGAGCCAAACGTAAAGCCTGCAATTATTTAGGTTAATATATGTCCTCTGAAGCCATCAAAAACAATCAGTCTCTATTGGATTATTTTGTATAGAACTTGTTAAGTTTAAGATCAGGGATTCACCCGGGTGCATTTAAGAGGGGTTTAAACCATGCCCCACACCTTTTATTTAGGCTTGGAACCTTAAAGGAACAGGCCACCGCTTTTTCCATACTGAGATATGTTCTTGCCTGAGCTTAGAAGAGTTGATGCGTAACTGTCTGGTCTTTACGCGAGCGCTCAGTCACGCAAAAAGATGTTGTTAGCATTTAGCCTCTCCTCTATGGGGCCAAACGGGCATGAAGTTAGAAGCGACCAAGCTCTTCCACGTTTTCCCTATTTAAATACGGTTACGTGAGTAGTTACATGATCCAAGTATAGTCACACAAAATTAAACATGTCGATTTTCTAAGCAGATAAAAAGGGGTACTATATTGTAAGGGATCATAACACCTTAGGAGCACTTCGGCCAGCTCTGCCAGCTCTGTCTCACACAAAAATCTTCGTTTTCGAGGTTTATGTGGAACTTCCAGAAAAAATGCTATCTCTGGAGAAAAATTGGTCTCAGGGCCCATTTGGCACATGGGCCGCACTTTGGACACCCCTGGTTTAGACCTCTATCAACAAATTCTGTAATGTGTCGGGTCTTGGACAATGGGAACAAGAGTGATGGATAAATGAAAGGATAGAGTAATCTCTCAGGCATTGATGCTCCTGAACCTTTATTTTGCGTAGATCCCAGATCTAATCACAATCGTAATAGGAGTTTTTTTTCTGTTTTATCCTCCTGAAATTGTGCAACCCTATGTGCTCATTCACATTGCTGTGTCACTGGTTTTGAATTAGCAGTAATGTAGTTATCATTGTGACCGAAGGTGTAGTTTTCATAAAAGTAGATACGGAAATAGAGTCCAGCTTGGGACAGACTGAGGCCAAATGGAAACTCTCGGGGCCTGATTTGGTGGTCACTGCTTTAAAGAGCAACTAAACACCAAATCAAGTTTTTTTTTACTGATAAACTGTCTCAATGGGTGTCTCTTAGTGTTGTCTACTGGTCCCTGACATTATTCTGACATTATAGCGCAAACATGTTTTAAATCCTAACTTTGGCCTGAAAACGAATGGGTTGCGCCCCCTTCAGGGTAAACTCTGCTACTAAATTAGAATTTCCTGATTGGCTGGAGACGTGTCACTGTCCACGGCCTCCACAGAACGTCATAAGCCGCACCAGCTCCACACATCGTCACCAGGTGCTTCCCATTATCCTGCCCATTGTCCTGCCCATTATCCTGCCCCTGTACCTGTGGTATATAACCAAGTCCCTCCCACGTAATCAGTCTGCTGTGATTGTGCCAATGCAAAGGCCCACACACCGCCCACACACACTCCCTCCGCATGTCACCTCCAAACTTCAGAGACTGCCTCTTTCACAGCAATTTTTGACTTTTGTTTGTGGGTGGGGAAAGGCTTAGGTACTCTTTAACCTGTTACTTGCCTCTCCCAGATCAGGGGGCTAGGGTTGGGGTTAGGGTTATGATTAGGGTTAGGAACGGCAAATGTCATGTAAGTTGTGTTTCACTCACACAGATCTTACACATAGTTTTAGAAACTAGAAGGTCTTGGCCGCTCCAGTCAATACGCTTTGAGATTTGGATATGCATAATTACTAACCCTAACTGTAGCCCTAAACCTAACCCTACAGTTAGGGCTGAACGATTTTGGAAAATAATCTAATTGCGATTTTTTTTTCTTCAATATTGCGATTGCGATTAAATATGCGATTATTGTGTTGCAAGGTCCTCTTCTCATGTATTTTTCACTTATTCAAAATTTGTGAACATGTGGACTTCTTAAAAACTGTCTGAAATAATAAATATAATAAATAAATAAATAATAAATGAAAAAGCTAAATTATATATAGATATAGATATATATTAAAATAAAGATAAAACTCACTGATCCAGTCAGTAACATCACCCATACTAAAGTGCAGGAAAAGTATGAACAAACGTCTGCTTTAACTATTTATTATTTCGGCCAATCAAATCCCGGTCTGAGCTGCAACTCGTAATTGCTTCAGATGCGCGTTATTGATGGATACGGAGAGGCCAGATGGAGCACACGCCAAAACACAGTGGAATTAGGAGCAGCATTTTGGTTTTGGGATGTAACTTTGGACAATATCAAGAAAGAAAATAACAGTGACGCAAGGAGACGGCGACATGAGGTGCCAAACACAGACACGTTTACTTTCTCTTTGACTCGCAGCCATTTAGTGACATTTCAGCTTAAACAGCACATTTCCTCAGCAAAATAAGACGTGACACGGAGTCCTCGGTTCGCAGTTTCCAACACTTTTCATACAGCAGTTTAGTGTTTAACTTCACAATTGCACAATTGTATGCAATTGTGAAGCACTTTGAATTGCCTTGTGTTCGAATTGTGTACAAATAAACTTGCCTTGCCTTATATCTTATCTATATGCGGTAGATGCAAAGGTAAATAAAGGCACATCGCCTCCGCGGATACTTAATGGTCATGAACCGTCATTATGCTTTTGAGTTCTTTATCCACGACATTCCCAAACATAAGCCTCCTAAACTGAGCCACAAACGACTCTTTACTCTTTACAAGCAGCACAGGCTCACCTATATCTCTGTGGAGGCAGAGACGTGTGAATCCGGAGGTGAGGGAGTTTCTGTGATCATCAGAGCGTGTAGTAGCAGCGAGAGAATGGCGTGATTAGCGCTGCGGCTAACGCAATGCTAACGGAGAAGAAAGGAATAGTCCTTCGCGGTGGCTGCATCATAAACGCTGATATTTTCACTGTACATCCACAATCTACCGCGCACCAGAACTAGACTGAGACGTAAACAAAAGCACGCGGCGGACTTTGCTGCCATATCTCGCTGCTGCATTCACTTCCAACATCGCGTGCCCTGCGATTACGAAATCGCGTTGTGAAATATCGCACTAAAATTGCAAATGCAATTAATCGTTCAGCCCTACCTACAGTGGCAGATAACAGGTTAATTATTCCAACCATTTCATGTAGACACACATACAACTTACTATCTGCTAGTACTGTAAACCCCTTTTTGTCCCTGACTTAACCTTTTAACACTCAAATGGGTGTTTCGTCGACCTGACGTTACCCCGCCTTCCCCACCGGCACGCAGGCGAAACCAATTGACTAATCAATAAGGTGCGCCCGGACTGATTTAAAAAGGTGTGCGCTTCCCGTTGTTGTTGTGCACCGAGGAGCAGACAGGTCACCACGGCAGCAGAAGCAGGACGTCAAAAGCGCTAATAAAGACACAAACCCTCTAAAAACATTGCTGTGCAGGATCGGGTGTTGAAATCTCTGGAGAGACAGCTGGTAAGCGCCACATCCCGCTGTACTTGCGTTATTTTGAACTTTAACTCTACTGCTGCTAATTGCTATCAAAAGATATGGTGCGTTCAAAGACTGAAACGTGGTTTGCACCGCTGTGGATCCAGAGCCATTTATGATTTGTTATATCATGTTTTATATTATTGTGTTTAAAACAGTCACTTAATGTTTAAACTGTATCCAAATTCACTTTATTTGGGGCCAAGTAAACAGTGTAAATATTGGGTTAATCTGTGCATAAATACAACTTTAACACTAGAGATACTATAAATTATGCATTGTTTAGAATTTATGACTTAAAATGTTAACGGTTAAAATCCTATTTGTACGAGTTAAAATCTATGTATCTAAAAACCCTTTTGCTAGAAAATTAATGGTAAATTCATGGAACTTTTGAAATGTATAATGCGTAAAAATGTATAATGGTTTCCATGTAAAAAGTGTGGACCTTTTTAATACCAGTTTGTATCGTATAACTTGCACTGGGCTTTATGTCTTGTTAAAGGTTTTTCACCTGACCCTAACTGGAATAAATAAGTAAACTGCAAACGGTCCGAGTGGAATCCAGGTTTTAATCCAGTCGACAACCCGTCCTCTTCATGTCTGGGAAATGCACAGCAAGAGCTAAAAGACTTGACAATGGGGACAGCCGCAAACTAATGTTAGCATAGAGGACTGATATTTTTACTTAGCCTCTTGTTGTGCCCTGTAGCGAGTTAACACCAATGTACCGCACCAAATAACCGTACGGTGCCACTTTTGGCAGACTGACTGTGCCCCGTCCTATGACCTAGAGCAGTTTGCGTCTGCTAAACTGCGCTATTTTTGTCCGCGATATAAAATATGACTTTGGGGTTGAGCAAATTGAGTCTGAAAATAGCCTGCTTACTGTCGAAATGATCCAAAAGGGAAACAATGTATTCGAGGATTGGCCGTTGAGAGGTTGAGCTTTTGTAGGTCAAATGTTTTTCACCACGGCGAGTGTAACGTAAGACAGATTGGCAGCTCCTCTGAGGCTTTGTGCTCCTTTGAACAAACCATCTGGTAATGACAGCCTAAAGATTTATCGGATAAATTATAGGTGCAGGTGTGTGCGGCCCGTGTGAATGCCAATGCCATCAATGGAATGGCCGTAGAGGATGAGGGATGGACCAAAACAGGAGTGTTAATGTTCGCTTATGACTTTAGATCTGCCCTTGAGATTTATCGAGCACGTGGGAGGGAGAGCCGGAGTCCAAAAGTCGAGGCAGTGCGTATATCTAAAAGGGAGGAGAGTGTTGCGGTTTGCAAATGCTGTAAATCTGCTCTCAGGTGTTTACCACCGTCCCAAATTTGAAGCTGCCATCAATAAAAGAACTCTATCTTTTGTTTCTTGAAATTGCGAAATATTTCAACACCCAAACTGGCACAGAATCGTGAGTATAGCTGAATAAGTATAACTATTGAGGAAAACATCGACTTCCAACATTAACATTTGAGAGAACACTGGTGCAACTGTGGATCAAATGGTAGAGCCTATAACCGGGAGGTATAGTAGGTGCAGACTGTTGTTGTGTCCATGAACAAGACACCCTCCTCACCTCCTCTGGATGCAGACGGAGAGCCTCGCTTCCGTCAAGGTGCGTACAGACCAAACGTGCGTCCACGCCCCATCCGCATCTACAGGTAGTTGGACGCCAAACATTGCCACTTCACACTCTCGAGAAACGCTTGTTTTCTGGCGCGTGAAGTTTTGTAAGCGTCATAATTGGGAGGCGTGTCATACACCTCAGGCCAAGCGCAAACCGCGATGATCAACTCGTCCTCCATGCTGCAGGTAACAGGTGACACTTGTGCTCACTATTTGAGCCCAGTCCCTGATTGGTTAACAAGGCGTAAATGAACGCACGTGTAGATTGTGATTACTTGAGTGCATGAAGCAGTGGGCGCGGCATCCCTGCTCGTGTACCGCGCTGCTCTCCCTGGCTTTGACGCGCGTTTTTCCTCATCTGCTCGCATTTGCAATGCTTCATACGCGCGGACGGCTTTGCTTAGATTTCGAAGCGCGTCGAAGCACGTCTACATAGGGTTAACATGGAAGTTGGAGGTGTGGTGGCGTTTGGTCTGTACGCACCTTAAGTCTACCACAGGGCGGCTCTGGCTGCAATAGGCCACCAAGGAGTACAGAGTGAAGGAACAATGACTGCACTTTGACTTGACTTGTCACGTTTGTAAAGCGCAGTACAAGTGTCAGCAATTTATTTTTCAGCAAGACTGATATATGAACTTAACCCCTTAAGTTCATACTGTATTTGGGTAAAACCAAACTGAGCGCATTTTGGTTTTACCCAAATCTAAAATTTTGGAGCTTTTTTTTGGTCAAATTTTTGAAGCATTTTGTCATGTTTTCATCGTTGCTTTTTGTGTGTGTCACTTTTACTTTTTTCTTTTATGGCATTTTTGTTGCTTTTTCGTCACTCTTGTAGTTGTATGTGTCGCTTTACCATTGTGTTATTGTTGCTTTTCTGGCCCGTTTTTGTTGCTCTTTTGCCGCTTTTTTTGTCACTCTTTGGTTGCGTTTTCGTCGCATTTTTCCAGAAGGTTTTAGATTTGGGTAATGTCGAACTGGAGAAAATCTGCTCGGTTCAGGTGGGGGTTAAGAACTAAAACTAATAAAAGAATCACATGCATTTCCAGAACATGTTTGGTCGTATTAAGACCCCGAAGAAGCCAGATTTTTTGTGTAGTTGGCAGAGGACATGTTTACCTAAATAATTACATCCTTAGCCATTTGAGAATTGTACAATCGATTGTGCTCCTCTCTTTGACAAGCTGCAATGTACTCCCTTGGTTCTATTGTCACTCATTTCTCCTCATATTATCAACTCAACATAAAGAACCTTAAACATATAGGAAGGCCAGCGTTACACTTGCGCTGCCACGCCCCTCACCCATTTGCCTGCTGCGTTCAAAGCCTCTCGGAAAATGCATAAACCGCACGATATCAATCAGCCCTTCAATAACTGCCACTAAACACATCACTCAGTACGAATCCACGCATCCGACTGTGACCCTGCCCGCCTGTATTCACACTCCGCTGTCATCGCTAACTGTCCATTTGAGCGGTGATGGAGGGTGGGAGGGAGCGCTCATGAATCACTGGGCTGTGTGGAGAAACGCTGCAATGGCTCTGTCCTATTCACACAGAGGAGAGAGAGGGAGTTGGACCCTCGCTCCTCAGACAGCTGGGCTTTAGTCTGCAGCGCGCGCTCACTGTAATATGAACTCAAACCACGCCAAGCCCCCAGTCTCATAGAGGAGCATAATCATCGTTAGCAATAGAGGCTGACTCAACTGGCCCCACTTCCCAGTTTGTAAGACACTGAGACACCCATGAAGATACGATAAGACAATGCAAACATGTGCAAGACACGGTAATGACAAATTTCACCAAGCAGTCCAAACTGATTGAACGATTACTAACAATTTACCTATAACTAAGTTATGCCGTGCTAGCATTATGTGGTGATTCAGTTTTCTTTTTTGCCGGGGTCTGTCTTATACCACAGAAGACATTTTCAATTTGTTTCACAGAAAGGTTTCTTTGAGGATCATTGATTAATCCTTTTGCTACTTGAAGATTTAACTGAAAATAATACATACAGCCACAATGGGTCAAATGTGTGTTAGAAAAGGGGCATATATTGTCCATTGTAAGACAGGACGAGTGCCTTGGCTGAAGTCTGTGCTCTCCAGCTTCTCAAACTATACATCTGTCATCCAACATCGAGACATGTGAGACGAGACATGGTTATTGTTTTCACATCAGGGCAATCCATAAATGACTTAAATCTGGGGTACCTGATTTTTCCTGTTCAGTGACATTTTTAGTTTTGGCCCAAACATGTTTCTCGCTCTCACAATCCCTCCTGTGTATTCGAATGGTTCAAAGAATTTGATTATATGCACATTTCACACCCGTTGACAGCATTGAGTAGTGGCAAAGTGAAGCAGGGGCGGCCACCCCCAAGATGAATTCCACAAATTTTAGATTAGACTTCTATCATCCATTGCTCAATAAAACTTTAGGTGAAGACAATAGAACAAGGTCTGTGTTTTGCTGTGTTTACAACATACTCTGAGGTGGCAAAAATAAATGTATTCTACAACACCAAAAAAATCAGGTACCTCAGCTTTAAGGATTTGCCATATTCAAGCATGAGGATGTCGTGATTCTCCGATTGTTGTACTGTGTGGTGAAAAACAAGCCCTATAGAGAAATTTCTGTAGGCATTTGTTGGAAGGAAAAGTGAAGCTTTCTGATGTTTCTGCTTGTTACGTGAAGAAGCTATTCCGATACTAAGCAGCAGCAGTAATGCCCAGTCTCCTGTCCCGAATTAAAATGACTCCTGTCTTGATTTTACATTCATGTTTCAGTATAAAGTCCTAACTTGCATTTGACAAAATCATTGCAGCGATGATGATTGCAGGTGTGAATGTTGTATTACCCACACATACTCACCCACGGACTGGTGTCTGCCCACACAGATCCCCTCACCGTGGAGTGACTGAGCAAAACATGGACCATTTGTGTCTATAAGACTTTACTGTGTATCTGTTGCTCATGAGGGTATTGCTGTTGCTCATAACGTCATCCTTAATGCTGTTTGCTCTTCACACTCACATAAACTAGAAATGTGAACTCCCTTATTGTTACTATATGTAATGCTATATCTTTCAAGTGGGACACACAATATTTCTCTAAAAGGAAAATATGTATGTTTTTTGCCACATGGCTCACCCCTGGTAGCATACTGTATGTGGCTAGCTATATGATTGGTCAGATGAGTAATGCTTTTATCAACGAAATCTTTCACTGGATTATTTCCCATGCTTTGACAAACTGGAAGACTTCAGGTGCACCTCACTCCTGCTCTAACGATACTGAATATCAGCACAGATAATGAGCATGAGGCGATGCCACATCCACAGACACACAGTCCGATCTCTTGAGCCTTTGGTCTCACAGTCTCCTTCATTTCCCGGAGTCGGACCAGTATCACACCTCCATACTGGGCTTGTTTAGGTCCCCGTTCCCCTGGTCCGACCCTCCGCCGCCGGCCCCCATCCCACCCCGGTCCTCGCACTCATCGTCGCTGTCCGGCTGCTCTCCCTTCCTCTTGGTGTAGCGCTCGTACAAAACCATGAGCACGCCCATGACCCACGCCGACACAGTCCCGGCAGAGAATATGACGAAGCCGATAGCTATGAAGAACAGGTAGTCCCAGTAGCCAAGGCCCTGGTGGCAGTCGGCCCGCAGCTGCATCCCGACCTCTGCCAGACGCTGTCCCGCCTGCTCTGACGGGCTGTGGCACATCGTCTGACCCTCGTCTGGAAGAGAAAAGGACAGGAGCTGATTTAATTGGCACCCACATTTATCTGGCAATAGGCGACGACAACAACAACAACAACTGGTGGTCCGATTAGGTTCATTAGGTATTGTTACTTTTCTTTCTTATAAGAAAAAAAGTAACAACTGGTGTGAAGCAAATCGTCATGGAGACACTTGACAGGTTTGAATAAATTGACTTTTAAGTAAGTGCACAAACATGGTCTTATTGTGAATCGCAGTGTTTTGTACGTTGCTGTGTTTTTATCATGTTTTATTGCGTCTTTGTGGACTAAATACCATCTACAGTCCCCCGTTTTTGTCTGACCTTTGATGGCAGATCCACATTTTTGTTGCTGAAAAGTTAAGGGGATTGTGATCTGGACACAGGAAACAGAGGAAAGAAAATTGCAGCGATATCCAAACCAACAGCTAGTCCGCACAAACTGTGAAGTTGTTTCATCTACGCTCATTTTGATCAAGCCGGACTGCAGCCTTCTCAGTGGACTTTGTAAAACCGTTGTCTCTTTTGTTTATTATGACATGGCTCAACAATAACGATCTGGTCAGCGCCTCATCAAACAACTTTGATCATCCATCTGGCTGCCAGGAAGCCGAACTTTTTCCCTCCCTCTGCTGCCCCCTATTGTGAATTTTTTTTTTTTATCGTTTGAGAGTAATGCAATTTTGATTCTGTTTGTTAGTTTTGTTCACAAGCTAACTTTTGTGGGAAAGCTTTCGCAAACTATAAAATAAAATACAGTGCTATTAACTATTAGTGTCTGCACTGTTTATTGCATACAAACTTGTATCTTTTATTGTCTCTGTTGAAAGAATCTCTCTGCATTAAACTGACCCTTGCACTCTTTTGGAGTTGCCTGGGAACTCCTCGCCTGCTGTTGCTATGTGCTTCCAGCTGGTCGTTGTTTATTGCGCACATTGATCAAAAGCACAATTTAGATTTATTTATTTTATTTAACCAGTAAATTCCAGATTAAGGATCTCTTTTTCAGGGGACTCCTGGCCCCAGGGGGGAACTTAGTGTACTGTACATATTTTTAGTGGAAACCAGAGTACCCTACACAGACACGGGGAGAACATGCAAACTCCACACAGAAAGGCCCCGTCCAGGTAAGAATCGAACCTGGGACCTTCTTGCTATGAGGCACGAGTGCTAACCGCTGCACCACCATGCTGGCTGTGTTTGCTCTGAAAAACAGTATTCTGCGATAAGGGAGCAAAGGTCTGGTGACATAAGCAATGCTTTATGTTTCATAAATGATTGAAGGGTGATCTCTGTATTTGTTTGTGGTACCTAAGCATCATTACTTTGCAGGTGAGTGTGCTTTTTTTTTGGCATCAGGTCTTGGAGCGGGAATTAGTTTGTTCGGTTATGCCGCTTTTAATGAGTAATGGTATCATAGATTAATCAGTGTTTGTAGCTAAATGCAATTAATCTAGAGAAATTGCTGTAACATGAACAAAACTCAGACATCCTTTGATAGATTTATCTCATGGACCCACACAAGCAGAAGTTAACAAAGCTCTGATAACCTTACTGATAAATGCTCCCCGGAGAGGATATGGATTTCCTCTGAGTAATGCAGGTCTTTGGAGTCTAGGACATGGCAACATTATTATTCTACAGGCGCACCACGCGCACACACGCACCAAAAGGTGATCTCAACACATCAACCTGGCAACCCGTCTGTATGCAACGCCATTATACTCCGACAAATCACCCAGCAGAGGCAACAAAGATAAGGAGATGAGTGTTTTCACTGATAAAACGTCCGTAATGAGGAATATGATAATCAGCCGCCGTGATAGCGAGCCGCAGCGCAGACCAAGAAACGCAGTGACAATAATGTTTTGAATAATAGATGTTTAGCTGTTTTTAACGCTTTTGCAAGATTTGAGATGGAACCAGTTACAGAGAGGCTGGAGCTGGAGCTTAAATGCATGCACAACTTTTTTTGAAAGACCCTATAATTTAGAATTAAAGTAGTGGAATAAAGTTAGTTTTGACCATTTGAATATTATATATAATATTGTAAAAGAAGATGTTTGTAGTAAAAAGGCCTGTGCACATACCTGTAATTATAAAGCATTTTGATCAATCATGAACTATTGCCTCCTGAAAGTTTTAGAAACGTGATTATAAACTCATCCTTGTGAAGAACTGGGATGTTAGGAGTGTGTTGGGATCTGTCTATCCATCAGTCAATTTTCTAAGTAAAAACAGAAGCACAACTATCTATAAATGTTTGTTATTAGCAAATCCCCCAAAATGGGCTCAGAGTCAGAGCGTGATTCTATTTGATATTGTTTTATTAGTTTGGCACCAGAAGTTAGCTGCGTGGGCCATCAGAGGCACATCTCCCCATTGCCAGTTTGTCACTCACACTTAGAGGTTGACCTGGGGGTGTAGCCACGGTGACCAGACGTCCCGAGTAATTTGGGACAGTCAGGAAATTCAGGCTTTTGTCACAAATCCAGCCCAAATTATCCTAAAAATGGTTTCCCCGAATCACCTGGTCTGACTAAAGGCCAATACAAGTGCAGTGTTGTCATGGCGATGTGAAAACAGGAAGAAACCTCCCTCTCTCCTGGTACAACTTCATTTTTCACCTTTTTCTGCGACCGGCATTTGTGGTTTCTGTGTTCCACATTGTTTTTCTGGATACTTTTGTACATCTTTGCCGTGTTTTTGTGGAGGTTTGGTGGATTTGTTTATTAAATGGTCCTGAAAAAAGCAGCTTTTTAAAGGTAAACAAAATGCTAGCTTTTCCGCTAAACCCATTTGAGACCTACAATTTCTTCTTCTGAGACACTGAAGAGGCACCAAGAGCCCCCACAGCTACAGCACAGTCACAAGAGGATCTACAGGAAACAGCTGACCAGTGCAGGACACCACGCTCTGAAACAGGAACAAACCCAGGAGGCGGTGCACCGTTTCAGAGGATCAGAGGAGACAGCGAGAGAGGGCAGCCAGCCAGGTTTCTTCCGAGTGCTACAATTCCCTTGTACAGTTCCCATGCTTGTACAATGACAATAAAGCACTTACTTACTTACTTACAAACTGAACTGCCGAACACTTTCAGCAAATGTTCAACACGTCACGGCATCGACCCGACCCGAATCGAGGATACATTTCATTTCATTTATTGATTTATTTGAAAGTGACAATGCATATTAATGAGATGACAACCAGCGCTGTAATTGTGCTGAATTTAAATCATCCACAGTCACAATAAACAGAGTTGTTTTTTGCTTTGTGTGTTTTGATCATTGTGCAAGAGTAAGTTGGAAGGATTAGCATATACTGTGGCGTCACAAATTTTAATTGGTAGGAAAATGGGAGAGAACGGTGCAGTGGTGAGTATCTAACAGGCTGATCAAAGCGGAGAGAGGGAGAGTGTGCACGGCCTTTTTGAGTTTTTATCTGGTGCTCCATCGCTTCGGTGACTGCACTGTTGTAATCGGGCACACATTTTTAAACAATTAGAGGCACAGAAACCAGATGGATGAAAAACAACAATATGCTTTGATCTATTTATTTTTGAAAGGCACTCAGTAGTAGTCACAGCAGCGTTGTTATTGGAATTAATAGTCATAGTCAGTATTGGTGATAAGTGCAGGGGTGTGTCCAGACTTTTTTCCCTAAAACGTCACCAAGGCTGAGTCAAGTTGTTTAAACCTAATGCAAAATTTACAATGTACAATTTCATTTCAGAGCTCTGGAAAACTTAAACACAAACTTCTACGCTTGTTTATGGCCATTTCCCTATATCGTCAATATATTCCAAATAAATTTGAACAGAGAAAGGAGAAATTTGAGTGTTGCACTTGTTCAGTAATAGTTTTATGAAGCACTTCTGCTTATGCTCGAGTAATACACTGTCTGACCAATAAAATATAAAAAGTCACCGCCTGGATTTAACGGTTATGGAGTTGCTGCAGTTGGTCAGGTCTAGGTTCACCATCACGATGTGTCCAAAGAATGAGATCAGCTGACGACCTGAACATCTTCAATGACTAGGTTCAATGGATTTCTTCTTCCCTGATGGCACAGGCATATTCCAACATGACGATGCCCGGAGGATTCATTGGCTCACATTGTGAAAGAGTGGTTCACGGAGTCCAGATCTTAACCCTGTTGAGAATCTTTGGGATGTGCTGGAGGAGGTTTTGCGCAGTGGTTAGGAGGTCCAACATAATATTAGAGCTTGTGACCTCTTGTATGGTCGAGCAGTATACTTTTTAATTGTTCATACATTTAGGCTACTTCAGCATATTTACATATACTTAGATATAGACAAGATAGGACTATCAGCTTCCTTTCTGGCCTTAGTCGTGTGTTATAAATTAGAGATGTTCGTATTGTTAATTAAACTGCACTGATAGCCTCATAAAGTCAAAGGTCTGCACATGTGGATGAGTGATGCTGGAAAGATGGAGAAGACTCCGAGATGATGTATGCTCCACAGAGGATGTGCCAGGCTTTAAGAGGAGATCAAGATGGAGGAAACCAGCGCTGCCCAGTTGGACTCCAGCTCCAGTCATAGAGCCAAGTTTGGCTTTTGCACAATATGTACCCAGTCTCAAATTAGCTTCAGAGACTATGAAAAGCTTTATATCAGCTGTACTTTGAGGCATTAGCACTGTTTTGATGGATGAGACGTCTGTAATACACCGAAATTTTACAAGACGTGCAGGACCTGCAGTAGCTTATTGCAATCAATACAGCACTGTGCAAAAGAAGAGAGAAAAGTGAGCAATACAAAAGACAGGAAAAAGGAGGTCGTAACTGGTGTTTTTTGATTCATTAGCTTTAAATATGAGTGTCTTCCATGTGATGCTCAGTTCATTCATTCACATCTATGAATCAAAAAAGAAAAATTATATGTCTGCTAATTATATGTCTGCTAATGTCTCCGACATTGCCTTTTAGACAATATGGAGATGTTTCTTTACCCTGACATTCTATTGTCTGGATCAAAGAATAGTGCGCAACTATTAGGTTGGAAAGCAAAATGAACTTTGCCATGTTCTTAACATATCCAACGCTGCACAGACTGTTGTTGCTATGAAAACCAGATTTAATTCTTGAAATACTGTATATTTTATAAATTTGGTTTAGCTTGATTGTAATGCCAGCAAAGCTAGATGCTCTAACATTTGGTTGGGTCGCCTTTAGCTTTGATTAGCGCATGCACTCGCTGTGGCATTGTTTAAATGATTTTCTCAATGTCAAAGTGTGTTGCATTAGGTTTTCACAGATCTAGACCCTGTGGTAGCTAATCCATGATTGAAAATGACGTCTCATGCTCCTGAACAACTCAACCGCATTGTCATCTTGGAATATACCCGTGCCATTAGGGAAGAAGAAATTCATTGATAGAAGAACCTAGTGATTCAGGATGTTCAGGTCGTCAGCTGATCTCATTCTTTGGGCACATGTTGCTGAACCTTGACCTGACCAACTGCAGCAAACCCAGATCATAACAGTTAACAGGTGGCAACTTCTTTTTTTTTTTTTGGGGGGGGGGCTATTTCATCAACCATCTTCCACAAGATGAAAGCAGAAGTGGTCAAGTGTCAAAGTTTAATATCATACTTACTTCAAAGCCTTACAATGCTCAGATTGTACTTTATTCAGTCATATTGCAAACTTTGCGTCTTCTTTTATACATTGTTATACCAAAGTTCACTCAGTTCATTGCTTGTTTACAAACTGCACCATTTTGGCATCTTTTTTCCAAGCCCCATCAACGTTTTCCTCTACTGTTTATATGGATGAATTTGGCTCTTCACTCTAGTCCCTGGGTCAGTCTCTCTCGCCATCTGTGCGGCTTTGGCCCGGCCCTCCTCCAATCCATAACCTGCCAGGTGTGCCTCTCATGCATGTCTGCCCTGTCTGCTGCACCTTATACAACCTCTCTGCTCCAAATGTGCTGAACCGTTTCCTCAAAGTATCCCCCGGGCTAATGCTCCAGAGTTTGTCCCATTGTTTCCACCTGCCTCTCGTAGAAGTCCAGTCTCTCATTGTTGGCTGTGTGTATAATTGTGCTGGTCTGAACTCAAAGCCAAAAGGAGCATCTAAACTCCCTCAGCTTTTGGCAGGTGGTGTGAGCGTTTGATGTGGACTTCAGAGCCAGGGCCAAAACGGAGGGAAAAGTTTCTAGTCCGGTTGTTTTTATGATGCAGTGTCCTAGGATGACCTGTATCTCCTAAAAGGGTTTCTTTTAGCTTGCACTAAAATATTCAGACAACTATTAAGGCAAAGTGCTCAGGGGGGGAAAACATTGGAAATGGAAAGCTGCATTCATATACAGTAACGGCACAATCCATTAAGATGCAAAGAAGAAAAAAACTGTGACAGGGACGAGAAATGATTGTCAACAACAATTAACAACTCCTATGTTCTATCTAATGGATTTGGGTAACAATAGACATGTACTTCTGCATACAAATGTGTCTTGTCAGTTGCCACTAGCTATTGTTCCTTCTTAATAGCATTTGTGGTTCAGAAAGCAAAGACGTTTCTCAAGGTTTCTTTGTCTAAATGTTATGTTACGAGAATATTGCAACGTGTGAACAAGTAGCAACCTCTCTCTCTTGGTACAGCTGCGCTTTTTGCCTTTTTGTGCGAAGTGCATTAGTGGTTTCTGTGTTCCACACTGATTTACTGGATGCTTTTGTACGTCTGTGCCATGTTTTGTGGGGTTCGTGGAGTTTTTACTGCAGAGAAAGCAGCTTTTTAAAAGTTAACAAACAGCTAGCTTAAGAGCTAAAGATATTTCAGACCTACAAATTGTTTCTTCTGAAACACTGAAGAGGCACCAAGAGCCCCCACACCTGGAGCCCAGTGGAGGCGTCACAAGAGGAGCTACCGAAAACAAAAAAGGGATAAACGAGGAGGTATCCGGGCAAGACTCGCAGCTAAGCCACACATGCCTTCTATTGTTCTGGCTAATGGACGTTCACTGGAGAATAAAAACAGATTAACTGCTAAGCTCTTCCCAGAAGATGGTGAAAGACTGTTGTGGAGCGGAGGGAGCTGCGCAGGAGGAAGAGGAAGAAGGGGGTGGAGGAGCTGACCGACACCACGCTCTGAAACAGGGACGAACTTGGCGGTGGTGCACTGTTTCAGAGGATCAGAGGAGACTGAAGCAGCCAGACAGGTTTCTTCCGGGTGCTACGGTTTCCCCTACCTCCAGAAACATGCTGGTCAGGTTGGTCCTTATTGAAATTGTGGCTTTTTATTTAATTGCAATATGTGGTTTTGATGTTGATATGATTCCCAAATGACGGTGTTATATATTTTTTTATTTCGGTAGTCTATGGGCCAGCTCCAGTCAACTGATCCCTTCCAAGGTTGTATATATTAAGTGCATATTTTTTAGATTTCTTCTTCAAATACACAAGGTTGTGTTATACACCAACAGCAAACATTGCTAAAACTCAATGCTCACTCTAAAACGTAAGGACACACCACACCTCCATGACACAGAGGACTGTAATGTAATGAAAGCCCCTCATGAGGATGTTTAATGTGACAAATGCCTCCATCTGCACAGTCCAGGGTCTAACTTAGGGCTCTATTGAGTATGATTTCAATCACTGAGAGCCCAGTCTCCAAATCGCAGCATCTGTACAAGGTGAAAGGTAAGCCATATTTCCAGTCTATTAACATTGTGTGAGCTACTGTACATCTCCATACTGTTAATGTGTGGGAGTGTGGCGTGCACTTTAGAGATGAAGTATAGATCACTCAAGCATTTAAATTATTTTAAAGCGCTAAAACAGTTGGTGCCTGCCCTGTCTGTAATAAATAAATCTTACATCTGTGAGTCTTACATTTTGAGATTTATGTTCAAAACTATCTCCGGTTTTGAACATACAAAAGCAGTATACAGTATATACATTTGACAACAATTACTTGTTTGTATTTGAGCTTTGCACGTACATCTAGATTTTATCAGAGGTCCTTAACAACATCAGTTTATCCTCTACCTTCCTACACCTACAATAACTGAGGCAATGCAAGTATATCAGAGCACAATTTGCACACAAAGTGAAGTGCTTTACAGAAAGGAGGTATGTGTTGACTACACATTTAAAAGGCAAATTACATCACTAAAACATAAGCTTGGATTAGAACATTGTCAGAGTTGAGGCCTGTTTCACATCTTCAGAAAGACTGCTCCAGATTTTAGCATAAAACTGAAATGCAGCCACACTGCTTTTAGTCCTGACTCTGGGAAACAGCAGGTTCTCAGTGTCCGCAATGGTTCGTATGGCACTCGCTTCTAAGTAAAATTCTTAGTTTGTGAACCTGTTCTCAAACAATGGCAATAAAAACTATTCTGATTCTGTATTGTTCTATAGTACTTAGGTGCTATGCAATGAAGGGACTCTTTCTATCACTATTACGATAAATAATTACTTTGCTTGATATTTGCCCCTTAACTAAAATATTTTGCTTGGAATTTGGTTTTTACCTGAAAAACATTCAAACCATTTCAAACCGAGATTGCTGATAACTCTGGACAAGCGTATAATCCCAGATGAGAGAAAATCGTTTGTGTTCTGGTGGAGGACACAGAGGAAGGTGGCCGTCGGATGATTCACTTCAGTCTCCCGTCACCGTCTGCTGCTTTGTCACTTATCGTCTTTTTTTTCTCCAATCACTTCATCACTCAGCCTGGAAAAGCACTTAATCTGGCAACCCGCCCTTGACATTTTCAGCTTTTGTCCGCAGTTTACACAGGACTAATTTCTCCTGCTTAATCTTGCATCCATTAAATACAGTATGCCTCGTCGCCTCTGAAAGTGCGAAGGCGCTTAGGTTGAGGAGGTGCGGGGAGTCGTGCTCAAAAAGTGTTCTGCTTCGAAGTAGAAGTACAGAACAAAATGATTAAACGTAAAAATGGATTAAGTTTAGTAAAGCACTAATACCACTGTAACACAAAAAACTTTCATTACTCACTCTATGTACAACTATATTATAGACAAGACTTGAACCTGAATTATAATACTGCATATACTTTTTTTATTTATTTAATTAAAACAAATGTAACTTACATTTGTTCTAAAAATGCATTGTCCCAATTAAGTAATAAAAAACAGGGGTACCCAGCAAAAAAATGTTCAGGCCTACATTATCCATGACATGTCCACTTTATTAGTCTGGCCCAAATCTACATTATAGTCTCACGTCCCCATAAGGTGCTCCGGTTATGACTCAGGGATCTCAAAGATGCAATTTCATTTAACAGCATGAGGATTTACTCCTGAGACTTGAGCTAAAAGTGACCCTAATTTGCACTAGCCTCGACATCTTTTCTGATTGTGCGTCTACTGGGAGTTAACCACTTCAAACCACTTCTAAAGCCCCTTTCACATCCAGTAAGTATGCAGCCTTTAGACAGTCATCCTATGGAGAAATAATGCTCAGGACATTTTCAGGTTAAAGCGTGTGTGCGAGAGTAGGAGGCACCTTAATAGCTGCTACAAAGCCTGACACCTTTTTGCATGCTTGGTGCAGTGCAGTTATGATATTGCTCTACTGCAATTCACAGCATTGACTGAAAACTCTGCAGCGGGTGGATAGATATGAGCCATTATCACAAATAGAAAATGTTGATGGCCATTATTATACTACAAAAGATGCTTTGCCGAAAGGAAGCAGATATTTCTTAAAGTATATGTTTTTATGTTATTGCTTGAGTCAGATTTTATAGGATATTTAAAAAAAAACACTATACACAACCTAGATAAGGTATATTCTCTATCTTTCATTTACTTGATGTTGAGTATAGTTTATAGACATAACATAGTTTATATACAAAAGAGCAACAGAAAAATAAAGAAATAATTGAAAATGCAACAAAAACACAACAAGAAAGTGACAAAAACACAATAAAAAAGTGACAAAAAAGCAATGAATTTTTGTTTTTTGTTTTTAAGTGACAATGTGGCAACAACGCGAGGAAACAGATTAGTTTATAACAGTTTTGTAGGTCTTTCAAATGATGCATTACACTGGCCTATAGGCTGTAAGCTCTTAGATTTGGGTAAAGCTGAACTGGAGAAAATGCGCTCAGTTAAGGCGGGGGTTAAGAGGTTAATCTGGGAGCCCTAAACTCTGACACGTGCACCTCATGCCACTAAGACACAAATGAAGTTTATAAACAATGTGGCTGCAGTGACAATCAATAATGCAAACCTGACGTGAATGCATTTTGGAGTCACAATGAACTCAATAGAAAATCCTCTCTGGCTTTTTGATAGTGAGTCTCCGTCTCAAATAACTACCTGGATGTGCTCCAAACAATGACAGGGGTTACTATAACAGCGGCCAGCGCTACTAAATCAGTGGATTATAAAGTTCCTCTCTGCGCGTTCGTTCATCCTGAAATATAGGGCTGTACAATTAATGGCAAAAGAACAGAAATGGCTGTTTGAATGGTCACTATTGGTGAACACTGCAAAAACATATTTCATCCCCATAAGGTCTTGTTTAAAAAAAAAAACTGTTATCCCTGTAGTCTAGGCTCTACACATATATTCTGATATTTATGTATTTGTTTAGTTCATGTTTCAGTCTTCTCTCAAATGATATTGCTCCATGTTTTAAACGTGCATGGTGAACTAAATCCCCTCACATAACCAAATCGTACAACTCTACTAAATAATTTGGATAGTGCAATGAATACTAGAAGCCATAATAAAACTGTGTACATATGTTTAAAGTGAGCCCGTATTAAATATACAGATGATGGGGAACTGGGGCTGGAGCTGCAGGGCACAGCGTCACCGTTATAAACTGGGTAACCCCACTGTTCGTGGGCAGATTAATTATGCTGCTGCAGATGGAAACCAGTGTGGCTGAGGTCTCACACAGAGGGGAGGGTGAAGGCTCAAAACAAGGCAAGTAAACAGAGTATAAACAATGCAGTTACTTGATAGTAATGGTAGTGACTTTTAAGACTGTCTTGATTATAGAGTAAACATCTTCATATTTTAATTTCAGAAGGAAGACAGGTGTTAAGTAATAAAAGACGTTTTTGAAATGTTTAACGTGGCCATTATTTCATATGGATTACCCCCCAAATTGTTTTGCTTATTGTCAACCTTTTTGGACACCATAATGAGAAAATATGAGATGATTGACTTAACAGTAGAGACATTAAGCTTCAAGACCATTTTTGTTGTAGACAGGCCTAACTCGAGACGTAAGTCAATTTCTAGACAATTCTGGCCTGTCTAACCTGGCAAGAGCCAGATTGATATTACAGTGCGATTAACATTATTGATATCAGTTTGGGATTGCTCTAGTTTAATTTAAATTGTTCCTGGAGAGCAGCATTTACTGCTGACTGCATAAAGCTCACCTCGTTTTAGCCAAGCAGAATCAGAATTGTTTTATTGGCCATAGTGAACAGGTTCACAACTATGAATATTCCCAACCAAGTCTCATAACAAATCAATTATATATTAATTTTTAAAGTGTTATGTGTGTTTAGCAGCAACTTGTGTTTTTCCGTCCGCCCACTCATGGGAATACTGCCTCGTGATTGGCTAAAACCATTGTTGGTTTGGATTCAAACAAATCAACGTGAGCAGCACAAGGAGATTGTTGTGTTTGTGAACTCACAAATACCACGAGAATGGAACTTGCAAGCAAAGTTGTGGCCTGTCAGCCATCTCAGTATTAAACTATGGGATCTTTAATGGTTTAGAGTAAGAACATTTGTCTTCTGCCTTTGACCCATCCTTCAATGCCATGGGGCAACCTGGAGGATTTACAAGTTGTTCATGCCTTTATTTGATGAGGGAAACCATGAGGATCCAGACAAAAACCCACACAGACACTGGAGAACATGCAAACTCCACACAGAAAGGCCCAAACAGTCTGGGAATCAAACCTGGGACCTTGCTGTGAGGCAAGAGCACTAACCACTCAGCCACAAAGGCCACAATGTCGAGAACACAACAGTCATTTGAAATGGAGATAAACCTTAACTTTCTTGAGGAGGCCGACATGTTTATCCCGATTCAAAACTCTTTAGTGTAAGTATTACATTAAGGAATTTTTACTTTTATAAAAATGATCCAGCTACGAAGGATGAAAAACAGTTAAATTCATCACAGCGAGGCCAGAAAATACTAAGAATAGGTGACCTTTCCTCCATCACATCACACTCATAAAACACGCCTGCACACCTCTGCTCTCAACGCAACATTAGTCAGATTACAGCATCGTGTGTTTCTCCATCTATAGGCTCCTGCTTCCTCCTCTGGCAACGCATGCGTGAAGAGGAGTGAAGGTCAGATAAGCAACATCCAGCTCATCTTATCTCAGCTCATTCACAAATTTAGCACTTCAAATATTTTCTCACATTTTTGCCTATGGCTACACACAGTCGTAAATGTCCAGCAGTGTTATGGTCCCCCTCGTAAGACGTTATCAGCAAATTGACTCTTGTTTAGTCTAACCCTAACCCGCCGCTGAAACCTCGAGCCAAGTAGCTTCATAGTTCTGATAGAAACACAAGCCATTTTTGCTGAATTTGGGGATGGCATATTAGGCTGGCTGCCCTCAACAATCACATTACCATAACAGGGATTTAATGTTATGCCTCGTTGGTACATGTTGTATGTTGTATTGTCATATCCCCCCTGCGAGTTTCTCTCCAGGCCCGTCCATTCGCCCTTCAGTTTGCCTTGTCATCTCCACACACGTCCCGACTGCTATTTGCAATTGTTTGTCTGCCCGAGGTGACGACATCCGAAACACTCCCACTCGAGCGTCCCATCGATCTTCTGGCAGAAAACGCGCTCAGACACAAAACATACAGCGGCGCAGCTCCGTAAGTGGGACAGCTAAATTTGATATGCCACACCAGATGGGACTGGCAGCCAGGTAATAAATAATGAACTGTCTATACCTGTGAATCAATGGCTCTGTGTCATAATGAAGGTCTTAATGAGTTTGTGAGAGTAATTTGGGGCTTGAGGCAAATGGTAACAAATAAGCACTATCTATGTTAGTTTATCCTGATTGGGTTTTTGTTAGCAGATGCCACATTACGGTGATTTAGCAGATTTTTACGCTGGATGCCCCTCCTGACACAAGGTTATTTCATCGATGGATTGGTTCAGGGTGCATTAAACATCATTTTCACACATCATTGGCCGCCACAGAGTCCAATGCTGAGATGTGCAGGAGAAGGCGTTGCACAGTGGTCACACTCTCCCATCAGCAATACAAAAATGATGGCAGAAAATGAATGCAACACTGGATCTTTTAACATTGTAGAAGCTTATTGAAACCATGCCATACCGAATGCGTGTGCTGTAATCAAAACTAAAGGAGGTCCAACGAATTATGAGAATGTGTGACCTTTTTTTTGGTCAAACAGTTTATGCCAATGCCCCTTCTTCAGTGTCATGAGTCCCACAATTTGCTAAATGACTCTCCCAATCATCCCTTTTGGACACTGTGTGCGGTAAGCTGAATTTAGACCGGCAACCTTCAAAGACAAATACAATGCAAACTTGCAATAAAGAAAACTACATCTCCAGCAAATTTGAGTCTGAGCACCCATCATGTGTTATTGTAAGCTCCCTTTCTCCCGTCATGTATGAGGTCATTTGATGGCTCAAGTTTCCCCTAACATCTGAATGTTATGGTTTGGGTTTGATTTATTTAGTTTTGTCTTGTTTCCCCTGTTTTGGTTCTGTGTTTCTGTCTGGTGTGTTTATTTTGATAGTCTTAGTCTGTGTCTGTGTCTGCCTGCTTGCCCTTCCTCTTGTTTGATTACCTGCCCCGTCCCGATATGTTACACCTGTTCCCCATTTCCCTTGTGTTTGTATATATCCCCCTGCATTCTCCTTTGTCTTTGTCCTAGCATTGTCTTTGTTCCGGTTTATGTTGTTTCATGTCTTGCCAGTTTTTGCCTGCTCCTGTTTGCCCTGTTCATTCCTGGTTCTTTGCCATTAAATTTGAGTTGTTGACGGAAAGCTGCTCTGCATTTGGGTCTATCTCCCGCACCTCCCCTTCAAACCGTAACACTGAATATGAAGTTAAGTGGAATCTGACTGGGTACATCTCTGGGTTAGCCATGAGACTAAATGTCCACTGTGCACTATGTTCCGGTCACTTTAATCCTGGTAATGCTTGACCTTAATTAGCCCCTTGTAAGCACTAGCTTGGTTTTGAACTTGGATTTGCCCTATTTTAGTCCGTTATATTTCCGGCTTAGCCCTGGTCTATGCTTTTGTTTAGTGTCTCTTTTAATTGATTGTTAAAGTTTGTATTTTGTTAAATTTGAGTGACAGATCTGGGTCAGGAGGTTGATTGGGAACTCCTCACACACGCACTCTCACACACTTTATTTTCTTTTTCCATTTATTTTTGTTATGACAACCATCTCAATCTATTTGACCAATTCCAGCTGTCAATCTCCGCCTTTGTCTCTGCCCTTGCATAAATGAACGAACAATAGCTTCCTCCACTCTATTCTGTGATCTTACAGACCTCCTGTTTCTTTCTATGAATATTTAAACGTTTGGCCCGTGTGTGGCCTCTGCTTTGGCTGTGTGCCTCAGAATAGAGAGACGTCCAAATATTTTCCCCACCACTGGAGCTATAATACCCTCATGACCGCCCCGGGACATGAAACTTACATGTAACTTACATTTGCATAAAAAGAAGTTGGTAACTTGTAAAGCATTGGAAAATAATTCATTGGTGCGCAGTGTTACTATGGCAACACTATTTAGGTGCATTAACATAAGCTTTGTCAAGTTTACAATGCTTTACAAATGATGAAGTCAATATTCATCAGTGGTTTACAAATGTGTTACACTGTGACTTTAGTTGTAGTGAAGTTTTGAAGTGGTCAGGACTTCTTCCAGTTTTTAGTGTGAACATAAATTCATCACAGTGGCTGAGTGGTTATTCCTGCACACTGTCTGTGAAAAACATGGACGTAGCATCGCTATTAGCTGAGAGAAGTCTAATATTTATTTATTTTATGTATCCAGGAAAGTCTCACTGAGATTGAGAATCAAACCCAGGAAGAACATGCAAACTCCACACAGAAAGGCTCCGTCCAGGTGGGAACTAGGGACATTCTTGCTGAGAGGCACGAGCGCTAACCACTGCACCACCGTGCGAATAGGAAATGGCTCCGGGAAGTTCCTTGCTGTAATGGAATTTCCATGAAAACTTTTTTGACCCTGTTTAACTCATTATTAAACATAAGCTTGTCATTCCTCCATGCGTTTGTATTAAAGCAGTACTAAGTACTGTCACCACTTGTCACCAACTCTATCTACCAAGTCTATTTGATCTGTATTAAAGTAACTTGAGATAAATTAAAAGCATTAAAAATGCTGTTATGGCCTGCTTCCGCTGGTCATTACAAATAAAATAGAATTGGAGCAGGCAAGGTGTGGACTTGTTGTAGGGTCCCCCTCTCAACAGGCTCATAAATCTTGTCTTTTTCCTCCAAGCTCGGGTCCTCTACCAAAGGCCTGGGAGCTTGAGGGTTCTGCGCAGTATCTTTGCAGTTCCTAGAAGTGCACTTTTCTGGACCGAGATGTCTGATGTATTTCCTGGGATCTGCTGGAGCCACTCCTCCAGTTTGGGGGTCACTGCCCCGAGTGCCCCAACGACCACGGGCACCACTGAAGCCTTCACTCTCCAGGCCTTCTCTAGCTCTTCTCTGAGCCCCTGGTATTTCTCTAGTTTCTCCTGTTCCTTTTTCCTGATGTTGAAGTCGCTTGGTATTGCTATGTCAACCACCACGGCTTTCCTCTGCTCTTTGTCCACCACTACAATGTCCGGTTGGTTCATTACCATTCTGTCCGTCTGTATCTGGAAGTCCCACAGGATCTTGGCTCGGTCATTCTCTACCACCTTTGGAGGCGTTTCCCACTTTGACCTTGGGGTTTCCAGCCCATACTCTGCACAGATGTTCCTGTACACTATGCCAGCCACTTGGTTATGGCGCTCCATGTAAGCTTTCCCTGCCAGCATCTTACACCCTGCAGTTATGTGCTGGATTGTCTCATTGGCCTCTTTGCACAGTCTACACCTGGGGTCTTGTCTGGTGTGATAGATCTGGGCCTCTATTGCTCTGGTGCTCAAGGCCTGCTCCTGTGCAGCCATGATGAGTGCCTCTGTGCTGTCCTTCAGGCCAGCTCTGTCCAGCCATTGGTAGGATTTCTTGATATCCGCCACTTCAGTTATATTTCAGTGGTACATGCCGTGTAGGGGCTTGTCCTCCCATTACGGGACCTCCAGCGCCTCATCTTCTGTTCCCCATTGTCTGAGACATTCACTGAGCACGTCATCTGTTGGAGCCTTGTCCTTGATGTACTTATGGATCTTGGATGTTTCATCCTGGATAGTGGCTCTCACGCTCACTAGTCCTCGGCCTCCTTCCTTACGGCTAGTGTACAGTCTCAGGGTGCTGGATTTGGGGTGGAACCATAGACATATTATTAATAGACCGTCAATACTCACTCCCCCCCCATTTACCATAATGACCACGTTCGAGGGGGAAATCATGGCAGATTTACAGACTCCTCCTCCCCAGCTCTGACGAAGCATGTTCCTAATAAGGGCATAAGGGCGGGATTTTCACTGTAGACTCGGCCCTTGCATGACGTGTAGCTTGCTCAGCTCCAATGCTAACAGTCAGACCCCCGTTAAGTAGGAGATTTAAAAAAAAAATCTTTCGAAAACCAGCCTGGTTTCTTTTTTTGTGACTAACCCAGCGTTATCTCAGGATAAAAATAGAAACCAGGCGCTAAAGTTGTTTTTAACGTGTCTAAAGTCCAATGCTTTTCAATGGGGGCCTAGCGGCGATATGGAGGTACTACAGCAATGGCGGAGCAATTGCGGCCTCCAGTGTTGCGGTCATAAAGCAGAGCAGCCAGCGGCCATTGGGTGGAACCCTCCATGCATGGTTAGGAGCTTTCGTGTCTTAACATCTGTGGTCTGTATCTCATCCTTTGGCCAGCTTATTATTCCTGCAGGGTATCTGATTACTGGCAGGGCGTAGCTGTTTATTGCCCGGGATTTGTTCTTGCCATTGAGCTGGCTTCTTAGGACCTGCCTTACTCCTTGGAGGTATTTGGCCGTAGCCGCTTTCCTTGTCACCAGGTTGCCATTTGCTTGTGGGATTCCAAGGTACTTGTAACTGTCCTCAATGTCTGCTATATATATATATATATATATATATATATATATATATACACATACATACATACATACAAATCTTATTTTAAATTATCCATTAAGATTAACCAGGCATGGAAGTTAGTTTAAGTTAGTTTAATATCCCAGAACCATTGTTGGTCTGGGATTACCTAGATTTTATACATCAAAAAGTAGATTTAGATTGTATGATGTAAATCCGTTGCTGAGGAGTCTGAGGAGGACTAAAGCAGAAATGATTACAGCGTGTGCAGGTGTCCCTGACGCTTGGCCTTGTTAGAGCTTGTTATTATCAGTCATTTACCTGTTACCATCACACTAGTTATGCAATATTAATAAAAGGCAACATCTGAAACCAAAATATTACAAGGCTACAGTTGTTTATATGATCATTAAAGCACCAAAATAATTTCGGATACATGGGCAGATCTTACACCTCGGTGATCAAACAGTAAACTGAAAGAATAGAACTGAGATTCCATTCATTGACATGAGCAATAAGCCCAACGTGAAACCTCACTCCCGTCTAGAATGCACAGCTCTTTTTGCTAAATAGCTCTGGTGTATCTTGAACAGTTTCTAAGAGCAGTGTTTGCTGACGAGGCAAAGCTGCTGTTTCTGCAGCTGAGGATGATGGCATCACACATTCAGAGCCAAAAATGTATAGTTTCAGCTGAAATATGCAAAATCTGTGACTTTCAGGCTTAATGTATACAGGTTTGCTTCTTCGTTATATTGGGGTGTTATATTGAGAGGCCAGTGAAAAACACATAGTTGCAACGCTACAGGGATGTTACTGTATAGAGTTGTTGTTTTTCTTGAGGCTATAATAACTATAACTAGAAATTCAGTGGTTTAAATGTTGAACATTGAAGCTCTACATGCCTGCAAAATACTGTGTAGGCTCTCGATTGTCCATCTTAGAAGAAAGTTCTTGCATAAGATTTACTTTAGTAATTACACTTGTTCATCGTTGTTAATTATTGAACAGCACCTACGTATGTGGATCAAGCAAAAATATCCAGTAGTTTCACTTCCTGATTTTCACACACTCTCACTGTAAGCCCCTCCCACCCCGCCCTTTTCGTGCTTTCCTTCACTGCGCAGATGCTTCAAGAAAAAGGAGAAAAAACAACAATTTGTCCATGCTGCTCGTGGGACTGTCGTGAAGCTGACAAGTGTTTTCATTTTGTGATGAAAGGACTAACCTTAGCAAGAGATCGAGAGGTGAGGAAAGCATTTCCTGAATATGTACGACCTCAGAGTGAGATTTTTGGGAAGGAGCTTTTTGGGAGCTGCTAAGAACAGCCACTGGGGAAGATTCAAAGATTACTCAAAAAGTGCGAGTGGGTTGAAACACAGCACCAGGTATGTTTTTGATGAGAGAACAACATAGTAAAAAAAAAAAAAGATTTTGCACAATATTCTCCCTTTAAATTTCAAACTGATTTAGACAATGTGGCATTAATTTACATTCCTTACTATAACTACCAATAGTCTGACGTTATGCTCGAGCTGCAATACTTTAAACTCCATTTCAGTCTGTCAGAAATGTCTCTTTGCTCACCTGTGGAAGTTAAACTTTGACCTGGATAGAGTTAGTGAAGCTGTTTCTATCGGATGCAGCAGATAAACAAACATGTCCAGTTCACCTGATTCACGCTCACACTGAGAGGGAGCGACAGCTGGAGTCCCGGGAAGTTAGACTCAGAGCGCTCAGAGGCAGGAGTCAGGCCATCACGGACCACCACACGCACAAACATCATAAACACTAGACAGTGTTTTTGCTCACAGTCACATGGCTCATTTTTCCCAAACATTACAAGCCAAGTAATATATTATAGACACAGCCCCCATAGTTTCTCATGTTATTCTTTTATGTCTGGTTATGACCTGAAACAATGATAAAGTTCACTTCACATAGTTTGTACACTGCAGCAGAACAGTAGAAATTCAAGCCTACAGTACAGGAATAGGTTGAGCATAATACCCAACCTGCCAAATTGACTGCGGTATATTGGAACTAAATCTACCAGCATTTGGCTTGTTGGCTTGTTTTCACGTCATGCCCTGGGAACTACACTTGACCCCAATGCCTCGGCACTGGTTATATAGGTCTCTGCATATGCATCACCGCTCTGTCAAAGACATGGTGCAATAGCTGAAGTGTCCATATGGAGTGTCCTTTTGAATAGGCTACTCAAAGGCTCAACGCAACTTCAGCCCCATAGCCTCGGGTCTTGTCTGAGCAGTGGCCTGTGCCGTGGCCATTGCAAATGTGTGAGAGCGTGATGCAAAAGTGACAGTAAATAGCAACTCCAGGGACTGCCACCTCTGAATGAACGGCTGTCGTGTTCTCGCCACTTCGGTTCTTTCTGCATTTTATTACCTCAATATATAACTTTAGATTACTTTACATATTTCTCAAATAAAAAGTAAAGGGGGAAAAAAGTAAAAACGCTACTTGAGTACTGAACGTGAAAGTCTGGTTTATGTTTCTGTGTTGCTGCAATAGGACAGACAAAACATAAAATAATGTGAAAACTCTTATTTCCAAAGAAAACATAAAACATGATAAAATATGACACTCTTAAGTTAAGATACAAGGAACTTCAGGTTAAACTGATTATTTCCATATGTTCCCACAACACTTTTGTCACTTGCATATTTCAACATGATAGAAAGAGTAATCAAATATTGTTCTCGATAAGATAATTAGTGCTTCAAATTACTCAAGTAAAAGTATAATGTCTTGTGTGTCTAAGAAACATCTCCGTTAGTGTTGCTGATGAAGCTTCTTGGTTGAGAGGCGAAACGTTCAGAGTACAGATGACGGCTTAAAGGAACAGGCCACCGTTTTTCCATACTGAGATAATGTTCTTACCTGAGCTTAGACGAGTTGATGCGTACCTGTCTGGTCTTTACGCGTGTGCTCAGTCATGCACAAAGACCGAAGATGTTGTTAGCATTTGGGCTAAATGCTAACCAGACAGGTACGCATCAACTAGTCTAAGCTCAGGTAAGAACACATCTCAGTATGCAAAATTGGTGGCCTGTTCCTTTAAGAACGTCCCACTCCAAGAAGTACCAATACTTAATACAAAAAGTTACCCAAGTACATGTATTTGAGTGAATGTAACGAAAAGTCCTCTGCAACATAGTGGTTTGACTAGGCTCTACACTTCTATTTTTGCCATTACTAAAACTTTTGGTTGTGATCAGTGGCTGCTCAAATCCTTCTTTCAAACTAAACTTACTCTCCCCGAGACATCGATTGATCTGACACTGTGTTTGTTGGATTTTCTGCATTTGAACATAATGATTTTATTTTGCCATTTCTGTTTTCACAAATGCTTTGCCGCTCACTCCTGACAAATCCGAATATCTTGTAAGGTGCCACTTTGTGTGCAGCGTGCAGAATTCAATAATCAATGTGATGATTACATTTACACTGAAGGGGCAAAAGTATTTGGAAGCGTGCCAGGGTGTGCACGTGTTGCTAAATGTTGGTGGCTTTCATCTGGCAGTCCCTTTTTGTGCAATATGTGCAATATGTTCTTTTAAAGGGGGGGTATTATGCTTTTTTCAATCACATAGCACCAGTCTATAGCATACTACAATGATGATGTAACCTTCTGTTGGTCTGTATATGCAGTAAATTAAAATAACTGCCTTGAATAAAATTGCTCTCTCAAAATGGCTGTACTGAACGTCTTGAAATAGGCCTCTGTCTCTTTAAGAAGCTTTCCGACACGCCCCCTTCAGCACACTGCTGTGGCATTTAAACAACAACACTGTGAGGGGAGGGGCCTCTGCTGAGCTGAGGAGCAGTGGTTGGTGGCTTGGCTGGTGACAAAAGGTCCCGAGGCGTCTCCAGGAGGTGGGGGCGTTCCTAGGAGGACTGAGGCATAGCTACACCTAAAATGGCTGCCGTCTAAGTTTTTACTGATTACTCAAAAATATGTGAATGAGCCAAGGCAACACTCCAGGCATGTGTTTAATGAGGGAATGACATAATAACATGATATAAAGCTTGAAAAAGTCGATTTTACATAATACCCCCCTTTAATGGTTTTTAAGTGTCATAATGGTCTTGGTCCTTCTTATCTTTCAGAACTGCTTTTACCTTATGAACCTTCACGGCTCCTTCGCTCCTCCGGCAGGGGTCTCCTAGTTTCGCCTTTGGAACGACCTGCTGGAGGAGCTCAGGACTGCAGAGAACGTTCATGTATTTAAGAGCAGGCTCAAGACCCACCTTTTTTGCTTAGCTTTTAACTGACATCTATTTATTTAGTCCTAATTATTATTAAAAATATATATGTATGATGCGGGCGTATTGTTTTAAATGTTGTAATCTGTCTGTAAAGCACTTTCGGTATGAAAAGCGCTTTATAAATAACATTTGATTGATTGAATATGTAAACCACAGCCACACTGAAGGCTTCTTACCGACCAAACGAATCAATTAACTGTGAATGCCCTCTTACTTGGCTCAGTTTTAGACTTTCTTATTTAGCTTCAATATTGTCTTGTTTTGATACAGTTTAAGAGAAAAACTTTTGTGTAGCCTTAATGGATTGCACTGTATTTAAATGGTTTATGGAAAATATCGCAATAATATTCCATCCATCCATTTTTTTCTTCCACTTTATCCGGGGCCGGGTCTCGGAGGCAGCAGTCTCAGCAGAGATGCCCAGACTTCCCGATCCACGCACACCTCCTCCAGCTGTTCTGGGGGACCCCGAGGCGACACTAGGCCAGCTCGGAGACATAGGTTATAGACATAATATTGTTATTGCAATTCTGATGACAGTTAAGTATCGCAATATTGTTCTCAAATTATGCAGCCCTGAAAACCATGAGTAGAAGCTTTTTGGAGCTCAATTGTCTAAGTGGGACCCGTTAAGAGCCCATATATAGCTATTGTGAGAGCAGAGCGAGGACACAACATTATCTCTGCCTTCAGGACCAACACAACAATGCACCAAGATCACACTGGCTGTTAGGGCTGCTATTATAAGAAAGGCCCATTGTTAAGAGACCTAGCCCAGTTTACCAGCTTGTGCCGCCCGACTCAATTAACTCCTAAAGGCCTACATCATCCAGTTACCAAGCTGGATAATTGAATACTGCGCTTCTTCGGGGCAGATAAAGTGGTGTTGTTGGTTGGTTTCCAAGTAAATACCACAGAATGGAGTTGATTTGTTGAGGTAAACTTGAGTCATTACAGAGAGGCGAGGGCAGTTTGGGAGGATCCCGTTACTGATGAGAGCGGAGGGAGGGGAGGGAGGGGAGATTGCTCTGACTACCAGGTCAAACCATTAGCTCTGAGCTCAGCGTGAGCCCTGGAGAGAGAGTGCCCTGTGTGACGCACAAGGGACTGGAGAGGAGAGTTAGACTGAAGTCTAAGATTGAAATTGGGCATACGTGAGCGACTCAGCTGACTCAAGACAAGCCAGAATGATGGGGGTTCTCGAAGTTCATGGGGACTCCTTTCGAAATACATTAACATTCACTGTTTACAACAATCCACAGACCCACATTTACAGTATGTGAGTTAGGTGATACGGTGGTAAAGCTCTTCACAGGTAGAAGGTCCCAGTTTTGATCCCCGGCCAGACAGGGCCTTTCTGGGTGGAGTTTGCATGTTCTCCCCATGTCTGCGTAGGTTTCCTCCGGGTACTCCGGTTTCCCCTACCACTAAAAACATGTACAATAGGCCAGAATGAATGTAATGTGTGAGTGAGTGGTTGCTGGTGGTCGGAGGGGCCGATGGCACAGATTGGTAGCCTTGTTTTACCCCAGGTAGACAATTGTTTTGAGCAATTTTTTTACTGATACAGTTGTTTCGGTCAAACATAGGCTATGTTAAGAATAATGTTTCGTCATTAATGTTTATTAATGATTGAGAATGGTGGAACTACAGCCGTTACTAATGCTTTATAATTAATCAAGTCCTGTAGCACTAATTGCATGGCACAATCTACAATATATCACTACAAGAATTTGTGCGGGTTTATGGGTAGTCTTTTGGAAACATTCCTACAAATCTAATTAGAAGTGTCCCCATTAGCTTTAACAATATAGGCTATTTCAAATAGCCTATATAAAGCTTAATGGTATTGTCAGTTTTAATTAAAGAAAAAAAAACATTTGCTATTATCCTACTTTTTGACTTGGAGAAGCCTGTATTTGTCCATTATCAGCCCATGACCCAAAGGTGCCCTTTGTGAGACATTATTATCTGCGCTCTGAAAACTGACCTTGGAACTTGAAGCCCTCTATCTGCACCCACAGGCACAGGTCCTCGGTGTCACAGTCGCACCTCCACGGGTTCCCGCTGAGCCCCATAGAGCGCAGTGCGGGCAGCGCGATCAGACTGCTGATGTTCAGTACCGTCAGGTTGTTCCGGCTCACGTCTAGCACTTGAAGCGCCATGTTTTCCGAGAAGGCGTCCGGGTGGATGTCACTGAGCCCGGGGTTGTCCGTGAGGCGCAGCATCACCAAAGACGACAGAGGTCCAAACGTCCGGTCCTCGATCTGGAGCAGCGCGTTAAAGGACAAGTCCAAGTATGCGAGTTTACGCAGGTTCCCAAAAGTGGACTCCGAGATCTCCGTCAGAGAGTTGTTACTACAGTCCAGGTATACCAGGTCGGACAAGTAGTTGAGCTGCAGCGCGGGCAGATCTCCTATCCGGTTATTGGAAAGTATAAGCTGCCGTGTGGCCAGGGGCAGGTCGTTGGGGAACAGGGTCAAGTCCTGTCCCGCGCACTGGACCACCAACTGGTCGTCACACACACATCTGTCCGGACAGCCGGCCGTCAGAGCCGGCGAAGGGGTCACCCCCATCACAAAGATAAACAGAAACAGGATCCGAAGGGACTGTGCGCTTGGCTCGGGCAGAAGACGCATGACGAGGCCGCCCAGAGCGTCATGAAGTCGGGCTGAGCTGGATCAGGACTCCCCGGCGCTCCCCGGGCATCCTGCATGGGGCTCAGGAGAGATGTCTGCTCTGGATCACGGGCTCGCACCGCCACTTGACTCCTTTACTACTTTTTCTTTCTCAGAAACGCCAGCCGCTCACGCGCACCGTGGTACTACTCGGAGACATGACTTGAGAAGGTGACCGCTGTGCTTTAGAGTGACCGGGTTGTGGTGAGAAAAGCTTGGCTGACCACTACCGCGCACAGCCCCGGTGAGTCATTTCTGGAGCTAGTTGTCTCCAGCGGAGTGCATTGTTGTTACTTTCCAAACAAACTACGACTTTAAGTGAAGACGGCCAACAAAAGCCCGGTCATATTCCCGGTTTGCAACGCGCGCCGAACCAAAAATACGTCTCTCCTCTCTCCACTCTGCTCTGGGGCTGCTGCGCTGCAATGATGCTCAGTGTTGTTTCTCTGCTCGCGCACACCGCAAGTCTGAACGCACGAGTTGATGCTCTCCCTCCGTACTCTCTCTCTCTCTCTCTCTCTCTCCCTCTCTCTCTCTCTCGCTCTCTCTTGCTCTCTCTCCCTCTCTCTCGTCTTTGCGCAAGTCAATCAGAATGTCTCCTTAACGCACGCCTTATCTCGTATGCTCCAGTGGCTAATTCCCTCTCACTCTGTCCCCCAGAGCCCCTTGGACAACAGAATGCAATCTTTATTAATTGTATGAGCAAAGTCTGACACGCACCACTTACAATTCGGACAGTTTGCAGACTACAGTAAAAATACTATTGCTTATTTACTGAAAAGGCAACAAAAACAACAACAACGTATTGCGCTTTGTTTTTCAATTTGCTACACTGTAGTCATTATTAATTTACTCCACACTTGGTGGTAGTAAGCTACAATTGTAGCCACATCTGCCTGGAGTAGACTCAAATGAGGCTGCCAATCTGTACCATCGGCTCCTCAGACCCCACCATTCATTCACTTACACACTACATTCACACAGACAAAGTTGGTATAAAGTGTTTTGCCCAAGAGCACAATAACAGTCTGCACCTGCTGGAGCCAGGATTCAAAGTCACGAGACGACCTGCTCTATTCATATTCTTGGTGAAAGACAGCGGACCATCAATTATGATTTTGCCAACAAGTGAGCTTGACTAAGTTTTCTTTTTGCGTTAGAAATATTTTATCCCAGGCAGACAGACTCCTCTCAGTCATGTCTGGTCAGCCCTGAATCAGTGGAGTGTATCATTACTGAGGCTGGAACGGCCGGCTGCAAAATGAGCCTATTTGATGTTCTCCGCCCTGCCTCCCTGCCTCTGTCATTGCCGCTGTAATGGCCCTGTATTGGATTGTATTTGCAGAAACTGTCTGGGTAAACCCTGATCTGAGAAACCTGTGAAACTTTCTTTGTCTGGTATAGGAGCGATCCATACAAGATAAAATAAGATTGACTATATCTGCTTCTGATCTGCTTTAGGTTTATGTAGACTTTTAATAGATTCCTGTTCTGAAAAGCACTCTCAATTGCTTTATACAAACTGTGTTCCATTATAAACATGTCTTGCCTATTACATAATCAAGAATGCTAGTCTTTAAAAAAAAAACACAAATACATTATGGTCAACACAGGGATGCAGACAACTGACAATTGAAGGACATTTTAATCTAAACAATGTGATGAAAGATGTTTTTGGACCATAGGAAGAAGGCAGAGATAGCGATAGCTCATAAACACATAGAGACACTACTCACAATCTTTCTATTGCTTTTACTGGATTGCAGTTTTCCTACGTTTATGTACTTTGGGGACACATTTGGAGCTGTTATCCATATCACGCTGGACTGGATCCTCTCAGTGTCAGTGTCACAAACTGCCTGTGAGTGTGTAGCGAGTGGGGAGCGCAGTAGAAACATCTTTATTTTTTAATAAGGCTGTGCGCAGTGTCAGCTGTCAGCGGCCCAGACACATCCACCCTGGCCTCTCCCTGTCAGTCATCCTCTACACTCATCATTATACAGCTACATGTCCCATTTCTCATCGGGCCCCTGAACCATACTGTATATCTTAACGAGTTTAACATGGCTAAAGTATTTTCTTCCCTCCCTTTTTTTTATGCAGCTGTGGATTTTTCTCTATTGCAAAGCATGCACATAACTCTTCTTTGATCTAACTATCTTGCGGTCGTAAGTCTCAGGTCTCAGTCCCTTTTTGCAGCACATAAAAGGACTCCATCATTCTAATGTAATTGAACCAGGAGTAAGATCATACATCAGTCAACAGCGGCCGACACACTGGACCTGCACGCTGCTGATGTGCTGTACTGTGTGTCAATGAGGCAGAAGCATAAGCTGCATTTTGGTCTTTTTATTTGAGCAACCATGTGCTTTTAATAATAATAATAATGCCTTACACTTGTATTGCGCTTTACAAACCTGTATTACCAAGTTTCTCAAAGCGCTACACTGTCGTCATTATTCATTCACTCCATACTCGGTGGTGGTAAGCTACTGTTGTAGCCACAGCTGCCCTGGGGTAGATTGACGGAAGCGAGGCAACCAGTCCGTGCCATCGGTCCCTCCGACCACCACCAACCACTCCCTCACTCACTACATTCGCCAGGCTTCCTGGTGTTACCATAGGGTGCTGTTTTCCTAGGACCTATGGCGTAATGAGGGGCCCTCAGGCAGCCTGTGATATGCCTAAAGCAGCAGTCGCCACTTAAAGAAAATACAAATGTTTAATTGATACAGTGCAACAACCAATAATTACCACATTTTTGGTGAGAACTGAACTGAGTCGGATCTAAACAAGGATTGACTTCAGACCAGGACTAAACGAGGACTTTCCCCACACCCCCTTTCCCTAGACAGCCAAACAGTAAATTGCAGGGCCAAAGATCCGCATGTGGCTCATTCTCAGCGTAAGCTGCAGGGCAACGTGTCTACTGACAGACCCAGTAACAAGATGCCACTCATTGCTCTGACTCATGCCCAGGTTTTCGCCCCATCGCCAGCCACTGTGGCACATCAACCTCGTCATCGCTCAAGGGTTTGGAAGTTTGTCGGCCATTGGCATTAATCAAAGTCTCTAAAAAACAAACAAACAAAGAAATCGGATAGTATTAAAGGATCAAAATAAGCTTTTAATGATTATTGACTGAGGGTAAAGCCGTTGGCAGATGTGCTTTTGGTGTCCAAGAAGACAGTTGTGTATATTATTAGCCCCATGCAAAGCTGACCCCTGCAGGATGGGAAGGGGATTGCACATTTTATAAAGTATCCATTTTCGGGTAATCATTTACTGGCTTGCCACTGTATAAAGTTCTCCACCATTATTATCCTTATCTGAAACAAAAACTGTGCCTTTATGTTTACTTTTTCTACAAACCAGCAAAATTATTCAGATATGCAGCATTTCTATACATGTATTTTGATCAACTTTAAGCTTGTTTTTGTGTGTTTGTTGTGTTTAAATAGAAGGTTCATTGCAGATTATGAAAACAATATTCAAAACAATTCTTCTCATATTTTGCAGTCTAAAAGCATCAATATTATAGATGGCAGACAGAGTAATGTACCCACACACACAGAAAAATCAAAGTTCACAAAATAAAACAGCAAAAAGAAGATAAGTACATTTTGAAAAGGCTTTTGATGAATCATGTAGTGTTCCCTATCTCCTCTTCGCCCTTTGACGTATCAACTTGTGTTTGATACCAGTGATCCCCGGTGACAGACCAGTTTGAGTTACTTTGGCACACGAGTCTCAGGCTTAGATTCTGTCACTCAAACGGCCTCATACATAAAAAGTGAGTGTCATCCACAGTCACTTTTACATCTCATGACGACGTGTAAGCGTAGACCACAGAGTATCAGGCTGTTCCTTTGTAAATTTCTAAAGTGACTCACATTGATAAACTGGCATCTGTCATAATCAAGAACTGTAATACAGCCTACAGTCTTTGTATACTTAAACAATAGGAACAATAGGTTATTTCTATACGAAGCAGAATCCTTCATACAGATATAAAAACCTCTGTCTGCTGGAGCCATTGCATAACAGTAAAGACCCTCTCAATAATGCATGGTCAGACTAGACATGGGCACGCTGATGGAAAATCTGATCTCGACACCTGCTCTGTCTGCCAAGGGACTCTGGGCGTGTACTGCAAACATAGAAGAAGCACATTTGATAGCTTGTTACTCAATAAGAAATCCCCTTTTAACCACATATTAGGCAACAACAGAGTCTCACACTATTACATAACGTCTGGCAAAAGTAAGATTCAATTAAAAGAATGGGCAACACTTTAGACTCTCAAAATCTAACCTTTGACTGCAAAACATGACTTAACTTTCCTTTCACTCTCATTTTTGATCTGATACAATTCCAAGTTCCCCCCAAGGATTCCCGTACCTCTGGTTGGGAAACACTTTAGATTACAGCCTGAGCTCATGTGTAGTTTCACATTATGGTGTTTTTGCAGATTAGTTATGCGGTAATTTTGAAAAATGTATGAAATTAGTATGCCCTTTATAAAGCTGGCACATCTGTATGACGGTCAAAACACCTGCAACTACACACCTTTGTTAGACCTAGTACACCTTAATTACACATTGTATACAGTTGTTACACTTTGTACTCCTTTATCAAACCTTGCACTGTAATGTGTAATTATCTGTATCTAGTGTAATTACTTTCTTGTTCCATGGAACTACACATGGAACTCACGTGCTGTCATCTAAAGTGTTACCAAAATATGTCTTTGCAATTTATTGAACAGCCAAAGTAAGTTAGTAACCCAGTCTCAGTTCAGTTCGCCTGCCTCCTTGATTCCTCGGCTGTAAAGATAAACACGTCTGTATTATTGTTATACTTGTTCATAAAGTTATTCTTATTCCCTTGCATTGCTGTTTCAACAACACTGTTGTTCATACTTTCTTAGTCGTTTAAAGCACCACATACAACTTTATATTAATATTGAGTTCTTAAATTAATCATAGGGATTTTTTTCCTCGGTTGCTGTGCTATATTGTACACTTCAAAAATGAATACACACAGTTATTTTTGTGTTACATTATTTAAAAAATGTATAACTTCTGCTGTTGACTGCATGGTTGTGTAGTTGTATGGTTCTACAGGCTGCACATAAATTGCCTCTTTGGAATAGAAGTATTGTATTGAATTGAACTGAACTTAGGGTGCCTTAAAGGCACTGTACCTGATTTATTTTTTACACTAAGACATTTGCAGGAAAAACATTTTTCCTAATTACGAAGCATTTGTATCAATTTCATGAACTCTCAGGCGAGTTTTCTAGCATTTCTGTGACAATAACCCTGAAGTGACTCCTGCAAGTTGTGAAATGTGTGAAGAAAATAAGTTGTGAAATGTGTGAAGAATCAGGATATAACAACTTATTATTATGGTAGCTTCCTCTTTCATTATTAGTAATAAAAACAAACAAACAAAAACAAAAAAACAGGTATAGGGCCTTTAAGCTGCATATGAGGACACGTTTCATATGTGAATTGGCCATTGCTCATTTGAAAGCTAAGATCCTCCCGAGTTCAGTCACTGAGCTTCAATTACAGGAGGCCTGCACTGCACTAATTGGTCCCTGATTAGGACTTGATGGGGACAAGTTGTGAAAGTTGGAGAGAGTACCCTTTTTATCCACATAATCTGGCAATAATAAGCGTGTGGCTTATTCTGCTTTATGATTGGACAAATGTTTAAAAAATAATTATATAGGCCTATTTACAATTGTCATCAATAAAAACATTAGGTCCGTTTCATTTGAACATGTTTACCTCGTTCCTGTTCAAAGGGCTAGGTTAATGCACTATTTACTTAAATCTTACACCTACGTGGACATCAGAGGATTCGAGGAGGAATAAAAGTGAGGAGGCAATCTTGAACTGTATCACATACGCACCCCTAGTAACCAATCAACAGGTCGCAATCCGCTCAACTTCCGGGACAGTCTTCCTGATTTGCGACAAACTAACTTTTTGGTTTAATCAATATGACAACTCTCCTTCGCAAGCTCGTGTCATTGAGATGTTTGTCGCCAAATTTTCACGCTTGTTGTCGCAGGTCACCGGGCCGAAGTGTCCACCTGTCCCACGGAAGAGGAGCGCAACTGGTGACCGGGGGAAGTCGCTCTGTCGCGGCAGTCGCTCGCACGCACAACCGCCAGCTGCACGCGGAGGCGGGAGAGGCTGTCGAGGTGGATTTAAAGCGCCTTGACGGGGGAGATGATGGTAACAGTTGCAAAGTGAACCTGTTTTGTTTTGTAGCTATTAAAATGTGTTGCTACTACTTTCAAAATATATAATAATTGTGTATTTTGCAGGTATTGTGGAAGTGGTAATGTGCAGACAGAAAGCAAGAAATGCATTGGGGCATTTGTTTGTATCACAGGTAAAGACAAAACATAAATATGGTCTTGTTTCTTGTATTGCTTATGTGAACTAGAGGTGGAGAAGATACAGTAGGTAGGCTGACACCAACATTCACATTTGCATATTTGATTAAAATAAATAAATACATATGTACAGCCTGCCCTACCACCAATATTCTACTTTTCCAATCAAGGAAAGAGGCCAAGTTGTCACCTATACTTGGTAGTTTTAGAATTGATGACAACGAGCTACTACCCAGTACATGTAAGGTGACAATTTTTATGGTGAAAACTTACACAAATATCAATAACGTTTACCCATTACAACAATTATAACATTATAACAATGCATGCACTTTGACAATGAGAAACAAATCTTTATTCTATGAAAGAGGCTGGACAAATGGACCATAATAAGGTATAAATATTTAGTGAATGCATTTTCTCCATAGATGAGAGAGCTGGTGTCCTCTCTGTCCAGTGATGCAGCGGCGCGGGTCGTTGTCTTTCGGAGCCTGGTGCCTGGAGTCTTCTGCGCAGGTGAGTTTTTTTCCACTTCACGTCTGAAATGCAGCTGGTGTCTGTGGAGATCAAAGCTAAATGATGTCTGACGGAGTGTGTTTTATTCAGGTGCAGACTTAAAGGAGAGAGCTCTCATGATCAACTCAGAGTCAGACCTTTTTGTTCACGGCCTGCGCTCTCTCATGACTCAGATCGGTACAGATGAATGAGCTCAAGTACGACATTTAAATACTGCTTCACTACTTTGTCGTTTTGTGTCGGCAGCTGTCTTGCCCATGCCGACTATCGCAGCCATAGATGGTGTGGCTCTCGGAGGGGGATTGGAGCTTGCTTTGGCCTGTGACCTTCGTTGTGCAGGTTGGTGACTGTTAAATGAGCCCCAAAGTCTGATAGCCGGTAAATTGTTATTATCTAGGGATAATATTACCTTTTTACATCTGTGTCATCTACAATGGTATACAATATCACCCAAATCAACTCTTGCATAACCACAAGCAGTTAACATTTGTCATTGAGCTTGTTGCGCTGACACTTTCCTGATGAGAGCGGGGACTTATGAGGCCCGACTTCTGCCCAGCTGTTCTAACAGCAGTACCCATCTTGTGATTGGTCCATTCTGCTCTCGCCGCTCTGTGATTGATCAATCCGTGATGTGCGAGGTGAGCAGGTGTTTGTCCGAGCGGCTGTGACAGAGGCATCAGTCAGACTTCACACTTGGCGCAGGCTAATGGCATGCAACGGACCTTCAACTGTCCTTTATAGCTGCTGTGTGTGTGTTTCAGCCTCTTCTGCGCATATGGGCCTGATAGAGACGACGAGAGGGCTGCTCCCAGGGGCGGGTAAGAAATCCACAGGTCAAACTTGCATGAGTCCAAATGCCCTTGTGCTGCGTTATCAGGTGTGATGTATGAAGATTAATGGACAGCTGGTCTCTGACCTTGGCATTTTGTACATCCTTTAGGGGGCAGTCAACGTCTGCCACGGACTATTGGAGTGACTCTGGCCAAAGAGCTCATCTTCACAGGTGCAAACAATACACACCTTTTTCCTTCTAGATTCGTTCCTGCATTGAATAATTTGCATAATTTGACATGGGTTCATGGCAGATGTCCATCCAAAATGAAATAAATAAAAAGGTTATTTTGGACTCGAGAATTGGACAAGAAATCGTTTGCATTGTGTCAGGTTGTAATATGCAACATAGACAAGCCTCCAAAATTCAAAATAGTATTGGTAAGATTGGTCTGGACTCGATGTATGCAACCATATTCTATATTTCGCTGGTGCACGTCTGTGTATATAAACCCATGGGCATAGAAAAGCACAAAATGCTTAGGTGGTGCTTCTACCAGAGGAAAAGTTTCTTCAGCCCATATCCCTGACAGGTACCTGGGTTTGTTATCAGGGCGGCGCATAGACGGACAGACAGCTCTGGAGATGGGGCTTGTAAACAGAGCTGTGGAACAGAACGAGGCTGGAGATGCTGCCTACAGAGAGGCACTCAGCCTGGCCAGAGAGATACTGCCCCAGGTCAGATACACATCACACTACAATGCTCTGCTCCCTGTCAGATAGTCAGGCTGTACTCTTCCCTAAATGGACCAACCAGTTTTCTTATTGCTGCATTTCCTGGAGTCTTTCAATTTGTTCTTGCCATTTATTTTTCCTTACCACCACCCACCTTTCACATTCCCTCCCTTCCTCACATGCCCACGGTTATCTGGGCCAGTGTAGCAGTCAGTTGGAGAAACAAACAACACTATACAGAAAAGATGGTGCTGCTGATATGAATGCAGTGATTGACAGAACATTGATTTGTATAAAAAGTAGTACTTCTCGGCATAAGATTATAGTCATTGACATGTGAATAAGTCTGTCGTTGCGGGTCAATAACATTTTGAGATAGGGCTGCATAATATGAGAAAATATGAAAACTGTCTCATTTACTAAACCATTTCAACACACTACATTTTGATAAATTTTAAAAATTAATATGTCGTGGCTATGTGGAGTGTACCTGGTCTGCAGTGGTCAGTATTTACCAAAAGTGGTTCAGTGACAAACCCACTGATGGTGACGTAACAGCAAGTAATGCCTGTTATAATAGGAAGCTTTTATTGTAATTTGTGACATACTGGTCCAAAGGTTTAGCCAGATTGGTTGAATGGCTACTATGCATTTTACCCAGGCTCCCATTGCAGTGCGAATGGCAAAGGAGGCAATGAACAGAGGTGTAGAGGTGAGCCACAGCACAGTCAAGTTACAGCATGTTTGTTTGTGTTTCTTTGAGTAATTTTGTCATGACTTTTCCCTCAGGTTGATATGACATCAGCAATGGCAATAGAGAGGATGTGTTATGCCCGAGTAAGTCTCTTGAATTACCAGAGTTTAAAATGATATAAAGTTTATTTCCATACACGTTTAAGTTGACTTATATTTGTTTTATATTTGTTCATTAAAGGTCATCCCAACACGGGACAGGCAGGAGGGGATGGCTGCATTTATAGAGAAGAGACCACCGAAGTACATAGGGGAATAGATGGGCACGTATTTGGACATTGTGTCCACTATGCATCATCCTGCTCTGAAGTGATTATTGTGTGCTCTTCAACAGGGGCTCCCAATCTTTTTGGGTCATGACACCCAAGCTAGACCAAAAAGACTCAACACATGTAAATCTGGGTTAATAATATATAGTTATTTGATTAAATTAACTTAATATACTGTTCTAAATTTTAGTTTTTCAAAATGACATCTTTACGTTAACTCACAGCCTGTTTGGGGTCCTGTTGCATTCCCAGTCCCTCGAACGCAGCTCTTTGTGGGCGGCGGCTGCTCCGGTGACACAGCTGCGGGAGCGCTCCCTTTTTTCATGCGCTGCATGCGCGCCCTCAATCCTAACAGCATGCAGGTGTGTGCTGCGCACTCCAGAGCCACATGTTTTAGCCCTTTGTTCCCAATCCCTTTTAAATATAAAATCATGAATTAATAAAGAAACGTTAACTTTTACTCTGCCTACAAAGTTCTTTTACTACACGCACTACAGGTCCCGCCCCACACTTTGGGAATCCTGTTCCAAAACACACCAACAGAGATCATTGCTCATGTTCTCATCGCATGTACAGTTGTGGTCAAAATAATAGCAGTGTTTAAAAACGTTAGTAAAGCACAAAATCTTCATAATAGATTTATTTCGATGCATTGGAATCATTGCCCATGGTTTTCTAAATAAAATGAACATTGGGCAAAAAGCAGTGTCTGCATTTGTCTTTACAAGCTTAATATGTACTACATAACAAAGAAATTCCCCATAGGATTTAGCTTTCCTGTGAATCAATAAACTAATATTTAGTTGTATGACTATAGTTTATTAGAACTGCTTCACATCAGTGTTGTATAGAGTCGACCAACTTCTGGCACCTGTCAACAGGTATTCCAGCCCAACATGCTTTGACAACATTCCACAATTCCTAGGTTTTGCATCAGAAACTGCATTTTTTATGTCACCCCACAGGTTTTCTATGGGATTAAGGTCCGGGAATTGGGCAGGCCACTCCATAAAATTAATTTTCTTGGTCTGGAACAAATATTTAGCTTGCTTACTGGTGTGTTTGGGGTCATTGTCTTGTTGAAACACCCATTTCAAGGGCATTTCCTCTTCAGCATATGGCAGCACGACCTCTTCAAGTATTTTGATATATCCAAAGTAACCCATGATCCCTGGTATGCGATAAATAAGCCCCACACCATAGTTAGAGAAACATGCCCATATCATGATGCTTGCCCCACCATGCTTCACTGTCTTCAGAGTTGACTATGGCTTGAATTCAGAGTTTGGGGGTCGTCTGACAAACTGTCTGCAGCCCTTGGACCCAAAAAGAACAATCTTACTTTCATCAGTCCACAAAATGTTTCTCCATTTCTCTTTCGGCCAGATGATGTGTTCTTTTGAAAATTGTATCCTCTTCAGCACATGTCTTTTTTTTAACAGTGGGACTTTGCAGGGGCTTCTTGCAAATAAATTAGCTTCACACAGGCGTCTTCTAACTGTCACAGTACTCACAGGTAACTTCAGACCGTCTTTGATCATCCTGGAGCTGATCATTGGCTGAGCATTTGGAGTTCTGGCTATTGTGCGATCCATTCGAATGGTAGTCTTCCATTTTTCTTCTGCGTCTCTGTGTTTTTGCTTTCCATTTGAACGCGTTGGAGATCATTTTAGCAGTTTTTAACAAAAGAACACAGTACTTATGAACAATGTCTTGAACGACTCATTTTTCTTCAGGATTTCAAAATGAAATGCATGTATAACTTGTGCTGACTTCCTAAAATAAGGGCCACCTGATTCAAACCTGTTTTTCCACAGAATGATTGACCTCACCAATTGAGCTCCCCACTGCTATTATTTTGAACACACCCTGAAAGGAGCATGCATACCAGCATTCATGGTATGCATACTTTTGTGTAGTTGAATATTCAATTGAAAGATTGAATATTCAACTACACAGAAGTAAGAGCATGCATACCATGAATGCTGGGTCTGTCTGTGTTTCTAAGAATCTACTGCACCTACTGGTAAATTGTTGGCCTCGTAGTTCTATGATTTATACCAAAAACATGAATAATCTGGTTAGTCATGTTGGACTGCTATTATTTTGAACACTACTGTATGTTCATATTTTTTTCATTTAAATCTACATATCCTTCCAGAATAAATATTTATTCTTGATTGATACATTTCTATTCAAATTAAATGGATTAACACACAGTACTATCATTATGGGAATGTACATTCTTTATTATACATGATCAAACATCACCCTCAGCATGACATGGCAGTCGCAGCACACAACAGTTTAGCATACATTTAATACATTTATACAATGAACAAAACTGGCCTTCACTCTGATGTTCATGGCTCTGCTTCAAGCTGCTCCGATACTGAGAAATGTGCATCACCTTTTTACGTTGAGGGTGGAGCACAATGAAAAAGTAGTACCATAAACTAAATATTCTTTATCCCACAAAAATGTAGCAAAGTATCCTGGTAAGAACATGAACATTTTACTGTTACTTGGATTGGAGAAACTGCATCATTAGCTCAACAGATACTGTAAGTCTAATATGTAACATTAGAAGGTGCCATTGTTTTATATGAGAAAGACAGCAAATACATGCACCCAAGTCAGGCATTACATCGTTATGTACATTATCCACACTCTTTAGATGTAGCTTGTACAAACGCATTCACACATGCTCACACTAAAATGTGTTCTTTGTCTTTAAGACACTGATAAAATGGGAAGCACAGTAAACATTACATTATTACAATTTTTTGAGTCTCCAATATCAAATTCAACACATGGGCCAGTCCTGGATTTCCTCTGCAGTTTTTATCGAGACTCGGGTAAACATTATTTCTCTGTGTCCTTAGATTTACAGCACAGCAGCAGGGGCGTGAAACAGGCAAACTATTTTAGTGTGTTCTGTCATTTATTAGTGTATTTTGAACCACTGAATAAACCTAACGTAGTTGCCCTCTTGCACCAAGTCAAAGGCATTAGTTAATAGAGGCTTAAAGAAGGGCTACAGCAGTAATGTGGACCCTAAGGTAGTTCCTTAAAAAGACGAACAGGCAGCATTCCTAAATGAATGGTGGACACATTGAGACAAACTCGGCATGCTTGAGCTCACAGCAGAGTCATGCATAAATTAAACAAAGTTTCAAACAATCCAGACAAACTGTTGATTAAACCTGAAACTTGTTCATCTCGACTTTTGTCAGGAGTCAGGATGACGACATCAGACAGAATTACTAAATACTATTCCTTTCTTATTATTATTTTATACTTGCACAGAAATATTTGTTTTACAACTAATTCATAAAATAAATAAAGTTATATGTGCAAAGAATTGCGAATTGTAATGTTTTGTGCATGGCATTATCACACACAGATGATCCCTCTGTGGAGGGATCCAAGTCTTCTTTCTGAAAAATAGAAAAAATTAACATTTAAAATTATGTTCAATTTTTTCTAAGCCTAGACATTGTCTTTAAAACCACTGTTAACTAATTACGCTTGATTCTTTACAGTTAATAGTTCTTGGTTGGTACCTCCTCATTGTGTGGCTGGGTGTCTCGGCTGCACATTTGCAGTCTGTCCCGTACGGGTGCGGTGCCGCTGTAAACTCTCCAGGATGCTCTCTGCCAACATTTTGACGTCTTTGTGAGTTTGAGGGTGAGTGTTAACAAGTTCGAGCTGCTGCAGCCCGCCCTCCTCCAACAACATGCTGCAGTAACGAGTTGCTGAGTGGAAAGAAAAACACAGTTTCACAAACATAAAATTATTATTACCATTATTACCATATTTTACCATTTTTACTGCAAACATGTTGCATGGCCCAAGCTGCCCAAAGTTGGACGCCAGGCGTGTGAAAGCACTCCAGTAGAGGGAAAAATGGGTTGAATGACCTGTGATGTAAAAAAAACAAAACCCTTACATTCACTGAAATTGCATTGACATGGATAAAGGTAATTTAAAAAGATGTTCATATCTAATTTTCCTTTTCCACTGTAGCCTACCTGTAAGCAACCATTTCACACTCCGGTGGTGGCCACTTGGTAATAACATTGTGCTAAAGGAATAAAAACAACAAATCAATTTTGGTGCATTCCCACCTATTCATTGGCACTTTATGACCGTGGATATTTCTTACAAGCTGTTCGAGCAGTGATGACCTCAGACTGAGGCTGAGAGTCCAGGCCTCTTCTCCTCGGGACGTGAGGTGTGCAAGGATTCCTGCAGCAAAGTAACTAACCTCCACCTCTGAGCTGTGCAGCAAAGTGCTTATATGGTCCAGAAAACCCTGCACCATCAGTTCTACATGAAGCTCCGCAACCTCAGCGATATTGTTCTAACATAATCCCAAAAAGTAAATGTCAAAATGAGGTGTTATCCATATAATTTAGGAAATGCAAAACCTCACCAGCAAACCCAGGACCTTCTGTTGAATAGAAGATTCATTGGGGAAAGACTGATGGCAAAGACAAAACACGGGAGCAGGTTAAGGCATGTAGTTACAAAGGATAAAGAATAAAAACATGCATGGCATTTGGACATTGTCTTATGAGCATTATTTGCATTACTAGTCTGTGAACCAGTTACCTCTAGAACTTTGATGAACAGATCGAGCCCTTGATTCTCTATAAAATGACGACAGGTTGTGGGTGATTCATCAGTGAGATTCCAGAGGGCACTAAGAGTGAACTTCAGGGTGGCATCAACGACGCCCTGAGTGGCTTTCTGACTAACTATATGGAGCAGTTGCTGCCGGAGAACATAAAAACAGTCATTTTCAGTGTAAACTGACAATAGAAAATTACTAAAGAATTCCTACTTTCACGATAAACAACTCAGCTCCAAGCTGAGCTGTCTGGTCTGTGGACAGCTACAGAGAGAAGGAAACAATGTAAAAATTGCGTATTGATTTTTGATATATATATATTTCAGATATTACAGTAGCATTTACTTTGGCAGCAAGAATTGAGATGATAGCTACAGCCATCCTCTGCATGTTCTGGTCTTCATGATTGCAGAGCCACTGCATCACAAGTTTGGCAGCTTCAAACCTAACATTTAAGCAGCATACACAAAGTTATAAAAATCAAGCAAAAGCAATCACAGTTTGTAGCAGTCATCTAGCTATCACATAGACCCTTTAATTGTTTGTAAACATTCCGGGCTTAGCTGGAGGCAGGAAGCTAGATTCCTATCTATTTCCATTGTAGCTGTTGTCATAGTAACGATAAACAAATGTTTAACTGTTTTTGGAAATATCAGATAAATCTTATTTTATCGTCTCAAATGTCATTCCTCTTGTTCTTGCACCTTAAGCCACAACAGGACCACATTTTTCAGTTGTAGTTTTACACTTAAAATCGCTAGTTTTAGTTTAATCTTATTTCTCTTGATCACTTCCTGCCTCCAGCTGATGTCACTGATGATGTTAGCAGTTAAAGAGTCTATACAACTACTTTGTACTATCTACAGTAAAGGGGATTTACCTATTAAAAGGGACTTCCTGCAAGATCCGGTCACTGCACAAAGACAACAGGCAGTTTTTCTGGAGCTAAAGAGAAAACCATCATGAGCTTTATATTAAAAGAATATACTGTATCTATCTGCTTTTAAGGGCAGTATGTAAGATAGGTGATTACAGTATACCATACCTGCTGATGGTTGGGAAATGTCCTCATAGCTTCCAAGAGAAGTTGAGTGACAGTGCTCAGCAGTCGTACTGGCATTCCTGCGGCCAGGTCCTGCTTTGTGAGGTTAAAGACACATGCACTGGCTGCAAGCTGGACATTCAGAGTGGCCGGGTGATTCCTCATACCCAAAACAACCAGCTATAAAAAGCATGATATTAATAATGTGTTAAACATTGTAGAGAATACATACAAGCATTCTGCAGTAAACCACAGCAATACAGAATGTACATTTAGGAATTATTTATTATCTCCATGTTAAACGGTTCACCTTGAGGATGTCAGGTCTTGGTTTTTCCATGACGTGAGTCAGACTGAACAGATGAAACAAAGCTTCTCTCACAAAACCTTCCCTCTCACTGTAACGACGAAGTGCTTCACATATCTGCGTCTCATTGGCCTCTCCAGTAACCTTTAAAATATGCAGTAGACAAATTAGTCAACCTTTAATACATTGTGAATAATATGGATCTGTAACTACCTTAAGATTTCCTTCTCCGGAGAGGAAATCAGAAAATCCAGCATCTGTTGCGAGAAGTCCTACAAATGTCATTCCTGGCCTCTCTTCAACAAATGCCTTCACCGCTGCATCAGTCACCTACAAAACACAAGGACTAATGACTATGTTTTCACAGTGGAAGAAAGCCCTATGATTCTGACTAAATTTAATAACACACTTGTTTCCTTCCCGACACATCCAAAGAAACAAGTGCAGGTAAAATCTCGGGCTGTCCAAGAAGTTGACGGGCCACATCAGAGGTGAACTGTTTGTCATCGCTGATATCAAGGTGCTGCATAGTTAAACAAACGCATTAGTTAAGACACCAACGTCATTAAGTTATGAAGTACAAATGAATTCCAACTTTACTAACCTGTAATACATCCAGTTGGCCAATGACACCCAGCAGCTGTGCAGTGCTCATCTCTAGCCTCTTCAATTGATGTAAAGTCAATGAGCGTAGCCTCTCCTTTAGGCCCAGCAGTGGGGACAGGTTGGTGACTGAAGTGTTGGACAAATCCAGGCTCTCTAGACGGGGCAAGGAGCAAACATCCACAAGTCCAGAGTCATAGAAGTCCACGTTGGCCAAAGAGAGTGAGCGCAGAGCCTGAAGCGAGTTGAATCGATAACGGATTGGCTCTTCCAGAGAAGACATCGTCAGACCAGTTAACACAAGCCGCTGGAGCGATTCCTGTGGAACATGAGAAAAAAAAAAAAAGATCAGTAAGCGAGGTGCCAATTATTTTGAAGTTTTTAACAGTTTACCTGGCAGTGCTTATTGGTGGCCAGGCCTTGTAAAATATCCGGTATGGTGAGATCAGCATTGACCCTTGCTGCATCAAGCTCCAGTAGCCTGTGGGGGCAGAGGGCTCGCTGAAAGGCCTCAGCACTGATGCGTGCTGTCCGAATACATGCTCTCCTCAGCCGAAGATATTCACAGTTTCGAAAAACACCCACTGTACTGTCATTTAACAGACCTGTAGAAGAAGAATACAATCATCTGAAGATTGACAGAGATGTTGTACACTTTAAATCAAATAGCTATGGGGTATTAATGGTGCAATACTACAGATGTACATTAAGTCATTGAAAGTCAGACAGAATTAATACATTTCCAGTGTTTACCTTCAGTGGCCATCTTTGCTAAAAGCTGGTCTGCTAGCTCTTGTGGAAAAAGCACAGCCTCTCTGAAGCGCAGGGATCCATCAGGGCGCTTCTGACAGAAATATCCCAGGTTCTGACTTACGTAAGTAAGGCAGAGATCCGTTAGAGCCGCGGGGGACGCCTCATCCTGAAAGTAAACATTATGGCCGACATACTTTAAGATCTTTGCATACGTATCCATATTCAGGCACTGGATATACAAAATGACTTACCGTATTAAAAAAACAAGCGGCCATAGCCATGGTTAAAACTCAAGATTTGTTCACGTACCCACAGTAATATTTTCAACCAAAATAGCTTCTATTCACAATAAAACGACTCTTCAGAAAGCAACTACGTGACAATAGACATACAATAACACGGTTAAAAGGTTTAGAAATAACGAACAAGCTAGCTCACTTGCTGTTGCTTTGGCAGAGGAAATTCGCTTTTCGTGCAAAAATGTTGGGAGCTGTCGACCGCGCTAGTCAAATACATGTTTAAAAGATATTGGCCAATAACTGTCGTGACAGCAGCTCTGACTTTACGACCCCGGGTTGTGGATAGTTTTCACGGAGAAGTCATCTATCTATTTTTGACAAGACGAGACAGTAAACAAAGGTTATAACACAGGAAGTACACAGGGAGTGGGCGGGACTACGGAAGCCTGATTGAGTTATTACGGAAGAGCTGTGGAACAACACTTGGATCAGGCACCAGCCATCAGGCATGGGTGAATTACTCAACGAATGACATTTGTTACTCTGTCAACGTGAACTAGTACGTGCTAAACTTATATACGTATATGGGCATTGTCACATTTAGGTTTTAGGGGTCTTCAGAGCGCACAGCTTTAATCTCCTGTAATGAAGTAATGCTAGCAAGGTCATAAACTCAGTGGTCAGTCGAGACTTACAGATTTATACATGCTGTTTTATTATCCAATTTGAAAAATGGCCGGATTGATTAACTTTGAAGACGAAAAAGAGGTAAAGCAGTTTTTGGATAATTTGGGAGTGGAGTACAGCTTCCAGTGCTACAAAGAAAAAGACCCTGAAGGTATGAGCTCTGTCCTCTCATAACATGGTGCTGAACTTTTTTTTAATGCATCCCCTTATGCATTTCATTAGTAAAACATAATGTTCTTTTTTCATAGGATGTCAAAGGCTGGCAGATTATTTGGAAGGAGTGAAGAAAAACTACGAATCAACAGCACAAGTTCTCCAACATAACTGTGAGACAAATGGACATGGAGAAAGCTGTTATAAGCTTGGAGCTTACCATGTCACAGGCAAAGGTATGTATACCTGGTGATGTGGATAATGTTAACAACACTATTATAAAAATAAAAAAAATCTGACACACTTTCTTATCCATCAATACTCCACCAGGGGGAGTAGCTGAGTGTCTGAAATCTGCCTACTCTTGTTTTCTGCGCTCCTGCAATGCTGGAGGAAAGAAATCCATAGACGCATGCCACAATGTAGGTCTGTTGGCTCACGATGGAAAAGCTCACGGTGGAGAATCTGATGTGAATGCAGCTAGACAGTACTACGAGAAGGCATGTGCAGGTGGATTTGCGCCTTCCTGCTTCAACCTCAGTGCTTTGTACATCACAGGAAATACAGGTGGTGTGGCTCCAGATATGACACTAGCGCTCAAGTATGCCAACAGGGCTTGTGAACTGGGACATGTGTACGGCTGTGCCAACGCAAGCCGCATGTACAAGCTCGGGGATGGCACAGAAAAAGATGACAAGAAGGCAGAAGAGTTGAAGAACCGAGCAAAGGAGCTTCATGGTTTGGCAAAAGAAAGGCAGATTAAATTTGGAGAGTGAATGTTGTAGAACTATTACTAACTAGAAAAACTGTGTCTCTTGCATTTGGAAAAAAAAGAAGGAAAATGTTTGTATTGAAATGTGGAGTAATAATAAAATGTGTGGTTTGAGATGAGTACATGTGTGATTTTAATAGTTGCTAGAAATATAGTCAATACTTAATCAATGGTAAATGGTCTCAATTTATTTTGCTCTTTTACATTTGACACTCAAAGCCCTTTTCCATTAAGGAATCACTGTGATCAAACTCTGATTCATACCTCACTTTACACAGACATTAATTACGGCAATATAAATATACTAAATGTTCAAAAGCAGTGGTGGAAGAAGTACGCAATATTCTTACTTAAGTAAAAGTGCAGATACAGGACCAAAAATGTACTTAAGTACAACTTTTTATCTGATACTTTTACTTAAGTAAAAGTATGCGTTGTAAAATGTACTTTATAAGTAAAAAAATATTTGAGCGTTTAATGTGCAGGAACTTTAAATCATTTGAATCAAACCAGGTTTTAACGGGTAAACCACTAACTCAGGTCAAAAACAAACTAAACTAGGTCTAAACAAGGCTAGATTTATGCAGGGGCTTACAGGCACTAAGCCCAGGGGCCCAGCAGGTTGAAGGGCCCATGGGCATAAGGAGAAAAGGAGAGAGTTCCCTCTCCCTCTGCAGACTCCCTCACATGTAAGGTTTAATCAGATGACTTTGTACCCAAGACTAAACCAGGAATAAAAGAGGTCTAAACAAGGACTGAGCCATTTTCATTGAGTTGACACTGGGGAAAAATATGTACCTATTGGTCTCTGTGGGAGGACCCCTACCAGTCTGGCAGTAGTAAAGGTTCTTCTGCGAGGGCCATGGAGCTCAAAATTGGTGTCATTATGCTAAACAGTTTTTCACAAATTTGTCATTTTTAAAACTAGTACTGTGTTACTTCTGCATGTTCAAATTGAAAACAACAACAACAACAAATATTCATTTATCTTTTCATTGTAGAGAGAGAGAGAAATCCGACAGATATACAGTATATGGGGGGCCCTGAAAAAATGTAGCCCCGGGCCCATTTTACTTAAATTCGGCACTGGGTCTAAGGGTCTAAAGGAGTAAACCACTAAGCCAAGTCTAAACTGGGACTAATTCCTCTATGTTTTTTTATACAGATAGTCGGGGGGCCAAAGTCTCAAAAATGGATGGAACCTGAAATGGTCTGCCATACTTTTTATTTGTGTTTTTTCTGTTAACTTTAACCCTAAGGACCAATAATTGGAGGGTCTGCTCTGCTGGAAATATCGCGGGAAAAAATGGTGGCCATTGTAGTGTATGCACCACCATGTCGAAAAAGTCGCTTTTGACACTGGTCCAAAGTTTGGTTTAGGCCATTTACAGCCCATTAGATAATGATTTACACCTTTGTATTTGGTATCATTTTAAAGAATACATTGTCATGTTTCATTTGAGCCCAAATGTACTACTCTGTGACAATTACTGTGGTAACCATCGCTCCTCTAACTAAAACCTGAGGACGTTTTTTCACCATTTTTGCCAAAACAGTTTTACTACGTTTAACGCCGTTTCTTCCAGGAACATCACAGACACAAATGTTTGATACTGGACAACTCTCTAGACTCTGAGGATTCAGGAAATGTATAACATGTCAGCACTTTCTCAGCTTAAGGCCTCTTTGTGAGCCACAAAGTAGAAAAATGTCCACCTCATATGAGCCTCTTCAACAGAAATAAGCCTATATCGGCCATTCTGAGGTTGGAACAGCTGGTGGACCTTCTGCCCAGGACAGGCCCAACTTGAAATTACATTTATAGAGAACAACAGTTCTGTATTTTCAAAAAAACATTTCAAAAAAAGTTCTTCCTCTATTTTGTATTATATACTGTAGCTCTTTATCATTACGCCTATACTATGCCATACACACAATGTCACTCTGTTGCTTTCACTACTACAATATAGATAGATAGATAGATAGATAGATAGATAGATAGATAGATAGATAGATAGATAGATAGATACTGTAGATAGATAGATACTTTATTAATCCCAGCAAGGGGAAATTCAGTTGTCATTCAGTAGCAATACGGATAAAAAGACAATACAAATAAATATGATAAAAAGTACTGAAGCTAAGCCTCCACACATTTACATCAGCAATGATCATTATAAAATCGAATTGCAGCAGGGATGAAGGATCTCCAGAAGCGCTCAGTCTTCCTGTATACGGAGAGGAAACGATCTGATCTATTGCTCCTCTGAGCAGACAGAGTCCCATGCAGAGGGTGCCTGGAGTTACTGAGGATGGCCTGGACCTTTCTCCCCATGCACCTCTCGACCACTGCCTCAACAGAGTCCAGTGACCCCCCAACTACTGACCCCGCATTGTCGAGGGGTCAATGCGGGGTCTAGGCTAGACAAACTCTAACAGCTTGTCTAGCCTGTTAGAGTTTTTGACAGATATGTTGTTGCCCCAGCAAATGGCAGCATAAAAAAGAACAGCAGCCACAACAGAATGATAAAACATAGACAACATTTGGTTACACACATCAAAGGACTTCAGCCTCCTCAGAAAAAAGAGCCTGACCCCTTTTGTAGAGAGACTCTGTGTTGATGTTCCAGTCCAATTTATCATCCAGGTGAACACCTAGATACTTATGTGTGCACGCGTTCAATGTCCTGTCCATGTATATTGATTGGCTGGAGAATGTTCTTTTTCTTGCCAAAGTCGATAGTCATTTCTTTGGTCTTGTTAGTGTTCAGAATTAGTGAGTTCTTGGTGCTCCAATCACAGAATGCCGTGCACAAGCATCTTGGGGGACGGGCACGGCCCCCTATGGCTTGCCCATAGCGATGGGTATGCCTAACCTTAAGAACATATTGTCGAAATAGTGGTGTCAAAAAGTGTCAGATTGGCGGTGTGTCGCAATGGAGGGGTGTTGGCAGGGTGCGATTTGTCAAAAAACAGAAGGGGGGATAGTTATTCAATCACTTTATTGCATAAAAAGCACATACATTTCATGCTGTTGAACTTTAAACCCAGTGTAAGATGTGTTCTAACTGTCTAAGCGCGCACAGCCCAATTCAGTGCGTAATGATCCAGCCTATAGCCTTCTCCGACTAATAAGTCAAATAGTGAGGTGTTATAGAGTATAACCAGGACATGAAGAGTCAACACAAAATAACTACAGTCTAGTCCTGGACCAAATCACAGTGGCAGTCTAAACAAGACAGGTTTAACTATTTATCTAGCCTTTCAGAAGTTATTCTAAGTTCTTTGTACATGTTAAAATTGTCACACTGCCTAACAGAATGAGCATTACCTAAGGTGAGTATGTTTGACTAAAACAACAGAAACAAACCTCAGGAGGATGGCCTGAAGGCCATATGTTTTCTCATGTCACCAGTGGTTATAGCCTGGCTGCACTGTGGAGTGTGGCATTTGTCATTGAACACCAGAATTGTCACTTCAGTCTTGGGCTCTGAACACGGCACCAATGATCTACTTACTGAACCTAATCAGAATCCGCAAATCTGAGATCCGGATTTTGACCATCCATCCTTTATCTTCCAATTTACCCATGGTCAGGTCATGGATGCAGCATCAAAGCAGGGATTCACAGACATCCCTCTCCACGCACACTTCCTCCAGCTCTACTGAAGCAATCCCCAGGCGTTCCCAGGCCACAGAGAGACATAGTCCCTCTAATGTGCCCCCCAAGCCACCTCAGCAGACTCCTCTCGATAGGAAAGAGCGGCGGTTCTACACCAAGCTCCTCCCAGGTGACTGAACTCACCTAGGAGGAACCTCATTTCGGCTGCTTGTATCCGCGATCTTGTCCTTTCAGTCATTACCCAGGTCTCATGACCATAGGTGAGGGTAAGGACGTGGATTGACTCAGCTCCCTCTTCATTACAACAGTCCGATACAGCGACCGCATCACTGCTGACGCTACACCGATCCGTCTATCGATATCACGCTCCATCCGTCCCTCACTCGTGAACACGACCCCGAGATACTTGAACTCCTCCACTTGAGGCAAGGACTCCCCACCGACCTGGAGAGGAGAAACCACCTTTTTCCGGTGGAGAACCATGACCTCGGATTTGGAGGTGCTGATCCTCATCCCGGCCGCTTCACACTCGGCTGCAAACCAGAGCACGCTGAAGGTCCTGATTTGATGAAGCTCACAGAACAATATCATCTGCAAATAGCCCAGATGAGATCCTGGACACCCTCCAGTCACTGGCTGTACCTCGAAATTCTGTCCATATAAGTAACTTTTTGTTTATTCATTTATAAAACACATTTCATGTGGCCAGGACAGACTCAATGTGCCTAGAAAGAAAATACATTATGTAACATTAAAAAAAATCAAATATATTAAAATATCAAAGAGAAATCCAGTGTGACAATGTTAACATGTACAAAAAACTTGGAATAACTTCAGAAAGTCTAGATAAATAGTTAAACCTGTCTTGTTTAGACTGCCTCTGTGATTTGGTCCTGGACTGCCCTACACTGTAGTTATTTTGTGTTGACTCTTCCTGTCCTGGTTATACTCTATAACACCTCACTATCATTACACAACTATATTTGACTTATTAGTGATGAAATAAAACAACTTTAATGAAAGGATCTTATACAACTATTTACATGATCAATTTACTAATTGGTAAAAAAGGGTGTTGTTCGTAGTAAACCTGTGGTTTCTGGCAAATCCACCTTCAGAACAGTGCAGTTTTCTACAGCAAATACATTAACTAGTGTACAACCAATACATATGGTATTTTAGGCATACCCATGTGGTTTGTTCAAAGCCAAACTGTTGGTTGTATTATCGAGACATTTTAGACAGATTTAGAGGGTTATGTATATTGTAGTAGTGAAAGCAACAGAGTGACATTGTGTGTATGGCATAGTATAGGCGTAATGATAAAGAGCTACAGTATATAATACAAAATAGAGGAAGAACTTTTTTTGAAATGTTTTTTTGAAAATACAGAACTGTTGTTCTCTATAAATGTAATTTCAAGTTGGGCCTGTCCTGGGCAGAAGGTCCACCAGCTGTTCCAACCTCAGAATGGCCGATATAGGCTTATTTCTGTTGAAGAGGCTCATATGAGGTGGACATTTTTCTACTTTGTGGCTCACAAAGAGGCCTTAAGCTGAGAAAGTGCTGACATGTTATACATTTCCTGAATCCTCAGAGTCTAGAGAGTTGTCCAGTATCAAACATTTGTGTCTGTGATGTTCCTGGAAGAAACGGCATTAAACGTAGTAAAACTGTTTTGGCGAAAATGGTGAAAAAACGTCCTCAGGTTTTAGTTAGAGGAGCGATGGTTACCACAGTAATTGTCACAGAGTAGTACATTTGGGCTCAAATGAAACATGACAATGTATTCTTTAAACTGATAGCAAATACAAAGGTATAAATCATTATCTAATGGGCTGTAAATGGCCTAAACCAAACTTTGGACCAGTGTCAAAAGCGACTTTTTCGACATAGGGGTGCATACACTACAATGGCCACCATTTTTCCCCGCGATATTTCCAGCAGAGCAGACCCTCCAATTATTGGTCCTTAGGGTTAAAGTTAACAGAAAAAACACAAATAAAAAGTATGGCAGACCATGTCAGGTTCCATCCATTTTAAAGAGCTTTTGAGACTTTGGCCCCCCGACTAAGAGGGGGATCACCCCCTGGTACAGTGGTGGGTCTGGTTCCCAGGCTACTAAATTATAGTGAAGTAAAAGTAAAAAAAAAGTATTAATCTTAAAATCTACTTAAGTAAAGTAAAAGTACCTATAAGTTGTACTTTTTATGAGATCCACCAAAAGAGAGACAGGTGGTCACCCTACTGCAATGTAATCTTTATACCACAAGAGGGCGGAAACATAACACAGCTGAACTTTTCTAAGCGCACAGAAGTATGGGGGACACATACATTTGTAAACGCCAGGACTTATTTTGATTCATGAAGATTGTATTAACGTAAAAACAAAATCAAACAGGAAGAAAAGTGTGTGTGGGTGCCATAGACATATAGTGATGGCAGTGGAGTGGGCGCTGAAGCTCCGCCCGCCCCCGTGTACCTCCTCTGGTCCTCATTCAAAACAGAGCACAGCTGTTGTCAGGCGCATCGTTGCGTCCTAACATTAGCTCAGATTGTTAGCTGTCCTGTGTCTCTCCTGTCTGCTCATGCTCTCGCTGGAAAACCGGCTGCAGGGAGAGACAATCGGCGCACCTCGGTGACTGGTGAGTGATTGTCTTGTGCAATGCAAAGTTTGTTGTTGGCAGTGTTATTTAGAGGTCCCCAGCCGCCGCCATGGAGTTAGCAGCTAACCTACCCCCGCGCACGGTTTCGGGTGGGTTTGTTTTTGAGCGCAGGATGCTCCCGTATCAAAGTTAAGCGGGATTTAGGAGCACAGACGCACAGCAGCGATAACCCAGAAAAATGCATTGACTTGTTTTGAACTTGGGAGTTTATGTCGCGAGTTTTAGTGTTTTCGAAACCCCTTTATTTTTCCTTTCCACGTGATTGTGAACACTCAGCCACCACCGCACCCACGAACAACGACGGAGCCACTTAATCTGATGCTAATGTTAATGCGCCTATGCTAATATTTAGCTAGCACGGGCTGTTGTTGGAGTATGCTAATGTGAACTGTGATTATGAAAAGCGAATGAGCCTCAGGATCGGTTAGTCGTGCGTCTCTGCAAACTGTGCCTTTGTTTCGTGGGGGGTGGGGGGACTTTGCATGCACCGGGTGCACTTTAGCTGGGACTCGGGGCTGAATGAGCTCCAGTCCTGTCTGCTCTGAACCGTCAGTAACTCTGATTCGTTTGCCTCCGGGGAGTGCTTTGGGTGTGGCGTGGGCTCTCCTACAAACAAAGCTGGACACATTCACAGCTTGTCTTCATTTATCACAGCACGTCCTTGTACAGTAGAGCTCTAAAGGACGCGTTAGGTTTAGGGATAATCGATGCATTTGTTGAAAGTTTGTAATAAAGCCCAAGGAAATAGACTTCCAAGATACTTAGCTGTGATGAGGTTTCAACCATGGATAAAGACAACAGTTTCATGTCCAGGAAATAGTTGCCTAAACATGTCAAATGATCGATAGTCTTCAGCTGCTTATCCTCTGATGCGATTTGAAGAGCTCATAGGAATGCTCCATGTTGATATTTGTATGCTGTGTGGAGCTGCTGTTCTCCAAAGTTAACCTAAGACCCTGAGGTCACTGGTTCACTCTCATGACTTGCATGCCTTTACAGTAATGTGGTGTCATGTTATGCAAAAAAGACTGGACAAATCTCTCTGGATCTCAATAACATTCTTTGGTCAAGAAGACACAGGATGTAATTCATTCAATACTGTTGAGAGAGAATGTCTAGTTTTTGTCTAAATGTCAGAGAATGCCTGTCCTTTGTGCATAATAAAGATAAAGATGCCATTTCGTAAGAAACTTGATAGTAACGGCTGTAGTGACCGTTTTACCAGAAGTGTAGGAGATTACATACGAGAGCTTACTTAAATCCAATAATAGTTTGTCCATTCAGCCTTTCCGTGTAAATAGGTCATGGCATGTCAAGCATTATTGTTTTATATATTTTCCTTCAAGCATAGCAGAACCTGTTTTTATTTTATAACCGATTTATTTTTGCTCTGTCTTGGCATCTTGTCTTGGACTGATTGTCAGACTTGATGCACCCTCTGCTAGGGCTACATCTCACCTCCACCTGAGAGCTGCTGATGCCAAGTGCACACAGACCCATCTGCTCAGTGCTGCTGTCGAACCGTTGTGTCCGAGGCCCGCAGTAAATGTGATTAGTTGGAGATTGTGTATGCGTGTGTGTGTGTGTGTGTGTGCGTGTGTGTGTGTGAGAGAAATGAAAATCCCCTGACGCTCCAAGCCTTGTGTTTACAATAGAAACGGATAAAACTCTGCACGGCTTTGCGTCATCCACTTCAAGCGCTGGTCTTTCTCAGATCGAGTTTCTCTGATATACGTTACACCACTGTTGCTTCATGCCTTTTGTGAAATGTTTGGAGATGAAGCACAGCTGTTCACTTATGCTCTGTTTATAGAATGGGGCTGCACATTATTAGAAAAACAGGCTTCGTACAGTGTGTCCGATCTCATTCCAATGATCAGTGGAATACTTATTACACAGAGTGAAAGAGAGACCGTGGGGCTATCAGTCAAGGAGAAAACTTTTTTTTTTTCCTTTTCTATTAAGCTTTTCAATATGCACTGATTTATTTCCTCAGTGCACGTTTCTTGAGAGCGCACTGACATAAACTTGTATACAGGATTAGGATCACACACATTTGTCTATACCTCAGGGGTTTAATGTGAACGCTGTTCTCTCTCCATGTGACCCGTGTAAAGCTGCTGGTTCGGTTGCCTGGGCGACTGAGCGTGTGTCTGGCACAGTCATTCAGCGCAGATGGATTTGCAGAGTCACATGTCGTCATAGTCCTCTTCTGTGCTCCTCCGGCCTTAACTCCATCACTGTGAGATCGGAGACAGTTTGATCACCTAATCCTCTCAAAACAAAGTATATCACTTGTAGTTTGTGGATAGTGCCCACTACATTGCTCCAATAAGGTCTCAAAATTGGATGTGCCAAGAGCTTAGACTCCAAAGATGATTGTTATGATTGCTGTCTTGACAGTTTGACATTCATTTTTGAATATTTCAAGTCATGCTGCCACTAAAGTTACCCTCAAACAATATAGTTATGATTAAAAGCAGAATGATTTGAAGAAAATGGCAATATGTCCATAGCTTATCTCATAGAGGCTGGGGTCCAATTTAATACTGAACCGTCATCTTAATGTATGGACGATCAATGGTGTTTTTTAATTGACAGAAATTTGGAGGAATAACACACGTGGCAAACAAATAAAAAAAAAAGAAAAACGCATCAAAAATGTGCTGGGAAAGCAACAAATAATTAAAAAAAAGCGACCGAAAACACGACAAAGAAGCGACAAAAAAACAAGGAAAGGAAGCAATGAACAAACAACAAAAAATGACAAAACAAGACAAAAAAAAGAGACTAAAACACAACTAAAATGTGACAAAAACGTGGCGACAATGCAACAAAAAGGTTACGATCAGTTTTGTAGGTCTTAGCTTTCAAATGAGACGTGAAAATCAGTTTAAATACTTGTTAATTTTCTTTTATAGCACCTTATTTATTGCGTAAAAAGAAAGCTTTAAATGTGCCTTATGAACTGGAAGCACTAATGCATGATATGTGGATGGCATGTTCTGGTACGTCACGTGGAGGCTGCATAGCTTTCACTGTTGCCATGTTGGAGACTAGCACCATACGTACCGGACATCTCTGCAGATTGAGCAATGGGCTTGTCTGATTGCACACAGAGGGAAGCATAGCATCACCTCTCCGCTGTGCTTTTGGCCTTTTACCATGTGTTTCCTGTCGTGTTGTAAGAGCCGCTTGTTTTGGAGACTTGACGGCCGCAAACAGCAGTCGGAGGCCGGGAACCGTAAAGTTGAGACTAGAAAAGATTGGTGTGGCTTGGCGCAAATAAGATCTAGAGCTGTATTGTAAATTCTTCTCCTGGACTGTAAATGATGCAAAATTCCAAGACTCTACAATAATGTTCTTTTTAAGAGATCCACTTTACTCTAGGGTTGCACAATTAATTGCAATCAAATCACAATTGCATTTTTAATTATTGGACTTAGCTAATTGTAAAAACTGTAAAAAGTTATTTCTGAGTCAAAATAGCTTTTATTGCCATCGTCGGTAAACAGGTTCACAAACTAGGAATTTTCTTTTGTGCAACATGAAACATAAACTCGGGCAACATAAGGCGGAGTAAAAATGCAAAATAATTGGTCTTCAATTGGGATTCAACAAATATAGCCTACAACCTGCTAACCTTGCACTTTAGTTCTCTACAAACACGTTAAACTCATGGGATTCTTGTATTAGTTTAGCAGTTCATGTGTCAATGCTTCTGAATTTGTTTTAAAAGTTGAATCAAACTCTAGCAACAACGAAAATGCCATTGGGTATTATTCCAAAATTGTGCAGCCCTATAATGACCTGCCAAATGTTCAATCCTATCCCTATAGTCTGCAACTCATTTTGCAATTTCCTCTCCCTGTAATTACAATGTTTATTTCAATAGCCACTAACAGGAGTAACTCGACAGTCTGTTTTTTTGAGGACTGGAGCTGTGCAGGGCCGTCCTCTCTTTCTTGTTAGGACCAGTACAACTCAAATCCATCCTCTAACCACTGACGTCTGATCGATACCGCACTTTCTACTTGGCTTGTCAAGTTGGTGAACTGTAACACACCAAAGCTATAAAAACTGTACAGTAGTTTCTGTATTGGTCACAGGGCTGAAGTAAAGATAGGATCAGGTAAACGCGTCACGGATCCTCGGCTCCGCACTCAACCGTTACTGAGGTTTTGCATCTACAGGCAAATTTCCTCCCCGCCGCTGGTTTTTAAAGACCAGAAAACACAAACCACAAAGTGATAGAACATCATTGTATAAACTTGATCATTACAATGAACACGTTTTATAGGTCACTTCATCCATCTTGAAACCTGAAATCCATTGATGTTTGGAGAAATTGATTCCAGAAATGGATTGTCTTTGGACCTTATGCTTTTTTACTCCTAAGTTGCTTGTAAATCCCTGGGCTGACATAAGGACAGCCCAGGGGTTGGACAAGAAGAACTGTAGCTCCAACAAGGACTGGATCTTGGCCCGTCTGCTGAGGGGACTCCCATCGGCCGTGGGTCTCTAAATTATAACCTGTCTGTCCATGGGAGTGAATCTCTCCTTCTGTGGTTCTCCCCGAGGTTTCTCTTTTGTCCTCCTGGGTTTTTGAGTTTTTCCTTGCTGTGCTGGAGAGTGTAAGGACGGGGGACGCCCACACGGTTCGTCACCACCTGCTACTGACACTTACTTGACTTTATGTTTGCCTGGATACTGCAGTTGCCTGAACTTTACATTGTCTTATTTACTGTTCTGTTTTATTGCCTGTTGTGATATTGGGCTATACAAAACCATTGACTGACAGTGGTTCTCAACTTGTGGGTCAGGAGTGATCATAAGTTTTGTTTGAATCCTGGCTCTATATTACGCTAGTTTAGAACAGTTGAAAACCTTCATCTCTGCTCTTGGCTTTGGGCATTTCCCCAGGTGAACAAATGCGTTTCTCACTATACAGTAAATATAATATTCCAACACTCATTGGCCTGACTCTGATTAATTTGAGGAACCCACAGAGCTTCCCTGTCCCCGTTCATGCGACTGGGTTTGATTTGAATATGAAGTTTTAAAGTTTGCATGATCGCCCCAAAGGGTTTCTCACATTCAAAGTGTCTTCTGTGAATTCTGCAGGATGACTCAAGGACACCGGTCACAAAAGCCTCTTTCTTGTGGCCAGAAGGAAATATTTTATCCTCCGAAACGCGTCCTTGAAGTTTGCCTATGACTCCCTTGCACCTCCTCCCGGCAAAGTGATAGCGAAGGATTGTCCGTGGCTCTGTGAAACTGTCAAACGTCCTTCTTTCCACTACTCGTCACCTCAGGTCAAAGCTGTGTAATACATCATCATCATGTATCGTCCTAATAAGGGAAAATGTGTGACCAATTCATGCGGATGAATACTTGAATAATAAGCAACTTTGCACAGCTGTAAAATCTCTCTTGAATTATATTATGGGGTTACTTTTTGACCGACTTTAACTGTATTCTCTTTGCTTTGCTGTAACCTTGTGACATTTTTTAAGTGTACCTCCTTTAGGTGTGATCTCTCGCGTCACTCCTGCGGACCGTGGGTGGCACTGGCAGCACAAAACTGTACTTTGGAAAATTGTAGCTCTAGTTTGTCTTGTTTAAAAGATGGGATAACCAGTTGTTTCTGTGGAAAAAAAAACAGATCAGACACACGTTTTGTTAAGTTGTTGGCATCTTAAACTAGCTCATAGTCATCGTCTACGTCAGCGCAATGTATATCTCTGACCGTCTGTGTAAAGAATTGGGATGTGCAGGAGGCAGGAGCTGGTACAGCCAGAAACGATTGGGGGCAGCAGAAAAAAATGGGTGGTGCAGTTTTTACCACAGCTTGTAAACTGCGCATTACATTAAGTGGAGGCATTTGTAACCGACTGGGAAGTGAGCTTTTAGCGTAAGCCTTTCTTTGCATGATTACTGATTTTTCTGTACTCCTTTGAATAGATTCCAGGAGTACAGCAATGCACTATAAGAGGGAGCCCTTTGAGGTAAAGTCTGCTTACTTTTGGGTCTGCTGCTGCCCCCGGTGGTGCGTAAACAGAGAGATGCCTCGCCCTTCCACTTCCCCTGCACGCTGCCCCGATCCGCTGCTTTGTGCTGGGGCTTTCAACACACGGCCTCATCTGTCTGTCTGATCCCTGGTGTTTTGGCCCGAAGCTACGCTGAGAGCAAAGCCACGGTTATGTCATGGAAACTTATGAACTTTTAGCTCCACGGCTGCCAAAGACAATAGATCATGAACATGGGAAGATAATTCAACGCTGCTTTTCTCCCCGAGCTGTGAAATGATTGTATGACTGATCTAGTCTCTAAATGCATTATCTGAAGTCTCCTTTGATCATTGACCCAGCCTTATCCCTCAACAATAACCTATTAAGCTTCTATTGTTAAAACTGCAGTATTATTTTTTTACTGATATTCATTGGAGTCCACAGTTGTTGCTGCAGACCCCCCCCCCCCCCCCCCATTTCTATTTTATTGCCTTTCTCTTTCATTGCACTGGACTTGTTCACGCTGCACTTTTACACATTTGCAGCTATTGGAAAACGTGTGAACACAATACAAAGCCGTACAGCACATCCCACACATTGTTTTCCTCCTCTGTAATGAATCAGAGCTCAGGTAAAAGTGTCTGTCACAGGGACAGTTTGAGGCAGGAGCAGAGCAGTTTGGTGTCGCCCTCCTCAGGTCCCGACACGCACCAGAGGCCTGCACCCACACGCCTCCTGCTCTTAGGGATTACACATCGGTAAACCTGTTTATATTTACTGCACCCTGCATCAGGAATTGAAGTTAAAGAGACTATGAGCCCACAACAAATGCAATTGGGGTTGAACTGCAGTATTTCTGACGAGTACTGCCTTGTATTTGGGTCAATGACGTATAAGGGGTCTAAAAACATATTTTCAAAAAGTTTTTTCAAAACTGATGGCATGCATATTTTAGAGTCGATAATTTTGTGTTTAAACATGTTATGTTTGTTAAATAACATTTAAAAGTATAAAATGTATTTTTTATGTATTTGTAGCTTCTCTGTATAAAAACGTGTCAGGTGGCGCAACCAAGTTTTTTTTCTAAAATTTAAATAGTTTCCAAAAATGTGTACAAAGTCAAATCTTTGCCAAGTATATCTTAGACAGTCTTTTTCCTCTGAACATTTCATCTGTAATTTGTAACTGACTGATGCTGTAATCAGCAATAAAACAGGAAGACCATGGACGGAGTGCTCGGTGTCTGCCCAAAACAGTTATCGGTTCAGTATCGGATATTTTAAACTAATATCTGATTTTTTTTTTTTAGTATTGACTCTGATAACTTATACCAGTATTGGATCAGTGCGTCCTTATAGTTTTTAGATGGTAATTTGACATTTTTTGCAGTTGCACCACTTGACTGTCTGGTTGCACCACCTGACATTAGCAACTCATTTCAAATTAAATCAGCTTTTATGTGGACTCTTACATTAGCTTTAGCATTTGTAAGCATGGGTAAACATTTACTTTTAAAACAAATTAAGACTTTTATAATAAAATAATATTTTCCAATATTTACATCGGTTGTACCACCTGACACAGAAAGTGTGACAGTTTACCTATGAGTCGGAAAAAAGCTATTTTTTCTCAATTCTTGAAAGAGATTTTCAAACCTTTTCACTCAGACATAAAGACAACTTGTTCTTCTGGCTGATGTTATATCCTGTTTGCTGATACTATTCTTTATCTCAAAATACCAGCCCTGTTTTCACGGTTGTGCCACCCTGATATTTTAAGATTACAAATTGTCGGACAAAAGTGTTTTAGTGATCTCAAAAGCTTTAAAACTATTAATATTCACAAATGACGGCGTATTTGAAAGATATTTAACATACAATTATGCCATGATGTTTTATTTTTAATTGTTACCCTGAAAATACAATTTTCAGAAGCTTCATTAGTCTAATCATTTGCTCGGACGGTTGCACCACCTGACATTTTAGGGGTTTGAGGTGTGAAAACATAAAAAAATATTTATTATTGAAATGTGATAAAATGTTTTTAAACTAAATAGGTTTTGTAGAATAAAGTGATGCATGTAATGAAAAGATCAAATTATTTTAAAAAGAAATATAACACTCGGACACAAAAATATGCAAGTCATGTCAATCACCCATTTTCAGTATTGAACACACTTGGGAGCATTTTTAAGTCTGAAATGTTGGTGAATGGAGACATGTTATTTGGAAAAGTGTTCCCATTGGAGATGGAAATGCGTGGTATAAATTCAGAGTGAGACACGTTTTTTCTTCTCCCAATTTAACACATTTATTTTTAGATTTTTTTTTTTTAAAACCTAAACATGTGCCATATACCCATGTGCACAAAGGTTTATTTTTTTTAAAGGTCCTATTCAATCTCTGCTCTTAACAAGAGGTCACATTTCATCGTGTTATTTCACCTGGTAATCCCATCCAGTGTTGTTGAGCCTCATTTCTGCACTTATCGCACAATCCATTGTGACCTCTCAAAGTTTACAATAACAGTTTTACGTGCTGCAGGCTCCTTGCAATGCCGTCATTTGCACACAATTCCAATTGACCCCAAAATTATGAAGATTTAGTTTATAGTTTTTCCGACTCTTGAAAATTCACACGTTGATATTTAGTCTCCTCTACACTCACAATAATCCGTGTAGTGTCACTGTCACGCCCTCACAGTGCTGCTGTCTGGTGTTGGTATCACTTGCACCTTTCAAGCCACTTCAGTTCAGTGTCTCAAATGTGTGCCAGTGGAAGTCACAAATGCTTTAGCGCTTTATTCATCATAGAGGTATGCTGTGCTCTGTGCGGGTTCTATATTGTTTATCATCATTTAGTCACTGTTCTACTTCATTGCTACACATCTATGGGCATTGCATTGTAGCTTATTTAGTTTAGGACTCGCAACCATCCCAACATAGCATCACCATAAATGGAGAATGAGTCATTGCCTTCGTTATTCAAGACACTTCGTCACAGCAAAATCATCTGCCTCCCTGTGTGCAGGTTGGCATTATTATCGACCATAGAAGACCGATGCCTTTCCAAACCATTATCTGAGGTTAGGTTTTGGAACCACAATAAGCACAAGTGAATTATTTTTAGCCTTTTTCTTTTGGGGTTAATTACAGTTTTTTTTGCGGTACCACCAGATCTTCCCGATATCAGTAGTTTCTAAACCAATTAACCATTCCTATACATCCAATGTAATACTGGATTAGATTGGAAGCAGAACTTTGGCAGAATCGGCTTTTAAAAAAAAAAAAAAATTAGCCATGTGCTCTGGGGCATACTTTTTTACATTTCTGAATTTTATATATTTTGATTAAAAACCGCATATTTCAGTGAACTTGCACCAAATCTCAAAATATAGTATCCAAACTAACATCATTACTGTACCCCCCTGTAGCGCCTCTAATATTCTTTCAACGCCCTTAACTGATAGAGCTGTATCGATCTATGTACTATTTTTCTGGTGTCTGAGACATGAAGCTCTCTCTTGAAACATAGTGCGGTAAAACAAGAAATTGGCAGATCAATCCAACTTCATTGGCATAAGGCTCAGCCAGAGGTTTCATCATAGAGAGTGTGCATTCTCAACCATGAACGTTCATCACAGCTGAGCTGACTGAATGATGTCCGTTTAGATCAGTCCCTTTTGTACCATGTTTTAGGCGCTCACAGACAACGGGCAGCACCATGTCTCTCATTAGAACTCAGTTCCTCACTCTTTATTTTAATATATTTTGTTTTTAAATAAATTCTAATATTATGAATTTTTGCTATTTAAAGGAGGATTCACACCAACCCGACACGCTGTGTGGGGGCAGGTCTGCTCAGGTCTCTATTGTCTGCCCCCGTCTCACCTGCAAAGACTAACATGTACACTGAAGTGACCTGAACCCCAGACCAAGGCTGATGTCTGCACGGTGCTGTACAATCCCCATTCATACGCTGTGTGGTCGTAGTCTCTGGCGAGTGAATTGTTTTCTCAGAGTCCTGTCGCCTTTTTATTTTTGTTAATGTCCCAATGAAGTTCATATATTTCTCTGTCTGTTGATAAAACGGCGCACTGCATGTATGGCACAATTAGTGCGAGGGGGCCAAATTTAGAGGGTTTAATAACTGAAAAACACAGAAAAAAATCTCTCCTCCTAATATCCAGCTGATTTGCTTGCCAGGCGGTAACACTCGGCCAATCACAGCGCTCCTAGTGCGGTGACGAGAGATGCCAATTTCACAAACGCACTGACCTGCACAGTTCACACACCGATATCGTGTTTGTATGAAAGGACCTTTAAATGAGCACAGAAAACAGTTTTTGGACTTTTGACTTCTGTGAATTTTTTGGACCTTGTTGATTTAAAGTTTTAGAGCGCCTGACTTGCAGTGTCATCCAGTTGATAACTAGGGATGGGTACCGTTGTTTTTTTCCGATACCACTACTTTAACGATACCTGCTTTTCGGTGCCGATACCCATGTTGTTTTAATTCAATTAAAAATAACGTGTATAAAAAGTATTGTTCAGGAAAAAGTCCTAAAACGGCACAACAGAAGCTACACAGGCCTCAGCAGCGTCACCTGTAGCTTCGTATTTTGAGCACAATTTCTACTTAAGCAGCGATTAAAAAAGAGAGAAAGGACATTATTACCTCCTGAGCTGCAGAGACAGACCAGATCCACATCATGACACGGTTTCTTTCAGCCAAAACTTTCTAAACACACTGCGACGAAGTGAAAGCACTCCACACATCAAAGATCCTTACATGGTGTGAGCGCTCACTCTGCCACTAATAATTTACCAAAAATGTCAAATACAGAGTGAGCGCTCACTTTTCCACGAACAATCTTTGATATTCCCCTCGCTGCAGCTGCTTGTAAAGTTGTAAACAACAGCACGTAAGCTCAGCCTCCGTGTCGCTAAAGGTAAAGACGTCTTTCTTGTCACTGCTCTGTTTTGCTTTTCAACTATAAACTCAAGTTTCTTATTCAGTCCAGTTTATTTATAACTGGTTTAGTTTAGCTCTGGGTTTTACAACCGGTGTAAGTCCTGACTCAGTCCTGGCGCAGACCGCGGTTCTACCATCTCTATTACAAACGTTTAGTACATTATAGCTTTGCTTCGCTCCATTTGTGCTGAAGCGGCTCATTATCAGCGCACACGTTCATGTTGCTTTTTTTAGACTCACTGGAGAGTCTAAGAAGAGAACAAGAACCGAAAGTTGGCACCGAAAGAATTGTAGTTTTTTTCGATACCACCCCCGACCGGAGCTTTTCGGTCGGTACCAAGTAAGCACCGTTTAACGGTACCATAGACTGTTAAAAAGAATAGACAGCTCCTCCTCACTCCTCCCCGTTACCATAATGACCACGTTCGAGGGGGAAATCATGGCGGATTTACAGACTCCTCCTCCCCAGCTCTGACGAAGCATGTTCGTAATAAGGGCAAAAGGGCGGGATCACACTGTAGACTCGGCCCTTGCGTGACGTGTAGCTCGCGCAGCTCCAATGCCAACAGTCCGACCTCCGTTAAGTAGGAGATTAAAAAAAAATTTGTTCGAAAACCAGCCTGGTTTCTTTTTTTGACTAACCCAGCGTTATCTCAGGAGGAATATGTAGCCATATTAAGTGTTGAAAAAATTTAAACCAGGCATTAAAGTTGTTTTAACGTGTCTAAAGTCCAATGCTTTTCAATGGGGGCCTAGCGGCCAAATGGAGGTACTACAGCAATGGCGGAGCAATGGCGGCCTCCAGTGTATACGGTCACAAAGCAGAGCAGCCAGCGCCCATTGAACGGTACCCATCCCTATTGATAACCTCAACTTAGTTCTTTGTTTCCCAGCAAGGTAAAGTGTAGCCAGTGGAGGGGAGGGCTGTCTGTGTGTGACTTTGCTGCTGGAAACAATGTCTTTCCTATTTTTAGTCAATAGATGAATGTTTGTTAGCGCATGCATCCTGCCTGTACTTGTCTTCTGGGACTACAAGGCTCACACACAGCACATCCTCTGGTGCTGGTTTTGAGGGAGGGGGGCAGGGGCTGAGCGGGACCGTCCTGAAACGATACAGCTGTTTTAAGCTCAGCTGTTGCTGGGCTTTCATTAGCCTGGTTTCTCCGTCTCGCTCTTGCTGTCGACCTCGTTCCATTCTCTCTCTAAAGCTCGCACAAACGGACAGGATGAAGCACACGGTGTAACATTTGTCTGAGAAACATCAAAGAATGAGTGTTTTATTGCTGCTTTCAGATGGTCGTAGAAGCAGCTTACCATATAAGTATAAGATCCAAAGAAGACATGTCCACAATTAGAAAGTCTGATGTTGTACCGCTCTGTCATTGTTGGCTATTTGTTACAGGTCTACAATTTATAACAGCGGTTTTGCAAATTGTGACAGAATACCACCCAGTCGTTTTTTCTGTTGTTCTGATTTCTGCTTTCTAATTTGGCATTATTTCATCCAACTTGATGATGCTGTGGATGCATTTTTCTTTTCTCACATGTTGTGGCACTGGGTCTCTTGGTTTTGAGAATAACCGATGATCTCCTACAACATTACACTCTAATGCTGGTGTCTTGCCTTACTCTGTCATGATCTTTGCCCTTCTGAACTCTCCAGCAAACAGCTGCTGAGAGTGTGTCGCTGCCGCTCAGGCCAGTAAGGACTAGTGGACTGTCTCTGTTATGCATGTTTGCTTTTTGGTCTTTCACACAAAGCAGGTGCAAAGATTTGTTTCTTTTGATCATTCGACTCCTTGTTTTTCATCTGCGTCTTGAGAAATTGCTTCTTCATTCACAGTCTGTATAGAGGGGCTGCAAGATTAATTTCAGTCAAATTGAACAATGTTGCAATTGGAAAGGTAGCAGTAGTCATCAAATCTGCTACAATTTTTACAATTTGACGTTTTATTGATTTTTTTATCTGTTTTCTTGTAATTTTATCTGCAACTGTGAAGCACTTTGAATTGCCTTGTTGTATGAATTGTGCTCTACAAATAAACTTGCCTTGCCTACAATTTACATTGTCTTCTGTACAAAATAAAATGTTCTTACCTCCATGGCCATCTGCTCTTATGTGTAAAACCTTCTGACTCTGTTTTCACCTCTACAAATATGTATGTTCAGCTTGTGATTCTCGTTATAGTTTAATTTTGATTTGTGATTTCAATCAATGGCTATTAGATATTTGCTCAGTCGCACGCTTCCTTACTGTAGTTTTATCAGCCCCGAGACTAGAGACTGGGGCAATGCCATGTTAGGGGAAGTCATGCACATAGTGCTGGTGTGTGGGTGTGCGTGCTCTGTTTGGCAGGTTCAAAGGGCTCCGTTACGGTTCAGGACAGATCTTTTTATCTCACAGATACTCGTCAACAAAAGCTGAAACTCACTCCCTGCTGCTGAGCATACTCAGCAAAGTACTGGGCAGAAGATGGAGAGGCGTGTGTACAGCATGTTCTTTTAGTCAGTGCAGTCATTATGTGTAGAGAAGGAGAAGAGGCATCTCTGTCCTTAAAGACAATTTCTGTTTTCAATATAAGTCTCGTTCCTCTGGAGGAGGTATCCGGGCAAGACTCACAGCTAAGCCACACATGCCTTCCAGTGGAGCGGAGCGAGCTGCGCATGAAGGAGGAGGTGGAGGATGTACAATGAGAAATAAAGCACTTATTCTCTGATATGCAGTTGCCGAGGACTTAAATGTGAAAATTAAGTTAAAATCAATTTTGTGTGTTGTCCCCATTTATGAAGAACTGCTGCCATACCTTGACTTGGCCATTGGCACATTGTTTGTCCACTGAAGCACATGCTTTGGATTTCCAATACAGTTCTGCCGAGAGACTGTACATCATAAGCCTTTATTGAAATGAAAACAATGCTCAAATCAATGTGTCATGAGCTGCTTCCTCTCCTGTTATGGGCACAATAGCGAAATTACCAATTGAAGCTTCGGTAAAAAGTTGAAACAAAAATGTTTAGGTTAATCATTTGTTATTCTCGTGCTCATTGATGCGCAAGACATTCTTATCCCTGGTCCAACCAAAGATGGTAGATAAACTGTAATCTCATAATTCAATTATACCGACTGAATGGCGGACTACAAAACACAACCCACCTCCTAATGACAATGTTTTCTCTGATGTGCGTCCAGTGAAACAGCAGTGCGAGTGAAAGGAAAGTTTTTATTTTGTTTTTGTTGATACTGACAGACCTGTTGTTGTCTGCAGGCAGCCGAAACCGTCCAACTTCCTGTGGCTGGTTTACACACTTGTCATTTCTAGAAAGAGGGCATTGTTGTACCAGAAGTGTGTGTGTGTGTGTGTTGCGCTCACATAATTGTACGCCTCGTCAGGTTGTAGCACGCTGCGCCTCTCACGTCCCTGTCTCACACAAAGCCCCGCGGCGCTGTCCGTTAGCCCTGTTTGTCAGTGTGTTTGGTGAGAAGTGGGGATGACATGTTTTGGTAGCATGCAGCGCTCTTGTGTAAATACGGACATAGTTTTGTTTCAGTCCGCCTTTAGCGTGCTGGCGATACAGAGCGCTGTATTTCAGAGGCACTGGGGGCGTGTTGAACAGCGGCTTTGACAGAATAATAGTATGCACTTGTTGTAGGCATCACTCTAAAAGAGGGCACAACAAATTACACGGTGCAGCAGAAAAGGGCTTGCATGGGCTTAACATTTTCTGTGCACCATTTTCACCATTCAGTATTTGTCTTGTAAAACTGGGTACTTTGCTCTACATGAAACGTCTCCTAATGCTGAAAGGCCGAGCAAATAGATCACAGAATACAAAATCATTGCGCGCTTCTTGGTAGGTGTTTTCTTCTTTCTTCAAGTTTGTTTTTGTAGCCTCTTTGCTTTGTTTGTGTGCTAAACAATTCTTGGTGTATTTTGTATTTAATAACATTATAATCTAGCCGTCAATGTTAAAGTGGGTGAGGTCAAGAAAGAGGAGGGATGGCGTAATGTGTGAGTAAAAGAGTTGTTGGCGTGATTAATGGGTAGATTTACTGACAGAGGACACGACTTAAAGGCAGAAAAAAATGAATGAAATAACTGAACTAAGCTGCCTCTGGCCATTGTGTTCAATGTGATAAAATACGTACTTGTGTTAAATCCATTTACTGAGCATTACTGTTGTGACTCTACGCTCTGCTCTTCTCCCTCATATCACCAGAATATCTTATCTTCCAAATAGCTTTCAGGGCACTGCTGCATTAGTGGTTTCCCTTGTGTGGGCTGCTGCCGCTCGAGCCACTGACCAATCCCCTCAGACTCATAGAGGAAGACATACAGATGGTATCGGCTTCCTGAGAGAGACACCACGCTCTGCGGCATTGTTAGGTCGGCCTTTTCCTTGTTCATCAGCCGTGGAGGGAAACACTATAGCCAGTCAGAGCCCCTGACAAGATCTCGACTTCCTCTGCTTCCTCTGCTTCCTCTGCTTCCTCTCCACGCGTCTGTCTTCAGGTCATTGACTGTAGGAGTTGAACTTGGGCTGAAAAGTTTAAGCCACAAATCAGGCGGACGCCGTCCTGGACACACTGATCTACTGCTGTGCCCACATGAGACGGCCCTCTGCTCTGGGGCCCTGCCCACGCGCCTTTGCCACACGCCGGGCACCCTCCTCTGTAACGATCACTGTGAGTTACAGCTGCGAGGCCACCATGAAAGAAACTCAGCTTTTGATTAAGAGGCAGAGGAAAACATGCAAGGCTTCTGTTGGATGAATGGAATTGTTTCCAAAGAATGATTAATGAATGAAATGGAAAGTCCTGTGCTCTCTGCCCCTGCTCCTTTGTCAGGTTTCACAAAACCGACGTCTCCAAAGGGTTCCTGCTGTGATTAGCACAGCCTCTCATACGTCTCGAGTCGCCATGAAGCGATTTTTGTAAGCACCATATTTATAACCGGACTGCCAAAAAAGGAAAAGACTAAACAAAACATTTGCGCAGCCTGGTGCCCTTTGGTCTCTTAAGTAACCTGTGTGAAATTACACTATTGACTTTCTTGTTTTTGTGTCGACTGATGATGGATGTATCTAATACCCTACAGCGGTGGTACATGGGGTACCTTAATTTCTTCTCAAGGTACCCCATAACCCCCATAACCCCTCGAAGGTGCAGCCAGTTATTTAGATAAGGATCCACTAAACTTAGATTTATTAGTACTTAGTTGTGTATTGTGTTTAAAATAAAGCTAAAATACTTTTCAAACCTTTTACAGCAAAACATCTAAGTAACAAGTATCCAGTAACTTTTCTTTTATAACATTAAAATACTATTCAGTTTCACCTTTTCAGGTCTGAAATCATTCCAAGCACCCCCTTGCTTACGTACAGCCTGGGATCTTTGTGCCTCTGGTTGGACAATTGTGTTGGCCTACAAAATTGTGCAACCGTTGTTGAACTGGTAGCCCTGAACCCTGTCCTGATAAAAGGCCAAAGTGGTGGAAGAATACAGATAATTGTGTTAACGTAGCATTTTTGAAAATGACATAATTGTATTTATTTGGTAGAGTTTTTTGAAGGGTCATTTGTCTCGATCTAAGAAGAACAGTGTGTCTATACACTATGCAGCGGTGTCTCCTTAGCCTCGGTACAGAGCAGGGGAAAGGACGGCGTCTAAAAAAAGCACAGTCACCCACAGCGCAGGCTGGTGCCATGGCACTACATGTGTCTAGGGGAATTTCACAATTGGGGTTAAAGTAATAGATCTTTTTAAAGTGTATGTGATATAACGGGAAACATGGCTCGGTTCAGGACGCTGCTGTTGCTGTTTTGTTGCTTACGTTATCAGTTTAGATCAGGGGTCGCAAATTAAATTTCACCAAGGTCCGAAATGAAAACAAATTGTCAAGCAAAGGTCCGGAACATACGGGGTTAATTACGGTTATATGGGGATTTTTAAGCCTTTATTTATTCTATTACTGTGATTTGAAAATAATGTCATCAATTGAATCCTGTTGTTGTTTTTTGCTCTAAAAATACGTTTTGGCTCCTAAATAGTTAAGTGGAAGCTCTGCACACCTGAGTCGGCGACAGGTGCGTTGAAGAATAGAATACTTAACTTGGAAAAAAGGCTCCCGCACACTGTCTCACTCTTTTACTTGGCTTTTATTGCAGCAACGTTTCGGTCACTCTGACCTTCATCAATGTTTGATGAAGGTATAACGGGAAGGTCAAACATTGATGAAGGTCAGAGTGACCGAAACGTTGCTGCAATAAAAGCCAAGTAAAAGAGTGAGACAGTGTGCGGGAGCCTTTTTTCCAAGTTAAGGCTCCTAAATAGTAGAAATGCATCTATCGCCTCTATTATAAACAATGTGCACATAATATCTCACAGTGATTTGTTTCTTTGCTCAGTTCAACACACTGAGCCCTGCTTAGTCCAGGTTTAATCCTGGTTCAGACCAGGCTTAGTCCTAGTTTGGTCCAGGTTTAGACCAGGTTTTGGCCTGGCTTAGTCCAGGTTTAGTCCTGCTTTAGACCAGGTTCTGACCAGGTTCTGACCTGCTCGCTGCCGATTGGGAAACAGCCGAGCTGTTATCGCACTACGATCGCACGTGCATATTTAATTAGGGCGTCCTCTGTTTTTATTTTTTTAACGAGCCGTATTTCAGTCATTCCGAAACAATTTCTAAAAATGTAAAAAGTACCATGAAGCAAGAGGTAGGACTTTCTTTTTCTGTTCCTCTGGGCTGTTTACTGCTCTGCTGCAGTCAGAGGGTGAGGGAGGGAGAGAGAGCTCGTCTTAGGGGATTCAGGGTCGGGTCCAAATTTCGGATTCAAGGTTTGGGTCCGGACGGGCTGGCGCATGGGTCCGGATCCGGTCCGAGGTCCGCCGTTTAGTGACCTCTGGTTTAGATACTACCTGCGTCTATTGTCTGTTATGTTTAGTGTTTTGCATAAAGAAGAATAGAAACCGCTAATGTCATGAACACCAGACACATGACAGCTCTGTTACATGTGGAGTCAGCGTCTTCTCTCTGCGGTTGAGCCTCTGCAGTTGTATGTTTTTGCCCCTTCTGCCTTTTCCCTGTTGGGGCAGCACATGATCAGCCAAGATATACGGTAGACATTCATTTTAGTCACTTTTATCAAACGAATTCAAAATGTTGACCACCAAGAGTACACCTTGTTGTGAATCTGACTTGGAATTCTCCTCTTTTCACCCTTTGTATATTTTTTAGTATCTTGTGATGTTTACCTTGAATTGTTGCATACTCATATTTCAGTCACACTCATATTCATGAGCCCATGAGTCAATAGACCAGAGCACAGCTGGTTTCTGTCAAAGGAGTGTGACTGCGGAAGCTTTTGATCTATTGACTTTCCTAAACTGCATACAGCGAAGTTTATCTTTGCAAAAAAGCAAAGGAAGAGTAAACCCTGAAGTGCAAAATTATGTTTCAAGTAACACCTGCCCTGAGAGTGAGGAAAATATTTGAGCGGCACGGTAGCCCAAATATCGTCCTTCTGCAGCTAAAAGGTCCGGGTTTGATTCCCGGGGTCTTTCTGTGTGGAGTTTTCCTCCAGGTACTCCGGTTTCCCCTACCACTAAAAAACATGTACAATAGGCCAGAATGAATGTAGTGCGAGTGAGTGATTGGTGGTTATTATCAACATCTTCAGTGTTCCTGTGAGGCATTTACATAAAGCGTTGCTCAGTCGGTTCTCTGCGATGCGGGATGTGGAGAAATGGGCCGATTTTAATGAACATTAGGACTGCACATTATATCACCAGGAGTTTACGCTCACAGCATTATTAGGTGACACAATATCCAGATCACAAGAAGCTGCAATATGTCACAATATCCCTGAGGTTTTCCATTTGACTGAGATTTACACATTTTTTAACAAACCCAGCCAAAGACAAAATGAACAGCAGCTTAAAAATGTGCCAAAGTTCAGTTAAGGCACGACTTTCCTAATTTAGTTCATTTTTAGCTGTGTTTTGGTCCTGTTTTGTATAACCCTAAAACATATTTATGAAGCTATTAAAATATGAAATGTGTGAAAGGTTAATTTCAGACGTAATCTAAAATAGCCCTGCTGCTCCGTGCTAACGTTGCTCTCCTCTCGCTGTCCCAGATTAGACTTCACAGCGATTGACCTTCAGTGTGGGTTGGTCCGTCAGCGGCATGTTAAGTGACGCTGTGAAGAGGCTGTTCGCCGCGTCCGCTCTCGCACACGGAGCTGTACCGCGGGGCTCGGCTCAAACAGGCGACCTGCGTTACTGTGGACGACCCGATGTGTGAGAGGCCCTTCCCTCTCAGCTCCGGATCAATACAGTGGCCCCTGGAGCTTTGTGAGGACGTGTCACTGTTGAAGGCAGCACAGCGGGACTTGTGTGCTTTGTGTGTACACATGTTTTGTAACAAATGATGCTATATTTATCCACCGCCTCATGAAAGATGTATTTTTTACAATGTACAGCAGTGGCTCACTTGTTAAGGTGCCTGCCTGGTGATATCAGTGCTTCTAGTTGTGATGTCATACCAAGGGTAAGGTGTGCTTTACTGATCCCCACAGGGAAAATGTGTCCACTGCATTTGACCTTTTTATTTGATGCCGCTGGGGCAACCGCACCCGGGGACCCATCTCCAGATGTTGAGCCTGGCAAATAGTCAAAATAGAGCCTTAATTTATGGTGCAGGTGTTTAGTAGTGCTACTAAAAAAGTGTCCTTGGGCAAGACACTTCACTCAATGCCTATGTGTGAGTGGTTGGTGTTGGTCGGAGGGACCGTTGGCGCAGATGTGTGCAGCCTCGCTTCTGTCAGTTTACCCCAGGGGAAACTGTGGTTACAAAATGTAGCTTACCACCATCAGCATGGAGTGAATGAACCCCCCTCCCTTTCATGCGAGAAGCGCTTTGGGTGTGACTTGTGTCATATAAAAAGCGCTATACAAATAAGATTCCCTTCCCTTCCCTACTATTTTATATATTGATATACCCATACCAGTGCATTTCACATAAATATCATGCTGCTCACTTGCTTGAATCGAGTGAAAGGAGTCTGGGGAAAGTGGTTACTTTTATTCTAAGCTTTAATCACACTTCCTATGATTGCATAAATCCTCTTGTCACTCAGAGCTTGACGCGAATGAGCAGCAGGAACAGTGATTGGGGACAAATTGTGGAAAGAGTTGCATTAAAGTTAAAAAACTCTGAATCAAGATATGATGATTTATCACAGGGATCAGATCATTACGATTTTGTTTATTATTGCCGGATCGTCCAGATGATCCACAGTGCCATATACCGGATGCTACTTTTGGAAAGGGATTTTAATAATCCCCTTTGAAGTGACACATCACTCTCTCTAGATTTTCCTCATGTATACTTCTACCACTACCACAACCAAGTTTACTGTAGAAACCCTGAGAAAAGTTGAATATGCTGTCAGTGTCAGTGGTGACTGTATAGGTAAGTGTCATAAAGGCTTCTTTTGCAAAGGGATTATAATAATCACATCATGGTAAGAAATTCATATCATGATTTTCTTTGGCCTTGTTCATGGCAGGAGCAGTGAGTGCGGAAAAATGTATTGGCACGTAATGACTTTGAAACCACTGGACGACGATATGACTCTAAAAAAGCAGATAGTCAGAGGGATCAGATCATGATTTGTTTTTTCCATCATATCACAGCCCGAGTGTCGCGTCCCTCACTGCTGCTCTTTAGCCCAACACACTGACCCACTTTGTGACTTTAGTGCATCTGCAGTGGCACTCTTCACCACTGCACCCAGCTCCTGCTGCATGTAGGGCAAAGAAGAAGACTAATTTGTTTACTTCGTCCTTTTTAAAGCGACCGCAGGCTCAGGACACTCTCATTTTGGAAGTGCTCTTGACTCCGAGGCCTCAATTTAGCTCCGGGTTTGATGTGGAATCATTTCTCTTCAGCAGTGGGGCCTATAGTTAAGATCTCCAACAGGCCAAACTGGTGAAGTCACTTGGTGCTTCATTTCCACTTCTTCCACTAAAACGTCAGACTTGGCTAAAGCAAGTATTTCTTAGCTTCTCCTTTCTGGGATTGCCTCACAATTTATCTTCAAACGAGTTTAGGACTTGCAGAAACGTTGGGCTTGTGACTAGGTGGTTGACACTTTGTGCGTTCCTGTTCCTGTTGTTCCTTATCCCAGTAATATGACTGAGGTTAAGGACCATGTTGACCAGCAAATCACAGAATTGCGTCTCCCTCTTGCACACTTTAGTTAATTTGTGTGAGAAAATGCTCGAACATTAGCCAAACATGTTAACAGACTAATCTTCTGTGTGAGGCTGAGCACTGTTACAGTGGAGAGTAAACATGTACACGCGCTCACTGAACTAAACGAGATTAGGCCCGGGACAGTCTGTTACTCTGGTTTGTTTGAGGATCCTGCAGGCTGTAGTTGCTCTACAAGTGACATGTTCAGACTCTGTTCAGCAGATATCGATGAAGGCTTGAACTTGCATTGACATAACAACATAACATAGAATAAAGGAAAAAAGACTGTCATTGTACAATGTCTTGACATATAGTGTCCCTTTGACTTGAGGCCTGTATTTAGATGCAACTATTTTTTCCCCCCTAATCAATTAATCTGGTGATTTTATGTTGTTTATTTTTTGGTATTGAATAATCATTAGACTACAAAAGGATTCTTCAGGACATTTTGTTAGAGTAGAGTGACAGTTTGGGTCATTTTCTCATGTTTTCCCTGCTCTAAGTGACAAAACCCCTTCTCTCAGAACAAATTAGTTAATGAATATTTCAAGACTTAAGAGAGTTATCCTTTGGCCTGTACAGTATGTTCATCTTAAAGTGCTCCTGTTGTTAACCTTTTATGGAGAAAAATGACCCCTGACCACTCGATGAAGTGTTCTTGGGACCATGTGACCTACAGATATGGACTGCACACGTTACTTATGTCGCTGTACACCGTGTTCCTTTGCGATGGAGCCAGTTTTGCAGACGGTGCTTTGTTTGAACTGCAGCCTGTGAAGGTGTGAGCGCTGAACGGCATGCTGGGAAAACGGGGAGGAAGACGAGCGGACGGCTTGTGATTCACCATCGCCTCCTGTGAGTCACTGATCACACCGGTCCATCCTCCGCGGCGTGCTCCGACTTGAGTCTCGCAACTCAATCATTTCTGTGAAGTCTCTTCCTCCGAGCGCCTTGATGTTGTCAATGCGATGATGCTTTCATACGGCGAGGTACAACCTGACAAAACCCAGAATGTGTGCAGTAAAGTAATGATAATCCAGCACCAAAGCGCTAAAGATCGGGAGATGGAATTTGTGGTCGCCCACTGCCCCTGACAGGTAGGCTGAGCAGCATTACAGGCCCCCACCTGGCCCCCTCGTGTGGCCGTAACTGTAAAATGATCTAATAATCCTATGCTTTGCACCTACAATAAACCGCAATGTCAAGAACCAAACCTGAACGTTCATTTTAGGCTAACTACTAGCTTGTCAAACAGCATTTTGAATAAGGCATGTTTTTAAAACATTTTATAGGTACAGCTGGGTACCGTTAAATAATACCAGTCTCAATTCAAATGGAAAAACAAGTGAAACACAAGTAGAAAAACATTTGAAAAAAGGGTGCAAATGGGAGAGGGGGGTAATTGAAACATGGAAAAAACTGGGAAAATTTGGGGATAATTGAAAAAAAAAAGAGAACAAAATTGGGGAAAACACTGAAAAAATTGGGGGAAATGTAGGGAATACATTTTTTTTTCTAAATGGGGGGAAAATGAGAAAAAGTTGGAAAGTTGTTTTTCCTCCCTTTTATATTCAAAATAAGTTCCCTAATGATTTCACCTCAAACAAATGATACAAATGTTAAATAAATTAACTGGAAGGAAAAGGAATAAATTAACATTATGAATCTGTTTTATGGTTCTATATGACAAATGTTTTAGTATAGGTATCGTAAAAAGTATCTTAAAGTACCGGTATCAGAAAAAAAGGACCGGTACCCAGCCCTATTTATGGGTGACTTTTTTTTTTTTTATATAAATCAAATTTTTTCAGAGGACCGACTATGCAGAAAATCCAAGATTGCCAGGCAGATTTTTTTTTTCTTTTCTTCAAGAAATTGTTGATTTGACATGGATTGGCCCAGAAGTGCGTTTTTATGGACTTATAGAAAGTTGGATGCCTAAATACATGTCCTCGCTTTGTTGTTGCACTTTTTGACTGAATGAAGTTTTGACACTACACTAGTGAGTTCGATTGATATTAGAGATGTCCGGGTCATCTCAGTCAGTTCATACAGGGCAGAGGGTAGTAATGGGATGGGAGGCTTGTTTGTTTTTTTGAATTTCACAGGCTGTCACAAGATCCTACATTTGAGGGTTCATCCTGGGAAACTCGCCTTACAGCTTTGACAGACACACAGTTTTAGCTGAAGGTGTCCTGCTAGAATTTGATTTGGATTTGTCTGTGAATGGAAGAAGTCAATCGTTTTAAGTTCATATGAATCCTGAACGAGCTTTGTATCCTTATAAACCCATGATAACAGTGTAACGTGCAGTGACTAAGCTGATTGCATTTGTATGTTGTCAATCATAAGCCCAGCACAACGGTTTATTGTTGGGTGGAGTGAGACACCTACTGGACAAAACAAGTAATGCAACAGAAAGAATATGTTGAAACAAATGACACTGTTAGTACACTTGTTCAATCATTGGTTGACTGTGTTTACAACATGCCACTTAGCAATGTCAAAACCCCATGCTGAAAGGCGGTCTGATCCTATACTTGGCTGTGCAACAAAAAAACACAAAACAAAACCCGTTTCTTTCTCCCTTTTCTCGCAGGCAGCGGACGTCGGCCTCTGAGTAGGACCTGATCGAGCCGGACAAGTGTGCGGACATCGAGCCCTTCACGATGCACATCTGACACACAGATGTAAGTAATCTCAAAATGTTTAGAGATTTAGAGAAAGGTTATTGTTAAGACGTTCATCATAGTGTGCAGAGGGAGGGCCATTAACTTATTTAGATGGATAACATCAGTTGCATAATTATCATTTTATTTCAGTGAAGCAGCAATTTTAATAAAGAAATGTTGGGCAGAAAAGTTATTCTTATTTGACTTTTAAAGCTACATAGATAGAGGTAAAGTTACAGAGCAGTTTGACTCATTTCCCATTGACTTAACATGGTTGGCACGGCAGCAGTTTAAAATTGTTTACCTCCTTCTATGTCACTTCTTGTTGGTGTTTTGATCAAGGTGTGTTTATTAAGGTTTTTTGTTAACACCCTGCCCCCCACCCACAGCCAGCCAGACCAGACACTAATCGTGCAGTAATAAACAATGCAATAATAAACAATGCAATAATAAACAATGCAATAATAAATAATGTACATTACACTGTAATATCCCCCGCATCCAAATCCCCAAACCGAGCAAGGAAAGGTCTCCAGATGTCATAAAATTTTTGGACTGAGCCTTTTGTTGTGTATCTGATCTTCTCTAATTGTATGTAAAACATGACATCCCTAACCCAGTGCCCATATACAGGTGGATGTGCATCCTTCCAATTCAATAAGATTATTCTTCGCGCTAACAGTGTACCAAAGGCTATCAAGCTGACTTGTGCCTTTGTCAGACGGGCATCCATAGTTCTTGTTGGTGTTTAATAAGGAAGTGAAACTATAAACATCACAAAAATGGCCAAACTAAAGAAAGCTGGGTGCAATATTTAGCAAAATCTTAAATAAAATTGGGTTAAGTATGTTCTGTGTCATATGCACTTTAATGTGTTTTAAGTCGTAATAGAAGTTGTCCTTTTGAAAATGTCTTGATTTAGCAAAAGCTGTGTGTGTCAAGCATACATTGTTGTCTAAAAAGGAAACATATAGTGGATACATTTTAATTAAGTGGTGGATGAGGCACAATCTTGTACTTTCAGAACTATACTTTAAGTTTGTAAACTAAAGCATTTTCTTGTTTTTCTATTTATTGCATAACGTGATTAGATAATTGCATGTGGGAAGTACACAAAAAGTTGGCAATTTTATGAATAAAAGTTTAATTATTTTTGAATATTAGTGACATATGAAGAGACACAGTGGCAAACTCTTAAACTGCATATAATGGGTTTGTGTAAGCTGTGAGGTTTTGCATCAAAGAAGAGGTGTTTAAGCTGTCGTCTGCACTGTTTTGCTGTTTTGACGGCATTTAACTCCCTATAGAGTGACTGGTCTTTTAATATTATTAGTCGATGTTGCCTCACAACCAGAAAGTCTACATCGCCCCCAACCTTTTACCTCATTATAGATTTATTTGATTGAGCAAAAGGTGAAGCAGTTTGCTCGTCATCGGTAAGTCACTTCAAAGCGCTTGGATATTGATAGAAAGTCTTGTTCTTGCGGCAGCTACATTAATTTAACAGCTAACAACCCTTAATGTAGTCGAGCAGCCTCTGGTTCCTGCGGCATTCACTGCTGCTGAATGAAGTGCTGAAGTCTAACGTGATGTAGTGCTGTTTGTTTGTATCTAACTGAGTACAACTTGTCGGAGGAAGCTAATGATTCTTAAAGCAGTGGCCGCTTTAGCCCGAGCATCGAGGCGACGCAGAGACTGATGGGCTGCGCTCAGGTAGTGTGCCTTTGGGGGGCATTTAGGATTCAAAGCACCTCCTTATTTTTCATCAGTTTCTGGCTGAGCATCGGGCAAACGAGGAGCCGTGTCTGGCTGTGATCCTGCTTCCCCTCTTGCACTATAATGTTACCCTGTGATACAACGATGATGATAAAACTGTACTGATGCGTTGTTTCATTTATGATTGGCCTTAACTGTATGACAAATGTACTTTTTCCAAACGCCAGTATCTCTACATGGATAAAAGTTCTTCAGCTGTTATCTGTACTTGGTAGTTTAAGTTTGTTAGTGACTCATTATCTTTTTATATACGGCAGCAGCACAGGGTGAACCAATCGATAAGGAGGGATTTAACTTCAGCACTTTTGCCTCAGATGGAAATACTCCGATGCGACTTTGCTTACATTTTTAGAACTATAAGAGATTGAGACTTAACCTTTTTTTGTTTTGGAATCTGCTGAGTTTTGTCTTTCAAACAAGCTTCCTGAAGTATCTACTAAACATGAACGTCCTGAATAAATCAGCACTTTAATCACCCCTGCTGTCACAGGCAACACTGACACATTTTACAGTTTAAAAGCATCATATACATGGGATTATAGACAGGACGTATTAAAAAATATCGGCAGTGCAATCAAAATCGGTCTTACAGCCTTATTGTGTAAAAAGATTCCAAACTGTCATAAGATTTCTATTGACTAAACTTATTTTTGATTCACACAATTATTTAGTCATGTGTGAGTGAAAGAACAGGCAGGAAAAGAATGAAGTGTCCTCGAGACAGCTGGCTCCAAACATTCACCGAGGATCTGCTCCTAATGCTGAGCCTGAGCCGCGTCTGTCTGTCCTTTTGCGGAAGTCCGGGATGTTAGGAGAGACCGACACCAGGTCCATATGGCGCACACAGAGGCCTGCTGGGATGAAGGTGAAAGCTGTCAAACACTTCAACCTTCAAAGACAACGTCCTGATTTAATCTGACATCTGACGAGCGTTGCATACCTACTATAATGACTTATTTTTTTGTGGTTTCTTTGCTCATTGTGAAATGCCTGTTTTTCATATGCTTTCAGAGGGAGTGGTGGGTTTCTCTGCTGCTGAGGACGATGAGCGGTTTCCTGCGCTGAAGGTGGATGCAGTGGGAACTATGGACATGCCCAATGGCCAATCAGTCATCACCACCACCGCTCTCTCCGAGGTTTGCTCATCGCACACTATCGCACACCGAGGCTGCAATCCAATCACTATTTGAATGTGAATTTTTGGCAGCACAATATGGGGTCTTAGTATCTATAAGACCTGCTAACCCTGTAGTTTAAACCTCTACGAACATGTAAAGCTTGTCATTCTCCGTTTGTTTAGCAGTTCTTGTTTCCGTCTGCTCTCAAGTGTTATTGCTCCAGGGCATGTTTGCACTGTGAGCTTTATCTGCATTTTTAAACATAAAACACACGTCTACTTGCAATACTGCTTTACCGTATTTATTACTTATTGGAGCTTTGTTTAACCAGGTAGGGCAACTTGAGAAGCAATTTTCATTTCCAACCTGGCCTTAAAAGACAAAAAAAAAATGTCTTGACTGTAACAAAACTGCCAGTAACTTTTGCAATGACCTTCAGTGACAGTAAGATACAAAAGACATGCTACAGTGTGTCTGTTCTTATTTGATGCATTTAACAGTTGATCACGTTTATGTCAATTGTATTACACCTATACCTTTCATTCTAAAGCGGCGTCCACTACAAAAAAAGCTACCACTTCAGCTTACTCTTCGCCCTCTGTCCATTTCGCTGTTGACCTTGCACATCACTGTCAGCAAATATAAAAGCTTAAGTTGTTTTCTCCATTTCTCTGTCATCAGAAGAGCAGCAGCTCGGAGTCCCTGAGTGAGAAGGGCTCAGAGCCCAAGAAGAGCTTTGATGCCGTTGTTTTCGATGTGCTCAAGGTCACTCCTGAAGAATATGCGGTAAGCGGTGACTGTTATTCCCTTCAATGCTCCTTGTAAGTTTAGCTCGTACTAGTGTGGACTGTCTTGAGAGAGAAATGTGTAGGAAGAGACTGTCCTCTTTAATAATTAATTCATTGTTTTGATGACTTTTAGTGACACGATGTTTTGTTTGAGCTGTAGTTTTATATAGGGACCAATGCATAATTGCTGAGTAAAAAATACAGTCCAGCAAAAAGTGACCAAAGTGTGCTCAATGTAGCCACAAGGAGGCACTGTTTGTCTGCCTTAATTCAAATTGAACTGAACTGTAATGATGGAATTTGAGGCCGATTATTTGCATTAAAATGATTAAATCATGTTCTCTTCACCCAGGGCCAGATCACACTCATGGACACTCCGGTGTTCAAAGCCATCCAACCAGAGGTGAGTAGCTTTAATTGATGAAACCAAATGTATCATGTAAAGCTGGCTATCAATATTGAGAGCATTGAAGAGAATTGTATACAGTGACGGGTAGTGAATCCTAATGTGGGCAGCGTGAAGAAAAACACTATGACTATTCTCCATGTAATTTAAATGCGAGTTTGGACTGACATTTATTAAGACTGGTGTTGAGTGCAAGCTGGAAAATTGCTTTCAGGGATTTGTGGGCCTGTTGCACCTGATTTACCATTTGAGATGGTCACTATTACAGTTTTAGAGCCCCAAATGTATATACAAATGAGTGGATGCTACCTGAGCAAAGTGTGTAAATGACTCTGCTGCTTATCCACTTTTGCATGTGCTACTTGTTTTGCACCTGAGCAAACGCTGGTAAATGACCCCTTTTGTGTTTCGTAATCAATATTATTAGGCCTGTTGTTGGTATAATGCAAAAACACAGTCACAGTGCATTCTTTCTGTAGGATGTGACTCTGTGAGGAAAACGGAAAGCCATGGATGTGATTTCTGGACATTTATCTGACAGCAGCAATATGTAACCTGTGTTTGAGGCTGGCTGCTGTGGCCTTGTAAAAGCACTGTATAAACCACAGTTCAGTGCAATGCGGTAGACGCTGACCCATTCCTGTAAAAGCTCCACTTGTCTTAATCCAGACCGGAAACTTCTCTAAGCACCGTCAATGCCCTGCTAAGTATGACTCTGAACACGTTGATTTTGTTGTGGATTCTTTGCGAGATGTACTACAAGTGTTTTTTGCATGTAATCGCGACAAATGAAATTGTTGTTCAGTGACGCTCATGAGGAATTTTCAGCACATCTTTTTTGCCAGCTGAATGCAAAGTTTTGTTCATGTCAAATACCCTGATTCCCTACAGTAAAAGCTTATTGCTACTTGTTGGTGTTTATATTAGTATTATGCAATGTTTTCCAGCCCAGTGTTTGTGTGCAAGAAAAGGGGTAGCTACTAGTCTCTGTCTGGCCCACTGCCCCGACTTCAGGTTCACTCAGAGGCTACTGGGGGATTTACAAAGGCCCGACACTCCGGTCTGGCTCGAGTGCATACTGTACGACTGACTGGGCAGCTAAGTGGGCTTTATATGCCTAATGAAACGTGTCCGTGCATGTATGGGCCATCAGAGCGATTTGAGAGATGATGGTTCATGTGGGCAGGGATGCGGCTTTCTTCAATAATAAAGTTTTGTACAGAAACCATAGTGTGGAGTTAAAGCCCTGTTCCTGATTTGACCAGATTTCAGAGCATTGTAAAAGCTTCTTTAGACCCTTCTGCTCAGAACAAAAAAAGAAGAAACGGAGACACCTTGAGAGGAACCACATTAACCGTGAGATCCACTCTTTTATTGAATGTCAAGATTAAAAGACATTTTCACCTGGAAAACCCCTAAAACCCCCGATCGACTGACCCACATGATCCTGGCAGGGTCCTCTCGGTGTAAAGACTTTTTCTCCCCAAATCGTACTGCTGCTTAAAACGGCTCACCGCTATAACAGCGCTGGACTTTAGTTTCCACTGCTGTCAGTCACTGCTCTCCCTTCACAGACGCGTGATGGAAAACCCAGGTGTGTGTCCGTCTGTCTCCTTGTTCGCCGCCTCAGATGGAAAATATTAAATAATGTGGTCAGTGCAGTGAGTTGTGCAACAATGTTTTTACTGACATTAGGCCCACTCTGCAACCCGAGCCCCCTCACGGTGCCGTTTTGAATGATGAGGTTAGGGATGTGGTAGTGAGAACACTGGACTGTGGAGAAGGGGAATACTCTGCAAGTAAAGGAAATAAAAGGTTATGCAATAGCAGTAGCTTGGTTTTTAACTGTAATTTCCTGTGAATTAGAAATCGTTAGACCAGTCAAATAAACATCAAGATTAATGGCTTTCTCATACTACCGCTGAAGTGACCTGAGATGCATGTGTTTTTTTTCTTGCAAATAACGGCTTTAGACGGGGTCCAGTCAGAAAACAATAGTTGCAATAATATCTAGGGCCCGACCGATATATTGGGCCGATATTTTCACTATCGGCTGAAAATTGGTCACAAGTTTGTACATTTATTTACTGTATTTTATGTAGACTTTTGCTTATAATTTCTGAACCATAAGAGATGGAGACTTACCCATTTTTGTTTTGGAATCTACTGTCTTTTGTCTTTCAAACAAGCTCACTCTGAAGTACCAACTATACATGAATATACAGCACCGCCTGCTGTCACAGTTCAACACTGACACTTTTAGAAGCGTCATAATAGCCACGTTTAAAAAATATTGGCCAAAAATAATATCAATGGTGCATATCGACATCGGCCAATCAAAATCCTCACAAATTGGCCTTTTGAAAAACCAGAGTGACCTCTGTTAGACACATTTCCTTATGATTGAAACCTTTACTGTAATGATAAATGTTTAACTATAGGCTATTTGTGTGAGAAATAAAAAAAATGACAAAGTAAATTACTTAAAATATCTGCCTTTATATCGGCTAGGCTTTTCTGCCAACCCCCTTCATATCGGTATTGGAGCCCAAAAATCCACATGGTCGAGCCCTAATGATAACACTCACTCCGGCCGCACAAATCAAATCGAAATGGCAGTTTTAATGGCTGCAATTGGCGAATCACAAAGGCTGCAAATATAGTTGCTCTGAAAACAACAAAATAATACATTTCCCATAGAATTTATTTCCCTGCCCTCCCTGTGTTTTATAACATTACAAACATGCTCTGAAATGCATGTTTAGTTCTTCCCTTCTGAACTTATTTAAAATGTGCACCAAGAACTAAATCCTAATTGCCCGAACACTCACTGACCTTTGCTATGACTGTATTCAGCAGTTAGATTCACCTTATCATGCTTCAATATCGAATAGTTGGAGAGAGTCACAATCAATGCTACATTTGTATCCCCATCAAATGTCCTGCTAAAACGACTGATTAAAGTTACTTCCATCCTGTACTTTTCTTTTCTTATAATGTTTATATATGTGGTTTAAAGAAGGATCAGTATTTCTATCTAGTTTGTGGTTTCAATTAAACGGTAGTTCCTCATAGTAGAAGATTGAAATGTGTTTTCATTTGGCAATATAACATTTCCCTCATTTTACACTGTTAGTTCTTTCATTATCTTTGTGACTTGCTAAGATGGCAGCCTAATGACCTGATCAACACATTTACTCGCGTTTCCTTTATTTCCTGTGGTTTGTTGTCGCAATGTTTGTCTGCTGCTCTTCACATACTTTCATAACGGTGCATAAAGATGTGCCTTTGTCTGTCATTATCGAGCAGCTCTGTTCTGTCTCGCATTTTATTGCATGTCTGGATTGACTTATTTCAAGCATTTTTCCATAATAACTATGGGAAGTCGTCTAAACCCTCATTGACTTGGTCCAGCAAAACCTATGCTCACTATTATTATTTTTCCCCCCCCCCGTTCTATAAATGTATCATAACGGCTCTAACTGTGATTTTGCATGTGAGACATAGACGACTGGATACCCAAACACTTAAGCTTTTGCATTTCTCTTTCAAATTGGCTTTACACCTTTTGTGAGATTTGGGACCGAGCTGGAGGGATTTGCTTCAAACGAGATTTGCACATTAATATGAAGCAGATGTGGAAACCGCACGAGAGATTTTGACCAGACTCTTGAATAAGAAAAGATAAGAGCCAATTGCATTAAAAGGAAAACTTGGGAATTAAAGAGACGTTGCAGGTGTTTCTTCTAAAGGAATTCAAATCATCTGTGCCAGGTTGTTTTGTGTACAGTTTCAGTCGAGCCACTAGACTTGTTTCTTCGTACGTTCTGTTACAGCGATTATTGTCGTGAAGCTCTGAAGCCACAGTTTGTTGCCGCTCTCAGGCCAGACTTAAACACATCTGCATTTGATCATATTCAAGTGACAAGTTCCGAGGCGCACGTTATTTATTTCCACCCTCCTCCTCACTGTATCACTTTTCTCTCGCATCTTTGAAAACAAAAAACCTGGAAAACTCGGCATCAGCCTTTTTGCCGAACGTCTGTCTGTTGTGAATCTCCTCCGGTGATGTATTTGTAGGATTCTCCGTGAAAGCAACAGGAATGAATTAAGTTTTTTTTCTTCTTCATAATAATCCCCAAAGACTGTCTGCAGCCATTTTTCAGTTGGTTTGCATAATGACCGGTTATTAAAATGACAAAATGGGAAGAAAGATGAGGGAGGACGCAGGAAAATATCACTAAATCTTTGTAAATAACTCAAATCTACTTTGTGTTTATCTGATGAATACTCGCACACAAGCCCGGCAGTGCATTGCGATGTACTCTTTTGTTGTTTTATTGATTACAACCTTCTGATAAAACCTTTAAGTATAGTAGTAGAGCAAGTAGCAGATCTATAATTTTGTCAATTTGCCTTCACTCTTTTCCTGAGGCTGCCCAGAACTACAACAAACAGCTAAAAAAAAAAGACACTACAACTGCTAATTATTAAATGGAACTTGTAACTTCAATCTTGTATTCTTTTTGTCCCCCAACACCGGGATGTAGCGTTATTTCTAAAGCCGTTTGAAAACTGAGTGATTGCATTTGAATGATAAAGACTGTCCACAATTGAAAGCTTCTGCCTTTTGTTACGCAGCCATGTTGACCTCAAACGCTGTGGTTTTTCTTGGCAGGTTTGCGCTTCCATCATCGCCGGCAGTTTACGTCGATTGTCAATTTCTCAAATGTCAAAGGAAGCGGCGAATATCATAAAACATATTCTTTCAATCAGTGTGCTCAGTGTTAGGCGAGAAGCGTTCGTTTCCATTAGTATTGTGGGTTTTTGTGACTAGCCTCGTCGTGTGGGAGTCTGCTGCCGGAGCGTGTTGTTTTTTTCGCTGTAACTATGAGACTTGATTGCCTCAGAACAAACAGATTTATTTTTCATTCATCGCGAGCATAATGGTAAACAAAGCCATGTCTTGGTAAATCGTGAATAAAGTCTGTTTTCTATCACTCTGTTGACTGTAGGAACGTCATACAGAATATATAAATAGAAGGCTGGACTGGCTGGATGTATTCAAATATTTGGACAGTGTCTATGGTCCAATGAATTTACAGTATATTTGCATTTAAAAGGCTTTTTTTCTGACTGAAAATCTGCTGTAAAGGTACAGCAAGATGAGGTGTATGCTGCTGTGGTATTGTTATTTGGGCAAGACATTGGTAAACGATTTTGGTGTAATGCAGGTAGGCAACGTGAGGCCCAGGAGCCAAATCCGGCCTCCCGCGCAGAACCTCTGGCCCCCAACTTGATTTTGAGAAATATTATGCAAATAAGAGGTCAAATACCTGTTAAAGTATGCAAGAAATAGTGTCCGTATGTTAAAAATCTCCCGGCAGAACATCCCAGTTTGCCATATATAATGTAAAACAGTGATTCTCAATTGGTGGGTTGGGACTCAAGTTTATAAGGAACTTTTATTTAATATTTTCCATCTGAAACTGCACGGAAACACAAACGGAGTCTGTTAAAATTAATGTTGTTGGGTTGTTTTGATCATAATTTCAGTTTTAAAGGCAAATCTACTGGTTGTTCAACAAAAACTTGTGTGAGTATGTGGCCATACCGCCTTTGCTGTGCCCAATCCCGTCAGATCTTGGAAGCTAAGCAGGGAAGGGCCTGGTTAGTACTTGGATGGGAGACCCGTTTGGTAACACCAGGAAGCCTAGCGAATGTAGTGAGTGAGTGGTTGGTGGTGGTCGGAGGGGCCGATGGCGCAAACTGGTAGCCTCGCTTCCGTCAGTCTACCCCAGGGCAGCTGTGGCTACAATAGTAGCTTACCACCATCAAGTATGGAGTGAATGAATAGTGCAATGTGAAGCGTCTTTGAGTGTCCAGAAAAGCGCTATATAAAACAGATGCATTATTATTATTATTATTAAAATACAATATTTTATACGATAATATGACAAATTAGTTTTATTTGGGTCGCGTCATGTCAGTAAGGTAATGTTTGCTCCCGAAGCCAGACCACCTGAGAACCACTGATGTAAACATAGATATTTGCAGAAAAAAAGTTATTTACTTTAGGCTACAATGGTGAGGTTTGGCCCTTGGTGTTTTGGCGATGATGAAAATCGATTTGAATCCCGGCTTCTGGTGACGCAGTCATGTCCTGTGGCAGAGCTCTTAGGCTCTATACCTGATTTTTATTTTTCACAGTGGAACAAATTTTGTTTTGTCCTTTACTGTATATAGTAACTCAGACATTTGTGAGGGAAAAAACACTCTAGATCTAATTTCAAAGCATTTGTATCATTTTCATGAACTCTCAGGCTAGTTCTGTGACAATGACTCTGAAAAGTGACCCTGTTGTGAAATGTGCCGATAAACTCGTCCCTGTGAAGAATCGGGATATGACAAATATGAACTTGGGAATGAGTTTGGATCACAACTAACACATTAAGTTAGTGGCTTCCTCTTTCATTGTTTGTAATAAAATATAATAAAGTTTTGGGCCTTTAACCCCCCCCCCCCCCTTCTTGAACAAAATGTGAAAATGGCGACAAAAATGAGGACGAAAATACAGCAACAAAAGAGTGAACAAATGACAAAAACATGATTAGAAAGTGATGATGATGGCAAAGAAGTGACAAAAACGCAGCAACACAAATGTGCCGGAAAACCAACAATAACACAAACACATGAAAAGGCGACAAAAACGTGATGAAAACATGACAATAAAGCGTCCAAACAGCAGGGAAAAAGGCGATGGTAGAAAGCAGTTTTGTAGGTCTTCGCTTTCAAATGAGGCGTTACACTGGCCTATAGGCTGTAAGCTCCAGTCGAAGCTTTTAGATTTGGGTAAAGCGGAACTGGAGAAAATGCCCTTGGTTAAGGCGGGGGTTAACTAACTACCTGTGAGTGGATATAGAGAGTGTATGTGAGTGAGTGCTTGTTGATGGTCGGACTGCCTTATGGCGCAGTTGTGTTTTTTTAATTTACATTTATATTTGTGATTTGATGAAGGTAAAACAAAATTGGTATCTGAATGCATTTGTCATTGTACTACACACAAAAGCAGATCCACAGTGCACGGATCACAAAAAAAACATTTTGGATATATTCACCCAATTGGCACTGGAAATAGAATAGTGATTTTCCTGTCCATAAAATGCAAACGCAATCATATTCAAAACTCTCCGGGTCTGTCATGTCCGCAGTGTCTGAAACACAGAAACAATAGTGCATTTTAATAGACAATTTATAAGCCATATTTTCCATGTCACATCTTTTCCACTGCTGCGGCCAAAACATGGACTTGTGTCATCTTCAGAGCATTTTGTCTGTGCAGCTCTCGACAGATTTACCATTACAGAACATCCCACTATTAGTTATCCACAGACTCATCTCCTAAAACATTGTGCTTCCCTGGCTGCCCTTTCTTTCTCCCCCCCGCACCCCTCGACATCTGTATCAGTTTTGCCTGTCCTGGCTTCGCTCCTATTATTGTCTAACATTGTCTGGGATGCACCAAGAAACAAAAAACCTGCATCAAAGATTTAAAAAAAAAAAAACTAAAAGAATTGTTCTGGTATTTTGAGATGAAGTCACTACAATTTGAGATGAAGTCACTGCTGTCTTTATGCACCTCCTCTAGTCGTCTGTTTGCTTTTGCACTCTGGACTGGATTCTTGGGAACTGCAGAGCTGTGAGGTGAGAGCACTTGCCTCTCTGCCGCCCTATACGGCTCATCACTGACTCCTTGCACTCTTCCAGTTTTTAAAGAACAATGTGCCAGACCGACATGTGGAAATGACGACTCGCCTGTGGTTTGGCCTAGCGGGTTTTTTATTCCTGCTTCATTTTACTGCCGTATTAAAACCTGCACAGCCGCCTCGTCAAAGCTTTTCTCTACCCAACTCTTCGTTTTTAAGTGTAGTTTGTGTAACCAACGCGAGTCAATAAAATCCTAATAGATTCTGGAGTGACTAAAAGAGACTAACTACCCCAATACAAATGTTGCAAGAGCACTCGAATTCACTTGATAAACAGTGATCCCTTTGCAGTCGGGCAATGCTCCATAGCCCTCAAGCTAAGAATTTATTTTGTGATTTACTGAGCCCATTTGCCAGGATTATAGAAATTGTTTTCCAAATTTCTAAAACAACCCAGATTGATATTAAAAACCTTTGTTATAAAAATAAAATAAAATAAACTCCTGTCAAAGAGTTAAAAAGTAGATAAAGCTAGCACATATCTCTACAAAAGTGCCACAACCCAATGACACAATAGAGATCTTTTTTTTCTTTTCTTTTTTCACTCAAACTTGACTGTAAATACTGCTAAAGTGGCGCTAGCCCGCAGTTAGCTTTGCCCGTTAGCCTGTTAGCTTCTTCTTTGTGTATTGCGCCTCCGACCCAGAGGCAGAGAAGTTGCAAGGAGGGTTTTCTGGACCGAGGGAGAAGAAAGACCCAATCATCCATTAACACTTGTATTACCCCCAGAGGGACTACGGAAAGGATTCATTAAGGTAAACAAGTGATTTAGTTCTTCTTTAAGATGAAGAGCTACTTTCAGTGATAAAACCCACAGTGTTTTGACTTTAGATTGTTGAACTTTGGAGCCCGAAGAGGACTTTTCTACCTGGGTGGCAGACAGTTCTGTGACAAACTCATCCCCATGCGGGAGCCTGCACACAGAGAGCGGTGTGAACTGGATGATTGACGCATGGAAAGGGGAAGCACTTATTTAAAGAAAGCTGACTTTGAATAAACATTGTGTGGTGACCAGACCAGTTGTGATGATATGCTGCTAAACCTGTAGCCCTTTTTTTTAATAGAAATTTCAGTGATTTTTCACTCAATTATTCAGAAAGTGCTTAGACTATGCTTCTTGTCTGACTATAATTTCTCATGAGAGTTGGTCAGACTAAACCGTTGCCTACATGGAGGTCACAAAGTGGGTGGGAAGTGAACATGAACAATAAACTTTTATAACTAAATGGTAATAATTGTCATGAGGGCGTTAAGAGGCAATTCAGAATCCAAGGTTTTATTCAATCTTTTATGAATACTGTTTGTATTATATTTTAAGTTTATTTATCAAACTATTGTGTGTAATGTAGCTAACTTCATTTTCGATTTACTAGCGATTTGCCTGGGTTTAGGGCGAAAATGTAAATCGAGAAAGGGGAAAAAAATAGGATGACCGCCTGTGTTCAATAATGGCTTAAAGAGTAAAAAAAAGTTGAATTGAAACTCCATCACTACGAGGAACTTCTGGAGACTGCCCCAATTTCCGATTAGGCTTCAGCAGCTAATACAGTAGTGATACTGTGTTTATGTTTTTCAGTCTATGGTTGGGAATTGGCAGAGGGGCCATAATCAGTGTCCTCTCCAGTGTACGACTCTAAACACCTCTCTACAATTTCCCTGGCTGTTTGTTGCCCATTGCAAAATGTTTCTCCAATTGGAGTCACAGCTTTACAGGGAGTTTTGAAAAGTCCTTTTTTTCCCCTGTAATTCTGTAGCCCTGTATGTAAATTGACTTTTGTCTATATTATACACAAATGGGACATACATTGCCTCACTTGAAATACTTAAGTGGCAATGGTGGTTGCTGTGGCTGTGTTCTTGGGTCAAAGACACTATTTTATTAGTTTATTGAGTCACTATGAGCCAAGATAGTTTGTATCTTGGTTCGTGACTTATTATAAGCAACATATTATTTATAATGATAATATTGTAACCTATGTAAAAATGTCCAGTTGAAATGTTTAACTTTCAGTGTTTATCTACCTGGATGAGATCAATCTTCTTTGGAATTGTAACCTATCGTTTACATACAACAATCCATAAGGTCCAATGCTCAAATGTACACTTCCAAAATGCTTATTCAGCATCCAGATAACTTGCCAAAGATTTTCATCAACTTGTCCCATCTGTTTTTGAGATGTGTTGCTTCCATGAAATGCGATTCAATACCAATTTCCCCACTTTATTTAACTTCCTTTATGTACAAAATCCTGTTTCGGTGGATTTTTCCAACATATCCCTGCTCTTTGCTCTTTCAATCTCCAGTCTTTCCTTCTGTTTCCATCTGCCTCTGATTATCTGTCTTTAAACCCCGGTGGATTGTTTGGTCGTGAACAGGCAGACACATCCTGACATATGTTTGGTTGGACCTGTCCCGATGTGGCTTGGGGTCATAGAGGTGGTTGTCATACTGGAAGTTGTCTGGGTGAGCGGGGATCAGAAATGGAGCTTGCGCAACATTTTTCCAACTGTTTAGTCAGTGTCGCTGGCCCCCGGACCGGCTGTAAAGGCCAAAGGAGGCTCGTAGTTCTCCTTTGCAGAGTCTGTGTGGTCTACAGTTCATTTGTAAAGAGTGCACATGAGGCCAGGCTGGTTCTCACGAGGGCTGAAATGAAGATTCAGAATCCAACGAGCCGTTAATAAATCTTTTATGAATACTCTGTCTGTTTTGTAATAGTTTGACATTGCTAAAACTATGCATTCAGGGGTAGACAATAGTAAAGTGGATCGTGTTCCTTTTCACAAATGAAGAGCACAGATTCCCGGAACTACAGTAACAATAAAGTTTATCTCTTGCTTTATCCTCCATCCTCTTTGTATTACTCACCAGTGCTATAAAGGCTATGTTTCAGTCCTGCAACTGTAAAAAAGCCTTAAAACGTTTATGTGTCTTAGCGTCTGAGAATAACAGTCGTGTTTGTGGCATGGCGTCCTTGTGTCCTCAAAGAACACCGGACAGCAAAGTATTACTCAGGAACTGAATTGAGTAGCTACTGATGAAGCGCATTAATCACTGGCTGAGTCCTCATCTGGATCTTATTTATCTCAAATTAGGTAATAATGTTATTAATTGGATAATCCATCCTGCAAAGCTAAAATCAAAACCACTAATAATATGCTTTTGGTTTTGGCAAAGCTGCGTACAAAGCCAGTCGCTGTTTTCCTCCCACAGTTTTCTCATGTGCTTTTATAAAGCTGGTATAGGGACGAATTTGACCTGGAGGACAGTCACTATGCACTAACCTAGTAATATGGGTAAAGCAAGAAGTTAAAGGGGGCCAGATGATTTCAAGATGAAATAAAGACCTAATGCAACTTTTTTTTCATATTTTTGAGTGTAAAACTGCATATTTTTTCTTAAACAAACTGTTTAAATACTGTACATATTAACTTGATTTTGAAATGTTTTCTGCCCAAAAGAAGCATAAGACGCAATAACTTTACACAATGGGGGTCCCAAGTTGTTTGCATGTCAATTTTTGGGGTCCAAGCCAAAATGTTTGGGAACTCCTGCCTTGCCTTACCTTGGCTCTAAGTGTTAGAGCAGTGGATCCCAAAGTGGGGTCCAGGGCCCCTGGGGGCCTTAGAGGACCTGCAGGGGGGCACCCAAAGCTTGTCTACAAAACAAATACATGGAAAAAATATTATTTATTTAAAGGAAAGTACATTTCTTTGCTACACTATACTCTTTTAAACCAGTAGTTGGCCTACAAACATGGCAAAATGTTGCTTTGTATGTTCTTTTATCTGCAAAAAAATACAAATTCCTCAGAATATAGTGTATATATAATATTATACGGGGGCTCCAAGAGATTTTCGGATTGATAAGGGGGCTGCGACGTCCTGCACTTTGGGAATGGCTGTGTTAGAGGATAACATTAAATCGCTATTTATCATACTGGGTCAAGCTGTAAAGTCGTACTATCCGTGGGTCAAGCTGTACAGCTTTTAATGTTTATTTAATGTTATCCTCTAACACTAAGTAACCAGGAAGTGAGCGAAAAAGGGCTCTTAAAGGGAAAGGGGTGATTTTGCACCACATCACACGATACTGTGTCGGGTAGAGATCAAGATGTGCTTGAAATTATGAACAAATGCCTGGAAAAAGGTGTAATACCTTTTGTGTTAATTTTACGTCATTGCTTCACGGAAAGCTGGATGACATTTAAGAGACCTGTGGTTGAATCAGGAATTTTAGATGTTTTTCTTTGTGCAAGGGAGCCCAGAATTTAGACAGAAGGTGCGCAAAATATTAGAAAAGAGGGCGACTGTCATCTTCTATCTTTGATTTAATGACTGAGACGACTCATTGCTTTACTGTAGAGTGGAGACCACTGAGTTTGTGACTGGCCTTGAATTTTTAGTACTATCCACTTCTGCAAAACATCCATTTATGGAGTGGGTTATATTGGTGTTTATTTGTCTCACTGTGCAAGTCTTAATATTGACCGTCATGTTTCTGTTTAGGAGCTGTCGAGTTGTGGCTGGAACAAGAAGGAGAAGCACAGCTCTGCCCCGAACGTCGTGGCCTTCACTCGCAGGTTTAACCAGGTGAGGTGCTTCCACACATTTTAATCACCCCTGACTCACTCGCGCCTCCATCTGCCTCCCCCAAAGAGTGTAAAGAGCCTGGATCAGGTCCCGGTTGCACTGTAAAAGATTTATGAGCTTTGGCCAGTCAGCAGCAAGAAGAGAGTGCAGATCATCTTTCCACCGTGTCTCCTTTCTCCAAGTACCAATCATCACCCTAACAGAGGAAAAAAGTGTTGTTTTGTCTCTCATAATAATAACATTCATGTACAGCGTACTAATGAGGCCCAAATGAAACGCAGCAAAGAGGAACATTATGTCCTTGGCTATTGTAGCTATTAAGACAATAAGCATTTGGATTTATGTTACAAAATCAAGTTTAAGTTCTTGATGCACGTACACATTCCACTGTCGTTTAAAAAAAAAAAAAAAAAAAAAAAAGTGTCAAGTTCTTTCTGTTTATCTGGGCTGTAGTTTACCGCTCTGCTGCAAAGACAGACGGAGAGAGAAACACCAAGCAGGCGCTCGACTCGATTTACGGTCGGATTCAAAGTTCGGATCCAAGGTTCAGGTCCAGACAAGTTGGCGCGTGGATCTGGATCTGTGACCTCTGTGCTAAACTTAAAAGAGTTCGGGAAAATCCACAGTTGCCATGGAGATCCGCCATGTTTGCAGCTGTTGGCATACATTTCCATAGACTAACATTAGCTAAAAACGGTATACAAAGTGGAGAAAATGCCATGGAATAACTCTGTTAGCTGCTGAGTTACTGCTGGTAAATACATCCAACTTACTGTGGTGTCCAAGTGTTTTAATGTGAACAGTAACTCCAGTATTTTAACTTTTAAAATCTCCATTAGTTTATAATTGCTGCTAATCCCATGATACTTAGCGATAGGACATCACATTCCCGAACTCTATATAAGAATCACATGCATTACAGAAAATGTTTGTTAAAGTCTCAGTTACATGGGTTGCAAGTTGTATACACTCGATCCCTATGGCGACTGATGTTGTTTTGTTTAACCTCTTACCCCCAGTTCTGCTCTTACCAAATCTAAAAGCTTCTCGACTCAGCCTATAGGCCAGTGAGACGGCTCATTTGAAAGCTAAGACCTACAAAACTGATATCTTTTTTCACATTTTTGTCTTTTTTTATTGTTTTTTTGTCATGCTTCCATAGTGTGTTGTTTTTTTTTTTATCATATTTTTTCCCCGTTGCTTTTTTAAATACTTTTTTTGTCATGTTTTTTTTGGTGCCATTTTCATCGCTCTTTAACCGTGTTTTTGATGCTTTTATTGTGTCATTGTTGGTTTTCCGGCACATTTTTGTCGCTCTTTTGCCACATTGTTGTTGAGTTTCATCCTCATTTTTGTTGCTATTTTGACTCATCTCAGCGTTTCCATTCATTGTGACCATTAAATTTGCTATTTAAAATTAATTGCAATTGCAGGCCTATTTTGAAGGTACATATGTTTTTTCTGTAACTGCTTGTAATTTTAGTAACTACTTCAACGCAAGCGTACTCTATAAACACATGGTGTAACTGTGTCCAAAACATGAGTATTTGAGAGGGACATTATTAACTGAGAAGCCTCTGCTGATGGCTGAAACATGATTTGGAACCGTTTCATTTGAAAGAAGGCAATATTATCAGTAATGGGATAATCTGACTTGCGAAACGGTAATCCAGACCACTAAATGCAAGTGTCTGTTAAAGACATGTCTCTAATCTTAGCTTTCAATACAAATCTATTCTTGTTATGCAACTGTGTGTCCTCAGGCAATCCTTCATTTGGCACTCAGGTAGATTAATGTGTTTTATTACTCATTTGTGGATGATGTTTACGGAGCACAGATGCACCAGACGTCTTTTTGATGCACGAACAACAGGAAATTGTGGGCAGTGATGTCAGGGGCAGCTTGTGTTTTTGCCAGGTTTTTGGTTAAGGACCGTCCAGATTAATGTGACTATCGAATAAGAATGTACGGCCGTGGAAACCTCATGTCAATGTATCGGAGAGCGTCTACAATTCAAGATGTTTGAATCGAAAACCCGCTCAGTATTTGGCAGCCAAGGAAAATGAGTCTTAAATAATGTCCTGGATGGAGCCAGGCCATGATCCCAGACAAAAACTGCTTTGCCTGCATGGGGTCCAGTGGGATCCCTATTCACAGGGCTGTCCTGGCACTGCGCGCTGGAAGACGGGGCAGAGAGGGATCCGTTACGGGGAATTAACTGTCTTATTGGGCTCAGAGCGGGACGCAATAAGCAGATTACATAAAGCACTGAAAATGAAGAGACTGTTACTGTAAATCACGATCAATCTGTAGCATGAAGATTGATGTTCAAACCACAAGGCATTACACGGTGAATGAGACAAATTGCAGCTGAAATAACAGGGTCTGTAATTTAAGTACTGTAGTCATTTTGATGAATGCCATGCTGCACCAATCAGTTTTGTCTTTCTATGCTTTAATGTGAAATTAAAATTACTTACAGGTTTGCTAATGGTTCAATTGGGTTTTGGGTAAGCATTTATTTTAAAGACCCTCTCTGGCACATGGGCTTTATTTGATAGGAAAGCATAGCGTGAAGTAGAATTATGTTCAGCTAGTTCATGGGTTTGAGAGCAGGGACTCGAACTCATGACTCTGTGGAAGCTCCTTGATCCACTTGCCCCAGGTCAGCCAAAAAAAAAAATCCACTTATACTAATCATTGAAACCAGATTTTGTAGTAATCTAATCTGAAACTCCTGTACAACTGTGAGCCTATACTGACATTAATCTGAAACATTTATTACTTACAAAGTTTAAGATTAAAACCTAAACCTTGTGACTGAGAAAATCCCAAAGAACCGTTAACCCTCACTTGAACCCTGGCTAAACACCTGATTGTTTGTTGTTTGCTACATTACTAAAGAACTGTACCATTAATTGCTCAGCTGACGTTCTTTGTCACATGCAAAGACACGGTAAAAGGCAGCCATTACCATAACATGGACATTTAAAGACCTCTGTCCTTAAGCAGCTCCGTGTAGCTGCAGCAGTGTCCTCAGATGTGTAGCTTTCACAGTCGAGTGATCTCATCCGCGGCTGCTGTGGACGCCAGAGCAGATGGAGGGACACATGGAGCGATGGGCCCTCTGGTATCATGAATGTGAGAGACTGGCTTTGTCCAAAACTGAGCGGATTTATGGACTACATTTTGTAAACCTCTGCCAAGGCAGTGGTTCGCTCGCACTTTCGTCAAAAAAGAAAAGAAAAGGCTTTAGTGCATTAAAGTCTTTAGGTAAAAGAAGATCTTCTGGCTCGGGGGTTAAAATGCACAATAGAACAATAAATGGGACAATGGATTTCAGCCAGTGCAGCTTATGGACCAACCTTCAAACTAACATGACCCAAATTAACTTGGTTTGAACTTGCAGTAAAATTAATCTGCAACGTGGCCCTGTTTCAGAATACAGTGTTATATACTGTGGATCTGTTTAGTCAAGCATTGATCAGAAGGCTGACTCAAAAAAATAAAAATCAACACTGATTTTTAGGAAACGTCGAAGTCCCAGAAAACTCCAGAGGTTTTTCAGCCACTTGTGTGATTGTTATCCTCAACATTAGCTTCTACTAACCAAGTTTGTAGACGTCAAAGTTCAACATCTTCATAGCTTGGTCCCCTGTGTCTAATTTCACCACTCATTCATTTTCTCCACAGACTTCTCTTAGACACACACGCAGCTTTGTTTTGCTTGAGATACCTGCATTAGTGTGTGTGGAGAGATGACATGCAACAGTCCACGCAAGTCAATGAATAAACTGAATTCGTCTCTTCAACCGCCTCCCAACCACTTCTCTGAAACCAAAACAAACCTTGTGCTGTTTCCAGGAAAGAGGCTGACACTGGTGCCCACAGTTAATTTATACACAGGGCCTTTCCAGCCACGATCTTAAATCAAACAAATCTGGAAAAGCACAATAACAGGGGAAAGCCACTAACCGTCATAGACAAAGGTGGTCAAGGAGCGGTTTTAGGGCCATACACTGTGTTAAATAACCAAAAGATACTGTGTTAGGTCATTCATGTGGAACTAAATGGTGATCAAAATACTACTGAAAAAGAAAACTCTGTTTGAACTTGTGACTCAGGTCTTCATTGACTTGGGCTTGAGTCGTGTCACTTGAAGACATGATTCTAACCAAGAAATAAAGTTATATACGAACAAAACCGTCACATAAAAAGACATTGTCCTTTGATTAAATGTTAGGTGGCACATCTACGCTGTCACACACACACAAAAATGAGACGCTAATAAGTAGCAGGGGGAAAATACTGTGTGATTCCACGAGACTGTATTCTTTTCGTGCAGAAAGCCTGGAACTTCAAAATATAGGACTCGGGACTTGATACCAAAGACTTGAGACTTTGCAAAACGAGTACCTTCCCCCCCCCCCCCCCCCCCCCCCCATCTTTGATATTTACCGAAGTAGAGGCGGAACGCATGTTGTAATAAAACTACTCCAGCCAAAACAAAAACAGTACTGAGTAAAGCGCACTGGTTTACTCGCACATCTGGCTGTTGGTTTCTTGAAGCTGAAATCCCCTCCCATTACATCTTCTCTCTTCTCTTTCCATCTCGTCCTCCCCAGAGCTCGAACACAGATTGATTCACTGACGTTTCACCGCGTGTCTCTGTGTAATCAGACCTGTGGTTTCCAACATTTTCCCCAAAGACTCCATATATCCAGCATCACTCCCTGTCTGGCCTGGTCCTCAGACATACCTCCGCACACCCCTGTCCCAGCTGACGTATGAGGGGCTATTGGGCTTATCTGTTGGGTAATCAGTGGAGTCATCTTCTCCACCTTTCTCCCATGACGGCTAATTTCAAGGATTTCTCTCAATGTGCACCTGCTCTAGATGAGTACGTCTTACTAATGAATTGTGTGCCGTATTGTAAAACCCAATTTGTCCAAAGATGTGCCAAAAGGGCTTGAACTGAAGCATGCACTCTTAAATGTTATACAAGGCACTATTGTAACAACTCAGTCCATTTATGATGTAATTTCTCATTTTTCCAGACTGAGCTATGTTCGGAGAAAAAGGGTACTATATTGTAAGGCGCTATAACACCATAGAAGCACTTCGACAGCCGCGCAGTAATATCATCACTCGTATAGAATTCTATGCTTGGGAAAACATGGAAGAGCTTAGTTGCTTCTAACTTAACCCCCGTTCGCCCCCATAGAGGAGAGGAGGAGAGGCTAAAGGCTAACAACATCTTTGGTCTTTTGCATGACTGAGCGCACGCGTAAAGACCAGACAGGTACGCATTAACTCGTCTAAGCTCAGGTAAGAACATAATCTCAGTCTGGAAAAAACGGTGGCCTGTTCCTTTTAAACTCTAGGCTTATTCATCCATCCATTTCCTTCCACTTGTCCGTTGCCGGGTCGTGGGGGCAGCCGTTGGAGCTGCCCAAATCACATTGCGCCAGCCCCTTGTGGGTCCACGAGAGAACTGCCTCATGATTAATTTGTTTCATTTATTTATTTAATTTATTTAATATGAACATAGCAATTACATCGGATAAACCAGATGCATTGTTTAAAGTGTTATAGCACATGTGCTAATTTTCAACACCTGTCCATAGGGGGTTTTTAGGTTACAAAGATAAAACACATTATGAAACAAGATAAGGCACATTTTACACATGGGAACAAGTTTGGCCCGATTTGAGCCACTGTTTAAGCTCTCTGGTAAAGATGTTGATATTAGTCTGCAGTTTCAGTGCAGTCGGGAGAGAGTTCCACAGTGTAGCCCCTCTGAAGGAGAAGCTCGACTGTCCAAAAGATTTTCTAAAGTTTGGGAGCTCACAATCCCCGCTAACTGAGGCTCTGGTGGAAGGTCTGAGAGAGCCCTTCACCATGAGGCCAGAGAACAGTGGTGACAAACAATTGTTCAGACAGTTAAAAGTCAATTTCATAATACTAAAATTTACAAAGTTTTCAAAAGTAAAAAGCTTGTGCTTTTGTATGATATCACAATGATGCCATCTCAGAGGTTTCTTGTCAAATATCTTAATTGAAACCAGTCACCTCTCTGTATAAACAGGCAGAGTGGACGCCGATGTTTGTGACCATGCTGTAATGCAGTATGACTGATGTGGAAAAAAAACCATTGCATGCATATACAATAAAGCCGTGTGGTGTGATAACTCTCACCTTATAAAACGAAAACAGTTCAGATTTGATTTGACTTTCCTGCAGACATTATTTACTTGACTTTGGAACTTCAGGTGTTTATCTAAGATAATGCCCAAGTATTTTGTTTCATGAACCTCCTGAATGGGTTCATGTTCTAATTGAACCTCAAAGGTGCTGTCAGGGGACCTCCGGCTGATAGAGAAACAGATTGAGAATGTTTTCTTTACATTTAAAGTTAAATGGGACAGTTGAAGCCATCTTGAGATGTTATGTAAAGCCTGTGTTAACTGGTGCCCAGCCAGTGCAGATGTTTTTGCTGACACATGAATAACTGTGTCATCAGCATAAAGCTGGCAGTTTACACCCTGACAGCAATCTGGGAGATCATTTATATTTATATAAAACAGCAACGGGCCTAGGACTGGCCCTTGAGGCACTCCTACGTAAGTCATTTGGACTCGGGGTGGATTTAACGCTTCCTACTTTCACACATTGTTCTCTACCCTCCAGGTAGGACTTAAACCATGACAGAGCTGCAGCTGAAAATTGAAATTGCTGTAATTTCTACAATAAGATGCAATGGTCCACTGTTAACCGGCCCTGTTGGTCTCTCATACTGGGCTTCTGAACTGCTCTTTGTCTGACCCGTCACTTAGGACCTGTTTGCCACAGGAGACCCTACCAGGGGCACGAAGCCCCCGACAACAGAGTTCCTAGGATCATTCGGGTGCTCAAACCCCTCCACCACGTTAAGGTGGCGGTTCCAGGAGGGTCTAGGCTTATTCAATTTTGTTGTACCTCTTTTTCTTTTTTTTCACAACACACTGTGCCTGTCTTTGCCCTTGCGGTCTTCCTCTCTTCAGCTCTCCATTGTTTAATTTTGAGCCAAACCTGCTTTGGCTCTGAGCTCAAAGTCCAGTGATTTAACAAGGCACATCTCCCTGTCTATCTCTCTGCATTCCTCAAATCCACTTTGGCCTTTGAAGAGGGTTAGCCTGACTTCAGACCAGGTTTACAGAACATTACCACAGGTTACTTTGCTGTGTTCAGCCTCGTCCAAGTTGGGTGCATTGCTCAGTCCAATATTCTCTTTTGTTGTGTCTTTGTTTTTTATATCTCAGACGAGTTTCTGGGTAGTTCGGGAAATCCTTCATGCACAGACGCTCAAGATCAGGGCCGAGGTGTTGAGTCTTTACATCCGCACTGCCAAGGTACATGACATTGACCGTTTTCAATACAATTCAATGGGTGTTTTATCACATCATTAAAAACTCTTAATATATATTTATCTTTTACAGAAATTATGTGACATGAACAACCTCCATGCAGTTATGGCTGTGGTTTCAGCGTTACAAAGTGCACCTATCTTTAGACTCTCAAAAACATGGGCGGTAAGTATCTCGATTGACAGTGAATGAAACTCTGTAAAATATATAGAGCCCGTTTCTATCAAGTATGGCGGGGAAAGGACACCATTGTGTTTCAATTCAACATTTTTTGACTGTGATGGATATTGGGACAAGGATAATTCTAAACATATTGTTTTATAATAGATATTTAGTTGCATTGTCTACAAAGTCGTTTTACAATTATCTGAATTATCGATATATCAGTAATAATTCAGCACATGGTATTTGCGGCAAATATACTGTCAATTTGCTTGGATTAAAACCACAGCTTTGTATAATTTTTTATCAACATAGATGGACCTTATGATAACATAATATTGCTCTGGTGTAATGGGGGGCCCTGTTTCTCTGGGCCTCGACTAAAATCCCAAACCTAAATGTTTTTGTCTTCACGCAATAGTTACTAAGTCGGAAGGACAAGGCGACGTTTGATCGGCTCGACTACCTGATGTCTAAAGAGGACAACCACAAGAGGCTCCGAGACTACATCAGCGCCCAGAGCATGGTCGCCTGTATACCGTACTTAGGTAAGAGCTTGCTCTCGAAGGCACTGGAATAGATGCAGTGCTTTGTGATTTTGACATTGAACATAATCATGTAAACTTTAAACTGAAGTTCATGTATCTACTATCTTCAGTTCCTGGGGATTGCTTGCTTAAAGGCTGTTTACATGATTCTTTTATTTCTTCTTAGTATCTTGTAAAAGCAGATCATTTTTGAAAAACGTCATTTGATATAAAGGATTTTTTTTTATCAATTGCCAACTAGCTGGCTTTGCTGTCAGCTTTACAGTGGTCATGAAGCTTCCTGAAAGTTGTGAAGTGTTTACTTTTTTCTTTTTAAATCAGACCAGTGTGGTTTTTTTCATACCTGACAGTTTCGACAGCGCAGTTTCTGTAATCTTCCCTCGAGTTGGTCACATGATTTAAAAGTAAAACGTCTGCAAGTTAACACAAGACGAGCAAATGAACATTTTTGGATGAGCTGTGAAGTGTGTTTATAAACTATTCCTTGTGTCCTTGTGTTGTTAGAATTGCGTTGGGGAAGTTAGAAATTAGTTTGACAATTTAGGATTCATGCACTGTATTTGTTTGCAAAAAGATGAAATAGTAGGATATCGCACATATTATTTAAAGTCAAAATTAGACACACACTTGTGCACGCCTGCCGCATTTGTTTTTTCAGTTTCTTGATGATGACAGAATAAATTTTATGTTCCTTGCTTCCTTGTATTTTACGACCATCTGGCTCGTATCTTCGCTACTGCAGTGATGTGATTTCAGCTTTGTTGTTTACACAAACACCAGATCAAACACAAGTCTAAAAATCTGGGAGTAGTTAAATCTTTCTTAAGCAACTTTATTTGTCCTGCTTTGTCATGGAAGTAATGACTACATTTGAGAAGAATCTGCTCTTACGTCTGGTCCGAGTTGATATTAACATTTTGAAGTCAGCGTCTTTGTTGAGAGATGTTCATCCTCCGGTTCGTGTCTGATGGATGTCTTTGTTAGAGTATTGTAACCAGTGCTCTTTTGTGTTGATGTGCTGCTAGAAAGAAATGCTGCAGATGAACTGAGCCAAGTTGGCACAGAGAACCAATCACCACATTCTCTGTCTGACTCTGCCCTTGATCATTACTCCCTCTGACACAAAACAAGATCGAGCTGGAAGTCTGTGCCAGAGCATCGCTTTCAATATTAGCACCTGTGATAGATGCAGGATTTGCATAAGGAGCAGTACTTTGACCCAATCAGTGATTTCAAACTCACCACCATAATTAATCTTTGTCTGTATTATATTGATTTAAGGCAATACGGTATGTAGTATATATCACACTGTTCACGCTATTGCCCAAGTGTTTTGTATCAGATGCCCTTCCCAATACAGAATTGATTTTAGCATCTGTGGAGACATTACGTTGGTTGATCGATTGCCCCACATTAGCTTTTGTCATGAAAAGATAAAATAAAAAGAAAGAAAATTAAATCTAAAAAAGTTAATTTTACTTCTAGGATCTGAACGGGTTTTGGAGTGGGTCGGCTGTTGAGCTCTACAGTACACAAACCTCTACTTAAAGCAGTACTAAGTAACTTGTTCACCTTAATAAATCCTTTTTCGTAGTCCTTCTGGGGTAATACGAGTGTTAATGGGGATGATTGGGGGGTCTTTCATCTCGCCCTTGTGTCTCTGGCAAGAAAACCACATTTGCAACTTTGCCTACACCGGGTCAGACCAGCAATACACTCTGATGGAATCACGTAGAAGAAGCTAAAATGCTAACGGGCAAAGCTAACCTTTTTTTCACTCTTGCGCCACTTAAAGAGTGAAAAAAATTATCTCCCATTGTGTAATTGGATGTACAATATCCCTCTCTCCCTTGTCTTTTCCGTCAGCATAGTATTCACTCTCACGGACATTTAATGAGTAAAAAACGCAACATGCCACGACACCTGCAGTGGCGCTTATGGCCTCTAGGGGCATGAGTTTCTTAGTACTGCTTTAATGACCAAATTGGAAACAAGATGTATATTTTTTTTGGCTGACTTTTAACCTCTTATCCCCCGCCTTGACCGAGCACATTTTCTCCATACCTACACAGATTTTTCCTTGCGTTGTCAGTTACTTTATGGACCTATAATTGGTGCTATTTTTGTCACGTTTTTTGTGGCTTTTTCATCACTTTTTGTTGCCTGTTTTGCTGCATTTTTGTCATTCGTTTTGATGCTTTTTGTCCGCTGCGTTTCCATCCTCATTTTCGTCCCGTTTTTGTCGCCATTTCGAGCTTTTAGATTTGGGCATAAAGTCGAACTGGAGAGAATGTGCTCGGTTAAGGCGGGGGTTAAGTGGTTAAAGGTGCATTATGGAACTTTTTATGAAGAAAATAAAAAGGAGAGAAACATTTTTGTGACCCAATGGCTTTCTTGGTTTTCTGGTGAGGGTCCATCAGCTCAGCAGGAAAAACCTACCAGAACCTGCAAAGACAATCCATCCTGGAGCTAACCAATCATACAGTCACTGGGTCACTAAAAGGTAAAATATGCACTAATAAGAAGTTGTTTTTTCTCATAACATTTCTGTAATGCACCTTTTTAAGGTCTAAAAGTTGTACATGGGACTCGGAAACCATGATAGAGGTGAGGTTGTACTTCTGTGTTATCTAAATGTGTTACTGTATAATTTCTACATTAGTTCGGTGTGATTTTATCTCCTTTGATAACAGGGGAGCAGAAAGTGCCCCGTGTCCACACACCACAGTCCCTAGTTTTTCCCTCCACAGTGATGCATTTGTTCAGTTAAAGCTGTGTGTATGTGAGACATTGTGAACCCTGACCCACCATTAGACTCGGCACAGCTCGCTCTTGTCTGCACTGCTCACACTATCGCCCTGTTTTATGCTCAGATCAACTTTGTCTGTTATTAGGCCAATCGTGTGCGGACAAAGAGCCCACTGAAATGTTTGCCTCTCAATGTACTCCTTGTTATGTACCTGATCAGTCTTACAAACTAATGGAAACTGTGAGTAAAAAAATCAAACAAAATGAGTAAGTCTAAATCTTGTAGTTAAAACTCTGTGTTGCTTTATGTTGCTCATTGGCCCATATTTCTTCACAAAGGTTCAAAAAGTCAGACGGTATTGTGTAATGGAAAGCACTGACATTTAGCATCCCTTTAGACCTGTTTTATGGTTGATATGTATATGAACTGGCAATTCAGTAGATTCAGTATATAGCGAGTTTTTAAGTTACAGCTGAGAAAGTAAGCCCCAGAAGGTAACCATAAATTTGGATTTGTCATGTTTTCCAGAAACAAAGAAAATAGTTTGTGTGCTCGACTTTGCCCTCATAACTCCTACTTTTTATGACCAACATTGTCTTTGAATTTTTCGTTTTTTTGGAGTTCTTTCCTACGCGATGCCTTTTTGCAGATGAATGACTTCTGTGAGCTAATTCCTCTGCTACACTTTTCAATTTAACTTTATAGTCATGCTTGACAAATTTCATTAAAAGGCTAAAAACACTCATTTTTGCCTGACTGCGCAACTCTGCAAAATAAAAAGAAACCCATCAATGTTAAAAGAATTTAATTTGACTTTATCAAAGCTGGTAGTGCGTATCCCATCTTCCTCTGCGTCGTAGTTCTGTTCACATGTTTAATGTGTTAAATTGATTAAAATGATTTAAAATACTACATTACAGAGATGCATTATGTAGAAGGCCCAGGACTACATTACCCATAAATACATTGATAAATAACAGGAAAAAATGGCAGAGCGACGACATATCTGTGAACAGTTGGCCTGAGTAAAATCACACCTCTTAAATTAACTTTGACAAATAGAGCCACATATTTACATACTATAACCAGCTCTGCCTGAAGCTCTTTGGTAACATTCTTTTGCGCAATAACGGTCCATGAGAGAGAGAGCATAAATCTTTTATCTGGCAACACAAATGTAGAATACAAATGGGGTTGCTCATTCATACTCATTCAATGTGGGGGAAGTGTCTTGCCCAAGGACTCATCGGCAGTTTGCAGGGGCCTAGTGGATGAACAACTGTACATCCTAACCTGAACTATTACCATTATTGCCTTTTTATGGTGACGATGCCCACAGTCGCTGCTAGCTGCTCAGAAGAATGTCTGTTTTGAAATTGAATTTCCCTTTTTTATTGCAAACCTCCTTGTTATAAACAAATAGAGCCGTTTCTTGATGACCCAATTCTGCCTCGAGTCCCGGGAAGCGGTTACTTTGAGTGAGCACGTCGTCCATCGATCTGTTTTTGTTGAGAGTCAGCACTGAAGCAAGCGTGTAATGGGCCTGCTCCCGTCTCTTACAATCCTTAGTATAATAGTGTGGGCACCAATAGTTTTCAGGTGATTGTTTGCCAGTCACTGCAGGCCTAGTTTTCAGTCGATTGGTCTTATCATGAGGCGAACAGATTTGAGGGAGTAGTAGCCTCCCCCGTAGTCAGCCCAGAAGACCCCATCCTGGTACTTGCTGCGATAGACCCCTCCGCTGTACCAGACCCCGTTCAGATTGGTCTGACCACATGCGTTGTACCACCAGCCGCCCTTATGGAAGTGAGCACAGTTACCTAGACGAGAGAAAGATGAAATTAACCAGAATATTATGTCGGCCTTCTAACGATTCTACGATCACACTCACCAGTGAATGCGTCCTTATCCCGGTCAAGCGTGGTGAACTGTTTCCCGTTGTGGCTGCTGAAGGAGTCTCCCGCGTTGCCCTGGTACGTCCCCAGTCTGATTCGGTAACCCTCGCTCTCTGACTCGAGATGGAAACTGCTGTACTCCGCGTAAACCTTCTTCCCCGTCCAGTCCTCCAGTTCAATCATAAGCTTGTAGTCGCCCTGTTTGGCCAAGTTATAGATGTTGTCCAAGCCCAGCCAGTGCTCCCCATCGATGTTGCCAAATCCTTTCTGTTGGTGAGACAGACAATGAATTGGACCAGCATAAATAGCATTGCTTTCAGTCAATTGACACTTGAGGTTTAGCACTTTGTACTGCGGTTAGCTAAATATGCCGTTAGCCAAAAGAAACAAGCTGGAAGACATATTGAAGTTAATAAGATTTCACTGTGAAAAATTGACTTGAGATGAGACTTTCCTATTGAAGTGCATTACATATTGAGCCTATACTGGAATTTGTTATATAAACATGACAATTATGGTTTCTAACCTGGGGGCGCCTTGTCTGGTCAGAGATCAGGTCATAAGAGATCATATTTGAGCAAATGAAATGATAAAAAAATCATTATGAATGGCTACAGGGGCAGACAGCACTCCACTCCAATTTCTCTTTTGATGCATTTGTGGGAGCTGCGTTTTTGGACTGGGGGCTCGGCTTGATTCCAACATGCACAAGGGGGGCTTAAAGGAAAACAAAGTTGGGAACCACTGCCCTTGATGATTTACCGCTTTGTCGTTTGTGGTTGAGATTCATGGGCAGCAAGGGAACATTTGTGTCTTCAATGTTAAAAACCTGAACAGGTTTCACCAAACCTTAAGTTCGTCATGATGGCTAGAACAACTCCAAAACTGCAGCATTTTTAATGTGTAAAACAGTGATGAACAAGCATCACAAGCAGGTAACCATAATGTTCTCTGTTGTGATTTATCTATAGTGTCAGTATTTTGATTGAGATTTCTTGATGTTTTTAACCAGGGCAAAACAGCAGCTACATGATGATGTCTTTAGGTAACTTTAGCCTTGATAACGACTGAGAAACGTCATGGATTATTCCGTGTGATGTACAGTATTGAGTGTGAGCTGACGTGAAGTGACTGCAGAAGAGGGAGGCGAACTAACTGCAATTACTGAAGCTCAAATGAAGCAAAATACCACTTGGGTTATGTTTTGGATGAGGATCCAATAAGTCTATTTTGCATGTTATTGGAGGACTATTAAGTAGACTTTTGGCTGTGATCAATAATCTCACAGCTAGTGAGATTCAAACCGCACTCGCACTAATATTAGTGTTAGCCTGTTTTGTTTTTCCGCCTATTGGCCCATCATTTCAGCTTTATTACTTCATGTCAAACCAGAGACTGGGGGCAAATAGAGTATGATTTCCTCTTTGGGTGGAAAGAAATCCCACTAAAGACTTTGCATGTATTTAATGTGTAGATCCTTGGCTGAAGTCGTTGGCTTCAAAATTAGTGTGAGGAAATGTGCAATCCCAGGCTGTTTACATTGGCGCTCTGAGGGCCCAAATGAACTGCAAAGATGTGATACCAAAAGCTGTGATTACGTCTCGGTGTTTAAATCCAACATCTGATATTTCTTTTGGTTTGTTGGTCTAACACAACCCAGATTTGTATGGGAATTGTGGGATTTATAAAGACTAAGGGTTTTCAGACTGCGGTGCGGGCATCACTGTTTGCACATGGCACAGTTTCGGTGGTAATCTAAGTATTTATGTACTTTTAGGGACAGTTTTCTTGTTGGTTAATATGGGTTTAAGCCTTGTTTAGTCCAGCTTGAACTTTGTCTTTAGGCCATGTTTCATCTTTAACTTGGGTCTAACCCAACTGCATGACCTAAGCCTGGTTTTTCCCCAGTCAGTTTTGGACCGAGTTTACTCTCAGGTTAGTTTATGTAGTCCTTGGCATTAAAATAATCATTGTTTTTAGAGCCGCTAACAATGTCAACTTGCCTTGTAATTATCCCAGTTTCTGAAGAAGTTGACCGAGCCGTCTCTCCTGCGCTGGAGCACGGTCCAGCCTCCATTGTCCAGTCCGTGTTCACACCAGGCCTGAATGAGCCGCTCGCTGCTCTCCGCCTTCAGGAGGTACATTCCGCTGGTGCTGTATCCCGCCTGACGCACCTGGTAGCAGTCTTTGAAGGGACCTGAGAGGGACGAAGCCAGGTTTAAAAAGTTAGGTTAAAGGGGCTTTATTTGTCATTATACAACAACTGTACAACGAAATTTTCCTCTGCATTTTGACCCATCCTTCGACGCTGCTGGGACGACCCGTAAGGAGCAGTGGGCGGCGGCAGTTCCGCGCCCGGGGGACCCATCTCCAATTGTGGAGCCAGGCTGATGGTCAGAATCACCTGGCTGGAGGATTAACCTATTGTACATGTTTTTAGTGGTGGCGGGAGTGCCCGGAGGAAACCTATGCTAACTTCACACAGAAACGCCACATCCAGGTGGGAAACGAACCCGGGACTTTCTAGCTGTGAAGCACAAGCGCTAACCACTGTGCTACCGTACCGCCCGTAAAGTTTCATACTTATTCTGTGAGTTTAAATTGATTTCTACTGGTCCAGACCATCTTTACCCTCCAATAAGAAATTAACCTACAATATGTGAAGTTTTGACCAAAAATGAACTACAACTTAAATTCTCAGACAAATACAACTGGGATGAATAGTTTTTTTGTGTGTTAATATCAGCATCTTTTCTCAAAGCAGCTAAAGCTATAAACGCTGTGAATTTTGTTAACGTTGCATTCTGTTCCTTCGTTTCAAGATGTTTTTCACGGCGTATGCTGAAGTCATTATCATTTTACTTGAAGCTGCAGACAGCAAAAGCGAAGACAGATTATTTGTCTGGACTCACAATTTGAGTGCATGTGTCACTGCGGTTACATTCCTCTGAAAAGGTTTCCTTTTCACTGCATTGTCCAAATATGAAACCTGTTACTCTTTTGGCAAATGAACTCGTACAAATAGCTTTTTAATGAAGGTATAATGTATTTAGAAAGTCTAAGCAATATCTCGCATAATAGTTCACCTCCTGAAACGGTGGCATTTGGACAATTATGGAATAAATTCTGAACTCCATTTTTTTTTTTTTTAAATTAGACTGGGCTGCCTTTAGTTTGTCAACAGCCTTCTCCACCTTATTGATTCTATAATATATTTGTATATTGTTACACCCGCTCTTATTAAAACCTAATGAAGTTAACCCATTAAATTCCCTGTGTTTTCCTTGTGGGACCTTTTTAGTTAAAGTGGTATGAAGACTGACTTTGTATAGGGGACAGAGCGTGTTACAGAGGATGACTTTCTCAGCTGTGTCAAGAAGCACGTAGGGACTTTATGTATTGCCCCAAAGCAGACATTAAAAACAGCTTGTATTTCGCTGCTGTCAACTGATGGGGTCCTGAGGTCAGTTTGTCTCCTGTCCCATTCATGTCACATATGCAAGAAGACTTGATGTAAAAGTTCAACCCCTGGAGCAGTAAAGCCTTTAAAAGGGCACTTTGTTGCATTTTGTAGTTAAAGGAATGTTTATTTATAGTTTGTGATCCTGTGCTATGTCAAGTTAAGGATCACTTTGGTAAACTTTGAACAATTACTGAATTTATAACCCAGTTTCAAAAAGACAGAAGACATCCGAGTTGAGTCAGACAGTAGTATATTAGCAATATGTTACTTAACAGCAAGATTTTTGGAAAAAGTTAAATGAGAAATGTGAAGTTTGCTCACATTAAAAATTAAGAAACCGCTAATTGTAACTGGAAGTTATGTGAAATAATACTGTACTTACTCTTGTACTCCCAGGGGTTATTGGACATTTTAACCAAACCAATAATGCTTTCATTTCATGCCTAGACTCTGTCAATGAAAGCCTTTTAAAGCTGTCATTTTGTGAACAATTTGCACATCTACTGTCAGCATATCCTTCCATAGTACAACCGCCAGTCTAAATACAGCTACACTGAATACAGGAGCCAGTCGCTGCACTGTTTTAACCTTGAAAATGTGTTTTATATCGAGCATGATGTACCTCAGATGTGAAAGTTTTACAATAATAATATATCAGAGTATTGTTATCATAGTCTGTGTCTGCCTCTTTTATACATCACACTTGAACCACACTTGAATCCCTCCTTTTTTCAATGTTGTTCAATGACTTTCCCCTTATGTTTTATTAAATTTGGTGTGCATGTTGTAGTCAGGCGCCTGAGTTTTAAAGAAATGCATGCTTTCATCTGTTACTTCAAAGTGTGTGAGTAATGGGGTCGTACCGTCAGAGGTGTCAGTTCCCTCCGGAGGTGGTTTGTCTCCTAAAGGACTTGCCGTGGGAGAGTTCATTCGAGACCCTCGGGGGAAGGCCCTGTTGTTGCTGTTGACCCTCTGTATCTCGTTGTTGAGGCGATGATTGACAGGGATGTTCTGAGGCACCACTTGGACCAGCGGTGGAACCACAGGTAGCTCACTGCGCCTGATGGTCCTCATGCACTGCTCCTCCAGCGCAGTGATGAGCACAGACTGGTTGTTGACCACAGCAGCCATGTTAGCGTAGCGACCCTCCAGCTCCTTGTAGCGGGAGGCGAGACGCATCATCTCTGAGGTCACGTTCAGGACGCGGTTCTCCAGCTGGGCTAGCTCCAGGGAGTTGTCCCGTTTGCGGATGATCTCATGCAGCAGCTGCATGTAGAGCTGGGTCACTCTTGAGTTCATGTTCCTGCTCTCCTTCCTGAGCAGCTTCATCTCATTCACCAAGTTCCCATCCACGTCCACCACCAGCTGCAGCGTCTCGATCTCACGCCGCTGTTTGCTGAGCACTTCCCGCACATCTGCGATGTCCATACGGGTCACTCGGTCCTTGTCTGGCTCTGGGCCGGTGGTGCTGGCACAGATTGGGCCTGTTGACAGAGATGAATTATGAGGGGGTGAACGGGGAAATGAGAGAGGAGTCAAACACAGGCAGATATATGGCTCAAACTAAAGCCGAAAAATAACTTTGTAAACCTGTGATCCTCTGCTCAGGCACCAGAAATGTATAGGAGCATTTTTTAGCATCCGGATCAGCGGGCGCTCGTTTCCTCCTCTGCAGAGACGGCTCCCTGCTCCTGTGGGCTTCCCTGGAGGTCCGGCCGTAACTTTGGTCCCAGATGGAGAGGCAGAGCAGGGAGCACAGGGCCCACATCAGCCCCTGCATCTCTGCTGCTCAGGACAGACCACTGTGGGCTACTCCAGGACCAGACCTCACTGCAAACACACAGAAACAACTTCTGTCAGCAACATTAATGTAAACACGCTCACTGTTTATTAGGCTCGCCTGAGTACATGCAATTAGTGCCACATGACTAAATTAAACAGTGTTTGACATTTCAAATTACAAATAAACAGACAATCAGCAACTGTTTAGGAAATGGTTCTCTGTGACTTCAATAGCACATTAGTCAGCTTACTGTTTCACATGGAGTTGTTTATGAACCGAAAGAGGACTTTTTTTAATCCAGCCTGCTGCATGAGGTCTGCTTTGCTTCTGAGTGACATGCCAAAATGTTCTGTTGAATATCCTTGTTAGTAAGCAGCGTGTGATGGCTTCTTGTTCAAAACGCATGCATGTTTTACTTTATCTATCTGATTCATTTATCTTTATTAGTTTTCACTTTAACTGTGTATCCTTAAGCCAGGCAGTGATGAACGATCACATTACAACACTCAAACAACAGCCCTCCTCTTGACAGCTCTAAAACAAACTGTAAAATTCTTAATGATTTACATCTCAAGTCTCTGGACACGAAGCACTCGGGCTGCTTTAGCGTGCACCAGTGTGTTGATAGCCTCCCTTAAAACGGCGTTGTCTGTTTGTAGCTCGCGGCTCAGGACAGATTGACCTCATACTCCGCATGACTCCTCCGAGACAGCACAAATGAGCTCCCCCTGTGAATCCCGCCGCTCCACTCATCCAACTGGAATTTACACACAAGTCCACCAGCCCCAGTCTGTGTTTCATTTCAAGCTTATTTGAAACGCGAAACATCACCACTGCTCTAAACAGGGGACTCTACTTTAGTGTTTCATCTTTCCACTAATATGAATCATACTTGTACATTTAGTGTGACTTGGATGTGAAGATTTAGTGATTCTTAATTGGGAGTATTGTCTTTAATGATCCATGCTGTAATGCCAAACTCCATGCTGTTTTTTCGACCTGCAACGCCGCTACATGTGTCAAATGAGGCAATATCATTTATGCATTCTGCTAGACTCCGGCTTTATCCAGATCTCTCACTACTGCTGCTGTTTCTCATCAGACTCCGAACTAGAATTACTGTACGGGACTCCACACAGACTGCTCTAGTTAACGCTGTGACTTTAGGGAGAGTCGTCTGGCTCCTCTGATCTACTTCGCTCCTCGTCTATTCTATTTCATATTAAACCACCACAGCGCTTCTTCCAAAAGACGTCACTGTGGTTCACGAGGAATGCTGGCTCCAAGTTACCAGGAACAACAAGGCGAATGGGCACCGATCGGTTCTATTACATAATTTGACAATCGTGTGCAGTTGTGCCCCTTGTCGAAAAGTCAGTAAAATTAAAAATCAGTAATTAACAGTTGCCCTGAATTACATTTTTTCTCATATTGGCTCATATTTTATGTTATGGTTAATGTCGTCTTGTGCCAGCGGAGGGCGCTTAAAGCAACACACGAGACGCTCAAAAGAACAGTCTGAAACGGCTCGTGTCATTTCCATTCACACAGTTACAATGATGGCGGGAAGTATCATAGTTTAGGTTGGCAGGACACAATTCTGCACCAAGATACCAAGATACAATCGCTTCTACCTGCTTGAATTTGTATTAAAAATATCTGCTTTTAGTTCACTCTACTGAGCCTTGGTGCTGGTGTGTCCATCTGTCGGAGTGAAAGCCTGTCCAGAAGCATAATTCATTTTTATAGCTATGGGGTTTTCCAGGCCGTGTAGCCAGGTACTGCATCCCTGTTGAACTCATGTCTTTAATGATTTTTGCAGTGATGTCAATGCGTCTTGACTTCCAAATGGCTCACTCCCTTTTTTCCTTGAAATCGAAGGACTTATTCAGCATTATTGTGCTGATCTACAAACCGCGAGTGTCTCTTTAGGGGGTTGGGGATATAGAGACTGACTTTACAGTTTATCCATCAAGCATCACCTCATTTATTTTACAATGTCTAGTCGTCATCTTGTTCCCTGGCTCAATCTGTCGTTCCAACTGAGCCTCGCTTCCTTTCGCGTTGTGCTAAGGGACCTGGGTAGCGCTGCTAGACTTTGACTTCCATGGGACGTTCAGCGAATCAAAGGCATTCCTCTGAACACCAAAAGGTCACCCGTGTGTTGTCAAGGTTTACAGAGGTTTCCTTAGAACAAGAAAACGGCACACCACTGCGGAGCTTTGGGAATAGAGGGAGATATTGAGCGAAAAACAAGCCGCCACTTTTGGGGAAACAACTTTGATTGTGCATTTGACATGACACAAGCTTATATGTGCGTTTGTGAAAGATATATTTGTAAGAGGACATTTGTATCAACAACCTGGGAAACGATAACACTTTTATGTAGCATTTGATTATATTAAAATTTGTGATATTTCAAGATGCTAACACTTTGTCCCAAATGTACGTTTTGCCTCGGTCAACCTACGTTTTACATGTGGGTGACCAAGGACATAAGCCTTAAAACCTACCACATTAGAAATGCATCAAAGCAAAACAGGGTTCAGTGCCAATACTTTTCAGGGTCTATACGGAGTTTAAAAATGTTAATATTATGTATTTTCCTTCCCCTGTTCCAGCAATGTCCTAATGTGTACAATGAGCGCAGACCTATTTACAACCACTGCCGCTAAAAGCCTGCACTGTCAAAAAGGTGTTGGTTTGGGTCCGAATTGCCGTCATGCACAAGCGTAATATAGAGATTGTAGTTAGGTGTAAGACCTGAGGTGGCAGTAGTGAGCATAAAAATGACCAACCTGCATCTTGTCCCTTTTAACAATCATTGTCGTGATCGATTCCACATCTTTCACTAAATCTAAAGAAATATTCCAGAAACCACGTTTTATATCCTTTACTGCCCCGCTGTGGCTAATGCTAATCATTCATTCCTCCATTATAACACTATAGCGCTTGCAATCTACAATCAAAATGTCTTTTCACTTCATATCCTCTTTTAAGCAACCATTACTTTATATAAAATATCTTGCCCCAAACTATTCATAGGTATGGACACAAACTATACTAGTCTGACAGGCGAACAAAGCGCAGATATATGCGGGTAAACGTGGGGAATTTCAGATCGAATCTGGGTCACTTTCCTGTCTCTGCATCTTGAACATATCTTTAGGCTTATTCACTTTATTGAATGCATTCTCCTACATATGGAAGCTCTCCCTCTATGTTTTAATAAGTCTGTCTATACAACCACTCGTCACCTTCCATTCGTGTTGCTTCCCTATGCTATAAATCACTCTAAAGTGCAGCTGATGTGACAAATTAAAGATATAATTTTTCCACTTCATAATAAGGCTCGCTGTTTGAACTGGCGCTGTGCTGCTGTTAACCTGTGGTGAGTTTATTTTGAACTTGAGGCCTCCCGTCTGCGCCGTGTTTTGGCAATAGATTTAACTCAATTCGTCTTCTAAGTGCACTGCAGGGCCCCCGCTAGAGTAATTCTGATAAATGCCCTGCAGACATGTTGGATTTAATTACCTGCCCCTCTACTGTCTGTGTGTCTTTACTGTGATTTAATGCACTTTCCAAGATGAATACACAGCATGTATGTACGTTACTTACTGAACGATTTCTTTAAAAAGTGTGAACCCAGACGCACTTAACGATGAGACTGAACACTGAAGAACACTAGAGGCAGCTCATTTCTATTTAAAGATATTAATATGGATGAGCCTTAATGCTCAAAAAATGCAAACTAACCGCTGCGCTCGCGTAGCTTTCTCTCCCTTTTACTGTGAGGGAGGACAGCAAGGATTTCTAAATGATCTTAAAACATTAAAATGGATATATTAATAAAATCCTAACGAACGATTAGCAACTGTGATTAGCTTGCAAGTCTAAAATATGCAATATCTTCTAGCAGCTGACAAATACCTGAACTTCTAGAGCCAGGTATTTACCAGTGTCTGCCCAATATAAACCATTAAAAGATGGAGTACAGAGCACAGCCGAAAATATGTTCTCTATTATGCGATATTGTTTAATAGTTCAGCAGAGAGTTGGTTACAAACGTGAGGCTAAATTGCCAGTTTCTTAGCAAAAGGTATACGAGGCGCATCATTAGGCACAAGGTTATGCACAAGATTACACATGTGATTTAAAAAAAGACTATAGCATAAATAAATGGGTTTCTATTGTATCATTTGTTAAGTGTCCTATACTATGCATTAAAAGAGACAAATTTTAGGAGTCTGCTGCCAGAAGAGGGTTTCCTCGAGCTGCCGGCCCCCACATGTCTGCCCTATACTACGGGTTATGTTGAATGCGGAGTACATAGATATGTGCATGTTTTACTTCTAAGAATTTAATTCCTTTATATTACCATCAGCATCAATAGCAGTACCGCTGTCTGAATCGATTAAGCTTGATTCTAAGAATAATCCACAGATTGTTAGGTATTAATCCTAGACTGTTATATTTAAAGTTTAAAGTTAAAATAGTGATGATAACAACACAACAGCAATAGCAATAACAATGGCAATAACAACTGCAATAGTATAATAGTAACAACCACAATATACTTCATTATTAATTAGATCTGACCTTTAAAGTATACAGCACTTTGTGACACCCATTAGCAATCAAGTACCCATTTCCTCCTTCTGGTACTTTGACCATACCATTTTTTATATCTTGATTTGAAATAATGAATATTTGGACATTGTTTAAATTCTGCCCCCAATTTGTTCCAGAGTTTAACTCCACATACAGACACACACATACTTTTCCTAGTGGAAGACACTGCTTGAACCTTAAAGTTATCACACTTGTTCGTATTGTACAAAACGCAATGCTTAATGTTCGCTAGTGTTTATAGGGTTTAGCCTATGGTTTAGCACATGTGGAATTGCTTTTAAATAAGCATTTAAAGACAAAAGTAAATAGGCTAGTTGGTGTTTTCTCTCTAAATGAACAGAAGTTGGTGGGGTCCGCAGTTCCCCTGTCAATAGAAGTGAGGGAACATTATGACCCGGGGAACATAAGTATGCACCTGTTGGCATTAAAGTTACAACCCCTTCTCATACTGTACTCCCACAGGAATGGGCAACATGACAAAGACTGACATCACAATTTCCTGGGAGCGAAGATCAAGATTTAGATTTTATCACGATTCATGTGACCTTTTTTTTTTAATTATTATTGCTTTAAAGGGTAACTAAAGCCTCCTGCTGCTTCTGAAAGGTCACACATCTGTAACGTTAATTAAAATGTGCCTGTCACTTGTTCAGAGCCTGATGGAAACTGACCAATAAGTGTGTGGGGAAACCGTGCTGTATTTGAGAGTAGAGCTGCATTAAACAGAAGCACTGAACCATGATATAAACGACCTCTCCAAATATGCAAGATCATCAGAGGGAGTACAATTCGTGTCACCCAGTACCACTTCTATGGCTCATCCTTCACATGTGCCAAAAGTACAAATAGACCCGTCACGATAACAAAATTTGAAGTTCGATATATTGCGGCAGGAAGTATCTCCCTTTTATGCCGTCAATACTGTAACTCTAAAGCATAACAATGACAATAAACTTAAGTTCTAAATAAACTTAACCACACTTAATTAAAACACAAGTGGATTTTTATTTTTACAGTTTACCACTGTGATAATTGAAAGAGACATATGAGGAAAGACTGCCAGTATGTACACACGATATAAAATAAGCCCAAAATATTATGTTTAGCATTCATCAAACAATAAATCGATCAAGTGATTATCGTGATGGGCATAAGTACAAATTGTCATTAATTAAAGAGCCCCATAATAAAAGGTTTTTCCACTGCTTAGACTGGACACAAATCTTCCACTGTTTATGGACATTAAACTAACTTTACAACAGCCTCTTCAGGTTTGTTCTTCTTTATTTATACAAAGTCTTATCTTATATTATAATGTTTATCCTGTAGACAGCTGGTAGTCCTCTCTAAAAGACCTTATCTGCAAGTTTTGGATGTTTTGTCTAGTCTTTTTCACCACCGATCCAGCCACGTGCGTTTAGTTTGGTTTGCTAACGAGCTCCAGAAAATGTCTACAGTCGAATGTTTGGCTTGCACTAATTTTGTCAGTTTCTCGTTAAGTACTCTGGATGAGAAAGCCCAGGTTTTTCCTCTTGAGGCTAATGCTATGTGTACTATAATTGCGTTCTGCTTTGTTTTGAGGAAATGGCCTAACAACTAATTTTGCTAACCATGCCAAAGCTAGCCAGGAAATGGATCGTTTTCCGTCATTAGTTTGGCGCAACATAGGAAATCCAGAGGTAGATGCTACATGCTAAAGATAGTCAGAAACGGTGGCTTTGATTTTGTCTGGGGCGCCATTGTAAATCTGAGCTTTGAAAAATCTGTCACAACTTGTGCCAAAAGTGCCATCAAATAATTCATGTCATTTCATATATCACTGCTCTGTGATTTGAATTTATGCTAATGCAAGGTTCCAAATGCCGGCTATAAATACTTGGTGGAAGAACAGCAGCACACAGTGTCTTTTGGCCAGTGCTTTTCCTAATGAAGTGCAGGGCCTTGATTTTGTCCCTTCCTCCTTGTGTTCTCCAAGTTCGCCACCGGTCTTTTCTTTTGTGTTTCTGACCTGGTGTGTCCTTATTTAGTGAAGGATGCACCACAATATGGCCACGTTATCGTTATTATAATATCCATATTGCACAATCCCTGAGGTTTTGCTCCTGACACACTTTTTTTGCCAACACTGCTGAAAAACAAAAACATATAGTCGCTTATAAATATGCAAAAGTTCAGTTAGTGATGCTTGAAATCAATCAAATAAAATGTGTTTATATAGCACATTTAAAAACTCTCACAAAAGGTATACAGTACAAAAACATAAGACAATACACAACAAGCAGCAAAGCACTATTTTGGCCATGATGTGCGCTAGACAGTGTTAAAAGCTTTTGAGTTGAAATGTGTTTTAAGCGGCAGTTCATTCCACAGTTTTGGAGCTGCAACAGAGAAAGCCCTGTCCCCTTTGGTCACACGCCTGGAGCGATAAACCTCCAGCAGCAACAGCTCATCAGCAGATCTCGGGGCCCTAGCAAGTAGCATGAGAAGCTCCAACAAATGTCCATGGAGACGCTTAAAAACAATACGTAAAAGCTTAAACCTAATATAGTCAAGTTTAGCTTTAGTTTAGTTTATTTTCCACAATTTCACATATTGTGTTTGTTACTACATGAAGCATATCCTATGATGTACAGGAAGCCGATGTAGAGCAGCTGACACAGGGGTGATATGCTGTCGCTTTCCGGTCCCTGTAAGGAGACTTGCAGCTGCGTTTTGTACGGAGGCGATGAATTTAACTCTGATCACGACCAATTTACTCAGAATTACAGTAATCAAGTCGTTATAAAAGCATGAATGGCTTTCACAAAGTCGCAGGCAGGTAGATCTTTTTTTTTTTTACCTTACTTAGAGCATTAAGGTGGAAAAAGCTGGATTTGACGACATGACAGGAGGAAGCCAGAGGGCCACTGGCACAATCATCAAGAACATTTGAATTTTGTTCCATTTAGCCTTGTTTTGGTTCTCATTTGTATTTTATAAGATGTACTGTGTTAAATTGGTTTGTAAAATATTGTTATTGGATTCTTTTTCTCTAATCATGCAGCCCTAGTCTTTGCATTTCTTGTAGTTGGTACTTTGGTCGGGTTTAGTTCTGCCTTAGGAGGAATGAACCAATCAGGCTTAAGCACCTTTTTTTTAGTTCAGTAAAACCTGGTTTAAAATGCTCCTAACATGTTTTGAAGTTGAAACTCTGAGGTGCATATGATAGACTCCTCCTTTGACTCTGGGCAACAGGGACTAACTGCAGCCAGGCCCAGGATGGAGTCAGTTGATGGTACAGTAGGTGCCAGGGTTTTGGTGTGTTTTTTTGAAGGTCTTTGGTCATGGCTCGTCTCTTCCTGTGATTTACCAATTCTGATGTCAGTCTGGCGTCTGATTGATTACACTTCAACAAGCAGGGGAGAAATACTTGAACCAAAAAGAGTGTATTTGTTTTTTTTCTAAGCCAATGTATTTCCCAGTCTCCAAACCCCTCACTTCCACTCTGCTGCGTTTGCTCTCCCATCTGGCTCCTCAGACTTTCCCATCACAAGTCCAATATGTCCAAAAACGCACATCGCATCCATCACTGTTCAGCGCGAAACTAGTGGAAACAAATAGGGATGAGTTTTGTAGCGCTGCGAAACAAGGAATCAACAAACACTGGCTTTGTGTTACATGACAACAACATTCAGGTCTTATGTCCCGAGATGATCCCGGTTTCTGTTTTCAGTGGATGGATTTCAGCTTTGTTTACTGACAGACAATAAGGGAATGCGTGAAAACTGAGCAACTGTAAGGTTACTTTGGACCCTGCTCATAAACGATCCAAAAAGGTAAAAGGATATTTAAAGTGAACAAAATCGATTTAGAAAGTATTAGTGGGGGATTGTTTTATTTTATAATGCAGAGTGTTAACAATGAAGCTGATTTATAGCGATAACTTAAAATCTTAAGAACTTTCTAATTCAACCTCTTTACTCCAGTTCAGCTTTACCCAAATCTAAAAGCTTCTCGACTGGAGTTTACAGCCTATAGGCCAGTGTAATTCGAAAGCGAAGCGTTTTTGTTGCGTTTTCTTGTGTTTGTAGTTTTTTTTGGGTCACGTTTTCATCTTTAGGAGGCCTCGTGGAAGGCCCAGGACACGCTGGTGGGACTATGTCTCCGAGCTGGCCTGGTGTCGCCTCGGGGTCCCCCCAGAACAGCTGGAGGAGGTGTGCATAGAAGTCTGGGCATCTCTGCTGAGACTGCTGACCTGGCCCCGGATAAAGCGGAAGAAGATGGATGGATGTTTTCGTCTTTTGTTGTTTGTTGCCTTCATCGCTTTTTTCATAGCTTGACGCTTTTTAATCGTGCTTTAGTTGCTTTTTAAAATTGTGTTATTGTTGCTTTTCCGACACGTTTTTCGTTGCTTCTTTGTCACTTTTTTGTGCCTCTAATTGTGCATTTTCATTTTGTTTTTGTCGCTCTTTGTTGTATTCTCATCCTCGTTTTTGTCGCTGTTTTGGTGCTTTTTTTCAAGAAGCTTTTAGATTCGGGTAATGCCAAACTGGACAAAATGTGCTCGGTTCAGGTAGGGGTTAAGAACCACGATAATGAATAGTTGTAAAGTAAATGTATATCACATAAACTCTCAATAAAGAGGCTTAAAACTAGAACATTTTATTTGATTCTACTTTGATTTGACCAGGAAAAATTCAGAATCTCTTTTTCCATGAGTCCAGGCACCCCTATTGTACATGTTTTTAGTGCTAGTGGAACGCTGTAAGACCCAAAGGTTAAGCGATTCTGATTCCAACTGCTCCGTACTCCATAAATGCAAACATTACTTAAACTGCTGCTGTTACTTCAATCCGGGAACCCGAAGCAAAAGAATACCAGCCTATTGCTATATTTCTCTCCATAAATGTCAAAGGGAAAGCCGGGTAAGATCCCCAGATGTGATGAGGTACTGTACCTCAGAGCACGTTTAGAAACAGTCAGTCAGTGCTGGACACTTCTGCCTTTCTGTCCACTCACTCGCTCCTGATGCATATTATTCGGCTGGGAGCCCCGAAAAGCCCTGAAGCACTGCGCTCCCATCTGTTTCCCCTCTGCTGTAGTGAAACTCTAAACATGTGGCCTGATGTTGGGGGTCAGAGATCAACATATGAGGTCCGCTGTGAGTGTGCGGGATTAGGGAGCAGCCCTGCCCCACCCTTCCTGTGTCTCTCCCCCCATCCTTGCAATCAATCGGGCTTTGTAGAGAAGGAGGGGCTTGCCAACGTACACACAAACAGCAATGCACAAACAGTGGGGTCCTGTGCTCCCAGAATCCACCGGGACAGAACTCGAAAACTCGGCCTCCGTCTATATACGCATGTGTCACAATTTGTAATGATACAGTCGACTTCCCAACACCCTCGGTCCCCTGTCTTTGTTCCTTCCTCCAAATTAGACAACCATTCATTATCTCATTCAGAAATAATAAATGAAAAGTACAGTGCTTTATTTCTCTTTACATACTGTTCAAATATGAGCTGACAAGATTATACAAAAAGGGTCAGTGTCGCCAATTTGTAATTTTGCAGAAATTGCTAATATTGCAAAAACTCACAGCATTGCAGTTAACTTCTAACTATAGGTACTCTTTATTTTGTCAATATAGCTTGTATAAGATCAATATAGCTTGTAACTCGACACTTTTAACCAACACGTGCTGCTGCTTTTGAAGGAGTGTCGGGGCAATGTGGAGAACCAGGGTGTGCAGGAATTATAAAATGATTTGCACATGTGTTTTGCGACATCGTCCATCATAGAGTCTACATACTTTTAAAATGTTATCTTCAGACTTGGTCACACTTCGTAAAGCCATGTGTCCCCCCCCCCCCCTGCACATGCTTTATGAGCCAAATGAACATGGAAAAAGTCTGCAGTCCAAACCGCTGGCTTTGACCCACTTATGTGCGCCTCTCCTGACCTTTTCGATGACCCTATTTGACCCCATCGCTCAACTGTGTCCAAGCGCTCATTAGGGGGGATTCTCCACTGACGTCACCTGTAGCTACCAACAAACGTTCCCTTTGAATGTGGACTTTTTTCTTTTCTTTTTCTCCATAATAATCCATTTGAGTCCGTGTATTTCAAGAATGCGGCCGGAAAGATGTTTTTGTGGTTCTGTGTAACCGCATGTGGTCAGCCCTGCTCCAGTGGACAACCTCAGGGTCACTCTCTACTGTGTTACAACCAGAGGTGGTAATTCACATGCGGTATTTTGAAGTAATACTCTTATTTGAGGGTGACTTTGGTAAGATGTGGTATAGTAAGCTTTTATTTAGTGCACAGCAATACGAGGTTTTTGGAACAAAGCTTGGTGCCAGTTTATAGCAACCATCTTCTAAGGTGATGAAATGAGAACTGTTGCCATAGCGATTCAAACCGTGGCGCTCATTACAGGAAAAAGTGACTAAAACTCATCCATTTTCAAAGACAATACTGTATGTTGTGAAATAATGGAATTTTCCTTTTGTTTGTTCTTCAGAAGTACCCAAATATGCGCCCCCTTTAGTTGGCTAATGATATAGGTACGAAAAGTAAAAGCTCAAATATTCTGCAATGGCAAGTCGATACATTTTCAGTACTTCATACTTTTTCACCTGCAATTGTATGTGTGGTTATAGCATCAATAAATGTCTAACACTTTGGTCGCGTGTCTTTGAAAGCTCAACATGGTACAGCCGAGGGTTAAAGTATACGATATGATTGGCCGCGTGCCCATTGACTTAAACCACAGTCGACCGGTGCACGTTTGAGTTTGCATCAATCTCCCTCAGAGTGGGATCAGCGCTAACGGGCCACTTTCAGCTCTACCTGATTCCACCTTTTTTATGGACTTGTCCCTGTGCTGTTTAAAATTTTAAATAGCAAAGGCTTCAAACGAGACTTCTGCTCTGATTTACAGCCCGAAAGGTGAGGGTTAAGCGAGTGCGCAGTGGTCATAACGACCCATAACAAGCTTTCATAGTTTCAGGTGAGCAGTAAACGCTAAGGCTTAAGCACACAGTGTCCTGGAGATCTTTCAAACAGCTGTGCCTTTATCTTTGTATTAGTCAACTTTTCCTGGATCACGTTGGAGTTATCGAGATTTTGATTTATTACCTGCAACGGGAATAAGAAAGACGGTGAAATGCGTTTTATGGTTTTGCCAGTACCTTGTTTTAGCTCGAGGTTTCTGAAGCCTGTGTGTCTAAAGAGAGGTGGGTTGTTTCAAGACGTCATCTGTACTTGGTTACTTAGTCATAGAGGAAGTAGAATGATTTAAACACAATCATATTTTTGTGAGTCAAACTCTTTAAGGCATTTTGTGGTAGATATTTTAGGCTGAAAAATCATCTCTTAAAGGGGGGGTATTATGCTTTTTTCAATCACATAGCACCAGTCTATAGCATACTACAATGATGACGTAACCTTCTGTTGGTCTGTATATGCAGTAAATTAAAATAACTGCCTTGAATAAAATTGCTCTCTCAAAATGGCTGTACTGAACGTCTTGAAATAGGCCTCTGTCTCTTTAAGAAGCTTTCCGACACGCCCCTTCAGCACACTGCTGTGGCATCTAAACAACAACACTGTGCGGGGAGGAGGCTCTGCTGAGCTGAGGAGCAGTGGTTGGTGGCTTGGCTGGTGACGAAAGGTCCAGAGGCGTCTCCAGGAGGTGGGGGCGTTCCTAGGAGGACTGAGGCATAGCTACACCTAAAATGGCTGCCGTCTACGTTTTTACTGATTACTCAAAAATATGTGAATGAGCCAAGGCAACACTCCAGGCATGTGTTTAAAGCTTGAAAAAGTCGATTTTACATAATAACCCCCCTTTAATGGCTTGGACAACTTATAACTTCTGATGAATCCATAACTTATTGAGGCACTTTTGACAATGTGTTTCAATGAAAGTACAATGCAGTTGATTGAGAAAGTTGGTGAGTCCGGACATGTTCAAATGCCGCTACCCACCTCGGCGTTTCGGTGTGTGACTTGGCCTCCCTTGTACTGGTGGTTTGCAGTGTTCACAGATGTGGCTTTGTTGGGAGCGGGGTATTTTCCACAGATCCCAGCAGAGGACCGTGACATAAGTGAAAACATTTGGTGATAATGACAGTGGAAGTGATATGAAAGTGCAGCGCATTGAGGCCACTGGGGTTCAAAGCGCTGCTCCAATGGGATGTGGTTAAGAGTGGGGTTTTTGTTCATTAAAGTTGAACCTCGCTGAGAACGTACGGCCTCGCGGTAACATTTTATTCTCCAAACCACAGCGGGGTGCAATAGTCCAAAGGTAAAAGCGTATTGTTATAGCAGACGTAGCGCCGAAATAATGGAAGGGAAACTGGTACTTGTGGACTGGACTTGAATTCAATATATGGCCAAATTATTACACTATCTTATTTCCTTGTTTGCAAACACGGCCTCAAACAAAACTGCATGGCAACATAAAAAAATGGCCTTGTTTTGGTCCTCATTGAGTATTTTCATGTCTTTATTCTGACACAATTTCTCATCTTAGTTTTTCTTAGTTGACCATAACCTAACAATGGCTGAAATACTCTTAATAAAAGTAATCGCTTATTTAATTTGGCCCTTCTCACAAATACTTCCCATTGAAATACACAGCATCAACTGTGTATTTCAACGTCAACATCACTGTCGTACTTTTGCACTGTACCTTTTATCCATACATGAGCTCACCTCTGCACTGGCCGGTGCCATGTCACCACCTCATTACGTCTAATATTATTGACCTAACCCCCGGTGCTGCAGGTTAACTCGCCCCTTGTCAGACGCTGCTGAATTAGGAAACCCAACGCCAAGACAAATACACAGCGCTCGCTCCTCCACATCTCGTATCGCCACATCTGATCAGATCGGTCTGCGCCCAAGTGTTTTTCATGAAGGTAGCGGTGATGTTTGTCCTACTTTCCCTCTCCTTTCATTTGTTTTTTTCCCCCTACCACTAAAGTTTTCACACGCAAGACGCAAGGCAACACCCAAGCACTTTGTCATTGACGAACTATTGGATGGAGTGAATGGATTGAGACGTCACTCATGTTTTATTGTTGTAATCATGTGATGTTGTAGAGTGGCTCACTGGGCTAATTTGAGGTAAAGGTAAAATTGTTTTTATGTTCAGCTCTAGTAGAACTGGTTTAACCCATGTTTAGTACTCAGTTTGTCATAGTAGTGATTGGTTAGTCGATCAATTGATTTGTTTCTGTTTTAGTTTTGGTTGACTACATTTGAGTCCAACATGACGCCAGAAATCTGAGAGTCCTTTTTCTACACTCTGCTATCAGATCCCAGCTTCACCTCATTGAAACAGAGAAGCAAATATTTCTGTGTAGCCAAATCCTGTTGTCACGAAACATCCTGTCCTCTCCAAACCTCTCGGCTGGAGCCCTCACAGCTGTTCACACACACTCACACTCGCACACATACATATAGTACTTCAAATATCTACCTTGTTATCTGCAATGAAACGTCTCTCTCCCCTCGAATGGCACTTTCACCTCTTCAGTGTCTTCATCGCGGCCCACTTTAGTCCACTTTTCGTCCTCAGAGTCAAACTCCTCTCCTCAGCGTCTGTCCTTGGTTTGGGGCATGGTTCAAAAGCCGGGCACTTCCAAACAACACACTGCGACCGCACAACTGATGGCTTGAGTTTTGCACAAAGGAGGAGGAGAGAGAGGAGGGGAAGAGGGTGTGGGATTTTAAGATTGTTAACTTTTTTTTTCTTCTCCTTGAGTGGTCTGGTCCGCCTCTGATGATGTCACTCCCCTGGAAAAAGGCAAGATGTAGAGCAGTGGTCCAAGTGGTTTCCTAACCCCTCAGATACGAAAAGAAGTTTGTTTATTGTTTGAGTTTTATTCCCCCTCATCTTTAATTTCCTTTTCGCCTGTAGCTGCGTTCTGGTCTGATTTTGATGCAGAAGAAGTTTCTGTTCAGCTTCCTGTGAAGCATGAAAGTCCCTTTGAGACAGAAGTGGCATGAAGTGAAATATTCATTTACAACAGCTACTTTTTATATTTCAGATTAATGATATACTTGTGTAATAGTATAATAAAGAAGTAGTTTTGATTTTAACCTCTTACCCCCACCTGAACCAAGCATATTTTCTCCAGTTCGGCTTTACCCAAATGTAAAAGCTTCTGGACTGGAGCTTGCAGCCTATAGCCCAGTGTAACGCCTCATTTGAAAGCTAAGCCCGACAAAACTGATCTAAACGGATCTTTTTCCTCGCGTTGGTGCCGTGTTGTCACTTTTTTCATATTCTTTTTTTAATCTAATTTTTGACACTTTTTTGTTGCACTTTCTTCACTTTTGTTGTCACTTTATGTACTTTTTGTTTGGTCCTTTGTGGCTTTTTTGTCAAACTTTCATTGTTAATTTTGGTGCTTTTTGTTGCGTTTAGGACTATTCCGATATCTATCTCGTTTGTTTTTGCTTACAGGTCCTCGTCATATAACTAGAATATCATGAAAAAATACATTCACTTCTGTTGTTCAACTTAAATTGTGGAACTAATATATGATAGACTCATTACATGCTAAGTGGCATTATGTATAGCCTTTATTATTATGGCTCAGCTTGTAAAAACTCCAAATAAAAAATCTCATTAAAATGGAATATTTTGAAAATGAACCATAATCGTCAAAATTATAACAAATAAAGGCTTGACATGTCACTTTGCATGTAATGAGTCTTGTATCATATATTAGTTTCACATTTTAAGTTGAATTACAGAAATTGCAGACACTGCTCACCCCTCGTGGAGTTTATGATTAAGTTTCAACCTTTCTACCTGCCCAGGGAATTGACTGTTGTACTGCAGTACAACTGTACTGGGTTGGAAACATTTTATGTGTATTCATGTTGACCATGAATACACATGCTGTGGGTTGGACACATTTTATGTGTATTCATGTATTTAATTATTTATAAAACTCTTCACAAATAATCATATGACTTGTCAACTGATCAAGAAAGTAGCTGACTAGTCAACTACAAATATAATTAGTTGTACCCCTCTTTACTCTGCGAATGTTTGTCATGTGTGCAACATCTGTGAAGGGAAACAATGGGTTTCTTGGAAGAAGAGTGGGAGGTTGTCATGTAATCGAGTGTGTGATAAGTTCTCCCACATCTGCTCTCAATCGAGCTGCTGGCGTGTGAAGTTCTAATAGACAGAGGTGGGAATAAGAGATGCTCCAGTGGGTCACTTTAGGAGCTGTTAATCTTTATCGTCAAAATGGTGGACAATGCTCCACCATTACATTGATATTTATGTAATGAAAGACGAGGAATTTCAGAAATGTTTCAAGTTTGCCAGGAAAGGATGAAGCAAAAGATACAGTGAAGAAGAAAACAAAATGTGCTTAGAATATATATATTTAATATTCCTTATTCCTGTCCAAAGTAACCCTTGGGTGGCTGTGGCTCAGATGGTAGAGCGGGTCGTCTTGTAACCGGAAAGCTGTGTCCTTGGGCAAGACGTTTGTAATATGTAATCAATTGTGCAAAACAAACTTGCCGTATCTTGTTTTGCCTCTCAGTCATCATGCAAATAAGAGCGTGTAAGGTTTTGGCACTTTGCTCGAGGTGGTGGTTCTTTACAGGCTGGTCGTTATGTGCAGGAAGTGACACTAGCACAAAGCTTTATGCATCAAAGAAAACCTGGACGTGTTACAGTGTCTTGCTCTGTTCTACATATTTGAAATGAGCTGTACCCTCAGTGTTTGGCCCCAACATATCTGTTTCCTACAACTATAAAGTTAACAACTCTGCCAGATGCACTCAAATGCCTGGATTTAACTGGGGTCAAGGGCACAAAATGGTCCCTTTTCTTCTTTTGTTCACAAACGTTGTAGGACTCCATGTGGAAAACCTTGCGATTCCTGTGGTATTGGTCAACATTTAAATCATTTGTTTCATCTCCAAGTAACCCCTCTACCTCAAGATTCTTTAGTCTCCACCTAAAAGGCCTCCTTATTAGTAAAAAAAGAAATATATGATCTATTGGGGAAACTGAATGGATTACGGTCTTCTAGTGTTTGCTATGACAGTGAAAAGGTGAAAGGAAATTATGTGTACTTTATCAAAAGACTAAAGCAGTTCTAAGTAACTTGTTCACCTTAATAAATCCTTTTTGTTGTCCCTCTGGGGGTAATACAAGTGTTAATGGGATGATTGGGGGTCTTTCATTTCCCCCTGGTGTCTCTGGCCAGAAAACAACAATAGCTACTTTGACTGCACCGGGTCGGAGGCGCAATACACACTAATGGAATCACGAAGAAGAAGCTAACAGGCTAACGGGCAAAGCTAACTGCGGGCTAGCGCCACTTTAGCAGTGTTTACAGCCAAGTTTGAGTGAAAATAATTATCTCCATTGTGTAATTGGATGTACAATATCCCTCTCTCCCTTTGTCTTTTCTGTCAGCGTAATATTTACTCTCACGGACAATTAATGAATAAAAAAATGCGACACCTGCAGTTACAAAATGTGATTCTTTGCACAGTTCTAATAAGCCACTTCATTGGCTTTCTGTTTCAGGTATGTACTTGTCGGACCTGACGTACATCGACTCGGCCTATCCTCCACGGGCAGCATCCTGGAGAACGAGCAGCGGTCCAACCTCATGAACAACATGCTCCGAATCATATCTGACTTACAGAGGTCCTGTACATACGGTGAGTTGATACTGTAGTAGCATTATTCACAATTCATTTCAAAAGATAAGACTTTAGTGATCCCAGACATAGTAATAAAATGTTTTAAGGAAAATGCTGAAATGCTTATAATGTGATTTACAAGGAAAGACATAAAAAGTGGTCATCATGTATCTTTACTGTATGTTTTATTACTTAGACTTATGCAACCATCTGCCGTCTTTTCCAGATGTCCCTGTGATGCCTCATATACAAAATATCTCAACTCTGTCAGGTACATCGAGGAGCTGCAGAAGTTTGTGGAGGACGATAATTACAAGTGAGTTCCAACCAGTTGTTTTCAGTCTGTGAAGATGTTATGAGCAGAAAAATGGTGGATCGTATTAAATTTATTTATTTTTCAGGTTGTCACAGAAGATTGAGCCTGGCACCAGCACACCACGGGTAAACGCCTCTAAAGAGGACCTTGTGGGTGAGTTGTAGTTCAAATAGACAAAATTAATATGATAAATCTGTTTCCCGAGGTTTCAGCCATGTTGTAACGCTTGCTTCTCATAAACGGGCTCATAAGTAGTTACCGTATTTTCCGGACTATAAGTCGTACTTTTTTCATAGTTTGTCTTGTACTCCGGAGCGACTAATATGTGATTTAAAAAAAATAAAAATTCTTCTTTAAAAAAAAAAATCAAATATATAATTTCACTTGCCGCTAGAGGGCACTGCAGGCTAATCGAGCAGCAGAAAGAAAGTTTGGAGTGAGCAAGAAGCGGAGGTTACTCTTACCGCAATGAAGAAAACAAAAAAAAAGCTAATCACGGGCTAAAAGCTCAATGGCCACAGCTAGAGGAACGAGTTCACGAATGAGAGCTTGAAAGACGTGCTGCCGGGAGAGGCTTGTCAACGGTGCAGTTACACCTCCATGCCTAGGTAGTTGCCATGGCGATTGTTCAGAGGTGACATTGAGGATAAAGATTTCAATGGATTTAGTGATTTGGAGTGAGATGGAGAGTTTGGTATTATGTTTATGCTATAGTTATCTGAACTGTTTATGTGATGTTAACATACCAGACACCTATTTACGTTGTTTATGCTTCATGTATTTAGCCATCAGTGTTTTACGTTACCATAACGTACGCTTATTCAGCCTGTTGTTTTTTTCTTCATTAGGCATTTTTTGGCTTCTGCGTCTTATACTCCGGAGCGACGTATAGTCCGGAAAATACGCTACTATGTTCATGCTTGGTTAGTGTCTTGTGGGCTGTTCATTCTATAGAGATGTGTTTCTTGACTAATTTCAGGTCAGGAAGCCTCGGCCTCTCCTCTCTGTGGTCGCAGATGCACAATCACAGCTGAAGGAACCAAAATCCCAGCCACTCCTCCCTCTCCACGCAACCTCCTGCCCTACGGACACAGGAAATGCCACAGCCTGGGATACAAGTCCGTTTCCACTTGATACGTGTCCAAATGTACCAATATGAAACAAAAGTAACATTATTCTCTTTGTTCACTGCAGTTTCATTCACAAGATGAACACGGTAGAGTTTAAAAGTGCAACGTTTCCGAATGCCGGGTCCCGACATTTGCTGGACGACAGTGTGATGGAGAGCCATAGTCCGAGCAGAGGGCAGGCCGAGAGCTCCACGCTCTCCAGTGGGATCTCGCTTGGTAAGGCGCCGGGGTTAAGGTTTAAGGTCTCCTTTATTGCCCCCGCAGGGAAATCTGTCTCTGAGCCATTCTGGGGAAGCCTATAGGGACACATTGTACCACTAGGACTCATCTTAGAGACAGAGTTCATGTCAAGTTTAAACTTAACGCAAACTTCTCGACTGGAGCTTAGAGCCTATAGGTGTGATGCCTCATTTGAAAGACCTACTAAAGTGACCGTATCTCTTTTTTGTTGCGTTGTCTGTGCTTTTTTCTAAAATCACATTGTTAAAGCGTTTTTGCCGTGTTTTTGTTACTTTTTCATCTTTTTTTTTGCTTTTTCCGTTGCTTTTTTGTCGTTTACGTTAGTTTTTCATCGCATTTTTGTCACGTTTGTTGCTTTTTTATCACTCTTTAGTCCTGTTTTTTCTGGCACGTTTTTGCCACTCTTTAGCCACTTTTTTGTTGCGTTCTCATCCTCGTTTCTTCACATTGTCTCCAGCCAAACTGGAGAATATGTGCTTAGTTCAGGTGGGGGTTAAGAGGTTAAGCTTTAGACCTTATCTTTTAATTCAGTCAGTGATTTATTGTCATTGTTCTAAAATCAAGTGCAATATTCCATGTAAAAGATATATTTCTATTAGAAAACTTTCCTACAATTTAAGATTACCCAGAAAGGATAACATATTTAACTACAAAGGAAAAGCAGTACATCTGTTGCTTACAATATGAATAGTTCATATGTTTACTGATAACAATAAATGAGAACCCAAATTCAGTTTTATCCTGGCGAGTATGATTGTGTTTGTCTAGTGCAGCCCTTCTGACTTGTGTGTCTTTGTTTGCAGGGAGCAGTGAAGGCTCGGAGCTCAGTGAAGAGGTGTCATGGCCGGCTTTTGAGAGGTTCGTTTCCTCATTATTTTGTTTGTGCTTTCTCCTCATCTGCAGCCTCCATCGTAAAATAATCTCATCTCTAATGCCAGCTCTTCAAAACGGTCCACTTTAAAACTCGCCAGCCTCTCTGCCGCTCTCGCTCTCTCAAAGCCTCGCAGCCAACTCAGTCATGCCTCATTCCTCTGAGCAGCTTTTACCAAACGTATAAACGTGCCTCTGCTTTTTCTGCAGCGTGAAATTAATTTAGTGTTCGGCTTTATCCCCCTCGCAGCGGCCCACCTGCACCAACAACAGCAGAGCATGATTTCAAACCAAAGACTACTAACCTATAAGCCAGAACACCATTCCCTCAAAACTCCTAAATCACACAAGCTGGGTTTCTATTCAAATGCTAAAAGATACATTTTCATCCATGCGTCCAAAAATCCTGTTGCCATGAAGTCTACTCGAGAAGAAAACTGAGACCAGGCTGCAGTAAAGGACTGGGCAAGCCATGAAGGTGGTCTAGAATGACCGTTTGTTTTGAAAAACTAAACATGATAGACAGAAGAAATGCAGTGTAGTGTGCCTTGACGTTGAGACCAGAAAATCTATGACTGACTACTGCTCTATAGTACTGCTACTGTTACTGCTTCTACTAACACTAGCACTTGCACTACCACTATGGTTACAGCCTCACACAGGAGACGGGCCTGTCCAGAAGCAGAGGTGGTTAGTAACAAAGCAAATAAATATAAATCAGGACATTCTTTGAAGATCTCTACTTTACTTGAATAGTACTTTTGTTGACAACTTCTGACCTTTACTCCGCTACATCTGAAGGAATGAATACAATACTTTCTACTGCACAACATTTATTTATTTATTCATATATTAAAAAATCTGCATATTTTGTACATTTTTAAAACCTTGTGCCCAACACTCCAGGACTGTAGGTGGCGCTGTCCAGATGTTCTGCCAGTGTCTATGACAAAGAAGATTCCCTGTCGTGTTGCCGTGCATTTATGATTTTGGCACAATCGTAATGTTTTTGAAGCCACAAAGTTTGTCCAAATAAACCAACTTGAATTCTAAAGTTAAAGTGAAAAATTTGCTGGAGAAAATACTAATGTAATAATTTGACTGGACAACATTTACATGTATTGGCGTAATAATTGACCATTAGTGACTGTACTTTTACTTAATGAAATCAAGTACTATGTTCATTGTCCACCTAGGATAATATCGCAGAGTATGTTTATTTACTAACCATTCACCAACTTCCAGATGAGTTTAATTGGACTTCAAACCAATATTAGAGGTATTTAGTACAAATGAATCACTTTACACTTGTATCAATTTTTTTAGCAATTTCGATCTTGCAAAGTGCATTTTTTACACGGTAATGGAAACCCAGCTTTTTGTTATAACTAGCTTCTAAACACATAACATTCTCCCATTTAGATCTGACTCATGTAACCCAATGGACCAACCTTTTTTATTGAAACGCCCCACACAGTGTTGACCAGTGTCCCCATCCAACCCTGTCTTATCCCGTTGTGAACAGGACTCGCTTCTACCACTCTCTGGGCCCAGTGACCCGAGTGGCCCGAATCCCCTACAGAGGCGTCCTGAGGCCCAGCAGGTACCGAACAGGCTGAACCAAACCTGTCCTTGCTCCTTCTCTCCACAAGGGGTCACTGTGCTGGTGTTTCTTCAGGGGATTTAACTCTTGTGTGTGCGCGGTGGAGGGGAGCGTGTGTTTCTGTCAGATAACTGTACCTCTTCTTTACCGCTTGGATCTATTGCATGTGGAATTCAGGAACAATTGAAATTTACACCAATCAGGCAAAACATAGCCATTAATGGGTACATTGAATAATCTATCCTGCATTATAGAACCTCAAAGTTGGATTGGATTGGATTTCATTTATTTGACCGTCTCGAATATCCTTTGAAAACAACTAAATATCCTGTGTCTATGGGGTCTTAACCTCTTACCCTTAAAGTGCATATGACAGATTTTAATGCTCTTGAAAATATGACTTATTTAGATGGATTACATCAGTTACAAGTTCATCAGTTGCATAGTTTTCAGTGAAGCAGCAATTTTAATGGAGAAATGTTGGGCAGAAAAGTTATTTTTATTTGAACTTTTAAGCCACTGACAGGAAGTGACATAAAAGAAGGTAACATTCCATAGCAGTTTGACTCATTCATTTCCCATTGACTTAACATGGTTGCACGGCAACAGTTTGAAATTGTTTACCTTCTTCTATGTCACTTCCTGTCAGTGTCCAATAAGGAAGTGAAAACATAAACATCACAAAAATGGTCAAACTAAAGAAAACTGGGTATAATCTTTAGCAAAATCTTAAATATAATCGTGTTAATTGTGTTTTAGCAAAAATTGCTCTTTAAAAAAAATCCACTTTAACTGAGTGCATTTTCTCCAGTTCAGCTTTACCCAAATCTAAAAAGCTTACCGAATGGAGCTTATAGGCCATTGTAATGCCTCATTTGAAAGTTAAGACCTACAAAACTGATCTTTTTTTTTCAATGCTTTTTTGTCACATTTATGTCACTTTTTTGCTGCATTTTAATCGTCATTTACATCTAATTTTTGTCACCATTTAGAAGCTTTTTTTTCAGATTTGGGTAATGTCAAACTGGAGAAAACTCGGTTCAGGCAGGGGTTAAGAGGTTAAAAACTTGCTTACACTGTAGTTTAAATTTCCAACAACATGTTCTGAAATGCATGCGATTCTTGCTTCCGTTTAGTAGTTGCATTAATTCATTTCACCAAGTTTTACAGTCCTTATGGGATATAGTTGAGTATTCTGTCTTAAAAGCTGACAAATTAAAAGCAAGAGAAAAAAGAGAATTGTCGTGATTTGAGCGATGGTGCTGCATATAAAACAATGCTTGCAGTGTTGTGCCTGATTGCTGTAGCTGCGTAGTGAACTTTGCAGACTTCTCATTCCAATATGCTGTATTATGGAGCTAAAAAGTCTCTCAAAGCTCCACTTATAACTTTCCTTTCACATGGAAATCCTAACATACAATGGTACGGACCCTTGACTGTGCTTTGCTCATAGCTTTTATAGCAGTTGCATAATAAGCCATCTTTTTTTTTTTTTCCCTTCTAGTGGTTTTCAAATCTGTCTCTTTCCACTAGGCTTTTCGGGCTCTTGCTCTGGGCTTCCTGCTCGACAGACACAATCTGTTCACCATCTTGTCCAGTCCTGCGTAACATTATGATCCTGTAACTGCAAAGATTTATATCTGTAAAATTTGGCCATTTGGAAACACACTAAAAGCTACATTTTTGCGTTGCAGCTCAAGTGGCTCAGCAGGTTGTGTCTGGGGTTTTCTACTCATTGTGTATTGCCTTGTTTTTGACAGCACTGTGCAAAAGTTAAACTGAATTCATAAGGACTATAAGGATTTTGTGCTATTTTGACCAAAAAAGTTGCCTCACTGACCAACGCAGCAATGAATAATCTTTTAATTATTCTGTATTGTAAGATATGTTTTTAGTTACTCATTAGACAGCATTTACCCCTGAATTAGAGGAAATGTGATTCTCTGTTTGGGCCCTATATATCGTTGCGAGATGGGAACAGTGCCAGGGCAGAGGTCTGTGTTCTCCTAATGTTTCCAGTCTAGACTTATTTTGTATTTTATAATATGCATTGATATACCATTTGTTTATGTTCTTACAAAAAAAGGTCTTGGACTTTTGCACAGTGCTGCTTGGATCCTTTTTTTGTACAAATAAATTATTTCTACCTTTCCTTTGCAGCTCAGCGGAGTCTGAGGAGTTGGCGGTGCACTTGTATCCCGGGGCGGTCACCGTGCAGGGCGTTCTGAGGAGGAAGACGGTGCTGAAGGAGGGCAAGAAACCAACCGTGAGCTCGCGCTGGGTTTAACAACATACATGCACTTTTACACTGTGTTGACTGTTAATTAACCTCTTAACCCCCGCCTTAACCAAGTGCATTTTCTATGGTTCAGCTTTCAAATCTAAAAGCTTACAGCCTATAGCCCAATATAACGCCTCATTTGAAAGCTAAGACCTACAAAACTCATCTAAACAGATCTTGTTGCAGAGTTGTCGTCAATAACACTTTGTTTTCCATTTCTGTTTTGGTAGTTTTTGTCATATTTTTGCCACATTTTCAATTTGGTTTTTGTCCTCTCCTTTTTTTACGCTCTTTTTTTTCGTCACACATTATTGTCATTTTTTCATCACTTTGCTGTTGCTCTTTTGTGGCTTTTTTGTCACTTTTTTTTGTCACTTTTGTTGCGTTTTCATCCTTGTTTTCGTCTCATTTTTGTTGCTATTTTCAAGAAGCTTTCAGATTTGGGTAAAGCCAAAATTGGACAAAATGTGCTCGATTCAGGTGGGGGTTAAGAGGTTAAAATAAAGGTTTTTCATTTCAATTTACATCATTCAGGGGTGTGGCCCAGGCCCCCCAAATGCAGTTAGTTTAGTTTATCTGTCACACACACATATACATACAGTATCGTCCAGCTGCCACTACAGCGACACTAAATGTGCAGAAGACGGACTGGAGTGCCCCAACTTTCATCCCGTCTTTTTGTAATCCAGCAGTGTAATGCATTAAAAGTAAAGTCAGCACCGAACCTTTCAAGTGCAGAAACGGCAGATGAGAAATGCATTATGCGAAGGGCATCAACACCTCCAGCTACTTAACGTCTCAGTTTTCTTTTTTTTGTACCAGTTTTAAATCCTCCAGGCCATGTCTGTACTTCTGCAGAATCAAAACCTCTTCTGTTTAAATTAGCAAAGGCTGTTATTGCTGGAAACTTAGAAGGTAGTTTGATTTATGAGCTTGTTAAAGTCATATTTTTACCTTTTCAGCAAAGAGCAACAATATTCATTACAAGGTTAGACTACCTACCGTTAAGCCAGAACAACACTTTCAGTTTTTCACTGTCCAAGCCCGCGTAATGTCCAGAGCTGATGACCGGCCTTTGAGCTGACGATGTTTTCCCGTGTGTGTCTTTAGGTGGCATCTTGGACCAAATACTGGGTGGCTCTGTGTAGTACCCAGCTTTACTACTACGCTGCCAAGTCCCTGAAGGCCACAGAAAGAAAACATGTAAGTAAAAAAAAAAGCATACATTTCGATGAACAAATGATGTAGTTTAGCGGCTCAGAGATATTTATTTAAATGAAAAAGACTATAGGTTATGGTACACAAGTAAAAATAGAACAGTCAGCAGCCCAGAAGCTTGTGGTCTGGCACAACAGGGGGGCACAGATGGGAGCACTCACTGAATAATCGGCCCAGTGACATCAGCGCGTCCCGTGTCACTCAGAGGGTAATGAAATCCGCATGCAGAGTTTGGACACACAAAACGCTCAGGTTAACATTCTTCTGCCTTTGGTTTCTGATGAAGTTAAGGAGAATAAAGTTACAGCAGAACTAAGTAACTCATGCCCCGAGAGGCCATAAGCGCCACTGCAGGTGTCGTAACAAGTTGCAGTTTTTTACTCATTAATTGTCCGTGAGAGTAAATGCTACGCTGACAGAAAAGACAAAGGGAGAGAGGGATATTGTACATTGCGCCACAACCCAGTTACACAATGGAGATATTTTTTTTCACTCAAACTTGGCTGTAAATACTGCCTAAGTGGCGCTAGCCCGCAGTTAGCTTTGCCCGTTAGCCTGTTAGCTTCTTCTTTGTTATTAGTGTGTATTGGGCCTTCGACCCGGTGCAGGGAAAGTTGCAAGGGTGGTTTTCTGGCCAGAGACACCAGGGGGGGAGATGATATGGGGGTCTATCATCCCATTAACACTTGTTTACCTTAATAAATCCTTTTTGTAGTCCCTCTGGGGGTAATACAAGTTACTTAGTACTGCTTTAAAGCTCCTACAGGAAAAAGATGTGGCGATATAGACTTGGACTTGGACAAACTTTATTGAACCTTTTTATTGAAAGAAAAAAAATGTGAATGGCAAATTAAAAAAGTTCAGAAATATTGCAATATAAGCACCGATATACAGATTTGTAGATATGCACACATTTACAAAACAGAAACATTTTTAAAGTTCACAATAGGGGGGAAGCAGAGGGAGAGTCTGTTGGACCTGACACAGATTGAGACTCCGCTTCTGCCGCTATATGAGTACATAAACTCGTCTGAATTGTGGATTGCAGTAAATCATAGCAGCGCTGACAGAGATTCTCTCCTAAAAGCTCCAACAATTTGCTGAATGTCTCTTTGTGTTCACCTTCTTTCATCCTGTGCCATCCCCTCAAATCAAATCTACGGGCCAAATAACCTAACGAAAAGATAAATATGCCACTACATTACAGCACAATTCTAAAATAAAGTGGCCGTTTTGTCTTTTGTCCTGTGCGCAGTTTAAGTCCACGTCCTGTAAGAGCGTGTGTGTGGTGGGGCTCATGGCGATGATGGCGGACGACCCGGAGCATCCGGACGTGTTCATGCTCACCGACTCGGAGAACGGTAAGACTGAGCTCATGAAATATCCGCAAAACGCAGATGAGGGAGATAATTTGCTGAGGCATCCCTTGACTCGACAAGCCAAAGGGTCCAGCATTCATGTCTTGCACAACATTTGAAACCCATTCTTCCTGAGGTCGGCTGTAGCTTCCTTGAGTCCACATCTAAATTCAGACCACTCGATCAGACGGACAGACGTGAGGCGCATGCAAGTGTTATCTGCCTCCTCTCTCTGTTCCAAATCCGGCTTTTTTTCCGCACACGCTTTGCACTGATCAGGTTTTCAGCCTTGGCTCTTTTTAGAAAGCGTCCGCTGAGCCAAAGTCAAGTGAGAGTTTCCAGAGATTGAGAAAAACAGGTGAGGAGATTTTGGCACTCACGTTGTTTTTGTCTCTGTTGCCTAGGTAACACGTACAAGTACCAAGCAGGAAATCGAATGAACGCTTTACTCTGGTTCAAGCATCTCAGCGCTGCCTGCCAGAGCAACAGGCAACAGGTAAAACACACATATCGGTAACATAAGACAAAAGATCATATTACCGTACTGGAGCAATATTATGTGTGTATGTATGTTAGCACTACTAAAGCAAAGGCAAGCTGAAATACCTTTAACATCATATATTTAAGCTTATTTTGCTGAGTTTTAACCATATGGTCATGGCATCGCAAACATCTGTGGCCTTTCTGACACAGTTTATGTCACATATATGGGGACACGATGGTTATTAAATTGTCTTGAGAAAACATTAGAACCCTAGCCTGGTTTTACCATCCCCTTGTACTCATTTCGTTTCGTACAAGGGTCTGGATCTTGAATTGAGCTCCGTTATCCGGTGGGACGGGTGAACTCCTTTGAAACGATTGGATCTGATTTTTGCTAGCGTTTGGTCGTGACGTATGTAATGCGCCCGTGTTGAGTGAAGCAGCTATCATAACTCTTGGGAGCATTCCTCGCGCATTCGAAGGCTTCAGTTATAATTTCTGGATATTTGGGCACTGAGATCAATCCCAGACGTACATGTAGGGAAAAGATGATTGACCGGAGTTTACGGATGGCTAAGGCCAGGCTATTAGAACCCCAACTAACCCCAACACAGGCGTAATCGAAGCATAAGTCGCTCTTTGCCATTTGTTTTACCAAAAAAGCGATCCCTAATTTAGTGTGACTGTAAAAGTAGCAGCAAATGAGTTAAAATTCATCTCTGTTGCACCACACATACAGTAGATGCATAGAAAGCTCAGGGACATTTCAAGAAAGTGTCATACCTTCACTACAATGTTGCATATAATTTTTCCACCCTTTGTTGACACTCTGTTTCCAGGTACCAGCCAATCTAATGTCCTTTGAGTGAGCCACATGTGAAGCTGCGTGAAGGAGGAGCGGTATTGTGGTCAGTAGGGGGGTGTTGTCACTGCCATGAGCCCTGAAGCCAAACGTTACCCAGTCTACGTCTCCCGCCACCACTGCCTTAACCAGAAAAAACGCGAGTCTGCTTGTATGTGTGCGCTGCCGTGACGATGTCGGACACTTTCTTGGCTTGTATTGACTACTGAACAAGGATGCATACCACTGCTCCCGTCTCCCACCTCCTGTTGTTGTCGTTTTTTTGTGGTTTAGCACTTGAGAAGAGCCATTTTGACTTTTCTCCTTGGAAAGACATTAAAAAAAATATTTTTTGTTTTTTTAAAGTATTTTAATGGTCTCCCCACGCTTGAACATCGGACTTCATTGTACTTTTATCAGACAGCACATCGGACGCTCTCAGTACAAACTCTTTTAATTCTTTTTCTTTGTTCTTCACTCGTGTCAGCTTTGGGATACACCGTTTTATTTAACACACTTGCACTCCCGCACATAGACTGCTGCGATTGCATAGATGGAATACATACTACTAAGGGCTCTACCTGGCAATCAAATCCAGCATTTCCTCACTTCCTGAATGTGTCTCTTTTTAACATAACGGTTTGTATGTTTGCTAAGCGTCTGTGTGTCTTTGTAATAACTTGCTCGGGTGCGGAGAAAACGGGGAAAGCAGGGGTCCGGGGGAGGGGGAAAAAAAAGAAAAGCTGTTGTGTCTGTAGGTACGGATTAACCCAGAAGTCTAAGCTAAGACATGATCATTGTTAGTTCCGTTATTTCGCGCTGCTCAGTTACTTCTCCAGTTCGGCTTTTATCACTTTGGTCCACCACTCGCGCGCACACACAATAAACACTAAAAAAAATGATTTGAAGCTGTGAAAAAAAAAAAAAAAAAAAAAGAGAGAGAGATCCATATGTCTCGAATTGTCGTTTGGGGACGGACTTTTTTCAAAGCTACCTGGAGCCATAACGTTTTAAATCATTTTGTTATCTTTTGTGCGATGAGTTGTTGTTTTTTTCCTTATTTGGGAGAGATGGTGCAGTTCACAGTATTACGTTGTGGTAGAAAATTGCACGCCGTATTAGTCGTCTGTTACATTTATTTGTGAAAGTTTGTGTTTTCTCTTTTTTCTTCTTTTTGAGTATTTTATTTTATGTGTTTTAGATTTTTTTTTTTTTTTTTCATTTTCTCATTATTCTGTGTTGGTCATTTATAGATTGTTAAATGTATTGCTTTGAAATGGTATAAGCACCTTGATTAAGATTGGTGCCAAATGATGCAAAAGTAGTGTTTAGAGGCAGAGCAGCAGAAGGGCGAGCTAAAAGCAGGTTACAATAGGACAGTAGTATTTGTTTCTCAATAGCAAAGAACATGATTTTTGTGTGTGTGTGGTATATTACAGCCGACTGGACGCAGATCATGATGACAATGGCCACCTGGAGTTGAAATTCAAAAATCACATATTTTAAAAAAAAGTATTTGTTTACATTGTATGTTTACACAATCATTTGTCCCAGAAATATCATTCTATCAACATATTATTGTTGAAGTCGAGGGGGAAGTGGGGTGGGGCTTCAGAATTTTTCCAGACCTCTTTAAAAGATTTCAAGTTTCCATTGTTTAGTCCGGTTCACTCTAATTTTGTATAGAGTATCAAAACTATACAGTTTTCAAAAATGTATTAACTAAGCAATCACAAAAACAATGTTTCCATTTCCTCTGATATGTAAAAAAAATAAAAATAAATAAAATACAATAATAGCTATAATACATTTAACAAACATTTACTCTTAAGGTACTCTGAATGTACAATTGTCTCACATTAAGCGCTTTGTGACCATGTCTGTGAAAGGTGCTATATAAATGAAGATCTTCTTTATATGGGGAGCAAAAAACTTAGTTTGGCAGAAATTTAAAAAAAATGTGGCAGAAAATTCCATTTGGTGGTTCCAAACAAAAAAGTCAATGAAATCCTTGTCATTTTTTTCATGGACTTTCCATAGCGATGACCAGAACTCTCAATTTACACTAATGGGAAAATGATATAATTGCGCAATTTTACCAAATGACGAGGACAAATGGATACATTGTTTTTTTTCATTGCTTATACCATAAGGTTTCCAAAAATATATAGTTTTCATACTCTCCACGAAAGTCCCACAACAGTGGAAATGTAAACATACTGAACCGGACTAGATGTTGATAATGAAAATGCATTTTTTTTTGCTTTACCGTAATCCGACACTCATAATGAGAGTCAACTGTCGACCCACCACAAAACTCTAAACATTTATAAATGTTTAGTTCTGTGGTAAATTGCCCGTGATGTGGAAAGCTAAAAAGCCATGCAAGTCCGAGGGCAAATGTTTAAAGAAAAGGCTAATTAATTTGAATACAGGGGTATAAATACTTTCTGAAGCCACTGTATCCCTGCTGCCTGTCGAATTTGATATTGCAACTCCAGTCCTTAAGAAGTTGGGGCACTGTATATAATAACTTCAGAACCCACGTAACATAAACCACTTATTACTTATTAGAACGGACAGTATCTTTGAACAAAAGACAAATATTTACAATGAAAAAGGAGAAACCCTGATGAATTTGTGTTTTAGTTCGGCTCAGTAATTGATCAAACTGTTCTGTTATTTATCTTTGAGGCAATTTACTTTATATACGGTGTCCATGCTTTATTAGAATTTGAAGTTGTTGCCATTTGCTACTGTGAACATGTATGATTGCCAGTTTTTCAGATTGAACCTATAGTCAAGAAATTACAACACTTGATTGATTTGATTGAGATGTAGTTGTAGATGTTTTTGTGTAGGTTTGAATATGGCCAAAGATGGACAAACGGTGGTAATGAGAGCCCCAAGTTGAATAAGTGTGCACAAATGTCCCCATTTACACTTTAAATTAGAGTCCGATCCATGCCCGGCAATGCCCCGAGGCGGAACAGCGGGGAAGCTGAGTCCACCTAATGATTTCATCAAACTTACAGTATGCTGTAGTACCATGCTGGTGTGGATAGGGAGAAACTAGAGATGTGATACGTGACAATGGATTTGTCTTTTGTATGGTTTGAATTGTCATACTGGCACTACGATTGTGGCTATATGTGATTTCAAAACCCGAAAATGGAAACCTACTGAAGGCTGATTACTAATTATCCGACCTGGGAAGGAGAGGGTTAAGTCAACAAGAAGAAAGTGCAGGTTGTCTCTTAAAGCCTTAGTGCTCTTAAAACCTTCCAGAAGCTCAAAAGATGGACAAGACTATTTTTTCTGTTCTCAGTGACGCGAGAATAATGTCTAATGTTAATGGAATTTGCTATATGTTTGTGTGAATTTTTTTTTTTTTGGCGTTAAGCTCGACAAAAACATGGGGAAAAATTGTTTTGTAAGTTTACATTATATTGCGTTCATTTTGTGTACTGTATATATGGCCAAAATAATGGAAATGATGTGCAATGTGTTAGAATAAGTTTCCATTTAAATCCTAAGCTCTCATTGGATCCCTCGCCCCTGCTGCCGCCACCCCACAACACGTCATAGTATTTCCTATATTTTGACCATATTGTAACAAATGCACAATTCAATCTGTATTAACTGCTTCCATGCAATGTCTGAAGAGGCTGAAATCCCACATGTGTCAATCACTGTTTACAAAGGACGTCCATCGACAACCTCTAAATGATTGCAGGTGAATGGGTTGATGGAGTGGATGGCCTGTATGAACTCTGCCCCTCGTACCTGGCTGCGTGTGCTGCATGTGCTGTCTGACTGCCTGCCCGCGGTGCGATTGCGGCGGCGCTGTGACCTCAGTGTTGAGCGATGCGCTGTTTGAGGTTTGACGACTGAGAAACCAATAAACACTCTGCCTTTTTTTACTCCACACGTCTTGGTCTCCGGCTCATTACTGTGTTCCTGTGTAAAAAAAAATTGGTATGATGCCAAGTGATGGGCACAAAAAGGTTACTTAAATAGACAAGGTTACTTTAAATTGCCAAAAAATCCTTAATGTTTCTTTTGAGAGGTCTAATTTGAGACGGTTTTATCTCCAGTTTTTGCCACTATTCAGGGACATGCTATAGTTAATCGGAAAGCCTAAATTGGTCTGAAAATCTGTCAATGTATAAGTGGAAATTACCTCGCCTCTAGTGCAGGAGCTGGCAAGTTTTGCTTGGTGGCGGAGAGTCCAAAAAAAAAACCTCTCCACAATAGCAACTGTCAAAACTAATTCTCCAAATAGTGTTGTCAATTATATAAATCTTGTGCTGTCACAATACATAACTCGAAGTCAGCCTGAGGATTTGACCTCCAGGTCTATGTTGCCGAATCCTGAAGTGTATCCCACCTTTGCTTCACCTTTATTAGGCCTATTTGTTTTTATAAGACAATACTTTCATGTCTATTTAAAGAAATGCCTTACATTTGATCAAATGACAAGGGGTAGTGCAGCATGTTTTGTTTCAGTTATGAGTTAATACACGTATTTAATTAACTAATTAACTAGGCTTTCAATAATTTACCTTTCGTACGTATGTATTGGTTTAAAATAAAACTCCGACTGAACAAAATATGCTAGATATGCTGTCGGTCTTTTTCTTTCCCTTTTTCATATAGGCGCCCCATAATGCATCCACGAGGAGCCCCTGCACATACCAATAACTCACCCCAGCGCGCTCACGGCTCCGCAGCGCCCCCCGGAGCCCGCGGCGCGCACGTACAGCGGTAGGAAGTGTTTCGGAAGTGAGCGCAGACCAGAGAGACGAGTCCGCGGAAAGGGCGGAGGAAAGAGGAGGCTGCCGCCGCCGCCGCCGAGTGCTGGACTGTAAACTGACGAACCATCGAACCACCTCGGCAAATTAACCACATTATTTACAACGCGCAAGTTCAAAGAGAAACTTGCATGCGTCTCGGAATAGGACGGACGCTGCACGACGTGAGGTAAGCCAGCAGTCATCATCATCATCCTCCTCCAGTAAAAACATGCACGGCGCACAGTAGCTAGCCACAGCTTTAAGTTAGCTAACCAGGCAAGGTGTACGATGCATTTCCAAACAACTATTTCAGTGTGCGATCATCGGACAGTGCGATGACCGTAATGACTGACTAACCACACAGCCGGGACCGCTGTAACGGCTGTTAACGTAAAGCCCATATATCTATTATTGACAATTGTGCGTTTTTCCACACCGGTGTTTAGAAAAGCACCGCTGATAAAAGACTGATTGTATTTGCCTGCCTGCGTGGCGAAAGGCGTCTTTTGGCTGTAATGAACGACACTGTAAGGCGGTTTGTTTATTACGGGTTTTTCGGATGTATTTTACGTCTTGGATTACGCACGGAAAGCCAGAGCTTATTATGAACGGCAGGGTTAAACGTACGTGGCACTAAAGATTAATTACAATGTAACGACACCACATGCAAAGACGAAAACAGTAGTAGTGGATAGACTTTGGCAGTGTGAAGGTGGTACCCAAAACCTTATCTGAGCTGCATCACCTCAGGGCACACACAACAGGCATCCTGACTGAATAAACAGTGGTTCCGTTTTGAGATGAGTATACCTGTACACCCCTTAGGTAAATAGTCTCGAGGAAAACGCAACGGTTTATAAACATTGCAACACATTTCCTTATCTGGTCAGAATCATCAAGCTAATCATTCATAAAGGCATACAATGTACAGCAAAAATAAGCATTATTCATGTCACTTTTTTTTTAAATCAATTTTTAACCTCCGCCTTAACCTAGTGCATTTTCTCCAGCTCGGCTTTACCCAAATCTAAAAGCTTCTTGACTGGAGTTTAAAGCATATAGGCCAGTGTAACGCCTCATTTGAAAGCGAAGACCTACAAAACTGATCTAAATGGATCTTTTTCTGGTTTTTTGATAGTTTTTCCATCGCTTTTTTTGTTGCATTTTCTGCACTTTTTACATGTTTTGTCATGATGTTTTGTCACTATTTTTGATGCTTTTTTCAAGAAGCTTTTAGATTAAGGTAATGGGAAAACTGGAGAAAATGGGCTTGTTTCAGGTGAGGGCTAAGAGGTTCTAGGAAAGCCATATGAATGAATGTTTTTAAATCTGAAATGACTCCAAATCCCCTCCTACCAAAGGCTCTTTTACCCCTGATTTGAAAGAAAGACAAAACCAAAACACTCACTATTTAACATTTATGTTAATATGGACTAATGTGAACAGATGTAACCTATAGCTTTATGTTTCATTGAAATGTTTAAAACAATCTGTTCAATTACATGACAACGGGTACAGCTGCAATTATAGTTAGATTTTTGTTATGAATTAGCATACATATTTAGAAACGTCATATGAATCAATGTTTTTGTTTGTTTTTCCATCTGAAATGACTCCAACTTGCCCCCCACTAAAGGCTCCAGCACCCCTGATTGAAAGAAAAACAAAACAAAAACACGGCCCTGTCCTTCAAGAGACAATGGGCCCAGTTGAACAGGCACATTAGATCAATATGGCAAAACTCCAACAGCGTTGTAATGGCGTGCTTAGAGTTGGATTTTCACAGCATCTGGACTAGAGTCGGTGAATGGGTTGTTTTTCATGTCGGGTGCTGGCTGAAGCTTAAAAAAAAAGTTCTCTCTTTGACTGTGGTCTGCACTTATGAATTGCTGCCGCTCTTTAATTAAATAAGATTAAGTTTTCAAGTCAGATTTTTGTGGGTACGTCCCATCTTCATGATTGCGGTCCTCTTCACAGTCATAATCTTCACGTCATATTGTAGATATTGTAGACTGTGGTGTATGATGTTGCTGCAATAAGTACTTATTGTTATTAACACTTCAGTGGGAGGTTTATTGTTTATGATTAGATGCTACAATCTGGACTTCGCCTGTCAATACTGGAACAATAATCCTTGATTATGCCTGATTAATTTGGATAACATTTGCACTTGCACTTACAGATTCATGATTTATGTTTAAGTCTTGTTAAGTACTGTACACCTTTTCAGTTCATCAATTTGAGAGAAGGCAGAGTTGAACCCATGGAGACGAGACATTTTGTTGTCCGCAGATGCCATTGATATGAATAATTGCAGCTTTTGTGACTTGCCAGTGCGATGTAATTGATTGTGCTGCCTTAATCTTCACTGTCAGACGTGTCATAGAGAAAGTGTAACATGGAGGTTATGTGGACGGGTTATCTAAGCGGCAGTAAAATTGTCTTCATGTTTTATCTGGTCGTCGTAAAATGAAATCGGACTTTGCTCGGATGTGGGTTAGACGGGCCTCATCTGTGCTCCTGTACTGGGTCACTGTGTGCCCAGAGGGGAAACGAGCCGTGGAGGCGACAAATCAATCTGTTTTCTGACCTGCAAATTATTGACGCTACATTTTTCATCTGTGTCTCCTTCCTACTGTACTTCTCTCCTCTCCCAGCCCCTTATCTGTCCTCCCTGTGCTGTTTGCCTCTCATTGTTACAGAGAAAAAGGTGGAGAGGAGTTCTCTGGCGGGACGGAGGGCACCGGGGGTTTGCCAGGATCATGACTTTGGGGTGAAGGGGCATCCGTGCGGGGGGCACTCTCAAAGATTAGGGTGAGGAGCGGTGGAGGGCGGAGGACATAGGTCGTATCCGTGGAGATGAAGCTCAAACAGCGCATGGTGGTGTTGTGTGCCGTGCTGCTTCTCCTGGGACTGGCCAAGATCTTTCTGCTGGATGGAGGAGAGGGGTCCGCAGCCAGCCGCCGGGACCTCCGGGCATTTCGCAAGGTCCGACTCTCCCAATGTTAAATACTACTTCATATAAGGGCTGCACCATATACTGAATCACAAAATTATTGTCATTGCAACAAGATCAGAGGTTTTATGTCTGACTGACTGAAAATAATATAAAAACATGACGTTCATCAGTTTCAGTCATGATTAGGGCTTGGTATAAAAAAATTTATACCAATACATTAACGATACTTGGTTATTCGATACCGATACCTGAACGATATCTTTTCCGATACCAACGAAACGAAAATATATTTTCATATGCAACCAGAAATTGGGGCAAGGTAAGAAAAAAGTGTGTAAAATGGGGCAAACATTGAGCCAAAAAAATGTGGGGGAAAAATATTTAGAATTATTTGAGCTGAAACAACTCACTTCCATTAATGCTGTCCCTGGACCAACTGCATCAAAACTTGGATCTAAAGGTATCAGATTTCTTTCCCAGTACCTGCAATCCATACTTTCATTATTTAGATACCGGTAGAACCTAAACCGTTTTCCCAATACCAAACTGGTATCCTTTAACGGTACACAGCCCTAGTCATGATATTCCTAATTTATTTCCATTTTAGCCTTGTTTTGGAACTCATTCAATGTTTTTAAGTCATATTTTGAGACAGTTTTATTTAATTGCTTTTTCTCATTATGTGCAGCACAACTACTGTGTGTGCGTCTTGTGGTTTAGGGAAAACTGTGCAAACCAGAACAGTTTCCTATAATTTAATACTGAACCTTTAAAGCCTTGTGGAGAGAACTTCATCCAGATGTCTTATTTTCTTATAAGGAAATGTCATTCTTCTTTTTCTTGTTTTTTGTTTTTATACATTTATTTGATTTAAAAGTGACGTTAAAATATATATATAACCAAACTGCTGAGACAAAGAAGCTTGAACTACAATGGGCACAAAGAGGAGCAATAATATTGTTTTATTTAATATATATTTAGTATAAGCCGGAGAGAGTGACTGAACTCCCAAACTTTGTAATGTATAATGTAGTTTCTCTTTATCCTTTGAGTTACTTCTTTTTACATAAGATGAACTTTCAGCCAAAACTGTGTCTTGAGAAAATAATGTGGGCCGCTGAAGTGAGTTTTCTGAGAATTTGCCCTTCAGATGAGTCACTTAACCCGCTGTGCCACCACCACTCGATACGTTTGGTTTAACTCAATCATGTTCCGTCTTCTGCCCCTGGTCCTGGTGTAACATTTCACCCTCCTGTCTCTCTCTCTCTCTCTTTTTTCTCTCTCTCTCAGATGGAGGCCGGTCTGTCTTTGTCCCGGGGCGCCCGCCTCACGCACACCCTGCAGTCGCCGTGGGAGATCGCCAGTCAGTGGGTGGGTCCCAGAGAGGTATACCCCGAGGAGACTCCCGAACTGGCGGCGGTGCTCACGGCCCTCAGCACAGCCCAGATAGAGCGCGCCGATGTGGGTTACAAGGGAACACAGCTCAAGGCACTGCTGGTCCTGGACGGGGGGCAGAAAGTCGTCTTCAAACCCAAGAGGTAATGAGTTTTAGTGGTACAAGTAAAAGTAGATGGATATGTATTTCCCATAGTACTGGAAGTAGTATTAGCTCCATGAATAGCAGTTCCACCAGTTTTCAAATGTACTTTTAGTCTTAGGATTTATATTAAAGCCAGTAATGTCTTTACTTCTTACCCTTTGCACTGCTCTAGTGCTCTATTGCACTATGTGGTATGTTCACACTCATATCTGCTGCTATCACTTAATACACCTGCACATCTGTGAATGCAATAATACAATGTTGTTCTATGTCAAATTGTTGTTGTCCTATCATATTTTACTTTTTATTATTTATTTATTTTAATCTTCTTCATGCAGGCCCTTATAGCCTTTTAAAGTTTTCATAGCCTATTTATTATTTATACTAGTTATGTTTTATGTTACACAAGTGTACCAAGAAAAATTCCTAGTTTGTGAACCTGTTCTCAAACAATGGCAATAAATACGATTCTGATTGAAATGTTTTCTTATGTTGTCCTGTGTTGTGTTTATATTCTGCAGGTACAATAGAGATTATGTGGTGGAGGGAGAACCGTACGCGGGCTATGACAGGCACAATGCAGAGGTGGCTGCTTTTCACCTAGACAGGTATTTATGCATCAGTTTAAACATTTCTAATTACATAATAGAAATAGTTATGCTCCTCATCATCATAATGTTAAGTGCCATACTGCAAACAATTATTAAATCTGCCTAAGTTTGGGAAGTTTGATTTAATAAAACAATGCCGTTATGTGTTGAAGGATCCTGGGCTTCAGAAGAGCCCCTTTGGTCGTGGGACGCTACGTGAACCTGCGGACAGAGATTAAGCCAGTGGCCACAGACCAGCTGCTCAGCACCTTCCTCACGCAGGGTCAGTATTTCAGATTTAGCTTTTTTATATCTTGTTTTGACACAATCTGATGAACAAATCCTAATTGCTTATGGAAAATAGTGCAATAACATTAACATTGGAGACAGTTAGTGTTTTTCTCATGTTGTGTAGCCTTTGTACAGAGGAGAAAGGTCTGTCTGGTGCTGAAGAAATGAACACTGGCTAATGCATACCAGCTTGTGTTTGGTCCATGTGCTGTATTTACAGCAGATGGTTGTAATGTTCCGCGTGATTTTGACAGTCGCATTACAGACCCCATTTGAAGCATCTATTATGAGTCATTATCAAGGCACTTTAGATGCTTAAATCTAACATTTAATTTTGTGATTTCTGAATACTTTACCACAGAGCAGTCCCACTGAATGAGTTCTAAATGTCACACTTTTTAAATGACAGGATTATTAATGCGGCTACTTCCTGCCATTAGCGATCTCACAGTCCTGTGACTCATTTCACTTACAGACTTTGAAGTCCTGGTCTCCACCAAAGGGTCTAAATGAATCGTTTCAGACGGTGACAAATGCAATGCAGACCAGTGATGCATCATCTAATTTTCCTGCAAAAGCACTTCAAAGAAAGGGACTTTGCAGTTGCACATCCTTAGTCACCGTCCCATTTTATTATAATACATACTGTAGTGAGGTATTACTTGTAAACTGTCACTAAATGCAAGTATTGTTATATTGAGGCTTCTACTAAGTAAGTTTGTGCTAATCCTAAACCCAGCATAAAATCGTTTGCCAAATGTTTTGCAAAGTAAGCCCACAGAGGGAAAAAAGTAAATAAAAAATGTTTATGCTTATTATAAGCATAAATAGGAACAGGGCCTTTACAATTTAATTGTAAAGGCCCTGTTCCTAATTTTCCCATTTTCAAACTGATAAAGTCGGATCCAAACATATTCCTAATTTAAACTCCTTTATTTGACGTTAAACCTCTAAATTGATGTGTATGTTTTTGCAGGCAATAACACCTGTTTCTATGGAAGTGTTACTACTGTCGGGAGAGCGAGCCGGCCTGTGCAGAGGGGGAGGTGATGGAGGGCTCGTTGACCCTGTGGCTGCCGGACGTGTGGCCCCTGCAGAAGCACAGACACCCCTGGGGCCGCACCTACAGGGAGGGCAAACTGGCCAGGTACATCCTACTCCATTATTTAAACTCTTAAGCTAAACAGCTAACAAGACAGAAAATAAACACACAATGATCAGTGCAGGATTTGTATTTGGGAACTTTTTATTTAAGTGACGGCAGCAGAGGGAGCTGTTCTGTCTATAAGTTAGTATTTGTTGTATATGAAAGTCTAGTCTAATTTCCTGAACTGGAACTTGCACCATTACTCCACAGCATCCTGTTTATGGAATTAGGACTACACAATATAGTAGAAAATCTTTAATATTTTCATAGTATTGCAGTATATCCCTTACAGTGTTTCCCACAGATTTCAAGGAGACTGTGGTGGGAGAGAACGCTCCCATGTGGAGGGTCCAGGGGCCCTCCCCCGGGAGAATTTTTTATATTTAGATGCGTTTTCCTGCATTCTGGTGCATTTTAAGCAATAAAAAAGAAAGCATTTTGGCCATTATGCTGCTGTGAAAAGAATAATTCATAGTAAATTTACATAGGGTACTTACCTGGCTAACGCCAGACTAAGATCACAAGTGATATTTAGTCTGGGGACCATCAATTCATTTTCTCGTAGGAGAGGTGTGGTTTACGATTGTCCATAGCTGGTTATTGGTCGCTACGAATGTCTCTCATGCGTCTGCACGTAGCCATAGCCAATCGTATCATGGTATCAGATGACGTATGACGTACCCGCTGTAAACCTTTAAGCTAAACTGTTTAGAACACGTTCTAAAGCTTGATCGAAAGATGGCGTTGCGTCTGCTGCTGTCATGTTGGATCTGCAAATATTTTTTGCCTTTTTTTTTTAATCCCTAAACAAACTACAAGCTTCCGTATGTCGAATAGTGCGTCATCGTCTTGCCGTCCCTCCTCGTTCTGTGATTGGTCCCCAAATCCATGCGAAAATGTCGGCCATGGTCCCCAGACTGTTGTGAAGTTCGAAAAGATTCGAGCGCATACAGCAGTCTGGCGTTAGCAAAGCTAGGGTACAGCTTTTTGTTTAAACTGTAATGTAATGGATCAGTTTTCTTTCAAGGGCGCAGGCCCTTGATTCTTCTCTCAGCTCCGCCCTGCAGCTCTCAGATACAGACTCTGAACCTCAGCCTGATGCTGCAGAGAGAAAACACTGACCAACATGAGCAGCTCTCACCTCGTGTAGGCAAGAGAGAGGGAGGGGAGAGAACTGAAGTTTAGAACAGGGGTCCTGAATTTAATTTCACTGAGATCACCCCAAAAAAATAGAATAATTATCAAGCCAAAGGTCTGGAAAATAATTTACAGAAATAATAATTCTTATGCTTCGAAAACAATGCAACAATTCATTACAGTTTTGTTTTTACTCTTAAAAATACATTTTGGTATAGGCTACACAATGTGCCAATGCAGTGCTGTGTTTCTCCTCTTTGCTCATCTCAACAATGAGCCCCGTTTAGTCCAAGTTTAATCCTGGTTTAGTCCAGGTCTGGTCCTGCTCGCTGCTCTTTTGTTTTAAATGATCAAGAAACAGCCGCGCTAATTACATAATTAGTGTCTTAAATCTTTAGCGAGCCGCATTTCAATCATTCTGCAGCCACATTCTGCGCCACAAACTAATGTATTAGTGGGAAACCCTGTATTGTGCAGCTCTGTATGTAATTGCAAAGTCATAGTCCTGATTGGCTTCTTCCATGATGGATTTAGATTATTTGTGTCACTCACACTTAAATATTCTCTGTTAGCAAAGAGGCCCACAGGGAGATCGAAGGGAAATGTATTCATGGTTGCAGTGAAAGAGGAAATAAGCTTGTTGGTGTGACAGAAGGGGATGTAGAGGCTGGACATCCAAAACCAGCCGCAGTTTTTGATCAGGGCAAATCCTGTTCAGAGAGACTTCATTAAATATTAAAGGAAAAAGGACTGAGCGCCTGCTGAGTCAAAACTCAATATGTGCTGTGTAACTGTGAAACCCCGCACAGCTCAGTGGGACACGGGCGCCTGGAGAGGCCTCGGATACACCACATTCTCATTCAGGGCAAATATTTGAGATGATACGACATGCTTCGGCACACACGCCTTTTTATCACTGAAAATAATCAATCTTTCCTTTCTAATCTTTTCAGAAAGGGCTTGTAAGGAATTTATATTCTGTGTTTATATCCACAGTTTTGCTGTGCCTCATATGAAAATCAATATACAGTAAAGGCAAAACATTGTGGCCTATTCATTCTACTTTTTGTCACAAGAAGTATAGAATTTAATAGATCATTGGTCTCAAACCCTTTGGTCACCATGTGCGACCTTTACTAAATAAAACCTGCAGGGAAGATGATATTTTAATGCGATTACCCTTCAGTTAATTTAGTTACCCCTTCATTATTTATTTTATCTACCTAAAGGTTTGCAGATAATGTTGGTTTGTGTGTAACTCTCTCAGTTGGTGTACAAACCTTATGCATCTATAAACCAGTGTTAATTTTGACAACATATTTTAATTTAGTTTCAGTCTTAATCTTTTGACAAAAATGTCTTCAATTTTAGTCTTGTTTTAGTCGACTAAATTTAAGACGGATTTAGTCGACTTTGTATTTATAATATTTATTATAATCATATTTAATCATGGTCCTCTGCTTCAAGGAGCTTCTCCCACATGAACAAAGCTCAGAGCTGTTCCTTTGGTTGAAGATTTAAATGATCTGATGCTCTTTCAAACTGTCATTGAAGTTTGGATGATTTTAGTCTCTTCTTTTAATTTTGATTTAGTCATATTTTAGTCGGCGAAAATATCTGGACATTTTTTAGTTTTAGTCTCATATTCAACTTTTAATTTAGTTTGAGTCCAATTTTAGTCAGCAAAAATTATGACTAAATATTTTAGTCGACGAAATTAACACTGCTATAAACGTGACTTGATATTTGCTGATTTATGTAGTAGTTACTTTGGGACCTCTGATCTAGATAATGGTTAATGCAGCAGATGAGACAAATGTGTTCAGGTGTATGTATCCTGTATCCAAGTGTTACCACGGACAAAAACATTTGAACACTACCAAGAGCCCTAGTCAATGGTAAAATGAAACGGTTGTCGTGATTGCTGTTGCCAAACCGCTGTATTTGCTCATATGTCGTGTTATTGTCCAGGTGGGAGTACGATGAGAGCTACTGTGACGCTGTGAAGAAGATGCCTCCGTACGACGCAGGCCCCAGACTCCTGGACGTGATCGACACAGCCATCTTTGACTATCTGATCGGAAACGCCGACCGCCATCACTACGAGAGCTTCCAGGATGACGGAGGGGCGAGCATGCTTATCTTACTCGACAACGCCAAGAGGTGAGATTACAAGGATCACTATGACCCGACCGCGCTCGTGTTACTGTCTTAGTAAGCGGGGAGTGTGTTACGGGATCGTAGGGAGATAAACAGCACTGTTGTGACAAAGTGTGACAAGTCTTATCTTGTTTTTCACAAATCAGTGTTTTAGAATGTTAACTTCCTTTTAATTGCTTTCAGGGGTCCTGAACTCCCAATCACCAATGTAGGCCATCGGCTAGCTCTCACAAAGTGTTTAGAAATTGACTTTTGTTCCAGGAAATAGGAAATACTTTTGATTTTGATTTTTATCAAGTAAAATAGTTAACCTTCTTCCACAAAAAGTTCCACACGCAGACTCCCTGCAGTTATTGAGAAATTGGCTCCTAAAGCGGGGAAGTTTGTGAAAAAATTGACATTTTAGCCTCTACTGGCATTTTTGACTCCAATTATTTCAAAAAGCATAAAAGGCACAGACTTACAATTTTACAGTAATAAAGACAATACTGAAAATATTCAATATGTGGAAAAAGAAGGTTGACAGGAGTGCTAGTTTTTAAGAAATAACTTTTGAAAATATGCCTTTTTTGAAATATGTGTCATATTGAAACAAGCACACTATGGGACCTACTATTTCCACATATAACATTTTCAGATTAGATTTTATGAACATGAACAAATTGCTCCAGATAAGTTTCAAACATTTTTATTTTTGTGATTTATAACCATCAGAAGCAGATCAAGTGTATCTTGGCATATGGACGAAAGCTTGACTTCAGTCTTGCCTCTTGTAATTCATTCAATACAAGACCTTCTAATGCAGTGGTTCCCAACCTTTTTCTTGAAGCCCCTCCTGCTCATGCTGTAGTCAGTCCCTCAGTCCAATAAAATAAAAAAATAAAAACATGAAAATATTTACAGATATGCATTTTTAACACATTTTCTGAAATTAGATTGTTTCAAGCACCTGTACTCAGTTCGCCGTCGTGATTTTTAACCATTTAATTTGTGCAAATTTATGACCTGACCCTCTGCCCAGACAAAGCTCTGGGCCCCACCTGCTGTCCCAGGAGCTCACGGTGGGAAGGCCCGCCCCCCAGGTTGGGAACCACTGTTGTAAAGCACCCTCTGTCCAGGCAAGGAGGCTGAAACGTTCTTGTAGTTGGGGTCCTGTAAAGACTCTTTCTAATGTAGAGTGTAACTCCTGAACTACAGTCCTTGTTCAAAGACACAAGTTCACTATTATTTCTCAGATTAGACAGTGATCGGAGGAAAAGCAGCTTGAATCCTTGACGTCAGCCGGTCAGACCTGAAATTAAAAAGTACTGTTAAGTTTAATTTACAACTAGTTCATTGTATGCTGGCGGTAAATACTTCATATTCCAATTTTTATTACGTTGTATGTACAGTTTTGGGGCCCATATGAGTAGATTATTAGATAAAAAATAAAGTCTCAGTATCTGGGATGATAATGGATGCTTGTGGAACTGTGGCAGAGGGGTTAGTCGTGCCTTTTCTAAAACCGCGTCCTCCTCCTTTTCCTACGCACTAACACTCGAAATGTGCATTCCCTTGAAGGAAAGGTCTGTCCTAAACAGACTATGCAGCAGCAGAAGTGGCTTATAAGCATGAATGCAGACTCACAGGTGTGTGTTACACCAGAGAGCAGCCCCATGAGCAACACGCAACAAACTATTTCAGTTCCATGTTTTAGAAAAGTCCATTTTTACAGCCATATAGATATTTGATAATGAAAAAGGAAGCAAAAATTAGACCCAATATCATTTCATCGGCAGGTTTGAAGAAGCTAAAATATAATGTAAATGTGAGAAATCTGAATCTGAAACTAAGTGCAAATTAATGTTCAGTTCAAAGTATTATCAGTCAAACATGTGATTCTTGTAACATTAGTGGGCAGTGCTGTCACTGTAAAGGGACGTGTCTGTTCTGTGGGATGAGGGAGAGTCTGAAAGCCACAGCTCCAAGTCTCTACTGAAGGACCTTCTGTAGGAGTCTTCTCTGAGGAATTAGTGGAAGTGTGAAGCAAAAAAGGAGGAAGCAGCGGTCAGACGCCACAGACACACTTTTTTTTCTAGGTCCAAGTTACAATTTGATGAAAGGAAAAAAAGAAAAAAATAATTATCTGAAATTCATTTATGCCAACTCAATAAATCCCTATACATCTAAATACATGACTTGATTATAAGACGGTGATGCACAGAAAAATACATTGACCTGTAATCTGAGGCTTTTTTATTGATGATCTTTAGAAGTGTGACGGCCCCTAGCTTGGTGCCGTCTGGTTTTGTATTAATATGTTTTGTCTTATTCTGAGGTGACCCACACCGGCTGTGCCAGGGCCCGGTGCATCCGGTAGGCCGCCCATAAAAGGACCGCCCCTTTCCCACTCCGGGGCTGCTCCTCTGGCCCTCTCCACCACGGCTTCGCTTGCACATTAGGCTACGTTGTTTAGTATGTAAATAAATGCTCTATGTCAGAGCTTAACTCTTTTGCTGCGTCCTGCTCCTCTCTTTTGCTGCGACCCTTGAGCCAGGGTCGTAACATGGGGGCTCGTCCTAACGACTACAGCTTGTTGCGCTACTTGTGTTGTATTCATCCTCTAGACGTCTCTTTGCAGAGGTTTTGCGTAATGCGTTTGTGTGGTTACGGTTTGTTTTTCGCTCTCCCGTTTGCGGTTAAACCGCATTTTGGTTTGACCTGCTTTTGGAGCGAGGCGGGCGGCGGCGTTCCCAGCTGTTTGGTGTTTACAATCAGTGGTGGAGTTGGGAACGCGCGCGCTGCTGGACGCAGTTTAGTGGTGCCTTTTGGATAGTTTTGGTCCGCGTCGGTAATACAGGTGAGTGGAGTGTCTCATGCCTGGCGTGCATGGATTATGGGTTTCTGTTTTGCGACCGTGTCTCCTGTCAGGTTAGAGGTGGAGCTGTAAGCATGGATGTTTGGTACAACCACGGTTTGTTGCCCAAATTTGTCAGGTAAAAGTATAAATTAGGTGGCTGGGGAAAGCATAATTCCTAGTGTACTCAATATGTCGGCACTTTAGAGTTAAGTCACTCGTTAGTGCAGCGCAGTATTTATGTGGCTACTGAATGATATGTAGGTAGGCTACTGTTTGGTCTTGAGCATGGGATGTGGCCCATCGACTCTACGGTTTGTGTGTGCTCAGTTTGCATTTGGGTTTTGGATTTGAGGTCAGGTGGCGGTTCGTCCGGTGTAATTTTTGTACCCTGGTCCCAGTGGCAGGCATCCGTTCGTTTTGTGTAATTTCGGGATCCTGGACCGTCAGTCTATTGTGTTTTTAAGTATAATGAAAGAAAATGCTTAAAAAAATAGGAAATGTTTAGAAGATGAAAAGTAGTAATTTACTGATGTGGCTTGAGTGTAATTGTAGTTTTTGCTCAGGTTCTAGGGGAGAACCTGCGCTTTAAGGGAGGGGGTGTGACGGCCCCTAGCTTGGTGCCGTCTGGTTTTGTATTAATATGTTTTGTCTTATTCTGAGGTGACCCACACCGGCTGTGCCAGGGCCCGGTGCATCCGGTAGGCCGCCCATAAAAGGACCGCCCCTTTCCCACTCCGGGGCTGCTCCTCTGGCCCTCTCCACCACGGCTTCGCTTGCACATTAGGCTACGTTGTTTAGTATGTAAATAAATGCTCTATGTCAGAGCTTAACTCTTTTGCTGCGTCCTGCTCCTCTCTTTTTGCTGCGACCCTTGAGCCAGGGTCGTAACAGAAGAGTGCTCATCAGAATAATTCCTCTGTTGTCCAAAGTCCTTTAGACAATCACAGAAGAGCTTGAATGTGGCCACAGATGGCAGGATTCTCCCACTGTAAAAATACAGACAAAGCACATTTTAAGTTTTTAACGGAAAGTACAGTCAAGAATCAAAGCAATATCTGAGGAGCCAAAAGGACAGAAACTGAGACACAGCTTAGATTAATATGATATTTATTAGCGTCAGATAGTCTTCAAAATGTGTTAAGAATATTGCTATTAAAAGACCTCTAGATAAGTGCTGGATAGCAGTTTGCAAATGTTTTCATTTTGCAATGTGAATCCAGTTGTTCCGAGCCCTGGAGGGTTCATTCTGAATTTCCCATGAATACATACCTCACTCTGTTAATGTTGAGTCTTTAAATGAAGCGAGTCTATGCTTCACAGCAACAGGCCTCCACCACAACATGTTCTCATCACGTAGTTGTCCTGGAAAATGAAATAAGCAGACAACAGAAAATAACTAGTAGGCCTATGTATCATGTAAAAGTAACTGTACTGATATTCTACATTTTATGAATCATGGACTTTATTGGACTTTTGAGTGGAATAAGAGACTGAAAGGGCCAGTGACACCAACTCACACCAAAGATACTTATTCCACCACCAATGACATATAAACCACAGCTTTTTTTCAATTGGTTTGTGCTTTATTATAGCAACAACATTTGCTAACTGATACATATAAATGTCTTCATGATTAACCACATTTTTGGTGTGGCTAACTGGTAAAGTTAGTTTGATATTATCATTCCTAAAGCAAATCAGACAAATAGGGAACTACCCCAGAATCAGAACAAACTAAGAATTTTCTTCGGGTCAAACGTGCAACATGAAACACCAAAACTTGAGGCTCAACACGTGTGTAGCTCCCTCGCTACTGAGCTTTATCATTATTTGTATTGACATTAGGCGACACAATAAATAAGAATGTACTCACGAGTAAGACAGCCACCTGGCTGCCGTTTTAGAAGTCTTTGCCTGGCATAGATCTGTCGATGTCTTTGAAGAGTTTGTGGGAAGTTTCCAGTTCATTGTACTCGCTGTCCAGGGATTATAACAGGTCTATGGGCGATACGCTGCTCGAGTTGTTCTCGTTGCAGAAATCTAAAGTTTGCCCTCAGAAAGCAGGATTTTCATTACAATAGTTGCTAACAGCTGCGCTGTCTGTGAAGGCTCTCGTCTGGTTTGCGTTGTTTACTTCCGGGTCCCGGGGTCAACGCGATGTGCTGATTGGTCAGAACTAGGTCAGGTGACCCTAAAATCATATGCGCCAGAAGAAAATAGTTCCCATTTCACACTCGAATTTCTCAAAAACTGCAGGGTTTTTGCGTGTGGAAACTTTATTTGACTCCTTTGGTATGATACAGTTTCAGAATATGTAAAGAAATTGTATTTCTGATTTCCTGGAACGAAACTTCACGCTAGAAAAGGTAGCCAATGGCCTAATGAAAGTGTTTCTGGTTTGACTCATAGTAAACACTCATAGCAGGATGAAGGCGGTGAAAGTACTGCGATAGGACAGTAATGGGACATTTTCTGCTGTCAAATTCAGTAATACAAAAGTTTCTAAGTACATTATAGAACAGGCAATGACACGAAAAGAATACTAACATTAATTATCATATTAATAGACCGCTTCACTTTCTAATTAATAATATTATTAATAGATGTCGATTTATCGGGCTGATATATGGATATCTCTAACCGAAAGTGATAGACTTTGGAAGTCTTTGGAAAGAGTCCACCCACAACTTCCTAAACCTCAGCGGAGCTGAGAAACATTGTGATGAAAATCGGTCAAAGGTTTGTCCACCTCGAATCATATTTTATGTATATTAAGACTTATTGTTCGTAACTATAAGAGATAGAGACTTACATATAGACATGACTTTATTATTTTTTTTATTGGTCAAAGGTATTGGCCAAAAACATTGGTGGTGTATATATCGGCATCGGTCTGAGAAAAAGCCATATCAGTCGATCTAATTATTAGATGCAAAGGTTTATCATTAACTTGCATGTACCTATAGCTAAAGCTTGTCAGAATGTCAGTTTTGTTGGCTTGATCTGACAGAACGGTACAATCTTAGCGAAAGTTCAGAGTTGTTCATCACCAGCATCTTCTGTGTTTCACCTCAACAATCACTTAATGGGGCCCATCAGATATTAGGAAAGTGCCTTTGTAAGTCCATGCTTCAGGAGGCAGAGAGAGGAAGTCTTCCTTCTGGGTCAGTGGAGCTGTATCGGGCACAGTGCATTTGAAGTTGGTGCTTTGTAGTTTGTGGCAGCGCAGTGTGGCTAATGCATTTTGATGGCCTCTCTGAGCCGCAGTGCTGCAGACTGCTGTTTCCTACTTAAGTCTAGCACAGCAAATTATACGTTTTCTGTTTTTTACTCTGTGCAGTTTTGGGAACGCAGCCCTAGATGAGAGGAGCATCCTGGCACCGCTCTATCAGTGCTGCATGTGAGTATTCACTGGTTTGGGCCTTTTCCAGACTTTTTCCTTCTATCCACGCTGTTTGGAGGATTTCAGTTGAATTATTTATTACTATTGTTGTAATAGTCATTTTACATCTTGTTGAAACCCATGATCTAGATCTAAGACAGTCGTATGTTCTTTCATTTTGTAATTTTCTTCCAGAACCAGCACAACAGATTATCAGCCTCTTACTTTGAGATTAGTGTAGGCTTTCACATACAGTAGTATGTCATCTCCTTATGACCTGTGGAGCTTAAAATAAAGTGAAAATAATACATATCACATACAAAAACTGTATTTAATGTAATCAGCTACAGGTTGACAGACACCATTTTATATTTTATGGTAGCCCCAGGCATGGATAAATGGAGATGGATGTAATAAAGTAAATACAGTGGGAGGAAAAAGTGAGTACATTGTTTGGAATTTCTCACATTTCTGCCTAAATTGGTCATAAAATGTGGTCTGATCTTTATTAAAATCACAAGAATGATTTAACAGTGTCTGCTTGAATTAATACCACCCAAACATTTACATTTTATCATATTTTTGTAGGCCATAACATGTAAACATTCACAGGAGAGTGTGGAGTGAGTAAGTACACCGCCTGAATCTCACTGAACTGCAGCAGTTTTGTAAAGAGGAATGATCCAAGATTCATCCCGATTGTTGTGAGCGTCTAATCTGCAACCACAGAAAAGCAGTTCTTGCTGCAAAAGAAGAGTCAGCCAGCTATTTAATACAGGGGTGTACTTACTTATTCCATGCATGTTGTGAATGTCTCAGGTTTTTCTGCAAAATATCTTGATGAACTTGTGAATTAATTTTTCTATTGATGATAGCACGTTGTCCAGGCCCTGAGGCAACAATGCAGCCCCAAATCAGGATTCTCCCTGCACCAAACTTCACAGTGGGATAGGGTTTTGATGTTGGTGTGCTGTTACATTTTTCCTCCACACATGACGTTGTGTGTTCCTCCCAAACTATTCAACTTTAGTTTTCAAAAGAGCTCTTGGATGCTCCACAGCACGACTGGCAACATATTCAGTCAGTGGACTGATGTACCCAAAGTTTAATAGTTTTCACAAACAAAGTAGCAAAAGTAGCATCATTCTTAGAAGACCTACTGAACCTAATTGGAAAAATGTATTTGATAAATGAAATATTGACATTGAAATTGTTTTTTATATTTTTCATACCTACAACTCTACAATCTGCATAATTTTGGTTGATGTTAAAAACAAACAAAAAGAAATCTACTAAATAAATAAAGATTGTAGTTTTGTTTGTATAAAAAAATTGTCAGCAAGGGCCAACTGAAGCTCGTTCATGCAATTTAGCTTTGATTTTGGAGGCAGCGCCTTTATTTGGAATTAGGGTAAAAATAAAAATAGTGAAGGAAAAAAAATAGGATGTCAGAATGACAAGCCTGTGTTCAATATTGGCTTTGAAAGGGACATACTGTAAAACTTTTTTAATAGAAAGCTCTTTACAGCGAGGAGCGGCCCCCACTCCCTGTTTGGCTTCAGCTGCGTATGGAGCGCTGGTTCTGCAAACATGTTCAGAAATACATGTGATTCTTGTATTAGTTTAGTTCAAATTTCAGTCTTCTCTTAAGTGTTAAAGCCTATGAAGTTATTTAAATTTACTAAATCTTTATTTTAAATCATTAATCACACAAATTCTAATTGCAACTTGTATTGTTCTATCAAAACCATGCAGCTCTCATCACTGAAGCCTGGACTCAGATAGTTTAGTTTCCTCTTTAATCAAGGCAATAAAAACCTTCTAGGAGTTCATAAATTGTAACCTCTCTGTTTCAGGATTCGAGTGTCCACATGGAACAGACTAAACCTTTTGAGGAACGGGGTTTTGAATTCGGCGATGCGTCAGGCCCTCGCTTTCGACCCGATCCAGCCGGTTTTGGCCGAGTCCCACCTGGCAGCTCTGGACCGGCGCCTGTCTGGGATAGTAGCCACCGTCAAACAGTGCATGGAAGCACAAGGCCCAGACAATACACTAATAGAGGACCGAATGAACCTCCCTCATCCGTAATGGGACACTGGACGGGACAAACTGGTGCCATTGCTCAGATGAGAAAGAAAACGACAACAAAATACTGGTTAAACTATTTATAAAAATCTCTAAAAGGATTGACAAGGTGGGTCACGGACTAAAAGATTCACCTTTTTTACTGGAGACGTGGCATTTTCAGTGTCTAAAAATCATGGATTTTTTTCTCAACTGCACTACAGACCAGATCTGCTGTATCTCTAAGAACTACTGGGCAGAATCTGAGACATTGAGTAACTTTATGAGCCATCAGTGAGTCAAAGGCTCCCGTGTATTTAAAAGCTTTCAGCGCTCAAAAACTCGTAAAGATTATACGGCTTTGACTTTATTTCATGAAATTAAAGTTCGACTTTACAGCCCTCAATTAGAATTTGAAAAATAGGGTTGATTTATTTCAGTTGTTTGGTTCAAAGCTAAGTTTATAGTGTGGCAGTGATTACCGATTTCGTACATATGGATCCAAAGGTTGGCAGTCAGATCCCAGCTTCAACCGCTGTGTGCTGTTGTGCCTTTGGGCAAGAGATTTCACCCGTCTTGCTTATGTATGATTGTGGTTTGTGTGTGTTTGTGTGTGCGATGCCTGAATAACCCCTTTTTAAGATCAGATAGAGATATTTGGGTATTATACCGTATCGAATGAGAATGTGAATGGGTGACTGGTACCTTGCTTTAAAGCGCTTTGAGCCTGATGAAGGTAGAAACGCGCCATTCACCATTTTATCGACTCAGCAGTTATGCCACGAAAAGGTCAATATCTCTGCAACCGAAAGTGAGAAATGTTGTGGCGAAAATCGGTCACAATTTTTGGACACCTATTTTATATTTTTTATGTTTTAAGACTTTTGCTTATAATTTGGAACCATAAGAAAGAGATACTTATGTTTTTTGGGTTTGGAATTTACAGATTTTTGACTTTCAAACAAGCTCCCGATGAATTCCCTACTTTAACATGAATGCCTGAACAAATCAGCCCTATGCCCCGCATACAGCGCTGTCCCAGTTCAAAACTGACACATATTTAGAAGCTTTTAAAAATCGGCTACAAATATCAGGCAAATCAGAATCAATAAATCGGCCTGAGAAAAACCCATATCGGTCGACCTCCATAAGATGGGACTTAATTGATCTCACTATGGAGAAATTCACTTGTTACATCAGCTCTCAAAAACACTAAGAGTCAGGAAAGGTGCAATCAAAGAAGAACGGGATAATGTGCGAACAAGTAAATAGAGGTACAGTATCTTAAATACAAAGAATAAGAAAAACTTTAAAAGGGGTAAAAATGTATATATACATCATGAAAATTAGAACAAAATATGAAATATCAAACCGTGACAGTCCAAGGCAGTTGAGTAAAATCTCTGAGCTTCTGCCGAAACATATTTCTAGCTCTCATAGACCTTCCCACACATCCCGATTGTTCTCAAGAGTTAATTAGATGTTTCAGTCAGAGACAGTGTTGAGAAGTGTTGAGGCAAACTGCCACAAAACACTGTGCTAATTTAGACTCATTCACAATCGATACAAATTAGCTATTTTTTTCATCCCTAATCATTATGTTTATAATGTAGGTCTGTGGTGGCAAGAGAAATGTACGCTATTACAAGAATATATATTGATTATAGCTACTTTAATGTGCTGATGGTGGAAGGGCTGCTTTTGCCTGGCCTGCCAGACACTCCTCCTTTCTGATCAAAAGAAGAAGCGTCTGGGCGGCTGCTCATTTCACGATTTGACCCACATCGGTCAAATCGCGTACCAAGAGACGGAAGCCGTCACCTGTCACCACCACGCACTCTTCCAAAACATTAAAGATGGCGGCCGATACACTGTTTTCTTCGGCTCTTTTGTCTGTTTTAAATCATTTGGAAAATATGAAATCCCTAAAACCGGAGCAAGGAACAGCGTTCGAAACGTTCCTCGTAAAAAAGGACGTTTTTGGAAAGGCTTTCTGCCGCTTGTTACTGCGACGTATCTAGCGTTGCTCTAATTGGTTGATGCCGTCTGTCAATCACGCCCACCGGGAAATTGTTGAGATCATGCTCGCTCCCAGACTATTGCTGCATCCGAAACCATCAAATTGTAGCCTCTAAGTACTAACACTAGCAACTAATCCTTAACCTTTCATGGGGTCAACTGTTAGATCTCTATGCAGTTAGTGAACTTCTGCTTCAGCAGCATTTGCCCAATTCCACCGTCCTTACCCAGGGGAAGTGACATCACCAACAGCTGTTTTTCTTCAGTGCAGGCCAAACAAAAGCGCATACCGCCACCTACTGTATATTGTCCAACAACAAAATAGTGTCCAAATAAAGACATTTAAGGTGAAAAAAAGAGAAGCATCCAAATGATCCTTCACATTTCCCTTTATTTTGTCTCAACAGCGGTTTCATAAAGCTACAGTATGCAAATTAGCCATGTGGCTTAAGTTTCTACTAAATGAAAGCAAAAGCACAAACTGCCTTCAGTCCATTTACTGAGGAGGCTCTTTAAAACCTGACATGTGACTGTGCTGTGGTGACTCTAACATGTATTTTGTCACTTTTATAAAGTTTGGCTTGTGCAGAATCTTATTTATTTATTTTATTAAATGTGCACCTGTCAATCAACAGTGGTTGCGCATGAATCACGCGAGGGTGGGGGCGAGGGGGGTGGGGAGATTGGCGCAGTGGCTTATGGGATGGCACATAGCTCCTAATCGCCAATGAGTTAGCATCAGAGGTCCCTATGCTAAAGTGGCTATGATAGTTAGCATACAGGCCACTTTTCCTAACTCCTTCCTAACCAACAGCCCAATTCGGACACGTCTTATCATGGCGGACGCTGACCCACATTCGGTTTGGCGTAAGACCTCTTACCAATTTACTGGTTTCGGATGGAGCATATATGTCTTTGAAATACCTATGAAAAGGCAGTGCTTAATTTGATCCCCCATTTGGAGGAACGCATTCCCCCAATTCTCAGTTTTTCAGGGTAAAGGATCCGGGAAATATTTAGGTCTGATATAATGGTGTTTAATGAGAGTGTTCCGGCAAATGTTTTGGCCTGTTCCCCGAATCCATCACATCAGACCAAAAGTGTTCCTGAAACTACTAATTTACAAATTAAGCACTGTGAAAAGGCATGTCGTTTGGCAGGCCAGGCAAGGGCTGCTTAGCATTGGCGTCACACTTGTGTCATAGTGCACTGGGCGTTTCATTATTTTATTATATTGATAAAACAGGGAAGTATATAATTGCGCTTGTCCAAAGACACAACGACTGCATAACATTTGTATTTTCATTTTCTAAGATCCTAATTTATTTACTTAAATGCAAATGTAAAGTTTTGCACTTAAAATAATCTTAACGTATTTGCCTTTATGTTGTGTGCACTATACAGGTGAGACTCTGAAAATTAGATCATGAAAAAGTTTATTTATTTCTATAATACAACTTAAAATGTGAAACTAATGAAGCTGTACAAGCTTTAAGCCAAAATCATCAAAATTATAACAAAGGCTTGACATATGTCACTTTGCATGCAATGAGTCTATATCATATATTAGTTTCACATTTAAATCTGAATTACAGAAATAAATGAACTTTTTCACGATATTCTAATTTTCCGAGTTTCACCTGTATAATAATATCACATTGAACCAAACTACTGAAACAAATTGAGTTTTCTACAATGTATGTAATATATAAGGCGATTTTGAGCCGCCGTAAGCTGCCAGCTTGTACATATTAATCTGTGTCAGAGGATTGTAAAAACTTGTGTGAGTGTGTGGGTGTGTTTGAATGACGATGTGTGTGAGGGAGGGAGCCATATTGTGCTGAAACCAGAGAAAGCTACTGACATCAGATATGACTGTGTGAAAAGGGGAAAAGTCATGTCTGTAGGTACAACTTTCAACATTAAAAAAAAAACATCTTGTTTCTGTGTGCTTCTCTGGCTTCTGTAAACTGCATTTTCTCTACTCAAAAGCGTCTGGGCCGTCTCCTATTCATTACTATCTCACAAACTTAATCACAAAACCCTTATGTCTTACAATGGCAACACAAAGATTTACTTAAACTAATTATATATACAGTGGGTTGATTTTTCGACATTTTGCCACACTATGGTCCACAAACATTTAGTTGAAATTTTACATGAGGCACACACTGACGCACAATTGTGAAGTGAAATACAATTTATACATGATTGTGAACTTTTTTTTAATGAATAAAATCTGAAAAGCGGGGTTTGAATAAGTATCCACCAGTACCTCTTTCCTTTTAGTGCAACCAATTGCCTTCAGAAGTTGCATCATGATTTCTGAATGATCACATGTTGACCCAATGACTAAATAGAGTTTACTGTGTGTAATCTAATCTTACTTCAAATACAGCTGCTCTGTGATGGTCTCAGAGGTCTGTTGGGGAGCAGACACCATCATAAAGTCCAAGGAACACACCAGACAGGTCCGGGATAAAGTTATTGAGAAGTATAAAGCTAGAGCTGTTAGCAAGAAGCCTATGATGACCCTGGATGAACTGCAGAGAGCTACAGCTCAGGTGGAGGAAACTGTACACAGAACTACTATTAGTCATACACTGCACAAATATGGCTAGAAGAAGCCATTTTTAAAAGAAAACCACAAGAAGTCCCATTTGCTGTTTGCCAGAAGCCACATAGGGGATACAGCAAACATGTAGAAGAAGGTGCTTTGGTCAGATGAGACCAACATTTAACTTTTTGGCTTAAATGCAAAATATGTTTGGCGTAAAAGTAACACTGCACTGACATGGTGGCGGCAGTATCAGGCTCTGGGGGTGCTTTTCTTCAGCAGGGACAGGGAAGATGGTTCGAGTTGATGGGAGGATGGATGGGGCAAAATACAGGGCAATCTTGGACGAAAACATGTTGGAGTCTGGAGAAGACTTAATACTGGGGCAGAGGTTTTCCTTCCAGCAAGACAACAACCCTAAAAAATGAAGCCAGGGCAACAATGGAATGGTTGAAAACAAACAATATCCATGTGTTAGAAAGGCCAAGTCAAAGTCCAGACCTAAATCCAATTGAGAATCTGTGGAAAGATCTGAAAACTGCAGTTCACAAGCACTCTCCATGTAATCTAACTAAGCTTGAGCTGTTTTGCAAAGAATAATGAGTAAAAATGAACACTTTTTACATCATAATAATACAGTACAACACAATATAAACACAGCAGAGCGGTGGTCAAATTTCTAACCTCTGATTAAAGAGTATTTAACTTTTCAGTTATTTATTTAAAAAAATCAAAATCATGTATAAATTTCATTTCACTTCATGATTGTGTGTCACTTAGTGTGTGTCTTTCACATAAAATTTAAATTATATATTTTTATTTTTGTGGACCATAGCGTGGCAAAGTGTCAAAGTTAAAGGGGTACGGATACTTTTTCAACCCACTGTACAATTAAAGGCTCATACCTGATTTTTCCACACATTTTGTTTTGTCCTCCTTTAGTATATTGTAAAATCAGACATTTGTGGGGCAAGAACACTGTCCATCTAGTTACAAAGCATTTGTATCAATTTGATGAACTCTCAGGCTAGTTTTCTAGCATTTCTGTGACGACCCTGAAAAAAAAGACCCTGCAAGATGAGAAATGTAAACTCATCCCCTGGAAAGAATTGGGATATTACAAATATATTCGAAAAGTTAAGAATGAGTTGGACCACAACTAACTCTTTCATTGTTTGTAATGTAAATGTAAAAAAAATATTCAGGTACAGGACCTTCAAGTGACCATCTTTGTTCCTATCTCAAAATAGGAGAGGGAAACTGTCAAATTAATCAGGAAATTCCCACTGAGATTCAGAATCTCATTTACAGGTTAGTCCTAGCCTCAGGGAGGACCTTTATGTAATTATTCACTTATTTAACTGGGACCCATTGACATGTGACATAATACTGTTGGTGCTAATTCACGCCCCTAAATCTATTGAAGCCTACATCATTGGTTGTCAAACTTTCTCAGTGATCCCTATTTTACCAATGGATACATTGATGACCCAAACATCCTTGTCTTAATTCCTGATATAAATTCCTGTATTTTTAGGAAAGTAATTTAATCTGTTTTTAGTGGATAGACATATTTTTACTAGAACATAGCTAATATAGTTACAATTTTGCTTAAAATCCATAAATGCATTTTGTCGGAGGATGGAGCGTAATATATTTTATGTTATACCACGGTCAGTGAGAATTATAAGGATAACTAGTATGCAGTATAACCGCACAGTACGTCCGGCAACAGTTAAATCACATTCTATATCTCTCCACTGCAGCCGCCAGAAGATTAAATTAGTTTTTGTTTTTTAAACATATCCCTGTTCCTGTTGCCAGCCCTAAGATTCGCTTTGGAATAATCCAGTGTCATCGACGTACCAGCCATTGAGTCTGGTAAGATTCCGCAACTTGACTTCAACAGCGGAACATGCGCAAGCAAACAGAAAGCAGATATCCCCGTGTAAAATATACAGAGGGGTATAAATCTGGATGCCAGCCCTAAGATAAGCAGGATGTGCCGGCACCTGGATGGAAGACCCTGAGGAAAGTAGCCTGGGCGTGTGTGGTCAGTGGTGGTCGGAGCGTCCAGATGGTTACAGCCGCACTTCTGTCAGTCGACCCAGCACCGGCTCAGGACTAATTTGGCTGAGGGTGCCTCAGAGGTACAAAGGGTGCTAGGGTTCCTTATAATTTAAATACTTTGTGATACAACAAAAATTGAAGGTGCAATCATTTTAATGGGGTTGCAATGCCACTGAGAGTCCCAGACCTTGTGAAGCAGGTTCCCTAATCACAGTGCCACTTATAAATATCTCAAGGCTGCTCTTCAGACAGACACAAGTTCACATGCAATAAAAAGAGCAATTTGGTCAATGGTCAAGGTTTACACGTTATATAGCACATTTAAATTAGTCGACACTGCTCAAAGTTTCAGGCAAGAAAAAATGTACAAGGTACGATTTGCTTCACAATCCTTTGAACTTTCCAGGAATTATTGCAGACGTACCAAAACTTTCCACACCTGCGGAAAAACACAATGCAGAGGTCATCATGACTTCTGCATTGTGTTTTTGTTCTGTTGGAGTGATTCATGTTTTGTTTTATGGACCGAGGCCAGATGAGCAGCAAGTGCATGTTGCTGCCAGCCCAGAGGATTTAATGTCTGACGTAAATATAACCTGTTTGACCCCATTTTCTCACTTTACTGAAAACGGATGTGTGTGGGCTGCCCTTCCATAAGATAATGTTTTATTCCTTCCTCCGCTTCCTCTGCAGTGCCTCGGTCAATGCTTCTCAAATGTTATGAAATTGTGTCGGAATTACCAGTGGTTTTAAAGTGTGGTGGTGGGTGGCTTCTTCAGGCGATATTCTGGGTTAATTGCAATTTTAGACTTTATTAATCAGAGGTGATGTCGTCTATCTGTAATTTAGTAATACTTTCCGGTTTAGACACAGGTTAGACACAATTTATTCCAGGGTCTGTTTTAGATCTTTTAAGAACCTGTTAAGTACTTATTTGAGCTTGATCTAGGCTTGGTGGTGCATGGAAAGTAAAGTATTGGGTGTGAAATGTTAAACAACAATGGTTTTATCCTGTTTTGTGGATATCTTGGTTTCGAATTGCTCCTTTATAGTTTAGTCCTACTGTATAGCTGGTGTCACCTAGGTTTTTACCCAATATAGACCCATTAGTAACACTGAAAGGGCCAAATGTTTTTGTAAATGGCCTTTGTTGTTTGAAGTTTGAGAACCACTAGACTGCACTATGCCAAACCAGATCTAAAGTCAGATTTTTATCTTGTATATACCTTATACGTGTCTTAAAATATCTCTTTTCATTGCCCGTTCATCCTGAAAGCCACAAAACCACAGTTTGAGAGCCACAGTCTTAAACATGCCCAAACCAAAGTTTAATTTCTGTGTTTTACTGTATTCACTCAGAGTTTGGGATTCCCCCAAACCACAGGACCTTTTGTGCTGACCACAGTTCATCCCATTCAACCATGAACACTCTGCTCATGACATGAGTCTGAACCACCATCTTGTTTGACTGGCCACTGATCAGATGGAAACCACCCGTCCCCCAGATACGCCCTCATTTCACACGGAAAACCGGCTGATAAATAGTAACTTTATCAGCAGTTACTTGGTGCTTCTTTAAACTAACCATATTTGATCCCTATTACAATCTGATGAAATGAATATCTGTATTTAAAGCCACATTGCGGAACATTTCAGGTAATAGGTTCCTACATTAATAGCAATTAAACTATTGTAAAACTCCAAACATAAACAACATGCCAAATGTGCTCTTACTGCAAAGCCACAACCTTGCTATTTTCGCCCCCAGGTTATCCAAGTAAAGCATTTGGAAGAGGACCTAACATATTCATTTCATGTTATTTCTTTACACATCTTTCCCAATGTGATCAAAGGAAAACGGAAACATCTTTATGGAGACGAACCGGTGATGTCCCAACCACGAGAACAGGCCACGGTTTTTGCATACATATATGTTCTCACCTTAGCTTAGACGAGTTGATGCGTACCTGTCCGGTCTTCACGCGTGCGCTCAGTCACGCAAAATGACCAAAGATGTTATTAGCATTTAGCCTCTCCTCCTCTCCTCTAAGGACCCAAACGGGGGTGAAGTTAAAAGTGACCAAGCTCTTCCACTTTTCCCCTATTTAAATACGGTTACTTCTTTGACGTCCGCGCAGTAATATCTTCACTTTACTGCGCGGACGTCGAAGTGCTCCTAAGGTGTTATTACGCCTTGAAATATAGTACCCCTTTTTATCCGCTTAGAAAATCAACATGTTTAATTTAGGTTAATTATACTTGGATCGTATAACTACTCACGTAACCGTATTTAAATAGGGGAAATGTGGAAGAGCTTGATCGCTTCTAACTTCACCCCTGTTAGGCCCCATAGAGGAGACATCTTGTTAGCATTTAGTCTCAGTCACAAAATATGTTGTATATTTTTGACTGTTTTTACTCTTCAATTGTACTTTATAATGTTTGTTGTACAGCACTTTGGGCAGTTGTAGCTGTTTTTAAATGTGCTATATAAATAAAGTTGACATTGACATTGACATCTTTGGTCTTTTTGCGTGACTAAGCGCATGTGCAAAGACCAGACAGGTACGCATCAACTCGTGTAAGCTCAGGTAAGAACACGTCTCAGTCTGGAATAACGGTGGCCTATTCCTTTAAGGTTAGGGTTAGGTTTAGGTTTAGGGCTAGTTTATCCTTAAGGTTACAATAATCAGGTTTTGTTGTATCAGTGTAATACCTCGAAATTTTCCATGCGCAGAGAGAAACCAGTTAGAACCCTGGAAGTACTAAGCTGCAGTTAAATTTGTCATAATGTTTGGCAGTCCTCTCCTCTGTTTCCCTGTCTCTCCCCTCTCTTTGTGTTTGTCTGGTTACTGGTCATGGCTACTCCTGGCTGCACCTGTCACCAATCACCTGCACTTCAAGAAGACCAGTTTGTTTGTATTGTAACAGTCAGTTAAAGCTTTAGGCTCTGTCTTGTAGCCGTTTGGATTTTCTACTAAGTCTCTGCTGTTTGTCTCCAGCTCCTGTCTGCCTGCCTGTCTGTCTGCCAGCCTACCAACCAACAAATACTCACCTGTCTGCTACTGCGCAAGGAATGCCCCCAAGAGTTATGATAGCTGCTTCACTCAACACCTCGGGCGCATTACATACGTCACAACCAAACGCTAACAAAAATCAGATCTAATCGTTTTAAAGGAGTTCACCCCTCCCACCTGTTAACGGAGCTCAATTGTGAAATTCCAGGCCCTCTGTACGAAACGAAATGAGTAAGAGGGTTATTGCAAAACCAGGCTAGTATGTTGTAAACACAATAAAAAACAGACTTTGGTGCTTTGTCTTCACACAATTCTTTTATTGAGTGATGGAATATAGAAGTAGAATCTAAATTAGAGCCATTTATTTTGGAGGTGGTCCCCACAGCTTCACTTGAGCCACCGCTCAAAGCTGAACCGGGCGTGAAACATGAATATAATTAATTTGCTTGAACAATTCGAATATGCAGGAGGGATTGTGAGAGCTAGAAACAAGTTTGGGCCAAAACTAAAAATGCCACTGTTTGAACAGGAAAACTCAGGTACTTCCAGCTTTAACAATGAATGAAATCCAATTTGGGATAAATGTTAAGAATATTAATATTGATTATGGGTCAATAATTTATTACTTTTATGCAAACATTTTATTCACAAATGCCGCTTCTTTAAAACTAAGCCCACTGTGACTGTAACCCACTGGAAGAATGAGCTTAAGCAGTCTTTTACTCTACAACAACAAAAGGTCAGGTACCCCAGCTTTTAATGCACACACAAAAATGATCAGCAACTTTGTCTCAGACAAAATTTCCATGACCTGTGGAGTCCCCCAATGGTCAATCTTGGGACCCCTCTTATTCAACTTGTACATGCTTCCATTGGGTCAGCTAATAAACAGCAACAATGTGTCGTACCACAACTATGCAGATGACACTCAGATCTACGTGTCACTGACGGCAGGTGAACATGGGCCTGTAGATACACTCTGTCACTGCATCGAACAAATCAGTTTGTGGATGCAAAGCAACTTTCTCCAACTAAACTCAGATCATTGTTTTTGGCCCACAGACACAAAGACAAAGTGTTCAGTCACCTTGAGTCTCTCGCTCTAAAACCAAAAAATCAGGTTAGAAATCTAGGAGTAATTATGGACTCAGACCAGATCAGCTTTTTACTCTGGTGGTTCCCAGAGTCAGGACTAAACACGGTGAGGCTGCGTTTCAGTTTCATGCAGCTAAAATCTGGAACAGTCTTCATGAGGATGTGAGACAGGCCTCAACTCTGACAATGTTCAAATCCAGGCTGAAAACAGCTCTTTTTACCCGTGCACATGAAAACTGAAAGTATTTTATCTGCACTCTTGCCTTTTACTGTAATTGATTAACTTTATGTTGATGTTTTATTGATTGATTTTATCAGTTTTCTTGTAATTTTATGCAACTGTGAAGCACTTTGAATTGCCTTGTGTATGAATTGTGTTCTACAAAAAACCTTGCCTTGTCTTGCCTTGTGCCCTGCCCCACTGTTTGAGAACCTTGTTCTTTCACCCCTCAATCTGGTCCTGATAACAAAGACACGTCACACCTCACCTCATCATCTTATAGTCAGGGGGCCAAAGTCTCAAAAATGGATGGAACCTGACATGGTCTGCCATACTTTTTATTTGTGTTTTTTCTGTTAACTTTAACCCTAAGGACCAATAATTGGAGGGTCTGCTCTGCTGGAAATATCGCGGAAAAAAATTGTGGCCATTGTAGTGTATGCACCCCTATGTCGAAAAAGTCGCTTTTGACACTGGTCCAAAGTTTGGTTTAGGCCATTTACAGCCCATTAGATAATGATTTACACCTTTGTATTTGGTATCATTTTAAAGAATACATTGTCATGTTTCATTTGAGCCCAAATGTACTACTCTGTGACAATTACTGTGGTAACCATCGCTCCTCTAACTAAAACCTGAGGACGTTTTTTCACCATTTTCGCCAAAACAGTTTTACTACGTTTAACTCCGTTTCTTCCAGGAACATCACAGACACAAATGTCTGATACTGGGCAACTCTCTAGACTCTGAGGATTCAGGAAATGTATAACATGTCAGCACTTTCTCAGCTTAAGGCCTCTTTGTGAGCCACAAAGTAGAAAAATGTCCACCTCATATGAGCCTTTTCAACAGAAATAAGCCTATATCGGCCATTCTGAGGTGGGAACAGCTGGTGGACCTTCTGCCCAGGACAGGCCCAACTTGAAATTACATTTATAGAGAACAACAGTTCTGTATTTTCAAAAAAACATTTCAAAAAAGTTCTTCCTCTATTTTGTATTATATACTGTAGCTCTTTATCATTACGCCTATACTATGCCATACACACAATGTCACTCTGTTGCTTTCACTACTACAATATACATAACCCTCTGTCTAAAATGTCTCGATAATACAACCAACAGTTTGGCTTTGAAGACACCACAGGGGTATGCCTAAAATACCATATGTATTGGTTGTACACTAGATACTAACTTAGTTAATACTTAGTTAGTATTTGCTGTAGAAAACTGCACTGTTCTGAAGGTGGATTTGCCAGAAACCACAGGTTTACTATGAACAACACCCTTTTTTTACCAATTAGTAAATTGATCATGTAAATAGTTGTATAAGATCCTTTCATTAAAGTTGTTTTATTTCATCACTAATAAGTCAAATATAGTTGTGTAATGATAGTGAGGTGTTATAGAGTATAACCAGGACAGGAAGAGTCAACACAAAATAACTACAGTCTAGTACAGTCCAGGACCAAATCACAGAGGCAGTCTAAACAAGACAGGTTTAACTATTTATCTATGTGGAAGAGCTTGGTCGCTTCTAACTTCACCCCTGTTAGGCCCCATAGAGGAGAGGAGAGACTAAATGCTAACAACATCTTGTTAGCATAGTCTCAGTCACAAAATATGTTGTATATTTTTGACTGTTTTTACTCTTCAATTGTACTTTATAATGTTTGTTGTACAGCACTTTGGGCAGTTGTAGCTGGTTTTAAATGTGCTATATAAATAAAGTTGACATTGACATTGACATCTTTGGTCTTTTTGCGTCACTAAGCGCATGTGCAAAGACCAGACAGGTACGCATCAACTCGTGTAAGCTCAGGTAAGAACATGTCTCAGTCTGGAATAACGGTGGCCTATTCCTTTAAGGTTAGGGTTAGGTTTAGGTTTAGGGCTAGTTTATCCTTAAGGTTACAATAATCAGGTTTTGTTGTATCAGTGTAATACCTCGAAATTTTCCATGCGCAGAGAGAAACCAGTTAGAACCCTGGAAGTACTAAGCTGCAGTTAAATTTGTCATAATGTTTGGCAGTCCTCTCCTCTGTTTCCCTGTCTCTCCCCCTCTCTTTGTGTTTGTCTGGTTACTGGTCATGGCTACTCCTGGCTGCACCTGTCACCAATCACCTGCACTTCAAGAAGACCAGTTTGTTTGTATTGTAACAGTCAGTTAAAGCTTTAGGCTCTGTCTTGTAGCCGTTTGGATTTTCTACTAAGTCTCTGCTGTTTGTCTCCAGCTCCTGTCTGCCTGTCTCTCTGCAAGCCAGCCTACCAACCAACAAATACTCACCTGTCTGCTACTGCGCAAGGAATGCCCCCAAGAGTTATGATAGCTGCTTCACTCAACACCTCGGGCGCATTACATACGTCACAACCAAACGCTAACAAAAATCAGATCTAATCGTTTTAAAGGAGTTCACCCCTCCCACCTGTTACCGGAGCTCAATTGTGAAATTCCAGGCCCTCTGTACGAAACGAAATGAGTAAGAGGGTATGGTAAAACCAGGCTAGTATGTTGTAAACACAGTAAAAAACAGACTTGTTTGTTTTTGTCTCCAGCTCCTGTCTGCCTGTCTCTCTGCCAGCCAGCCTGTCTGCCAGCCAGCCAGCCTGTCTGCCAGCCAGCCTACCAACCAACAAATACTCACCTGTCTGCTACTGCGCAAGGAATGCGCAGTCTCGATAATACAAGATAATCCTAACAGTTTGGCTTTGAAGACACCACATGTATGCCTAAAATACAATATGTATTGGTTGTACACTCGGGGTGCGATTTGTCAAAAAAACGGAAGGAAGGATAATTACTCAATCACTTTATTGCATAAAAAGCACATACATTTCATGCTGTTGAACTTTAAACCCAGTGTTGTAAGATGAGTTCTAACTGTCTAGCTCAGTGTGGGGAGGGGGGAGGGGGGTGGGGTGGCCACAAGCATCTTGGGGACGGGCACGGCCCCCTATGGCTTGCCCATAGCGATGGGCATGCCTAACCTTAAGGACCTATTGTCGGAATAGTGGTGTCAAAAAGTGTCAGATTGGCGGTGTGTCGCAATGGAGGGGTGTTGGCAGGGTGCGATTTGTCAAAAAACAGAAGGGGGGATAGTTATTCAATCACTTTATTGCATAAAAAGCACATACATTTCATGCTGTTGAACTTTAAACCCAGTGTTGTAAGATGTGTTCTAACTGTCTAAGCGCGCACAGCCCAATTCAGTGCGTAATGATCCAGCCTATAGCCTACTCCGACTAATAAGTCAAATAGTGAGGTGTTATAGAGTATAACCAGGACATGAAGAGTCAACACAAAATAACTACAGTCTAGTCCTGGACCAAATCACAGAGGCAGTCTAAACAAGACAGGTTTAACTATTTATCTAGCCTTTCAGAAGTTATTCTAAGTTCTTTGTACATGTTAAAATTGTCACACTGCCTAACAGAATGAGCATTACCTAAGGTGAGTATGTTTGACTAAAACAACAGAAACAAACCTCAGGAGGATGGCCTGAAGGCCATATGTTTTCTCATGTCACCAGTGGTTATAGCCTGGCTGCACTGTGGAGTGTGGCATTTGTCATTGAACACCAGAATTGTCACTTCAGTCTTGGGCTCTGTACACGGCACCAATGATCTACTGTATTACTGAACCTAATCAGCATCCGCAAATCTGAGATCTGGATTTGAAAAAAGAATAAAATATCAAGGCAAGGCAACTTTATTTATACCGTGCATTTTGTACATAAGGCAACTCAATGCGCCTTCCATCAATGAATTAATCTTCCCAATAGCCGTAAGGCTGGGATTTTGTAAGTAATTTGTCCATTGTCAATTATATCGTTAAATATCGTTATCGTGATATTTCTTTTTTACATCGTGATATAGATTTTAGGCCATATCGCCCTGCCCTACACTGTAATTATTTTGTGTTGACTCTTCCTGTCCTGGTTATACTCGATAACACCTCACTATCATTACACAACTATATTTGACTTAATAGTGATGAAATAAAACAACTTTAATGAAAGGATCTTATACAACTATTTACATGATCAATTTACTAATTGGTAAAAAAGGGTGTTGTTCGTAGTAAACCTGTGGTTTATGGCAAATCCACCTTCAGAACAGTGCAGTTTTCTACAGCAAATACATTAACTAAGTTAGTATCTAGTGTACAACCAATACATATGGTATTTTAGGCATACCCATGTGGTGTCTTCAAAGCCAAACTGTTGGTTGTATTATCGAGACATTTTAGACAGATTTAGAGGGTTATGTATATTGTAGTAGTGAAAGCAACAGTGACATTGTGTGTATGGCATAGTATAGGCGTAATGATAAAGAGCTACAGTATATAATACAAAATAGAGGAAGAACTTTTTTGAAATGTTTGTTTGAAAATACAGAACTGTTGTTCTCTATAAATGTAATTTCAAGTTGGGCCTGTCCTGGGCAGAAGGTCCACCAGCTGTTCCAACCTCAGAATGGCCGATATAGGCTTATTTCTGTTGAAAAGGCTCATATGAGGTGGACATTTTTCTACTTTGTGGCTCACAAAGAGGCCTTAAGCTGAGAAAGTGCTGACATGTTATACATTTCCTGAACCCTCAGAGTCTAGAGAGTTGTTCAGTATCAAACATTTGTGTCTGTGATGTTCCTGGAAGAAACGGCATTAAACATAGTAAAACTGTTTTGGCGAAAATGGTGAAAAAACTTCCTCAGGTTTTAGTTAGAGGAGCGATGGTTACCACAGTAATTGTCACAGAGTAGTACATTTGGGCTCAAATGAAACATGACAATGTATTCTTTAAACTGATAGCAAATACAAAGGTATAAATCATTATCTAATGGGCTGTAAATGGCCTAAACCAAACTTTGGACCAGTGTCAAAAGCGACTTTTTCGACATAAACCCCTATGTCGAAAAAGTCGCTTTCGATATAGGGGTGTTTTCGACATGGGGTGCATACACTAAAATGGCCACCATTTTTTCCCGCGATATTTCCAGCAGAGCAGACCCTCCAATTATTGGTCCTTAGGGTTAAAGTTAACAGAAAAAACACAAATAAAAAGTATGGCAGACCATGTCAGGTTCCATCCATTTTAAAGAGCTTTTGAGACTTTGGCCCCCCGACTATTAAGTTCTTACTCTACAGGTGAACCGTCTGGTCTCTGATAGGGCTGCAAGATTTATCAATAGCCAATCGCAATCAAGGTTTTGACTACTAACCAAACCTTAAGAGGCTGAGGTTTGTTTATCTCTGTCTCTGGCATCTGAGCGATAGATGTCACAGATCAGAATGGTGGAGCCTCTGATTTCAGATAAAGGTTTCCATAAATCAGATTGTTTAGACGTTCTGTGATTCCATCCCGGATTTATTTCAGTCCCCCAGAGGTACTCTCTGAATGTCCTCCTCCAGAAGAGGGCACTGTACACATTAAACCAAATATTTTTAGCCGATAAACCACATCCACTTCTTTTCTGCGCGAAAGAAGGTGGGTCTGGACATACCATAGACATATTATTAATAGACCGTCAATACTCACTCCTCCCCGTTTACCATAATGACCACGTTCGAGGGGGAAATCATGGCGGATTTACAGACTCCTCCTCCCCAGCTCTGACGAAGCATGTTCCTAAAAAGGGCATAAGGGTGGGATTTTCTTTTTTCGTGACTAACCCGTTAGCGTTATCTCAGGAGGAATATGTAGTAGGGGTGGGCCATATCGTATCGCATATCGTTATCGTGATATACGTTTTTGATATCGTTGTCATTATTGATATCGTTGTGGACACGATATAATTTATGTTACGCTCAGCTCCATCAGAGCAGCATAAACACTGACTGTAGAACACGGGAGCAGGTGCTTAAACAGTGAAATGAAATGAAGGATGTAAACTGCTTGAGTAGATTATATTTGCGAGAATTAGTATGCCGTTAAAAAAAAGAAAAGAATAAAATATCACTGAATTAATCTTCCCAATAGACGTAAGGCTGGGATTTTGAAGTAATTTGTCCATTGTCAGTTATATCGTGAAATATATCCTTATCGTGATATTTCTTTTTTATATCGTGATATACATTTTAGGCCATTTCGCCCTGCCCTAATATGTAGCCATAGAAAGTGTCAAAAAAATAGAAACCAAGCGTTAAAGTTGTTTTTAACGTGTCTAAAGTCCAATGCTTTTCAATGGGGGCCTAGGGCTATATGGAGGCAATGGCGGCCTCCAGTGTTGCGGTCATAAAGCAGAGCAGCTACAGGCCATTGGGACATATAGGTAAACAAGTTGCTGATTGGCGGCTGAGGCCTAGCCAAACCAATCACGACCATCACAGAGAATTGACAAGGTTACGTCACTTGCTGCACCACTATGTTGTTAGTTCAATTAAAATTAACATTAGCCAACAGGGGGGAGGAGGCGACGATGATATTTGCATGCCAAGCAATGAAGGCTGCTAAAAGAAGGCACTTCAGAGACATACAACTACAGTAACTTATCACACACCTGTCTTGCTCTCCTTCCTCTTCTTTCTCCTTATTTCCTTTCGTTTTTGCTGCCAGAGGCATAACTTCTCTACATTTTGTTGGAGATGCATAGCTGCTCTGTTTACATCAACACGTGGGTTTGCGCCGTCTCTCTTGCTCTATCCGAAACCAGTAAATTGGTAAGAGGTCTTACGCCAAACCAGATACAGCGTCCGAATTGGGCTGTCAGTTAGGAAGGAGTTAGGGAAAGTGGCCTGTATGCTAACTATCATAGCCACTTTAGCATAGGGACCTCTGATGCTAACTCATTGGCGATTAGGAGTTATGTGCCATCCCATAAGCCACTGCGCCAATCTCCCCACCCCCCTCGCCCCCACCCTCGAGTGATTCATGCGCAACCACTGTTGATTGACAGGAGCACATGATAATAAAATAAATAAATAAATAAGATTCTGCATAAGCCAAACTTTATAAAAGTGACAAAATACATGTTAGAGTCACCACAGCACAGTCACATGGTTTTAAAGAGCCTCCTCAGTAAATGGCTTAAATGAAGGCAGTTTGTGCTTTTGCTTTCATTTAGTAGAAACTTAAGCCACATGGCTAATTTGCTTTATGAAACCACTGGTGAGATAAAATAAAGGGAAATGTGAAGGATCATTTGGATGTTTCTTTTTTCTTTTTGCCTTAAATGTCTTTATTTGGACACTATGTTGTTGTTGGACAATATACAGTAGGTGGCGGTATGCGCTTTTGTTTGGCCTGCACTGAACTTTAAAGAAGAAGAAAAACAGCTGGTGATGTCACTTCCCCTTCCCCTGGTTAAGGATGGTCGAATTAAGCAAATGCTGCTAAAGCTCTAGTTCACTAACTGCATAGAGATCTAACAGGTGACCCCATGAAAGGTTAAGGATTAGTTGCTAGTGTTAGTACTTATAGAAGCTACAATTTAATGGTTTCGGATGCAGTCTCTCTCTCAGGAAGATGTGGGGGAGGGGCGCTCATGGGGCCCTTTCAGGGAGTATGCGACGGACAACTGTCGTTGCACCTTGTCACTGCTGCTGCAGTGACTGTATTCTCTTGGTCGTTTCTGTCAAATCTGTTGGCCCTCTGGGGGCTCCTGCTTGCTTGGGGGCCCCAGGCAGCTGCCTGCCTTGTGGCAAACTAAGCCTCTGGCTCCATGACCAGACTAACTTCCCTGTGTGGAATGGACAGGGAATAGGATGGCAGAGCCAGGCAAAAATATTTTTGCAAGTAGATTATTGTGTGTTGTTTTAATGTGGGGCAGTTTCAGCAAGAATATGTTGTTTGACTAAAGTCTAAAAGTAACTCGACTTCCTTCACTCATCATTTTAGCAGTACGCATTTAAATATATCAAATATAGCAATCACAAATCGAATTGCAATATTTGTCTGAAAAATGGCAATCAGTTTTTTTTGGTCAAAATCGTGCAGCTCACAGTTTGAGAAACACTGAAAGGCAACTGAAACCTGAATGACTGTCTTACCTTTGAGGAAATACGTTTTTAAATCGTACATGTTCAGAGAACTAATGGGCAGTTTCTAAAAGTAACTGCTCACACCAGAGCTCCAGGAATCAACTCCCCTTTGAGTCAGTTACATTACTTCAAGTGGATGTGCAGGAGAGGTAGGCACACTGATGTCATGTGTGCTTCATGTGCTTTCAGACTCGGCCTGTCGTTGAACGAGTTGATTGACAGTTGTTTGACTGAGATATGGGGTCCTTGCGGCTGTAGGGGCTCTACGCTAAGTTTACCTGTTCAGACTGAAGGAGGCCTCATCTCAGTATGTGTTGGAGACCTTGAAGTTTCCCTCAGACACACTGAGGTCAGAACCCGCTGCATGCTCCTGCTTATTCCCTGATCCCACCATGTCTTTGTATTTTACGTGGCCCAGCCAGTTACCTCACGTACTGTCCAAATTTTCTTGCTGCTGTTACTGGAAACGTTCCTCAAGTCCTGTCAGTACTGTCAACCCAAAACTCAAAATTTACACTCCTATTGAGTTGTTAAGTGTGACATCAGGCACGATAACCACGCAGCTTTCAGGGCCAAACTGTTCAAAGCTCCATAGTAAAACAGCATTTCATAGTAAAGCCAAAAAAACGTTTTTCACCAAATTATAATGATAAATGTAACTATTTCTCCAGTCGAATTGAATATATTTTCATATTTAAAGTAAGCCTTAATTTTGTATTGGAAAAATAGCTTGATAATTAATGTAATGAAAGCCCTGATAAGGAAATCCACAGTAAATGTAATATTTCTTTGTGATCAGATGTTTAAAAAGATCCATGTAGTTGGCTCTACAGCAGGTTCAAATCAGCTAAATCCCATTATAGTGAATAGAAGTAGAGTGATGACATCGTCACTTAACTAGAGGATAGAACAAATATGCACAAAGTGCTAATTTCATTAACTAATAGCTATTTAAGGCTGTTTTGTTCTGTGTTATTACATAATGCACCATGTTATTACATTTTCCGGAAAATAAAAATGTGTCAAGTACATTTTGTAATAACTGTCACAAAATGTAATAACTTATTACAAAATGCGGCATTTTGGACTTTTATTACATAATCCTGAGTTATTACATAATGCGGCTTAACACTGCCTTTGACTGCAGCTTGAAGTATAGGATATTGTTGTAAGTTGTCTTCTAACTCATTTCATAGGTATGGACCACTGTGGGATATGCTAACACTACATTTTAATTTCCTATATTTCCCTGTTAACAGCAACTTGTTCCTTGTATTATGTTGGTGAGAGGGCGAGTACAACGGAATGAGTTTGCACAATCTAATTTAACCTATTGACAACATTATACATAATAATAAAGACACATTTCAGGAAGCTTTAGGAGCTCCATATTTCTGAAAGAAAGCATTTATAGGAGAATTCCTCTAACAAAGTGAATGCTCTATTTTTAATTTTAATGATGTGTAGAGAAATAGCCTTTACATGTGTGTCTATTGTCCAGCTGAGGATATTGATCTGGGTGAATGATTAAAACCCAGTGCTTTATTTAAGTGCATCTTAAAATATCTGGAGCTGCTCAAACAATGTTGCCAATACACCTGCGATGCTTTACCAAAAGAAAAGGGAGAAACCTATGTTTGTTTTTGTTTTATTTACCTTAGCAACAATCCGAAAAATGATTAGACATTAGAAATGAATGTTCAAAGCTCAAAGAAATTAATACTCAAAGCATGCTCAAAGCATTAATTTCAATGAGCTGTCCCACTCATTTAAAGCATATACCATTTGTACTATAGCCTACATTTGTTTTGCTTTCATACTTTTTTTTCGCATCACTTGTACTTGGAACCCAAAGTGCTTGCCCTGTCGGATGTTTGTCGTCCACCCTCGTACGGTTTCACTCCCTGAAGCATGCGCTCTTATAGTACAGAGGCCTCCATCTCTCCCTTTCGTTGCGGGACGGTTTAGTGCTACTGCTCTCGCCTCATCGAACCCCCCACCCACTCATCCAAACACACATACTGGAGTTTTCCTTTACAGTCATTTCCCTTCCATCGGCCTCGGTATAGTGGCCCACTCGTGTTTAAAAAGCGCAGTCGTGCCGCAGTCAGGGGCTCACATGTGTTTACGCACAGGATGGATGCTCCTCGGACGGACGTGGAGATCTGCGCGCTGGTCAAAGACGCACGCGGATGCAAACTAACGTTGCTCGTGGCGCTTCTGAACGTGCTACTCACCGGCTGCCTGCTCGCGGCGCTGTACGTCTACTGGACCGGCAAAGACCAGGTGCAAACGCCAACGGTGAGTTCAGGACAAACTAGAGGACTGTACTCCGGAATGCTATTTTGTTCACATTTGTTTGTGTTCTTTCGCGCGTTTTGGTCTGCACCCATGCTTAGATGCAATGAATGTAAAGAGATGGAGTCGTTACAACTGGGTTTCATGTGTAAAGAACACAGTACCGGTTAATTGGAGCAACTTAACAATAAAACCAATCGAAAGCAAACCCCACACCTATTTTCCATGCAGTTTTCTTGGACAATTTCCCGCTTAGGCTTCTGAATGTTTCATGAATCAGTACTTCAGTTAGATAAAAATGCTCGAGGCAGGACAGACAGAGACATGAGATCTTATAGTTCTTCCTCAGCTACCAAAAAAAAGTTTATCCATTGTGTTAAATTTGACAATACGTTTGCATTGCTTGTGTTTATCTTCCAGACACACTAAAACGTTTCCTTGTAGTTGTTATAGTTTTATCTCTATGCACCTTAGCCAGATCCAGACAAAAACATTGACAAAAAACATGTACAGCAGTGTGAAGTGAGTAAAACAATCAACTAGGATGTAAAACAAGCAAAGATGCTTTACATGCTTTTCGCTATGGTCACTGTTCATTTACTCTTCACACCCCTCCCTTCACGTATAGATAGAAGTGAGGCTAATCCTTCCTGACCACCTCCCATCTCTTTTACACTGGCAAAGTGTCTTGCCCAAACACACAACTGAAGTACAACTGGTCATCATCAGACACTTCAGATTCAATGATTTGTAAATATTACCCAAAATACAAAAAAATCAAGCAAGACAGGAGATCGTGTGTATAGAACATATTAGAAAAGCACTATAATGAAAACACTTTAGGGATGCAACGATTCACCTTAGTCACGATCGATATATATGTCCATATGAAGGTCATTCAATTCAATGTATTTAATGGGCTAAACAAGAGTTACATTTTTTTCAAATAAAATAGTTTTTGAGCCCTCCCAACGGGCTCAAAACCTTGTCTTTTAATGCACCACTCAGCATAGGAACATCATCTACAAAATCAGCTGTTAGGGCAGCTGGGTGGGGTTTGTTGAGGGGGAGTTACTGCCCTCTTCAACTGGCCCGTTCTACACCCTGGCTTTTTAATGCACCTCATTATGCAGGGCTTACATCACACTTCACATATAACTCAATTAAACAAATATAATAATAATGATAAATAAACCCGAATTAAATTATATTAAGGATGGTATTGACAACTGGGAAGTAGCAAGATCTCAGAGTATAATATGTATGAATGCACCTTTATAACATAAAAGTAGCACATTCTTTTGTTCTTTATTTTGCTGTTGTTTTGTCTTATTCTTCATCATTTATTGTTACTTTGCCCTATGTTCCTTTGTTTATGATTTGCTACCTTGTAAATATTAAATGTAATGTTACTATTTTTATTTTGGGGTGGGCGCTTATAAGCCTTTGGCTTCAGCCCACTCCCTTTGAGCAGGTTAACTGCTCAAACAAATAAATAAACTAAACTAAACTAAACTAAACTTTATTTAGCTAACAAGCAAAATAACTCAAAACAGAATTACACTACTGCTGTACTGTGTCAAAATACCTTTTTGTGCAAAATATTAAAGTGCTTAGCTCTTATAGACCATTTGAAAAGGGACACATCTGAAAATACTATTAGTGTCACATCTGCAGTCCTTCACTGATTCATATTGAGCATATTAGTGTATAGAATTGCGCATTGAACAATTCAGTATAATGAGCTGTACCTCCACTTCATTGCCAGTCATGGTGACTGTGCACATTTGTAGTATCTGTCTGGTACTGTATAGATCAGAAGAAGATTAGAAGTGACCTACTTTTACAAAATCGAAATAATCTCTACTTATGCTTTGGATACAGCCTACTTGAGTAAAGTACTTTCATTCATTGTGTGGTCGTAATTCATCCATTGTAATTGCAAACAGTGACCAAATGTATGTAGTAGGAATGTAGAAAGTCGGCGTCCTAATGGGGGCTGGTGGCTTCTGAGCTTAAGGCTTAGGTTTAAGACCTCAGCTACTGTATAGACACACGGATGTTTTAGCAAGTTGTATTTTGTTGAGTCAGTTTCTTCTTATGACTGTCTAAATGGCACTAAATACCAGTCAGATCAGCAGTGACCTTGTTGGTAAATAGAAGTGTGTAGGCTGTACACACAGCCTGTACACACGAATCGACATTCGAGATTCACTTTTAATCACCACATTGCTATTCTCATGACAGCTTTTATTTTTTAGACTTTCCCTAATTTCTTTTTGACTAAACCAGTGTAGTTAAAAGGACATAACAACTTTCAGAAATATGAGGGTGGTTTATGAAACCAAACTGCAACAAGGAGCCACCTAAAGCTGTGAAAACATGAAGTAATGTCGGTTTGTGTTTACAGGAATTAAAGGATAATGGTGCTTACATCACATTTCACCCCATTAATGGTCAGTAAGCAGAATCATATCTGATATTTGCTCTAAAAGTTGGTCAATATGTTTATCTGTTTGTGCCATTTTACAGACCTCTTTGGAAATGCACCTATGGAGGAGTTCATCATATTGAACCAACAGAAGATGAACCTCAGTGACCGCAGAAGGATCTCGACAATGTGCACAGGGCCCTACGTCCTATACATGTATGTTTGCTGGAAGAGTGACGAGGGCGTGGCCAACGGCACTCTGCAGCTTCAGGTGGCAGGAAAGACGGATTCACTGTGCACCTTTGACCTGCACGCGAGCAGTGATCTGCCTGTCTGTAGGGGGCTCCAGAGCAACGTGTACCTCAGGAAAGAGGAGGAGACAGAGCTGCACTTGTACTCTCCAAAGAGGTTCTGGATTACACGTATGGATATGGGCCTCAACTATCTTGGGGCCAAATGTGTCCCTGAAGATGTCGTTTTTGGATTTAAGGAAGTTGAAAATGCCCATACTGTCCTTCTACCAAGTGACACAGCAGCTGGGGAAAACGCTGTTCATTCAATGACAGCTATATCAGTTCAATCACAAGAAGATAATGCTGTTTTGTTTACAAGAAATACAGACTGAGGGAGCCTGCAAGGTGGACCATTCACTGTAAACTCAGCGGTTAGAACCTGCTCACCCCTGTGTGTATACTGTCGTTTTGTTCTTGGCCAAGACACTTCTCCCCCCTTTGCCTCCAGTGTATGAAAGTATTAGTTATGATTTGGTCAGAAGTGCCTGGTGATTGTCATTTGAGCTGCAGACGCTGTATGTGAGCCATACTACAGGCTGCTGTGTAAGACTGGACTAAAATGCAATAGCAGAAGTCTATTCCTTTGGTAGTTGAAAATGCACAATGAGTGACGGTGTCTTAATTATTAAGTATAGACCTGACCAAAAGCCACTGTGAGAAGAGGCAGAAGAAAATATCAAAATCAACACAATGTAACTTCATTTGAGGCAATAGAGGCTCAAAGGAAGTTCCTACAGTATCAGGTTTACGCGTCCAAATGAATGTATAATTTATATTTTGAGACACTTTAACGATTTTGCACATTGGAAGTTTTAAGTCGTGCAGAAGAAGCTAAGATTATAAACTACAGATTATTTATATGACTAACTGCACCTCAAACATTAGTGTCTCAGAGTTGCCATATTTGTACTGTACATATCCAAATTTCCTTTAGCTTTACATTTATTGTCTTTTGTCTTTGCAAGTTGGATAATTCTGACGCAAACCATATTTTTTTTCGTACTGCTGTATATAATGTCTTAATAAATGCAATTCTATTTGATTGTACTGTAATAGTGGCTCGTTTGACCTGAGCAGAGTCAACAGGATTGTTCCAGGATGAAACTTTAATAACATTGTTTTGCTACATGAAAACCTCTTGTCTTGCTCTGTCTTTCCCCATCTTACTACTATGAGAGTCAGCAGTTTCATCACCGCTTAGCACATAAAACCCTGTCTAACCAAAAGTGAAAGTGATGTAACACACTCTCGCTCATGCTCGCTCTGCTGTTGCGAGAACCAGTTAGTTGTCATTCATCTATTTTAAGCTTTGACCTGTCATGTTGTATCTTGGTTGTTGTTGTATCAATCTAAAAATAAACTCTCTATAAAGTTTCTGGTGGACTGGACTGGTAGATCAAGAAGTGGGAATTTCCGCAACTGAAGGAGAGTGAAGACCATTGGGAAAGTTCTTCACTTTGGTATCAGATGAACATTGGTTCAAGCTCGGGCTTGAAGAGTTGGCACACTCGGCTGTAACAGAAAATATAAATATGCCGATTGCATAAAGATTTTGATTAATTCACTTACTCATGTTTTGCGTTAATAGTAGGTAGTAAGTTACTGGCAAACATAGAGCTCAAGAGAAGACATGTGACAATGACTAATACTATTTTTCGTTAGCATTTAATGATGTTTATCAGAATCAGGCATCAACTACAGTGTCTGGAACATAAGTAGCAAGTGTAATATTGTATATACGTGGCATTACTGTAGCAGGAAGTGGACTTTGATCCTTCTCTCCCCACAACTTCATAGCAGACAGTAAAACATTTTTTTATGCTGGGTCTGTCGAATAGCTTTCCAGTCAATCTAAAATGCTAACTAATGCTAACTAGTTATGCTGCTGTGTCCAAAAAACACACAAATATCTGAGTGCATAAACTGAGTGTAAACCATGTTAAACCAGAAATAAAAACTTAGATGCACAATGACAGCCCTTCTCAAAGTCTGGGACACATTTGAATTTAATTTAATCTTAGTCAAGATTTGGTCAAATAATTATCGAGTTTTAGTTGACGAAAAATGCATAGAAACTTAGTCAACATTGCATTAATAACATTTATTATAATCATATTTAATCAAAGTCCTCTTGCTGTGGAGCTTCTCTCACATGGACACAGCACGGACCTGTTCCTTTGGCAGTGGATTTAAATGATATGAATTGAATCATTGTAGTATCTTCTTTACATTTTTATTTAGTAATATTTTATTTGACAAAAATATCTGGACATTTTAGTCGGAGTTTTGGTCTCATAGAAAACTTTAATGGATAAAATAATGACGACATATTTTAGTTGAGGAAATTAACATTGCGGCCCCCTTCTTAATCTGAAAATCTTTCTGAGCCACCAATAATCATTAATTGTATTCAGGATTTTGTCCATGTTTTACAGCTTAAAATTACATACATAATAGCAATGACTAAATATGCATAACAAGTATTATATTTTAGCAAATACATATAGGTTCCTTTTCAAACCAATGTAGACAGCCTTTGAGGGCCCACTTTGAGAGTCACTGCATTCCAGTAAAAGCACAAATGAAATCCAAATTAAAATGAGTCTAAAATTGCAGATGACCCTGAGTATCACCCGGAGCTGAAGTAGCACCAGTGGAACACGAGCTACTGTGTTAATGCAAAGAAGAAACCTTTGCACTGAGGAAATGTCTTTTATTGATAAGAAGTTTTGGCCACAAGGTGTGAATGCAGATGTGAAACCAGGCGGATGTAAAACAAAGTGTGATACAACAGCTCTTGGCTCACCTTCGCTTGCACAGGCGGGATCATTATGTGACGCAATGGCAAAACTCCCACGCTTCCACTTGTGCAGGTGAACGGAGACGGGAACGGGAACGTAGACAGACTGAAAGTGTAAACAACCTCCGGACAAATGTATAAGGATGAGATGTATCTTTGTAATCACTGTTACATCTGACCGTTCATTTATGCTTTTTGCTAAAGGGTCAAATACAGAACAAAGGTGCATTTAAAAAAACAGTGCACAGATTTGGTGGTGGCTGGAGAACCGGAGTCAGAACATCTGCAATAAAGGAGGCTCTTGTCAGCTTGGGGTGAGGTCAGTCGTTTTCCAAAGGACTGGTCTGCCCCAAGTTTTAAGGCAACATTTTAATTGAGAAATGAAATGTCAGCATTAGGGTAAACTTGCATGCATACTTAGACATGTCCTTATATTTGTTGGAGTTTTGGTGAATATAGCCTGAGTGTTCATATTCACACCTCCTCGATGAGACAGCATAGTGCACATGCAGTCAAAAAGCGTATTATTACACTTGCTGATTATTGTATCATGAGTATTTTGCACTGCCTTTTGTACGCTGCTAAGATAAGACTGACTAAGAAATACAGGAATGTGTGACAAACCTGTACATGAACTCCTCTGTGACTTTGTTTTGCAAGATCTGGAGCAAAATGTAGATTTTTGTAAACGCATAACTGTAGATGCTACACCCCCACAAAAAGAAAACAACTTCTGTGTAATTATTAACAGCTTTGGCAGCCACGTGCTAAGGGAATCCCTTGCTATACTTCATGACGGTGCCGGGGTGGAGCTAACTCTGCTTGGGATTCCCATTCTCTGTGTGGGAGCATGGAGCGTATATTAAGGAGCTTGAATCCTGGGTTTGTCAAAGACCTTAGAGAGTATCATGGAGAGCCGAGAACAGCAGGGCCATTCAGTGCATATTGAGATGGAGAAGTTGAATGGAGAGCAATCTGCTGAGCCTGTACCTTCTCACAGCACCCTATGTCTGAAGAGGGGGATCGTCCTGGTGTCTGTGGTGGGACTGCTGGCCGTCATCGTCACCTGTCTGCTCTTCATCTTCTTGTATCCGAGGGTAAGCTTCTCCCAACTCTACAATACATTATGACATCAGTTCTACTAAGGCAGTGATTTTATGAATGGATCATTAGTTTGTATAGTTCTAAGTTCAGTCTTCTACGTCATTTGCAGGACATAGCACCACCATCAGCAACACCATCAGCAACACCATCAGCACCACCACCACCACCACCAACTACTGGAAAAATCAACTTGACCTACAGGCTACAAGGTAACTGGAGCACTTCTGTTTGTGGGAGAGGGCTTTAATAGCTTAAATCCAGCCATCGTTCATTTCTTGATATGATTGTTGTTGGGATAAGTTATCAAATTCAACACAAGCTGTATATTGAGATTTGCTCGGCTATACTATTCTTAATTTTCCATTCTTTGGCCATTCTTATAGCACAACAGAAGGAGCCATATCACATCTTCCAAGTTGAGAAATATGCCGAATACTTGTTTCACGGCTGGCTGAATTGCTCCAAAGATTGCAGAGAGGGTGTGTTACTTCACCAGATGCACAACAGCATAAAAACCGAGCTACAGCCAAACAACACCTCTGAATTTATTCTGTACTTCAACACTAAGGTCCGGCTCACGCCCGGCAGCAGTATCATTCTGTCTGGTTCCCAGCTCACAGACGGCTTCTTCTACTTGTATGAACTGTGACCAGCCTGAGGGTCTGCACTGGCAAAAAGGCAGACCCAACTGCAATGACTCGAAGTTAGCTCCACGGCAAGTATGCCCTGGTATTTTCAGACTGGTGTACTGCAGACGTCGCCTCATCTTACGGCCAGGGCCCACTGGTCACCGTCCGAAAAACTCATGCAAGGAGTGCGTTCACCCCGCAGATTTGTGTCCATAGTGCACCCCGTGATTGGTTTTGCAAATCAGTACCACTCGTGCAACCATTACTGCAACTACCACTACTAGTACTGCAAGTACTACAACAAATACAGCAACTACAACAACTGCTATTGAGACACTAGTTCCATAAAAGCTGGTGACATCTTGCTACTTGAAATTCCCTGATAACCCCATATGTTATAAGTGTGAGGGTGTTTAGTGTACAGTGCTAATGCAAAAATGCAATAATATAATGATAACTTGTATATATAGACCACTATATTTGACTTCTATGTATTCTAATAATAAGCAGTTGTTGGTTTAACTGTTATTTTATATTGTTTTATTATGTATTGGAGTGTTTTGTTTGTTTTTTTAAATAAATGTGTAAAACTGTGGATAATAGCACTGCTCCATGGATACTGCTATGGATAATGGGTCGAGTGCATTAGTTACTGTGTACAGAACAGAATTACATATTTTACATAATTATATCATTTTAGCATCCTATTTCCAGCTGTATTTTTGTGCAACTGTACAATTGCATTTCATAAAACAACCACACCAAACTGTTATTGTCTCACTTCCCGTGATATTGATTGTCCAGATTTTCCAGTTTTTGTCACACCCATAGCCTCTGTGTGGGAGTAGTTGCGTCTCAGGCTAAAGTGAAAGTTAGAGCTGTTTCATCATCGTGACGTGAAGTCTCAGTTTATTTGAGCAGCAACACTCTGCTCAAAAGGAGTGGGCCGAAGCAAGAGCTTATAAGCGCCCACCCCCAAAATCAATACAATTAAAATCATCATTTCACAAGAACATAGTGGAACAATAAAGGAACAAATAGCAACAAAGGAACAAAGTAGCAACAAGGAAACAACAGCAAAACAAAATAGACCCTACACACCCGCAGCATCCGACCATGGCCAAAATGACCATTAACAAGATGGTACTTACATTGTAGCATTACATGACTGAAACTTATGCACTATATACATTCCCCAACGGAGGCGCAAACCCGATTACGTAACGACTAATTACGAAACAACTAAGATAATATGAGATAATAAGATAATGTAAGATGTCTGATACAAAGCAAGGGACAAAAGGCGACCATTACTTAGTTACAGATGGTTATCAATGAAAGGAAACACTTGAACGTACAGCAGCTGCACTAAAATGAAAACAGTAAAGCAACTATTATTCTTACTATGTTCTGACATGTATTGTTCAGGCTTTTACATTGCATCTTCTGTGACTCATAACTCACAAAGTAATTATATTATTATCTTATTATTATATTTCTAATTTCTGAGCGCACAAAATGCCCGATATTCCTAAATGAAACAAACACAGCTCCAGGTGTGTTTTGTTGCAGGAACAACATTACAATATGTTTAAAATAAAGTCTCTTTGGCATCGCCTGTAAATTATACAAATCAGATTGTGGAAAGACCCATTTCCTCAAAAGTTGCAATGTTATCTTTGTAGTGTTTCTACTCACAAGTTGAACTGTCTTTGTCTATAGTAGTTTTAAGCAAATAAATATAACTTTGGTCTCTCATACATAGTTAGTTGTGCACCTCCTATTTCTCTTATTTATGTGCCAGACACATGCCAGTCTGTGTCCGAACGAAGGATAGGAGCTGCACCCAAAAACAGTTCAAGATGTGATTGTTATTTAGCCAGTTGCAGATGCCTGTCTTGGCTTTTGACTCGTCTTATAGTAAATAGTCGCCTCTTGTGACAAAACCTGATGCTGTTTGATGATCATTTGACTTGCTACAATTTAGTGAAGAATTACTAAACATTAAAGTGATTATTTGGAAAGGAAAGACTGACATTTGGGAAAGTCTGTGGTATAGACGTCACAAACTCTTGACTTTTCCATTCAGCCTGTGGTCCACCGGCTGCCCAGCCGAGAACAATCCCTTTCTGTGATTAGACCCATGTCTGTGTCCCACCTACAGTCTCTCCGTCCCCTGTCATATGCTGTGTGTTTATGTACCTTGAGATTGGCTGTGGGAGGCCAAGTTGGAAGTTGATCTACCAATATCAGCACTCCTCTTTCCACTGTGACACATAAAGTCTCCTCCGCTGCGCACCACACAGGTCAGCTGACATCCTGTGCTGCTGTGAACAGGTAAGCACCAAGGCTGGTATAAAAACATTCAACTTTTGTGTTAACATTAGCTCAATTAGATCCATTAGCTAGCTCACTAGGCCAATGTGAGATACTCACAGGGGTTTTAGTTCTGATTTACATGTATTCCTGCTTTAGTTCTTCCAAAGTACACAATTGAGTTCAAAGTTTAGACATGTCTATCATGAAGAAAACAAGAGGTCCGAGGTACTTCCGACTCATTAAAAGTTATTAATCCGACGTTTTGTTACAATCACTTTCATATTGAAACACTCATTTTCCCTCGGCATTGTTTAGACATGCCATTATAACAGGCAGAGGCTGGTAATGTATGTTGTTAAAGTGAAATGTACCCAAATGGTAAAATAATCACATATAAATATCAACTAACTATTGACTTGTAACATATTTAGGCCCAACATTACATACATACATCTAATCCACATCAATGTGTATTTATTTGTGCCTTTGCAGTTTATTTTATTTATTTATTTATTTGATTGGGACAGTGCATGTTAATGAACAAACATGGTATACATGCATGTAAACTCGCCGGATTGTAGCCAAAGGCTAATTTCCATCCGTAGTCCCTCGGGCTAGTGTCACACAGGGGTCACAAAACATTGCAGAATAAAATTTACATCTACAGTAAGTACACCGTTATCAATACATTATCAAAAGTCACTCTGAGCACTTGGTATGAGGTGCAGTTAATAGCCATTCATTTCTTTTATTTCAATCAAGCACTTATCACTGAGTGATAAGATCAGGGGCAGCCCCATGGCCTTCGGGGACAGAGCCTTATCACAGTTTACGGTATCAGCTTTCACTACTTTCTCTGTGACAGAAATCAGCTAAGAGTTCAAATTTTTTTTTTTACATGTCTTGTTAAAAAAATGTGCATCTGTGTAAAAAGATATGGAGATTGTTTGCACATCTCAAAAACAATGTGATTTTACGGTAACAGCAACAAAAAATTGTGATGTTTTATTGAGAATCCAGTGAAATCTCATTCCCTGCCCACTTATGTGTCCCAACACCAAAGTCCTTAAAAATCAATCCAAAATATTGGATTTTTTTTTCTGTTTTGTTTAATATGAGCTTGAATGCATTAGCCACATGGGTATGATACATTTATGATGCACTTTAGAGACGGGAACAGCGAGACAAAATGTAAACTTTTCTCACAAAATTCAATAATTTGTTGTAGTAATTTCAGAGGGAGGAGATGGGCCAGTAGAGATAATAAATACATATTGTTACAGAACCCTCAATATTAACAACAAATTTACCTTCTATATAAGTCCACTGATGATTTGCTGTTTTTGAGAGAAATAACCAATGACAGAATAACAGAAAATCAGCCTCACCATTATTATTGACACTTAAATTCTTGACAAAATGACAACAATTGTGATCTTGTGATTGAATAATACAAACACTTTTTAATACTATGTTGAAAATGATATTACCTGACCTGATTTACATTAAACTTTGTGCCAGTTTTTGTTTTTGACAGTAAAGAAGCAAATTGTACCATATTCTGGCCTGTCTTTCTCTTCAATAATAAAGTGTGAGGTTACGTGAATGCAATTTGCATGCCACAAAGCAAATAGTCCAGATAAAAAGAGGAACGTGACAAGTGGGATCACACTCTGAATGCAAAGTTATGCTGTCATTACATCGAGGGTCAAAAAGGAAACAGACACATTTAAAAACAATACCAGTGTTAAAGATGTATAAAAACCATTACAGCCCATAAAAGTCCTCTTTAAAAGGGTTAAAGTCTAGATACATGACTAGTCTATTTTAAAACAGACCAAAGATACATAATAAAATCAAACTGCACGGGGACCTAGACCTTGTTTTTTATTTACTTCATAAAATAAGGGATTTTCCAAAGTTCGCTGTGAATTAAATAATCTAACTTATCAACTTATCGGCCCACATTTCTCGTAATGCTCACTTTCCATTTTAATCACATAGGGAGAAGATGGGCACATTTCTTGGACACTACGCCCACTGTTTTATCGCGCCGTTCCTAAAAGAGCACTGCTGTGGGGAGGGAGCGCAGTGACTGACTCATTATGAATCTTCAAATGCCTCAGACAGGAGAGAGTTATAGGGACAGCGACACAGAGACCTAAATAAACAACTCATAACACGTTTGTGAGTAAAATCCAAAACGGGTAGCAGTGGGGTACAGTAACGTGCATAGGTTTTGGGGAGGTTGGGGAGGAAAAAGAGGAAAGCATCTAATACAAATCCTAGAAAAAGGACTTATCCCCAAGTGTTTGACATTAGGAGCATCCAAACCTTCTGCAGAGGAAACTTGTGCTTTTCCTTGTTCTAGAAAGTATAGGGCTCTGCTGTTGTTTAACCTTCTTGACCGTTGTGCCCTTGGGCCCCAACTTTATCAGCGAATAGCGCCCTGTGTCCCTGTAATGTAGTAACCCCAGCCCTATGGTTAAGAATCATGTAGTCGACTGGCCTACACACAGTGGCATAACAGTGTTCAGAGAAATGTTTGAAATGGAAACCGTTCCTTTGTTTAATTGTAATTTCATGAACCACATTAGTGAAAGCAATTTATTTGTTTTTAATAAAAAAATTAAAAAAAAGCATGTAAAAACTACAGTCGGAAAGAAAACCACATTCTCCTGTGCTGCAGGAGTCACAGCACACATGCTACAGTTGCCCCTGAGCATGTTCACCCCGATACCAAGTCGAGATTGTTTGTACCATACTTTAACTGTACTTTGTTTAAGTATGATATGGTTTAAGTACTTTATAACAGAGGCAAGAAGTATTCACTTACATTAACTCAAGTACTACATGTACATGAGTAACTTTCTGAAGTAATTGTACTTCTTAGAGTAGTTTTACCATATGGCACTTTTTACTTCTACTTGCGAGTAATAATAAGTATCTACACTCTTGAGTTTTTTTTTTTTAAGTTTTTATTAGTAAATCTTTAAGTTGCAAAAGCTTCATGTTTCATGTACTTTATTCTTCAGAAAAAAAACTTTTCGGATATTTTTCTTGCATTTCCTTTACAAATACTAGCACTTTCTCAAAAAATATGTCACTACTGAATCATAAATCAGACTTACCCTCAAACAGTTACTCAGTACTCACAGAACTCAAGTAACATTTTCCCAAGGTATTAAAAAAAAAAAAAAATCAAAGTAAAGTTGCTCTAATTTGAGTAAATATTTTAGCTACTCTGTAATATTTAAACCAAAACCAATTGTCTTTATCTTTGATTTTGAGCTGGGCCAGGGGCGTCAGACTGTTTACCTGGGCTCCAGAGCAGGGAGAAGCCACCCAATAGCATGTTCAAGACACTTTCTTTGGTGCCGTTTAGTGTTTCATGTCCGTCGTTAGTTCTTCAAGTTTTTTGTTTGTTTGTTTTTACCATACTGACACCTTTTAATGCTATCAATTCTAAATAGAATCCTTAAAAATATTTTAAAATCAAACTAAACTCTCTACTCATAATTAGCATAATTATTTAGCCCTTGGTCCATCACTCACTTTTCTTGAAATTGTCGTCAGAAGATGGAAAACATTTCCTCACAGCTTTTTTTCACACCTTTCTAAAACCACTGCGTACAACTGAGAGACAAGATAATACTAACTGAAACCAAGAGAAAAATCACCAAAACAGAAAAATAAACAAGTTTCTGGTTATTTTGTCCAGGGAAGTCCCCCATTGACATTTTCATAGGCCACAATCGTCTCACCTCTGCACTGAGAGGATTTATCTCAGACGCTTTGGTGTTTGGAGACATTTCTGTTTGTCATCATTTGTCCGGTACGGGCTGCCCCCATGTTTCTGCATCTGAAATGTTCAACATCACACACACAATCATGAGAAGTCAGAGAGATGTCTATCCAGGCCATACACACACAAAAAGAGAATATCAGATTGTGTCGTCTACAACTATTTGCTGTTTATTTTCTTCATATTTTGTCTTTTTGTTTATCTTTATTGTTATACAGTATGGGCCATAAATGTTGTCTGTTCTCATTGTTAATTTAAAATTAAAATAAAAAAAGATTAAAAATGTTAAATGCTTCAGATTAAAACTGAACAGGTGCATGCTATACAAAGAGCCTGTCACGGGGAAGATAGACCCAAATGCAACGCCGCTCAAAGGATATAACGAAAATTTAATGGAAACTCCAAGATGCACAAGGTACAACACAAAAACAGGTCGCAGGTTTCAGCAAAACTGGAACACGAACAGGCAGCACAAAGTATGAACAGGAACAGACAAGAAACGGCACTCAGACAAAAGACAAGGCTATAAATACACAAGGTAACAGGGAACAGGTGGAACACATTAGGGCGGGGCAGGCAATCACACAGGAGGAAGGCAAAGCAAATAGGACATGCACACAGACCAGAGATGTCAAAATAAACACACAGGACAGAACCAAAACCAAGACAAAACTAACTAAACCAAAACCGAACCATGACAGAGCTTCACAACCTCACAAGATGCTACAGGAAACAAAAAAGGGACAATCAAAGAGTTATCTGGGCAAGACTCGCAGCTAAGCCACACAAGTGCGGTGGTGGGAAGGACCCCAGTCTTATAAGCTGGTAACTTGATCGGAAGGAAATTTGTATTTGATATTAACATGAGAATATTACTTTGAGTTGACTGTTAAATCTGTGGAGTTGAAGACAGTCATGGTATTGTTTACTCAAGCGTGACTCTGTGTTTGGAGGCCACATTCCAAGGGTCTCCTGCCTGTTGTAGTATCTAGTACGAAAATCTGAAATTGTAACTTTTGTGGTTCCGGAATGTTAGGGGTTGGCAACCTTGTTTTATGTTAATATGAGATGTTGGGAACATATTTCATGAATATGCCACTCGCGTATCGCGTTCGTCTGTTTTTTATTGAAGAAATAAGAGAATGTTTACCAAAAAGTCGCACCTTCAGTCATGCACTATCTGTCAGATAAAATGAAATATCTGCAATATTAAACAAGATTTTCTCATGAAATTTGCACTGTATGTGTAGTTTGACATTATGTCACCTCACAGGAAATCTTTGCTTTATAGGTTTAAAAATAAACAAATTAGGTCAGTTTTTTCATAGTGGAAACAAGATGGCCGCCGTAACTGAACTGGCTGATACTCAGTTCAATTGTATCTTCATAATTATGCCAGATTTTCTGAAATAATTTACACTGTAGACTTTATCAACCTCATGCTGTGTGCAACATTTCATCTTTATCGGTTAATGCATAACTAAATTACATGGCATTTAATTGGTGAATGTTAACCAAAATGGCTCATTTTTACACATGTACTGTTGTCACATAAAATGAAATATCTTCAATATAAAATAAGATTTTCTCATGAAATTGGCATAGTATGTGTGGTTCGATGTAATATTATCAACCGTCAGGACATTTTGGCCTTATAGGTTTGAAAATAAACAAAATATGTGAGTTTCATTGATTGAAGAAACAAGATGGCCGCCGTAACTGAAATGACTGGTATTCAGTGAAATCTTAAAAATTGTACCAGATTTTCTTTTAAAAAATCTCACAGTATATAGAGCTAATCAACCTAAAGTTGTGTACAAAATTTAATCTTCATACATTAATATATAAAGAAATTACATGAACTTGAATTTGAGTCTAATTATAAAAAGAGAATTCAGCACACAGAAGCTTTGCCCCTCAGAAATATTCACACTCTGTGACCAACATTCCTCGCCAACATTGTTTCGGTGGTACTGATGTTTGAATGTGTTAGTTTGAGGCTGTTTCTGAAGGTTGTTGATCGGCCATTGGCACAATATCACCAATAATCTGCCTCTGAACAGGTGTAGCTGTGACAAAATATAGAGTCAAATGATCACACATCACACATGACAGGTTTATGCATAAACACAGTGTAAGAATTTGATCTGAACAATGGGTACTCCAAGTAAAAATATAAAATACAGAATGCATTGAAGGATTATTCTTAATACATGAAATATAAAACTTATTTCTAGTCACAAGTATCATCAGCTTTTAGGGCGTTTTGATGAATTCTCCCATGGCGTCCATATCCACCTGTGCATCTCACATGATTTGCTTCTGCATTTTGCTTTGTTACAGCAGTTGCACTGGCATTGTGTTATTTTAATATATATACCTGGAATTATCATTAAAACATGGAACTATGGTCACATTTTTGGAGAATGGTCAAACAGTTGAGCTTTCAATGATGAAAACCACACAATGTGCAGAGTATTTGTGGCTTTATGATGGGTGTGAACACTTGACGGTGGGCCACTGCTGCCCCCTACGGTGTTGGTACCTCCTTTGGAACAGAGGCTGCTTTGTTTTCCCATGCATTGTTCACTGCACTCTTCCTTTGAGTTGAGTGCACTACATTGTTCTGCCTGTGACTGGGATCCTGTTTGTATGATGAACTAATGTCTCTGTGTTAACTGGCTAGAAATAAACTTTGATTTTGACCTGTCGAAACATTTTCTGTAGTTTTGCCCGTACTCCAGACATATGGGGAGTAGCCACCCTTTCTCCTAGGCTCTGTAACCTGTTTGCCTTGTTTTTTGACTTATTGGACTTTGATAGAGTACTGTCTAAGGTTCCCACAGACTGTTGGAATCCTAATCACTCAGTTTATGATGAAGTGAATGATTTGAATCAGAGTAGCCATGTGTGCTTCCGTAGATGACATAGGTATCTTTTGCAGACACTTGATTTGTGGCTGTCATGAGACACTTATCGATTAATCAGTGATACGGTGTGGTGTGGCGTGGTTGCATCCCATATTGCGTATAATTGCTTCCCATAGCCCCCATATTGTGACCCCTGGTATGATGTTGCCCAGTTGGCCGTATGTGACATTTGCCGATTGTGTTTTACGATGTGACATCCATGTGTAACCGTAGGGGAAGGACTGGCTCCCTTTTTAGATGTTAGCACTACGCTCACAAGTCTGGTAAGAAAAGGAACCAAGGCAGATGTAGTAAAAATATAAATCTCTTTATTTTACAAGGCAGTTCAATTTTATTAATACTTTCTTTAAAATGCCACTTCTTAAATCAACCAAAGTAACACTTAAATAAAACTTAGCTAAAGTAAATGTGGAATTTAAACAAATAGAAAACGAACACAAAACAAATAACTTAAAGTTAATAACTCAACTCAAAAGAAAAACAAAACCCCAACACAAATCCCACATAAACCAGCTAAGGTGCTGTAATGCTTTAGGTTAAGGTGCTTTAAGTTAAAGTGCTTGAAGTTAAGGTGCGATCGGCAAGGAGCTTAATTGAGCAGCTTTGGAATGGCTGAAATACAACACAACACATCAGCTCACTCATAAAGGCTGATTTATAGTCGAGCGTCCGGTCCCGCCCACCGCAGCCCCGTCTGCTTCACGCAAGCCAGAATCGTTCGAACTTCCGCGTACCTCCTCTGCCTTCACGTTGTGATGTATATTTTAAATTAAAAAAAATGTAATAGCATAAAAAGTGAAAACACAAAAGCACTAAATCATAGGAACAATATATTCATGAAAAATAACTTCAAAGAGGGAGACTGAAGGAGTTTGTTGTGTGTTTCCTTGTTTTGCGAAAGGATCAACCAATCACCTCACTTGCGTTCTGCAGCACTGGCCGCGGAGTCACCTTGTGCGGCAGGTGCAGCTGTCGCGAACTCCCTGATTGGCTCCCACGTGCGTCCAGCACGTAAACGCGGAGCTGACGCTGAAGTATAAATCAGCCTTAAGGCAAACCTGAACTGTATGACGGACATATTCACCTTTAGCAGACAGAACGGAGCACAACAGGGGGTCAGGGCACCTCCGAGGAGCAGCATGAGCCCAGCGAACTCCTCACCCAAACCCTAACCAGACATGTCAAACTTAACAAAACAAATACTGTAGTACTTTTTAAAAGAACACAAGGTGGAAGGATTACTCACAAGTAGTCGCCCGCACAACCGCATACCAGCCCAGACACTAACCAACTCCGAGGTGCACAGCTTTTTATAATCGCGCAATCAGAGTGGTGCAGACGGAGAGTGACGGTGCGTTCACGGGCGGGTAGGAACTTTGAAACTCATAACCACCTGGTTACATTTACCCCCCCCGAATGAATCGGTGGCCCAACGATTAAAACACACTAACAATTCCAAAAGACAAAAAAACCACAAGTGGTTAAGCACCCCGAACCCCACTGGGCGCCACACCCTTTTCACTTAAATTTTGAGGGCAATGATTGCCAATAGACTGCAGCATTTGATTCCGAGTAACAGATTCTGCACGTGGTGCTTCCAGTCCATAGCAAGGTGGATTAACTAGTGGCCTGTCAAGTGGACCTAGCATAACAGGAGGTAAAGGTTTCCTAACAAACTCCCCGACAACACCGGTTCCAGGCAGGCCAGTAAAACTCCTAGCCCTACCCCTCTTCACTCGCTCCACACGAATGGGTCGGCCTCCCAAAATTTTCCCATCCATGGTCGCCAAGGCGTCTTCGGCACATTGAACATTTTCATATCTAATAAATCCGAATCCACGAGATTTACCAGTGTGTTGGTCTTTGACTACATTGACCTTTTTCACGGTGCCAAATTGCCCAAAAGCTTCTTCCAGCGAGTCCTCCTTAGTTTCACAACTCAGCCCCCCAACAAACAGTTTGCCCCAGTCCCTCTTCCGTTTCTGGATGTGTCGCACTGGTCGCTGTGGGGTACACTGATCACCAACCAGGGAGCTGGTCTCCGCTTGCACCCAACGCAAACCAACTGAAGGTGTAGGCCTTGGATGGACCTCTACACTGCAAAAACGGGCAATGTGACCTTGCTGACGACACGTAATGTTTCATAGAAGCCACAACCTGGGTTAGCTGCTCCAATTGTTCCTGCACTAAAAATGATAGCGTAGCAAACTGGGAGAACCATACATTGGTTGGAAACTCTGCTTGTGTGGGTATGGTGCTACTCTGCACAGAAAACATGGGTCTAACCTGACCTCTGTTTATTTCCGCACCCAGCCGTCCCAGTCCAAGTTCCTCCCTGCTTAAATCTATCAACGTACAAGCAGGGTTACCACATAAATGCGTATCAGCAGCACTGTCCATTGTCCCAAAGTTCTGCCACAGTCTCGAGCCTGATCCAGCTTGTGCTGCCTCCAGCCGCAGCAGATCCCGTTCAGCTTCCAACCGCCGGACCTTCTCCCGGAGTCGTTCCTGCTCCTGTTGCAGCTGGGAGCACAACAGGGGGTCAGGGCACCTCCGAGGAGCAGCATGAGCCCAGCGAACTCCTCACCCAAACCCTAACCAGACATGTCAAACTTAACAAAACAAATACTGTAGTACTTTTTAAAAGAACCCCACGTGGAAGGATTACTCACAAGTAGACGCCCGCACGCCCGCATGCCCGCATGCCCGCACAACCGCATACCAGCCCAGACACTAACCAACTCCCCCAGGTGCACAGCTTTTATAATCGTGCAATCAGAGTGGTGCAGACGGAGCGTGACGGTGCGTTCACGGGCGGGTAGGAACTTTGAAACTCATAACCACCTGGATACACATGTTTACTTGTTTCACCGTCTCAGAGGCTGTAACAGCAGACAGAGACTGCTGAATTCTATGTCCACGAGGCCCTCACAACCAAGATAGTCCTTTTACTTAAACTCAACGGGCCCAAAAAGTAAAAAAAACGAAACTAAACAAGACAGAAACTTAACAGAGCTTAGCAAAAAGGGTGTGGCTACTCCCCAAATATCTGGAGTAGGGGCAAAACTACAGAACTCTTCCAACGCTCGGACCCTCTCCCGAAGCTGCTGCACTTCTGCCATGGTAGATCAGTGGGATGGACACGGGAAGCGAGGTGTCCTTGCGTTCCCACGATGCGCCGCTGCTGCTCAACTAAGCTCCAAATTTTATAAAGTTTTACCAGAAATTTTAAATGGCTATAAAGCACACTACAAGCACCAAAACAACGAGCCTAAAATTTAAAACTACACTCTGCCTGGTTCACCAGATCCTAAGCCGACAACGCCACTATGTAACCGTAGGGGAAGGCAGGGCTCCCTTTTTAGATGTTAGCACTACGCTCACAAGTAAGTCTGGTAAGAAAAAGGAACCAAGGCAGATGTAGTAAAAATATAAAATCTCTATTTATTTTACAAGGCAGTTCAATTTCATTAATACTTTCTTTAAAATGCCACTTCTTAAATCAACCAAAGTAACACTTAAATAAAACTTAGCTAAAGTAAATGTGGAATTTAAACAAATAGAAGACGAACACAAAAATAACTTAAAGTTAATAACTCAACTCAAATGAAGAAAAACAAAACCCCAACACAAATCCCACATAAACCAGCTAAGGTGCTGTAATGCTTTAGGTTAAGGTGCTTTAAGTTAAAGTGCTTGAAGTTAAGGTGCTATCGGCAAGGAGCTTAATTGAGCAGCTTTGGAATGGCTGAAATACAACACAACACATCAGCTCACTGTCAATAAGGCAAACCTGAACTATATGACGGACATATTCACCTTTAGCAGACAGAACGGAGCACAACAGAGTATCTGGAGTAGGGGCAAAACTACAGAAAATGTTTCGACAGGTCAAAACCAAAGTTTATTTCTAGCCAGTTAACACCTGGAGACAGAGATTTGTCCATCATAAAAACAGGATCCTAGTCAGAGGCAGAACAATGTAGTGCACTCAACTCAATCTAAGGAGTGCAGTGAGCGATGCATGGGAAAACGAAGCAGCCTCTGTTCCAAAGGAGGTACCAACACCGTAGGGGGCAGCAGTGGCCCACTGTCAAGTGTTCAACCACATCATAAAGCCACAAATACCACAAATACTGTGCAGTGTGGTTTTCATCATTAAAATGGTAAATGGACTCAACTTATATAGCGCTTTTCTACCTTTATCAGGCCCAAAGCTCAACCATTTGACCATTCTCCAAAAATGTGAACATAGTTCCATGTTTGTTTAATGATAATTCCAGGTATATATATTAAAATAACACAATGCCAGTGCAACTGCTGTAACAAAGCAAAATGCAGAAGCAAATCATGTGAGATGCACAGGTGGATATGGACGCCATGGGAGAATTCATCAAAACGCCCTAAAAGCTGATGTAACTTGTGACTAGAAAAAAGTTCTATATTTCATGTATTAATTAAGAATAATCCTTTAATGCATTCTGTATTTTATATTTTACTTGGAGTACCCATTGTTCTGATCAAATTCTTGTTTATGCATAAACCTGTAGTGTGTGATGTGTGATCATTTGACTTTATATTTTGTCACAGCTACACCTGTTCAGATGCAGATTATTGGTGATATTGTGCCAATGGCCGATCAACAACCTTCAGAAACAGCCTCAAACTAACACATTCAAACATCAGTACCACCGAAACAATGTTGGCGAGGAATGTTGGTCACAGAGTGTGAATATTTCTGAGGGGCAAAGCTTCTATGTGCTGAATTCTCTTTTTATAGTATAATTAGACTCAAATTCAAGTTCATGTAATTTCTTCATACATTAACGTATGAAGATTAAATTTTGTACACAACTTTAGGTTGATTAGCTCTATATACTGTGAGATTTTTGTCAAAAAATCTGGAATACTTTTGAAGATATTACAATTTCACTGAATACCAGTCATTTCAGTTACGGGGCCATCTTGTTTCTTCAATCAATGAAACTCACATATTTTGTTTATTTTCAAACCTATAAGGCCAACATTTCCTGACATCGAACCATACATACTATGCCAATTTCATGAGAAAATCTTATTTTATATTGAAGATATTTAATTTTATGTGACAACAGTACATGTGTGAAAATTAGCCATTTTGGTTAACGTTTACCGATTCAATTTCATGTAATTTATTTATGCATTAACCGATAAAGATGAAATGTTGCACACAGCATGAGGTTGATAAAGTCTACAGTGTAAATTATTTCAGAAAATTTGGCATAATTATGAAGATACAACGATTGAACTGAGTATCAGCCAGTTCAGTTATGGCGACCATCTTGTTTCCACTATGAAAAAACTGACATAATTAGTTTATTTTTAAACCTATAAAGCAAAGATTTCCTGTGACGTGATATCATGTCAAACTACACATACAGTGCAAATTTTATAAGAAAATCTTTTATATTGAAGATATTTCATTTTATGTGACAACAGTACATAGCTGGAAATGAGCCATTTTGGTTTACATTCACAGATTAAATTTCATGTAATTTATTTATGCATTAACCGATGAAGATGAAATGTTGCACACTGCATGAGGTTGATATAGTCTATATCCAGTGGCAATTATTTCAGAAAATCTGGTATAATTATGAAGATACAACAATCGAACTGAGTATCAGGCAGTTCAGTTACGGCGGCCATCTTGTTTCCACTATGAAAAAACTGACAATTTGTTTATTTTTAAACCTATAAAGCAAAGATTTCCTGTGAGGTGACATAATGTCAAACTACACATACAGTGCACATTTCATGAGAAAATCTTATTTAATATTGCAGATATTTCATTTTGTCTGACAGATAGTGCATGACTGAAGGTGCGACTTTTTGGTAAACATTCTCTTCTTATTTCTTCAATAAAAAAACAGACGAACGCGATACGCGAGTGGCATATTCATGAAATATGTTCCCAACATCTCATATTAACATAAAAACAAGGTTGCCAACCCCTAACATTCCGGAACCACAAAAGTGTTAACGGAGCCCTTTTCAGATTTTTTTTACTAGACTATGTAAGGGATAATGTATAGAACGCCGGTCATTATCGGGAAAATAAGTACCGACAGGGCGAACTGGATCCCGACGCGCAGCGGAGGGGTCCAGGGGCTGTTTGCCAACTGTACACACACAAATAAACTTCATACACTTTTATGAAGACAGAAAGGTTTATTAATGATTTCCGTAGTTCCCAAAAGTTTGCGCGTTGCTTGGCAACGTTTGTTGATTCCAGGCAGTGTGGCGAGGCTAGTAGCAGCACAGCTAGCTACTTATTGCTAGTCTAGCTACTTAGTTGAATGTGCAGTTGGAGAGGAGGAATGGTGGTGAATCTCTGGGTAAGTTGAAAGTCGGACTCCCGTTAACTTCACGAGTGATTCCCTCAACTTCTCTCGCAGGACGGGGACAGAGATAGTGTCTGCCTGTCCGCTACTACTACTCGCGGAGTGATATGAAAGACCTGTATTACAAGCACGAACTCCGTTGCCATTGGCAGCGGTCATTATTTTTTTCAGAGGTCTTCTATCAAAAATAATGACCGGTAGAACGTTGGGAAATCACATTCAAATCAATGGAGCGTTCTACTTGCATTGTGAAGGGCCGTATAATAAAGAGTCATAAAAGTCAAAGGTCTCTCGTTTGTTTGGTTAAGGCACTGAAGCTTAATGGCAGAAACAAGATGTCTTATCAGCTGCACCGCTTTTACGACCCCCAAAAGCTATTCTGTCCTGTGTCTCTAAAGTAAATCATTATAGCCCCTTGAAATTGGGGCCCCAATGTGATTATGGTCCAGTCTCTCTTTCATAATGGTTCTGATATTAGGAAGCTTCAGCAGGAGGATCCAGACTGATCAGAAGAGTTCTGGGGTGGCTCTGGGAGGGACAGAGGCCTCCCAAAGGGAGAATTAAATGTGCCAGTCAGGGTTTGAAGGTTTTGTGGCATGAGTTTCTCTGTATGACTCTGGTTGATGGGATTGTCTGTAGGATAATTGCAGATTCAACGGATGTTGAAGAGACTCAACAGGTTGTGATGCTGTCTGTCCTGATCCCCTTCTCTTGCGTTATCTGCATGGTGGTCCCTTGTCTGCCACTTGGCAGTTGAACCGACTATGGCCCGTGTACGAAGTGTGTGCTACTGGCCGTGTTTGTATCATGATATTCTGGATTGGTGTGACCAGTGTTATGCTTGTTAGAGACGCAAGGCTCCGGTACAACCGGGCTCCAATGAGGACTTCCTTGGTTCAGTGCCCTTTTCAACGCCTTGCATCAGACATAGGCTACTGGAGTTGCCCATTACCTCGAAAGGCCACCGTTACATTTGCCAGTAGGGGACTATTTTATCAAGTTGTTCATTTGAATGTTATTGCTGACCAAAGGGCTAATACGTTGGCTGAGTGCCTCTTTAGCTTTGTCTTGGATCATGGTGTGATTGAGACACTTCACACTGGGGAAGGTAGTTTGAGTCTGAGGTGGTTAGACAGTTGTGTGTGATGAAGACGTGTACTACAGCCTACAATCCCAAATCTGATGGCATGGTAAAGTGGTTAATCAGACCTGTCATTGAGCAGCTTGCCAAGGCTCTGCTGGTGTCCGAGGGCGAATGGGACTCTTTTCTGTCGCAGGGGGCTTTTGCTTACAATACAAGTGTGCACTCCAGCACAGGATTTACTTTATTTTCTCACTCATGGTAGAGAGGCTTGCGTTCCTGTGGATCCGTTGTTAGGCCCTGGGTTATAGTAGTCGGGTGCATAAGTTATGACTTTGTTCTTTCCCTTCACAGACGTTTGGACACAGCTTTTTGCCATACTCGGGACAACAGTGTGACAGTAAGTGACAAACAGAGGACTTACTTGTTTTTGCTTTTCCCCCCCAATCTTTTTGAACACACTTTGGATATGGAAAAGGCTTTGTTTTATTTATTTTTAATTTTATTATGATGATCATTGTTATATTACATTATGATTATCTGTTCATTAAAAAAAAATCAGATCATCATGAAATGTGCGCACAACAGTTATGGCCTATTGGAGGAGGAACCTGTACTTCTGAAGTAGCCTAAATCTACGGGTCGTTTGAAAGCTTGAAATGTCTAGTTTCCAATACAAAAGACTGCAAGTCTCTATCACTTTCTGTTTCAAAGTTATCTCTGAAAATCTGCGATGTTGTAGATGGTGGGAGCATGGGGTTCAAAAATTTCGCTTTAATTTTTGAACCCCATGCTCCCACCAATTCGGTGCCCTAGGTGGCCGCCTGTGTCACCTATGCCTATGCATATGTGTTGACCCTCCTGGTGGACACACCCCCTCATTGCCTAACAGGGAGGATGAGAATATAGGGTCTGATTCAGTTGTGCTCCCTTTGGATTCTGTGGACAATTTCAAGTGTCAACTTTTGACGCACCTGTTTAGACAGGCTTTCATGCCTCACCATACTCAGGCCTATGTGTAGTGTGTCTTTTCTATCGTGTACTTCCCCAACCTAATGTAATGTGACTTGTATGTGTATTGTTTTTACAGTATGTTTTTATGGGAAGCGCTTTGTGACCCTGGTCTGTGAAAGGCGCTATATAAATAAACTTTACTTACTTACTTACTTACTTACTTTATGTGTACTCCAGTGTACCGTACAAGAGCGCCCATTTCAAAGACTTATCTGCCTCTTCAATAACCGGAGATCTGCCTTTTTTCCTCCAATAACCAGCCTCTTCCCATTATCACCACTCGGATGCTACAGTATAACGTTAGGCTACTCTTTCTTTTTTTCTTGATTTTTCTGAGAGACACAGAGGCAAACTATAAGTTCATATTTGCTTAATTTGATCCCACCTAAGTATTTATGAAGATCATAACAAAAGGAAACACTAGAGTTGACTAATATTAATAACCCCTTAACCTGTTAAAGCACTGAAATATTTGTTTTTCTCTCAGAGCTTGGATCTTGGTGTTTGGTGCACATTTGAGCCCAACCCACTCTGAGTCACTGTGATTTGATTGGCTTCAGAGTTACACTTTAGGCCAAAGTGAGTGACAGTAACATGAAGCTAAAACATGACGCTACAAGTGTGATATATATTATAAACAAAAAGGCTGAGGCCTAGGCACAGTTTCTGCAGACTGAAAGATTGCATATCAAGTATATCTTAGTCACTAGTACAAGTGTGAAAATCCATTATTTCTAATAAAAATTAAGAAAAAGATATCAGGTCACTTGTATCTGTTGTTGAGTCATGATTGTCCCAGTTAGTCTGAGTCGTGGTGCAGCAGGACGGATGTGGACAGATGTTGGTTAAGAAGCTCATGAGGTTCTTTTCTTTGACACCAGTTACCATAGTAACTGTTGTCTCCATAGTAAAGGTAGATCTACCACAGTCCTGTCCACATCTGTCATGGCCCACCATGAGCCACCATGACTCAGAGGAACTGGGACACACATGACCTACAGCAAGTAATATACAGTAAATGAATAGATATTTCTTCAATATTCTTATGCATCAATCATGTGTTTGATCTTTAATTGTAATACTAATTTGCCCCAGATTTTTTTTTTTACCACATATTTGAGAGTGAGAATATGATTCTTGCTCATGGGGGTCTATTATAAGGATACATAAAGTTTTACCCTGCGACATTAAGTTTAAGGTGTGGCCAACATCTAAAAGGAAGTTTACTACAAAAAACATGTGGTCTGAGAAATGACATGCCTGATTTAATCATAAGGGTCTGATATTTAACTGATTAAAAATGAGTTCAAAATTCTGTGTATATTTGTACTTGTAACACTTTTTAATGCTGTCCCAAATTACCAAACCATATCTCAGGTAATGTGGGACAGTGTGAAATAGCAATAGAAATATATTTTTCATTTTATCAATCTGATATTAACACCTTAAACCATGCACGGACTGCCCTGAAAAGTGTCAAAATAAAAAATGTACATTTGTTTATTGGATATGTTTAACAAAACATTTGAAAATATACTGGAACTTTACTGGGACTTGGACTAAATGATGCCCTCACATTTTTGTGTTTTGTCCTTATTAAATTCTTATTCAGACTGACTTTCGTTCTGATTAATAGACTATATTTTATCAATTGTAACGTTATAGACTAGGTTTATGACCAGTTCAGTTCTGGTTCCTTTTTTGGAGACTTTAAAACAGCAATGTAGTGGAACTGGACTGCATGCAAAAGTAACACATTGTTTGCCTATCAAATCCCATAGGAAACAACAGTGTCCCAAATTACTAAACACAACCCCAAAAAACGTGTTCTCTGGTCAACTCCAACAAAATCACATTTTCTAAAAACACAAACTTCAAATTTTACAGAAAGAGGACTCCCTGAGGATTTAAGCGCTGTATCACACGCTGGGACATTGTCCTCACTGTGGACAAGTGCAAAGTCACAAATAAAAAATAACAAAAACTGTCCCAAATTACCTGATATGACCCTAAATAAGAAAGAATAAGCTCACCATATGTCTTTCTTAAAGCGCGTTGGCACCATAAATTAACACTATGGCGCCCTCATGTGGTTCGCTAATAAAGTGAAAAATGCAGGTTATTATCTGAGCAGATATGGTCCCCCTTGTAGCTGTTGTGTTGGATTCACAGGTTACAAAAGGTTTTGAAACCTTTTTCCAAGAGGGCCAAGAACCAAACAGAGCTCGTTCTTTTTCCATTCTGTGCGATACAAAACAGATCCATAATGATTTCTACTTCAATCCTGCTTCTTCTATTTCCACAGTTTTCAATGTAGGTGCATTATGAAACTTTTTTATGTGAAAAAACGTGTGCATATTTGTGCATAATTAACCTTTTTGTGGCCCAGTGGCTGTATGACTGGTTAGCATGGCACCTTTACTTTCCATCACATTGGTCTCGAAGACGCTCCAGGATCAATTGTTTTGTAGGTTTTCTGGTGAGAGGGTCCGTCAGCAGTGAAAACCTTCCAAACAATTGACCCTGGAGAGTCCTAGAGGTCACTGTGGTGGAAAATAAAGGCGCCATGCTCCAAGTATGGAGTGAATGAATAGTGCAATGTAAAGCGTCTTTGAGTGTCCAGAAAAGCGCTATATAAAACCGATCCATTATTATTATTATTATTATTATTATTATTATTATTATTGTTATTATTATTATTATTATTATTATTATTATTACAATTTAACATATTACACCTTTAAATTAATGATACTTCATATTATTGAAACCTCAGCATCCCTTTGCGGGCCAGCAAAATTTCCTTGAAGGGCTTACTTTTGGCACCACTATGAACAAGAGTAGCTTATTCTTTTAAGTATTATGGTATTTTGATCTTGTTCCTGGTTTATATCTCTGTTATTAATGTATCTGCAAAACAAAATGGCTCAAATATCTACTCTGTTAACACAAGTATGTAGTGCTTTATTTGTCATTGCAACAAAATTGGGTTCAGGTGCTGCCGGGACTGAGCCAACCTGACCAGCATGTTTTTGGAGGTGGGGAAACCGGAGTACTGCCTTCAGTGCTCCACTGAAAAGATGCATTTTGTCCCTGTTCCAGAGTGTGGTGTCCCACACGGGTCAGCTCCTCCTCCACCTCCTCCTACCTCTTCCTCCTGTGCAGCGCCCTCCGCTCCACAACAGTCAATCACCATCTTCTGGGAAAAGCCTAGCCGTTAATCCATCTTATTCTCCAGTGAACGTCCATTAGCCAGAACAATAGTAGGGATAGAAGGCGTGGCTTACCTGTCAGTCTTGGCCGGATACCTCCTCATTTGTCCCTTCCTTGTTTCCTGTAGCGCCTCTTGTGACGCTTGGTCTCTTGGTGCCTCTTCAGTGTTTCAGAAGGAGAAATGTCTAGGCCTCAAATGTAGCTCATACGCTAGCTGTTTACTTTTTTTTTGTTTACTTTTACTTCATGGCTATTATGGACTTTCTACAGTAAAAAGAAATGTTGCCATGATGTCATTGGGCTCAGATGATTTTTTTTTCTTTAGAAAAGTGTCACAGTTTGTGGCACTGATCAATCATAGTTGCTTGATTATTGTCAGTTGATGTTTAAGACAAAACATCAATACGGCAAGTTTATTGAGTCATTCGCTCAAAAACAATGATCAGGTTTAACATTTAAGTATTTTCCATTAGCCCCCGTCCCGTACTCAGATGTAATTTTAAGAGCATTCAATTCTATGTCAACCCCTAAATGTAAAAGATCCAATTGCCCTTCTATTTTTTGTTCTATCTGTAAAATGTCTTTTAAATTACATACATGACATTTCAGGTCATGAAAATACCAAATTGGTTTTGTTGTGGGTTTACAAATCAGCCTAAACTAATCACTGCTGCTTAAAAGTCCTCTGTCATCAGCTCCTCTGTGCAGCCTCCACTCTTTAGCAGTAAAACATCTCCCTCTGTCGTCAGCTTATGCAAGGCACTATCACCTCCTCCCCCAGTTTCAGTCAAGGAATACTCTGATGCTTTCACTTTGTCTGTCGCTCCCAAATTAAAACTAGGTACAATAACAGTCTAACCTGGCACAATTAGATATACTGAATGGTAAATTCTCTGTAACCTGATTCAATTTGAGATTTCACACAACACTGAAAGAAAAATGTTGAGAAGGATTGTAGTTTCACCAGCAATGACCACACCACGACTAAGATGGCCATAAACTGAGGCAAAGGGGTTGATGAAAGATGCAAAATCCCTGGATGCAGAACATTGAAACTGAGGAATGGCCCGGCCCCCTAAGGTTAAACTTATCAACATTATACCAGTTATAGTTTCCATCCATCCATCCATTTTCTTCCGCTTTATCCGGGGTCGGGTCGCGGAGCCAGCAGTCTCAGCAGAGATGCCGAGACTTCCCGATCCACACACACCTCCTCCAGCTGTTCTGGGGGACCCCGAGGCGACCAGGAGGCATCCGAAACAGATGCCCTAGCCACCTCAGCTGGCTCCTTTCGACGTGAAGGAGCAGCGACTCTATTCTGATCTCCTCCCGGGTAACTGAGCTCCTCACCCGATCTCGAAGGGTGCGCCATTTCAGCCGCTTGTATCCGCGATCTTGTCCTTTTATAGTTTAATATTGCAATTTGTATTTGTTGAAAAGAAGGAAATGAATGGTTAGCACAAGACACTTTGCATAGTCTACATAAGTGAGTCTAAACTGCTGGCCACAAAAGTGGGTCTTGGAAGTATTATCAGTAGGTTGCAACCCTTTGCCCTGACTGTGTTGAATTATTTTTGATATCTGTGCTCAGTCCTATGATCAATGCTTGAATCATATGAACTTTGTACACTATTTTATTTGGCTTGCGGTCGTGGCATCATGAAGGTGGGACACGAAACTACAGCAGTTGAGAGCACCACTGCATGATTTCACAAAACCCTTAACATATTAGCAGGGCCTGATTTGGCTGTCAGAAATGTTGTTCATTTGCACATTTTCCTTTGCCGCGACTGATGGGGAATTATAGAGTGCAGTACATTTGGCCTTGGGCAATGTGTGAGAGCCGAATTAACTCTATAATTCCCCATCAGCGACGAGATGATGAAAGATGCAAAATCCCAGGATGCACAACACTGAAATTGAGGCATGGCCCAGCTCCCTATGGTTAACTAATCGACATTATATCAGTTATAGTTTAATAATGCAATTTGCATTTGTTGAAAAGAAGGAAATGAACGGTCAGAACAAGACACGTTGCATAACCCACATTAATGAGTCTTAATAAGATGTCTATGGTCTAAACTGCGGGCCACAAAAGTGGGTCGTGGGAGTATTTCCAGTAGGTCTCAACCCTTTACCATGACTGTGTTGAATTGTTTTGATATTTGTGGTCGGCTCTATAATTAGTGTTTGAATCATGAGAACTTGCGTTGCCCTTAAAATGTTAGTGGGGCATGATGTGTCTGTCAGTAATCTTGTTCATTTGCACATTTCCCTTTGTGGCGAATGCACACACTGAGAAGTTGAAAGAGAGGCTTTCAGGACCCTCTGAACGTTCACACAGGAAGGAAGCAGACGTCAGAGCCAGGTCCCTCGGTGCCCAGCTGCAGCTCTGGTGGTGACGAGAGCAGCAGAGGAGCGCACTGTGGTCTGCACACCCGAAATGAAACCCCTAATTTACTGAAATGTGCTGACTAAGCTGTGGAACTGTGGAACATACAAATAATAAAGGCTGCATTTTAGTGGCCCTATCTGATTTGTCTAGTCATAGGATATTTCATTAATTTCAGGGACAATCTCATTGTAGGGCTAATACCTAGGTCTAATTTTGTATACAATAAGAAAATGAAACATGCTACACCTATCATAGCCCACTTATATCATATTTTGCTGTATTTTATTGTTCAAAGTACATATAAACTTAAATGAGCTTTTATTATATCAGACTAAGTGAACATGTCCGGGGTAAGTCCCTTGTGGCCAATAAAAAAAAAATCAAGTTGACCAGTAACATTTGAACAAAGACTGTAGCTACAGTGGCTGGAGTTTATGTCCCGCCTTGTTCATTATACTATGACAATTGTAAAATTCTTCACTATAACAAAAATCAAGGAGAGTTGGACAGTAATTAAATAACTTTATAGCACATGGACATTTATACATTTGCATATTAATAAATAAAATGTTAGTGTTAGCCAACTAATCCAATTTATATTATAACACTCTCCAGTATCTTTAATAGACCTCACTGAAAGTCGATGAAGTAACTTTGAGAGTAACTTTCTCAGATCTTTCATTCAAACCCCGCCCATCAGACCTTGTAGAGTCCAAAGAAGTTGGCGTAATGTTCGTGTGTAAGGTAATGCGGGTGAGAGACGTTCACTAACACTTTGTCATCTTTCTGCAGGTGTAAAACGGAGCCCAGGTAACTGTCGGTGGTCCAGGCGCGCCCCTGCTGCGTGGGGCAGAAACCCTGTCTGTGCGCGTCCATCAAATGTGAGGTGCGGCCCGGTCTCCTCACAAACACTGAGTGGTCGAAGGAGGAGGTGGAGTCGCAGGTCCTGAAGATAAGCTCCACTCGACAGTAAATGTAATACAGTCCAGTTTGATTGACCTGCAGAGCCCCGTCCTCCACCCTGTAGACCACGCCTCCTGCGGTGAACCCCCGGCCCACATGCGAATTCCACTTCAGCGTCTTACGGCTGGAGTCATGATCAATACGCCCTGAAACATGAGGAAACAGTGTCACCGATAGCCAGGATACAGGGAATAAAGGCGATGTCACAGCATAGCAACAGCATGGCAACAGTGGCCAAATGAGTAATAGTTACAAATTGTTATTATTTTATGTTTTCACACACTGTCTGGAACATCGTGGGTCCTGTGTAGAATAAAAATAATGCAAGTGCGCACCCTCCACATCTCCAGAGCAGATTCGATTAATTTGACTTACCAACAACATGTGCTGCCGGCCTCTCCTCTTCAACCTCTTTTTCTTCTTTCAACACAGGTTCAAACAGGCCTGTAACCAACAATTGTATAAAAGAGACTTAAGAACTTCATATATGTTTATATTGCAAAAAAGAAAAAGAAACAAAATCTTACCAATTTGCTTCTGTGGTACAATAATTTGTTCCTTTCTAGCCAGCTCCTCCGTGGTTTTGTTCACAGCTTTGACCATCTAAAGTGATGCAAGATCACAGTGCGTCAATACCACATCAGAGACACATGCATGTGCAACATAGGCTTGATTCACAGCAGAGAACAAACTTTAAAAAAAACTATTTCCTGTGTAAGTGGACTTGTGGCCGCAGGTGGAACATTTCTGTCTCCTGTCAGACTCTTGAATGTCAAACCGATAATGTAATATTTAAATGTGTGAATAGGTTTCCATCAATGAGTAAAACTTTGCTTGACCTCCCACCTTTCTCACACCTCCCAATTATGCTTTAGGTCATTAGCACCTTCTTATGCATTCGGCTTCAAAGTCTTGCACATATCACCATTATATCACCAACACATTGCATTCTATACTTTATATAATAATCCAACAAGCCAATGCAAATAATTGTAAATAATAAATAGCTCTTACTGTTTTTTGGGGAAAAAGAAAAAACTTCCATCTCTCCTTACCTTTCTCACTTCCTTCAGCTCTTTTTGCAAGTTTACAGTCCACACAGCACCCATCCCGAGGCTTGCAAACACCAAGGCAAACAACAGCAGGACAAGAATAGCCAGTCTGGAACTGACCCCCATGCAGCCGCGACGCTTCCCAGAATTCCTCACCACTTCCTGGGCTGGTGGGAAGGACCAGGTTGGTATCATAGTTGGAAGTGCGCCGCGATGGGTCTGACCTCCCCCTCCATCCATAACAAACACCTGTGGCAATGGGTACGCATGGTCATGAGTCTGCTGATGGCTCATGGTGGACGTCTGGTGGAGAGAGGAGCACAGAGCTGTGGTTTGTGTGAAGCATCAGGGTGCAAGAGGCGTCTCTGAATTTATGTCTGACTTAAAGAAGCTCTCATTACCTTAGTCACCACCCACATTTTCCTCTCATGTGACCTGAGATTTCAACTTTAGACCATTAACAAAAATGTATACAAATGCTATAGTCCTGCATTTACATCTGCTTATAGTCATGATTATGATTTGCATCTTATCCATATTTGGATGAAACTCTGCACTTGATACAACCGTGAGCATTATTAGCACCTCATAGTTAAGGATTAGGAGACCAGTAATTTAACTTTGACAGAGAAATATTGTTAAAATGTCTAACTTGTTGCCTTTGCCTTGTGCCTGGACTGGCACAAAGAAAAGACTTGAGCAAAAAGTTCATGTAAATTAATGCAACATGGCAAAAAAAGTTCTGATAATTCATCTATGAACAATTATTTTCTGTCAAATATCATTCATTACATATTAATGCTTAATTATGAACCAGTTTGAAGTTTTGAAGAATTGCTTAAATTCTTTTGCATAGGCCATTTTTTATAAAGCTCCTGCAAGTGAAGAAAATGAAGGTTTGAAGCACAAGGAAGTGAAGTTATTTCCGCTGACCCCCACTAACCACAACCAGCAAATCAAAAAGATCGTCCAAAAACGGAAAGGGTGTCCACAACATACATTCACGCCTATAACTTTGACGAAATATGGTTTTCTAACTTATAGTCATTTTTAGAGATTCTGGTGATTCATTCCCAGTAATAATTTCCAATTAAAATCAAGAACTAGAAATGCTCATGTTTTAAATAAAATGGGTCAATATTAATATTGAGCATATACCCTTCAGTGTGTATCACAGCAGCTCACAACAAATTTAAGAGTTAGTAAATAATGATGCAGCAGTTTCAGAGGCAGACAAGTGTACCTTTGGTGGGAAGATATTGGTCCCACATGAAAAGAGTTTATGTTTCATTATGCTTACTAACTGTGTGTCTGCTAAAGCTCAAAGACGGAGCGGCAGGAGTGATACTTCGTACGTGGTAAGAACCAACCCCAGCCTGTACCTCGGCAGCAGTAGCAGCGAGATTACTGGAAACTGGAAACCTACTACCCCCCTCCTTGCCCTCAACATTTCATCATTCATAACTTAAATTGTCTCAATTTTCATTGCAACTTTAATTGAAGTTGCTACAAGACAGCTGTGGGAAATGTTTCCACTGAGTGTCATTTCTAATCTTTGGGTTTGGCGGGCAGATAACATTTTAGTTAACAATTCTGCAAGTCGTTGGTGGTTTTTGTTAAAGGGCATCGGTGTAACCACATTGGTGGGAGCTTTAAGCTATTCTGTGGTGTTCTGTAATCAGCAGCACTCTTGCATTTATACAATGTGCAGGTAAAAAGAGAAGTGTGTTCAGTGGTTTAATGAACTGTTAAAAATATTGGGCCATACTTGATTTACTGAATTGGAAATAGTAATTTTTGTGGAATCAAAAACCTGATACTTCTGTGATTTTTCGAAATTTTAATATATTATTATTATTTTATACATACTTCATCAATAATTTTGCATGTGTTCATATCATAACTTATGTGTATAAACACACTGCTTAAGAATTACTGAACAAGTAATTCTTAAGCTCAAGTAATTAATACTCACTGCTTGAGTGTTACTTGAGTTGCACTAAATAGTTACCCAGTTTTTCCAGAGACCTGCCGAGAACGAGGGAAACCCGTGTGCATCAGTCAGAAACCCGTGTGCATCAGTCTCACAGATTTGATGTAACTGTTATGTTTCCCCGAAATGTCGCACTCAGGGTCGTCCTGCGGAAGAGCAGAGAGCACAGAAGGGTTTGGGGCTAACCAATGCAAACCCGTTCAAACTACCTGTGAAGGATGCATTATGGGCTAGAATGAATCAGAGAGTGGGAGATTACCTATAAAATTGGGGTCTGCTTCTTACACAGGTATTCTAGGTATGTGTGTAATGTGGTTACTGAGCGGCAGATATGACAGTGAGTTTCTTGCTGTCTATATTCCCTGATACAGCAGATTAATATGTCTACTGATTTCAGCCTAAATGGAAAGCAACAGTTTAACAGGTCTGACTTCATAGTTCTATGCTTATTGGATCCAGTAGCTACACAACTACTGCTGCTACTTTTGCACCAAGTTCAACTCAACAGTGCAGAATACATAATACACACTGCCAATATAGTCAGAATACAATACTTCTTCTCAACCCTTAAGCGGGCAAAATGAGTTGCCTCCTCAGGGTGGGGCGCTCCCTGAAAGAAGTATGTGGCATCTCTGTTCAGACTTCTGCCTCTGCAAACTGTCCCTGAAGTCATTTAATAAAAAAAATAGAATAATCATTGAAACTGTAAAGGTAATTTCACCGTAAAGTAATTTCACCAGTAAACCACAGAGCAGGACCTCTGGCTGAGCTAACACTGGCAGTTGAGATTTTAATCATAAGTCTTTAAGGAAAAAATTTATTGATTTGGGACGGGGCAATCAAAGTACCTTAAAAGCCATCGTCACTAAAGTTGTTGTACTACCACATACTAGAGGTGGGACAGACTATCACTTCTATGTGAGACCTTTAGGATACAGACATTCCTACTTGCTATCTTACAAATGTCTTAACAAAGAAATGTACTTCCTAACTTGTATCTGGAAAAGGAGCTTTGCATTCATTCAAAAGGTGTTCAATAATGTAGTCTCTTTTCATATTGTTAAAGGGGGGGTATTATGTAAAATCGACTTTTTCAAGCATTATATCATGTTATGTCATTCCCTCATTAAACACATGCCTGGAGTGTTGCCTTGGCTCATTCACATATTTTTGAGTAATCAGTAAAAACTTAGACGGCAGCCATTTTAGGTGTAGCTATGCCTCAGTCCTCCTAGGAACGCCCCCACCTCCTGGAGACGCCTCTGGACCTTTTGTCACCAGCCAAGCCACCAACCACTGCTCCTCAGCTCAGCAGAGCCCCCTCCCCGCACAGTAGTGTTGTTTAGATGCCACAGCAGTGTGCTGAAGGGGGCGTGTCGGAAAGCTTCTTAAAGAGACAGAGGTCTATTTCAAGACGTTCAGTACAGCCATTTTGAGAGAGCAATTTTATTCAAGGCAGTTATTTTAATTTACTGCATATACAGACCAACAGAAGGTTACGTCATCATTGTAGTATGCTATAGACTGGTGCTATGTGATTGAAAAAAAAGCATAATACCCCCTCTTTGAGTTATTGAACATTGTTGATTTTGTGTGCTATTTAACATTTGCCATAAACAGATCCTGCAAGAGCTCCTTTATAATATATTATATTTGAATCTAATCTGATTGATCCGAGATGAAAGAAAGACTTGACAAATAATATTATGCTAAGATTCCTTTTATGTAACAGAATTACATTTTATGCATGCAGCTCTTTGGTTATTTAGTGAAAAGGATAAAGTCATCAGAAGACTATGCAAACTGATTTCCCATGTTTGATTATGGTTATGTATCTATATCCAAAACTGTGTGTTGATTATGGTTATGTATATCTTAATTGTACCATAATGAGCTGGTCTCAGAGAATAAACCGGAATGTAAACAAACGGCAATAAATAAGCATTGTTTGCTTCGGCCTACTCCTTTTTGGGGATTGTTGTGTTTCCTTTTGTCTGGCAACCTGGAACTTGAAATTTGCTCAAATAAATAAACAAATCAAAAATGGTTAACTTCTGGGTTTTGTTCTGGTATAGCCCAGACTGGACAGTTCTTCTTTAGACCTTGTTTTAGTCCTGCTTTAGCCCTGGTTCAGTCCTTACATTCACAGTAAACACAATCAATTGTTTGTGGCTACTTACAGAAAACAGTTGGGTATTTTGAGGGAAAGTGTTTTTGGATACAGAACCTATGTAGTTCAATATAAACCCCCCCCAAAAAAAACACTTTTTATACACTAATCTGAAACATCAGTACCGGTTCGGCAGGACTCATCTTCATCATCTGAAGAGGAGTAACAGTCCAGCCCCAGAAGTCCATGCCCTGCCTCTAATGGACATCGTGAGGCCAGGGATGTCCCTGTGGCCTGCTTTTTCGAGGTGCAGTATGGTTCTTCTCGTAAAGGAACAGGATGTTTGCACACATCTGAACAACCTTGTTTTGTTGATTCAATCAGTTGTGTTTGATTGTTATCTGTGAGGTTCTGGTGGTTAGAATATCTCATTGCTGAATTTGCCAAATTAGGTAGACCAGATTGCAAAACTCTGGCAAGAGCGTTTGTTTGAGTCAACTCCAAAGCAGCAGATGATCCTCGAAACGGAGCCACTGCCACCGCGAGCCGTGATTGGTCAAAAGACAGAGGTAGATCCTGGTCACCATTTGGTATGTCCAGGTTACAGCAATCCTTGTTTAGAGCCCTGGATTCTGATTGAAACATTTCCCTTGTCCGTGTCGTTGGATTTGTCGAAATGGCGCTGGTTCCTCCACTGCTTCCTTTAATGAGTTCATCAAACCCCTCAGTCGATGTGGAAAAAGGCTTTTTACCTGAAAATGGCATACAAAAAAAGATCATCAATGCATTCAGTGACAATTAGGTAAAAAAGTATTGGGACCCACAGTCACAATTCACACCCAATCCTGATGAAGGATTGTTGGTATATAATCCATTTGTGCAATTATCCTGTTAATTTTAAACGTATACATGTTTAGTTTATACAGTGTTGAAAAAGTATCCGTACCCCTTTAACTTTTCGACATTTTGCCACGCTATGGTGCACAAACATAAATATACAGTGGGAACCATATGTTTACATACACTTCATAAAATGACACGTCTCACTGTCTGACATGAAACCAGAATTAACTTTTTTTTCTTTTTTTTTTTTTAAACTCAATTAGAATTTTAAAACATATTGCCAGAAAAATGAGAGATAGAATTTTCTTTTTTTTCATAACTTTTTACAAAACCAACAGGTTACATACACTAAGATTTAAACAATTCGGGAAAGCCCAGACGACGATGTCATGACCTTGGAAGCACAAGTCTGGTTCATCCTTGGGTGCAATATCAAGACATATGAAGATGCCACGTTCGTTGGTTCAAACAATGATGGAAATTACCAGTCATCATACAGATCAGAAAGAAGGCGGGTTCTGTGTCCCAGAGATGAACGTGCTGTGATCTGAAATGTGAATATCAACCCAGAACAAATGCAAAAGACCTGGTGAAAATGCTGGCTGAACCTGTGGCATCATCACAGCGAAACAAGTGCTGTACCAACATGGGCTGAGAGGGAACTCTGCCAGGAAGAAGCCCTTACTCCAAAAGAAACACAAAAAAGCCAGTTTGGAGTTTGCAAATAAAAGAAGGATAAAGACTTTATTTTTGGAGACATATCCTGTGGTCTGAAAAAAAAGAAAAGAAAAAAATGTTTTGGGCCATAATGACCATCGTCATGTTTGGAGGAAAAAGGGGGAATCTGGCAAGCCTGAGAACACCCTCCTGGGGGAAATACGGGGGTGGCAGCATCATGCAGTGGGGTTGTTTTGCTGTGGGAGGGACTAGTGCACTTCACAAAATACTGTAGATGACATAATGAAGAAAGAACTCTATGTGGAAATATTGAAGCAACATCTCAAGACATCAGCCAGGAAGTTAAAGCTTAGGCGCAGATGGGTCTTCCAAATGGACAATTCCAAAAGCATACAGCCAATACTGGTTATGAAGTGGCTTAAGGATAACAAAGTCAATGTTTTGAAGTGGCCATCACAAAGTCCTGATCTAAATCCAGTTGAAAATGTATGGGCAGAGCTGAAAATGCATGTGCACGCAAGGTGGCCTACAAATTTGGCTTAGTTACACCAGTTTTGTTTGGAGGAATGAACCAAAATTTCTTCCAACTATTGAGAGAAGCTTGTAGAAGGAAATTCAAAACGTTTGACCCAAAATATACAGTTTAAACACAACTCTACCAAATATTATTGAAATGTATATACACTTTTGGTTTTGGAAAAAGTAATAAAAAAAATGTGTCGACAATTCTACCTCTCATTCTTCTGGAATTTGACAAATAGATTTTAATTCTAATTGGCCTAAAAATATATATAACTTATTTCTGGTTTCATGTTAGACAGTGAGAAAAAAATGAAAAGCGGGGTGTGCAAAAGTATCTAACCCCCTGAGTTAATACTTTGTGGAACTGCTTTTTGCTGCAATTACAGCTGCAGGTCTGTTGGGGTATGTCTCTACCAGTCCTGCACATCTTGAGACTTTTTACCCATTCTTCTTTGCAAAACACCTCAACCTCAGTTAGATTAGATAGAGAGCGTTTGTAAGTTTTCAGATCTTTCCACAGATTCTCGATTTAATATAGGTCTGGACTTTGACTTGGCCATTCCAACACATGGATATTTTTTGTTTTCAACCATTCCACTGTTGCCCTGGCTTTATGTTTAGGGTTGTTGTCTTGCTGGAAGGTGAACCTCCGCCCCAGTTTCAAGTCTTTTACAGACTCCAACATGTTTTTGTCCAAGATTGCCATCATACATTTAATTTAACTTCATGATTCTGTGTCACTTAGTGGTTGTTTTTCAAATACAATTTCAATTATATATATATTTATATTTGTAGTGTGGTTAAAATGGTATGGATACTTATGCAACCCAATGTATGTCTCTTCATCACTTAAAGTTAAAAAGAGTAAAACAGTAAACAGTAATATTGTTGAGTAATGTACTGACCAGTGTGTGAGTCCTGTTGGTCTGTCCGTCTTTTACAATAGGCTCGAGGGGTCCATGGATGGTGCTTACATGAAGGGTCAAGAACCCGCAGTTTTGTAATGAAGCTTTTATACTCTTTTTCTAAAGCTTCAATTTTAAGTTGAAACTCTGCAATCTTCCTCTCCGGATAGTGTGTCAACTGGGACTGCTGAAATGAGAATAACGCACCTAGTCAATATTATATAATGAAATAAGTTTAGGTAAGTGTTTGACTGTACCTGCAAGTAATATTCTATTTCATTCTTGATACTGGGAATCCACCTTTTCACAGAGGCGGCAGTGTTTAGTGTGCACTGTGAAGCCAAGGCAGAAGTTAAAGCTCATCTTTAACGAATGCTGCTATTTTATTATGAATATGCTATTACCAGCTTGGGCCTTGCTTGTCGTGTATCTTTAAGTCGCCCCTCTATGAATATTGAAATTGACTTAATCAATATTTATTTAAACAATCAAGTAATTATCAAATTACTGAATGTTGAAAAGGAAGTTTCACGTAATTTAGGTACCTGCTATAATAATGCATGCCTCTGTTTATCATTCGCATGCTAAACGTATACAATTATTCTACATTACTCCTGATTAAAACAAGATGATAAAATGAACCTTAGCATTGACGAAGCTAACTGTTAGCACTTAGCAGCAGACAGAATCTCAGCACTCTTTCGGTAAAGAGAGATATTACCTTCTTTTTCTTTCTGAAGCCACAGCCTGTTCAATCGTCCTTGTTGTTTCTCTTCGTTCCTTGCCATCCCTGACGATTAAATACTTCCTTGAACTGAGTAGTTTCCACCTTGACACGAGGCTGAAAAGACAACAACAAAACCATGTGACACTGTCATACGTCACAGTCACGTGACCTTCAGAGTGAGCGTGAGCATGCGTGGATCTCAAACACAAGAAACGTGAGTAAAGATATGATACACTTTTAGTTTTTGGTAAGTTTGATCACACAAGATTTATAAACAAAAACAATATTGTTTGCTTTATTATTTTATAGCGTAACTAGGTGAACCTAGTAGGAATGTGGACACAATTCTCAAAAAGAAAAAGAAAAAAAAAGGCAAATAGATACCAAAAGCAAAAGTGGAAAGAGGCAAAACCCCCCTTTTTAATATACAATAAAACGTATATGTTCAGTATGAAGAAGTTACACGCGGTTTCTAGTTCAAAATTAGCATCTAATGTTTAGTCCCACCTATTCCATTGAAACGAATGGAGGTCAGTGTGACCTAAAAACAGAAATCACATTCACAACAGTTGCCACAGAACTATGTGTCAAATTAATGGTGCTGTGTCAAGGTTTACAGCTCTTCCACACGTGCATTCCGGAGTTACAAAAAATAATCCAGACGTTTAAAAGTTCACAAAACTTTGAGCAGCAAACAACAAGACAGTCTTTATGTCCATCTCCCTCTTGACAGTGGCCACAGTGTGTGAAATTCTTGCATGTTGAAGTTAAAGAGAAATGTAGTAAATGAAGGCTGATTCTCACAATTTGCAAGTCGCTAAACAGGACATTTGCTGTCCCACATCTAAAAATGATCAGAGGAAAACCCGGTCACAGATATCGGGGACAAAAATACCTATACCTAAACCTGCCTACTTGACTAGTAACATCTTCTTCTTCAGTAAAGTTGCGATGCTCTCATGCTCTTGTGTGTCTCCATTCTGAGCCAGTTGCAGTGCTGTTTTCCCCACACTGTTTGTTGCCTGGAAATCTGCCCTCTTTTTCTGGCTGCTGCCCTGACCCCATTCGACCAGTGTCCTCACTACCTCCTGATGTCCACCACGCACTGCACTGTGCAGTGGAGTATCTTTATTCTGGTCCTTGGAGTTAATCTTTGCACCAGTCTCGAGTAGCAGAGTAACCACATTGCTGTGGCCTTTCTCAGCTGCAATATGAAGTGCCGTCTTCTTCCATGTGTTTCTTTCTTCTAAACCCTTCTTTTTCTGTGCTTGTAGGAGAGCTGAAACTATGCCAACATGTCCTCCAGCAGCTGCATAGTGCATTGGAGTGGAGCCGTTTTTGTCTTTAGCTCCTGCCTTGCCCTTGTGGGACAACAGTGACGCCACAGTTAGGAGTTTCCCCTCCATGGCTGCAAGATGTAAGGCACTTCTTTTCTCATTATCGAGAGCATTTACATTGACTTTGGCTGATAGCAACTCGTTCACTATTGCGTTTTCCTTTGGAGCTACAGCCACCCAGTGCAGAGCGGTTCTCCCGAGCTTGTCTACAGACTCGATTTTAGCCTTATTCTTTATAAGACAAGCCACTATTTCTTCATTGCCATTTTGACTGGCTACATGCAATGGAGTGACTCCATCCTGCGCTGTTGCATTCACCTAAAATGATAAAAGAAGCCGATTGATTAAAAGTACAGACAAGGTATTTGACTAGAAATACATGCAAATTACCTGAACTCCAGCTTTGAGTAAACTTTTAACAATATCTAGCTTATTTAATGCTGCTGCCACATGCAAAGGAGTCTGTGCTTTATGGCCAGTAATGTTAGGGTTCAGACCCTTCTCCAAAAGCTGCTCCACTATGGACACACTGCCACCCTGTACAGCCAGGTGCAAGACTGAGGATCGGTTGGACAATGTGGTATTCAGATTGACTTGCTTTTCCATTATCACTCTGAAAGAGAGAAAACAGGTGGAAAAAAAATCACTTTTAGCTTTACATGCAACTTTATATGCCGTCAGTATAATGCAGCCTTAATATGATGAAAATGTATGATGTTTTTGGACACTTTACAATTAAAACCAACCGTTACTTCTTTAGAAATTAACATACAGTGTTTTGAATGATTTCTTTCTACACACTTGCTGTCCAGGTAATAAATAGAATGCTCTTTTAATTTACTCCCCACAATTGGTATCGGTTCTACTTTAGCCATAGCTGCATTGGGGTAGACTGACTGAAGTGAAGCTGTCAATCTGCGTCTACAGTCCCTCCAACTATCACCAGCTACTCACACACAAACCACATTCACCCACTGGCCAGGTGGAAAAGCATCTTAACCAATGACACAATGAGGCATGGTCAAAGCTAGTATGGCAGCATTCAGATTTAGAGGCATACATCCTACCACTCAGCCACTGCCGCCTACCTGCCTTTTTCCATGTGACAAGTGTGTATGAAATCGTGGGTGCACATTAACCTGAAGACCTCTGCGTGCCCCATCTCTGCAGACAGCAGAAGGGGAGTGCTGCCTTGTTCGTCACAGATGTTTAGACTATTTGCTCCTCTGTCGATCAGCGCTGAGAGGACTGTGTCTTTGTTCTGTCTCACGGCTGAGAAGATGGCAGCGTTTAGGTCCTCTTCACTCACTGCTACTTGGGTATTGTCTGATAACAATAAAAAAAAGTGTTAATAATGAATACAGTTAATTATACAACACTATGCTTGAATTGTGTGATGATTACAAGGGCTGCAAGGACAAACAAATCTATACACAACTGAATAGAAATTGCAGTTTGAATGAATGAATGAATGAATGAATGAATGAGTTGTTTGGACATAAAGTGTCCAAACAAAAAAATGGTGTCGGCAATTTAACAAGCTCTTGCACAAGACCTTGAAGACTCCTTGCATGCATGGTCTCTATGCTTCCTTTTAACTTATCTATTATAATATCAGAACTAGGCCTACATCAGCAAAGTGCGAAACCACAGCGGAAAATAAACTAAACAGAAAGGGAAAATACTTCAATAACAAAAACCCTAACAACCCTTTTATATATAGCTTCATCTTTTGATGTGCAAAAATGACCCACTCACCAAAAAGCATCTTGAAGACAGATTTCTGATTTAGTTTAATTGCTTCATTGATGATCTCACTATCTACTTTTGCGCCCGCTTCCAGAAGAGCTTTGATGGTCTTTTCATGACCTTTTGCAACGGCATAAAACAGTGCTGTTTTGTTTTGCTCGTCTCCTGCTTCAATTTGTGCCCCATTTTGCAGCAAACACTCCACCTTCTTCCAGTCATCTTCCTGGGCTGCCCTGTGCAGAGCCATGGCATCTTCTGTGTTATCTTTGTTTTCTAAAGTTTCCTGTTTTGACGTCTGCTGCTCCTTTGCCTCCATTCTTGGAGTTTCTTGTCGAATCGATACCTCTGCATTGCATTGTGTCTTGTCTAAATTGTGGTCGACCTTTTCTCCTCGCTCTGCCGTTTTTCCAACATCAGTATTTAAGGATTTTCCAGCTTTTGTTCTTACTGGTTCCAGTTTTCCAATTTCTTTCTTAAAGCTGTCCTCTTTCAAAACAAGCACAACATTGGTTCTTTGATTGGCCTGTCTCTTGATAACTTCGTGCATAATATCCTGGTCTTGTTCGAGTAGATATCCGATCAGCTGTCTCCTTGTGTCTCTGATGTGCTCATTCAAAGCCATTACATACGCACAGATTTGGTAATAAAGCTCTGGTTGTGCCTTCATGAGACAAGGGTGAATAAACCTGCGACAGGCCCGTTCACCGTTGGCTTCAACCACTTCCAAGATCCTGGTGTTTTGTTCATGCCGAGTCCTCATTGCTAAAATAATAGCTTTCCTTTTTGTCGTCATGATGTCCTCTGTTACAAGTCGATCCAGGAGCTCGGCTGTGTGCACAATCCCATAAACCAGATCTTTCTTCTTGGTCCGGAGAACATCGACGGCATAGGGATTGGCCACATGAGATGCAGCTTTTTTAAGATCTTGAAACAGTGATAATTTTGAATTCATTAGTCTTCTGCGATGAACCAACTCTACTTCTACTGTTTGTTTTGCTTCATGCTTATTGCTTAGTGAAACGCTTCAACCGTCTATAGCAACTGGAGTTACCCGACTCTTGCATTGTTCCAAAGATGTAGCTGAACATCCATCCATCCATCCATTTTCTTCCACTTGTCCGTTGCCGGGTCGTGGGGGCAGCCGCCGGAGCTGCCCATATCACATTGCACCAGCCCCCATGGCTCCTTCTGCAGGTGGTGGGTCCACGGAAGGACGGCCTCACGGTTCAAACCGGGCCTGTTGGTCTCTCCTAGGGGGCTACCAGTGTAGGCAGACACTGGAGGCAATGTGGGTGAAGTGCCTTGCCCAAGGACACAACGACAATGTGCACAGTCAGGAGGCGGGATTCGAACCCACGACCTTCCGATCATGAGACGACCCGCTCTACCATCTGCGCCACTGTCGCCCCTGTAGCTGAACAAATAAATAAAAAATCCTTGATACCACATTATTTTACTTCACCATTTGTTAAGGTCCCGTAACATCCCGCTCCACTCTTACCGTGAAAATACCTGAAAAGATAGGCTTTGACACGAGTTCTCAGTTTTGGTATTTATTGAATAAGAAGTGTCAACAAGTGCATGCGTTGCAAATCATAAACAAAGGAACATAGGGCAAAGTAACAAATAATGAAGAACAATAAAAAAAACAGCAAAATAAAGAAACAACAACAAAAGAATGTGCTACAACTCATATCTAAGAAATATAATCTATATCTTATACAGAGTAGGAAGGGCTATGCTTCAAGGGGGATGCTTATCATTAGCTCATCATGTGCTCAAAAAGGAGTGTGTGAGAAGTGATGGAAGTATATGTTGCTGGAGCGCTGTGGCCGTGACTCTTATTGGCACCTGCTCTTGGATACAACCAAGACACTCTCTCGTTACATTACCAGTTTGTGTTTTCTCAAAGCAGTCTCTGTACAGACGCTTCGTTTCTACATATTAAACTACGTGAAAATGTCCCTTTTAAAAATACCCCCTGTCAGCTTGTCCACCCTGACAAGCTACAAACCCAGAAAGTGTAACAGTATTTGGCAGGAAGTGGCTCGATATTCAGTTCTCCCTTTACACCATCAGAAATGTACGGAAGCATCCTGGTGTCACTTGTGTATGTGTTATTTTTTCCCTGATATGAAATGATCACGTTTTTTCATGATCCCAATTTATATTTTGAAATAATGTGCTAATAAAAAAATATCAGGTTATTTAATGATGCCATTACCAACTAAAACTATTAGTAAAAATTAGTCAAAATCGCCCCTCTTCGGCAGAAAAGCATCAGATGTACCACTTTGTCACAAGGGCATGGTTGTGACAAGTACCAGGAAATTCCAACCCTCTGCCCCTCTCTGGGCCATAACTAATGGGTGTACCTGATATGAAACCTATTTGTTAGCTCCAGCTCTATGTGAGTGCAGCAACTGAGAGCAGTAAAGTGGAATCTTTGTTACTGTAATTTTATTTTGATATGATAATTAGAAAGATAGAAAAATCAATACTGTGCATAAGGTAAATTGAGTAAAAACATGAGTAAAATAGAGTATATATTTCTGTCACAGCAAATATAAAAATATGAGTATAAGCTTGGTGCCAAACTGAAAAGCTTTCACACAATTTAATTGTTTTGTTGGTATAAGGTATATTATTTGGAAACAAAACCTAGTCAATATTTCGTGATATACAAGTGATCACACAGCTCTCATAGTTATCTGTAGTGTAGGTGTATTAGCGAGATAAGAGCCACGGGAGCTGAGGGGGATTTAATTTTTAGTCTCTTCAAAACAATTTTTGTCATTTGTTTCACTATAGCTTTTGTGTTCTGCCATACAAGGTTTGTTTTGTTTTACGTAGTTCTCTACTCTAGTTACACATAGAGTTTGGATTCTTCCACAGTTAATGAGTTTGAGATCTGGTTTATATCAGGTTTGTATTCGTCCCATGAACTCCTGTTTTTTTCTTTTCTTTTTTTATTCATTTGTTTATTTATTGATTTATATATTCATGTCTATCAACACCAGCTTATTGACTCTCTTTCATGTCTCGTCTCGCGTTAATCTCATGAATTTTATAGATTAAAAAAACTCCTCCTACAGCTTCTTGGTCCAGCTTTCTCCATTTATGTGTCATTGTCATCCCTTATATTCTCTATTCTATCGTCATTATTATTATCCTCCATAAGTTATTACTTTTATTTTCTTCCTCCTTTTTTGTTTTTGTTGTATATTTTTATTTCAGATTATTCTTAGGCCAATATTTTTAGGACATCTTTCACTTGCCGGGACTCTCAGTCTTTATTCCCTACTGGTTCTCTTGTTTCGTAGCACTGTGTATACAACACAGATGCCCAGAGAGGTGATAAGACTCTGTTAGTTGCCAAGGGTGGGTGGTTACTCGTATTACCAGTCCATGCCAAGGCCCGGATGATTTCTCACTTAAACCCACTGGTATTTCCAGGCTATACCGATGTCACTGTTTTTTTGATAACTTGAACTGAGTATTATATTTCGCATTTCTCTTTATATTTCCCTCTTTTTTTTTATCCAATACATATTCCACATAAAATCACTATGATATAGAATACCATATCAATGAGCATAAGAGAGATGCCTACAATCCGCTCATGGCTATTGGACAATCAAAACAGCCCACACAACCTGGCATAAACTGAACTCTGGCAAAGAAATGTGTTTTAACATTGAACATTGTACAGTATATGATGTGTAGTATGAGAGGGCATGTTAGGTAGAAGTGACCTTTTATTATTAACATCTTTAGGAGACTGTGTTGGTTGGTTGGTTGGGGGGTGGGTGTGGAGTGTTGGGTGCAGGTGGAAAGTGTGTGGGCATGGGAAAGCGGGTGTCTGGGGGTGGAAGTGTGTGGAAATTGGTAGGCTGGTTGGAACTGGATAATAATGATAATAATAATGCATATATAGCGCTTTTCTGGACACTCAAAGACTCTTTACTGGTTGCATCGCCGACCACCACCAACCACTCACTCACTCACTACATTCACTAGGCTCCCTGGTGTTCCCAAACAGTCTTCCATCCAAGAACCAACCAGGCCCTTCACTGCTTAGCTTCCAAGGTCTGACGGGATTGGGCATAGCAAAGGCGGTATGGTATGATGGCTATATACAGTGAGGAAAATAAGTATTTGAACACCCTGCTATTTTGCAAGTTCTCCCACTTAGAAATCATGGAGGGGTCTGAAATTGTCATCGTAGGTGCATGTCCACTGTGAGAGACATAATCTAAAAAAAAAATCCAGAAATCACAATGTATGATTTTTTAACTATTTATTTGTATGATACAGCTGCAAATAAGTATTTGAACACCTGAGAAAATCAATGTTAATATTTGGTACAGTAGCCTTTGTTTGCAATTACAGAGGTCAAACGTTTCCTGTAGTTTTTCACCAGGTTTGCACACACTGCAGGAGGGATTTTGGCCCACTCCTCCACACAGATCTTCTCTAGATCAGTCAGGTTTCTGGGCTGTCGCTGAGAAACACGGAGTTTGAGCTCCCTCCAAAGATTCTCTATTGGGTTTAGGTCTGGAGACTGGCTAGGCCACGCCAGAACCTTGATATGCTTCTTACAGAGCCACTCCTTGGTTATCCTGGCTGTGTGCTTCGGGTCATTGTCATGTTGGAAGACCCAGCCTCGACCCATCTTCAATGCTCTAACTGAGGGAAGGAGGTTGTTCCCCAAAATCTCGCAATACATGGCCCCGGTCATCCTCTCCTTAATACAGTGCAGTCGCCCTGTCCCATGTGCAGAAAAACACCCCCAAAGCATGATGCTACCACCCCCATGCTTCACAGTAGGGATGGTGTTCTTGGGATGGTACTCATCATTCTTCTTCCTCCAAACACGTTTAGTGGAATTATGACCAAAACGTTCCATTTTGGTCTCATCTGACCACATGACTTTCTCTCATGACTCCTCTGGATCATCCAAATGGTCATTGGCAAACTTAAGACGGGCCTTGACATGTGCTGGTTTAAGCAGGGGAACCTTCCGTGCCATGCATGATTTCAAACCATGACGTCTTAGTGTATTACCAACAGTAACCTTGGAAACGGTGGTCCCAGCTCTTTTCAGGTCATTGACCAGCTCCCCCGTGTAGTTCTGGGCTGATTTCTCACCTTTCTTAGGATCATTGAGACCCCACGAGGTGAGATCTTGCATGGAGCCCCAGTCCGAGGGAGATTGACAGTCATGTTTAGCTTCTTCCATTTTCTAATGATTGCTCCAACAGTGGCTCTTTTTTCACCAAGCTGCTTGGCAATTTCCCCGTAGCCCTTTCCAACCTTGTGGAGGTGTACAATTTTGTCTCTAGTGTCTTTGGACAGCTCTTTGGTCTTGGCCATGTTAGTAGTTGGATTCTTACTGATTGTATGGGGTGGACAGGTGTCTTTATGCAGCTAAAGACCTCAAACAGGTGCATCTAAATGTAGGATAATAAATGGAGTGGAGGTGGACATTTTAAAGGCAGACTAACAGGTCTTTGAGGGTCAGGATTCTAGCTGATAGACAGGTGTTCAAATACTTATTTGCAGCTGTATCATACAAATAAATAGTTAAAAAATCATACATTGTGATTTCTGGATTTTTTTTTTAGATTATGTCTCACACAGTGGACATGCACCTACGATGACAATTTCAGACCCCTCCATGATTTCTAAGTGGGAGAACTTGCAAAATAGCAGGGTGTTCAAATACTTATTTTCCTCACTGTATATATGGCTTCTATCTGTGAAAAAAATTTGAAGTGCCTCAGTAGTTGACTACGTGGTCAATTGCTGCATAGATTAGAGGGCCATTGTTGAGCTTTTCTGAGTAGGACCCATCTTTGTGAAGCTATAACTCAAAGAACCTTTATCCGATCGACATCCTGCTTCTACTCCAGCAAGGTTATATCCTAATAAACTAAAATCTAGAATATAAAGATGATCACTCAATACACTTCTTTTGTAGAGCCCTGACATTTTTTGGGGGAAAAAAACGAAATTCAAAAATTGCCATTTTTAGCAGCCTATAAATCAAGACGTTTACAATTTAGAACATGTTTGATGATTGTTCCTGGAATTATGTTTAGTAGACATGACACAGACCAAATCTTAGCTCTATACATGTTTCCATTGCTGAGCTACAGCTCTTTAAAAGTGCACACAAACGCAAAAAGTACCCGGGAGCAGAAAAGATGGTTATAACTCCCTGTTTTGTCTAAAAAAATAATAATAATAATTAATAATCTAAAAATAATATTGAGAGTTAGAGCAAATCACTTTGCATGTGTTCATTGCACATGTGGAGGAACTAAAAAAAAAGTTTCATTCAAATCTGACAGGGTCACCTGGGAAGATTCTGTGAAGTTAGGTGATTTGGCACGGAATTACCCCTTTTTCCCTTCCTATCCATCCCATAATTACAAAGCTGTACCCCAGAGAACTCTTGTGCAATGGGCATAGCCCTACGAGTTAGAACTATCCTCTTCAGAGTACGGAAAGCCACCCCACATTCATCTAGGAACAAAAAAACCTTCTCCCTACGCTCTCTTCATTTCTCTTACAGGTCTAATAAGCGTCTTGCTCATGAGCGCCGAGCTGGCTTCATGTGAGACAGTGGCGTCATCTTGAGGCTAATCTATTCCGTTACATTACCTAGCAAATTTAACAGGGCTTTGACCTGACCTGCACTTAGACAAGGGTTTTGTCTAAAATGTATGGTGGTAATTATCTATTATTTGTTTTAATCAAAGGCGGGCGCTTATATTATTTCCCTGTGTGTGTATATATGTGCTTCATACATTATGTGTTGACACCTCAATCAACTAACAATTTAACCTCAACTTTTAGTGAATCATTTAATATAGACCAATATTAATAGAGTGTCTTCTGCCCGAGACAAACCTTCCGTACAAGCGACAGAGATTAGAATCTGCAGAATTTAGAAAAGGTTCTACTTGCCTTTAGATTAGACAAGCTCTTTCTCTCGCTTGTACAGATGGTCATTGAGCGAAGAAGAAAGCGGCTGTTTATGATCTTGGGTGACCCAGAATCCTGGAAGACGATCCCCAGTTGTTGAGGTCCCGTAAAGTCCTGTTCCACTCTTACCGTGAAAATACCTGAAAAGATGGGCAGTGACACGAGTGACTCAGTTTTGGTATTTATTGAATACGAAGTGTCAACAAGTAATGCATTGTAGTTGCGGCCGCGCTGCTTCAGAAGTGAAATGTGTGTTACAAAGAAAACTTACTATTTTATACTAAGTAGGAAGGGCTATGCTTCAAGGGGGATGCTTACCATTAGCTCATCATGTACTCAAAAGGAGTGTATGAGGAATGATGGGAGTATATGCTGCTGGAGCACTGCCGTAACTCTCATCAGCATCTGCTCTCAGATACCGAGACAATTGCCAATGTGTGTTTTCTTGAAGCTTTCTCTGTAATTTACAAAAAAACAGACGCTTCGTTTCTACATATTAAACTACGTGCAAGTGTCCCACTCCCTTTAACAGTACAATGTAATGTGCTCTGTAACAATGTGTAATAACTTGTATCGATGGGTTTCATACACAATAGAATAAGATGTATTAGTTGTTTGGATGTACATAACCCTAACCATAAGGATTGTATGTCTTATTACATTATACATCTCCAAACTACTATACAGACATTATTCCATTGTGTTATTACAGATTGTACCTACCAAGCATTCAGTGCTTTGTAACAATGTAGGGAAAATAATGTGTAACCATATCCTTTACTGCATTGATTTGACCCTTCAGAATTGTAATGTTTATTTGATCACAATTAGAAAAACAAACTAACAAAAAGTCACATGATATACAGTATGTATCGCACATGATAGTTGTTTTATACACTTGCACTTGTCCAATCAGAAAGCCTGATCCTATCACTTAGACCAGTGGTTCTCAAGCTGGGGGTCAGGACCCCACATGGGTTGCGAGATCATTTTGAGGGGTCACCAGATAATATGAGAGGGATATTTTCTATGTAGTTTGAATGGGGAAAGCACCCTGAGGGGTCCTGACATGTTTTTTTTAGAACCAATATTTGTGATTCCCAACGTGGGGCTGGGAATTGGGGTTCCCAAAGCTTCACGGCAGACATAGAGCTTCCAAATAAAGAGGTCCAATCTAGGTGGATGGAATTATGATAAAGGGATGGTCATTCAATGTACTTTATATGTGTCCAAACAACAAAATGGTGTCTGCAATTTAACAAGATCTGGCACAAGACCTTGAACACTCCTTGCATGCATGGTCTCTATGCTTCCTTTTAACTTATCTGTTATAATATCAGAGCTAGGCCTACATCAGCAAAGTGCGAAACCACAGCGGAAAATAAACTAAACAGAAAAGAAAAATACTTCAATAACAAAAATAAGTACAAGCCTTTTATATATAGCTTCCTCTTTAGTGAAAAAGAACAGTGCAAAAACGGCGCACTCACCAAAAAGCATTTTAATTTCTGAATTGATGATCTCACTACTTTTGCGCCCACTTCCAGAAGAGCTTTGATGGTCTTTTTACTACATTTTGCAACGGCATAAAACAGTGCTATTTTGTAGAATAGAACAGAATAGATTTAACCAAGGTAGAAATCCATCTTTGGCTCACTGACACATAAAAAAACAAGACTAGGACAATACAAACAGGCCTAGTAGAAAAATACATAGACAAAAACGTAGAAAATTAAACAATAGAAATATTACAGGTCGCTGCTCAGAATATAATCCTGTCTTTAATTACATTTAGTATAAGCCATTTTTATTTTTCATACCAATAGAGTAGTTTATATCAGGTTGGCAAATGGTTTAGCGGTCATCAATGTATCCAGGGGTAAATTAGGGATTACGGAGAAAAAAAGTTTGAGGACCACTGCTGTATATGGCAGATTAAGGTAGACTCTAGCGTGCCATTACTTTTGCTGTTCAATGGTAATCTCTAAGTGCTCGTGCTGCAGAGGCTACCTTTAACATTTCACATCCAACTATGACAAGATTATTGTTAGTGAGCCTAAGTGCGGGGAAATAGGTTTTTGTTTTGACACAAGTGAAAGAGTTTGCGTTGATGCTGTTACATATTACAATTTATTTCTAGCTTATGCTTTGAGTGCAAACACAGTATTAGCAGCATCTATGTAACAGGTCTATGATTATATGAAATTCTATATGAACAATATATAAACTTATTTCTCATTTGTAAAATTATTTGTGTAATCATGTGTATTTAAAAAAAAAGGTGCGTTTTTGCATTTGATATATTGCCTTTTCCTCCCATTTGGGCTGTTACTCTTTTCAATTTGGCAACGCTTTATATCTGTGTGCAGCAGTCCTTTGTCCCTGAGGAATAGTTGAGATTCCTTCAAAATCTTATGCAGGATTTGCGCTTTGTTGCAGCGTCGCTTCACTTCCCGTAAGACACGCCCCCTTCCGCATGACGTGGCTCTTCCGTGTGTTCCCTCTCCTTATTTGGAAAAGGAGGGCTCCGCGTTCCGGAATGATGTCATGCTGTCCCATAACTTTGGGAATCCTCAAGACCATCATGATCAGGTGCCTATAAGATACTGCACAAATAATGCAGATTTTTTAATACTGCTTTATAGGCCTACTTAATGTGTGTACTTTATGTCTTTTTTGGGCTGTTAACCGTATTTTAACAGGCGGATTTCAAAACAATGTGTAATCAAAGTCTGTTTCTTTTTACGGTATTTATTGACATATATCAGATGGTCACATAAAACCGTATATTTTGTTTGCAACAACCATTATAGTCCACCTAAATAAACTGTCAAGCTGGAAAAAGAGAGCGAGTCTAATTTAATGATGTGTATAGTTTTTATAGTTTATCAAAGTTAAAAGTTCCTATTGCAAACAGTTACACAATTGTCCGGTCTCTGATAATTTACTAAAACATCAAGAAGAGGACGTTACGTAGTAATCATTAGATTTGAACACAGTGTTTGTCTCCCTCTAGTGTTGAATTGACAACACGGCACACAAGACATTCTCTATTTTTTAACCTGTCACACATAAGGGATTGATTGATTGATTGATTGATTGATTGATTGAAGGCCCTATACCTGATTTATTGATCACAACTTGCTGGGTCACTTTTTAGAGCCACTTTCACATAAAGATTAGCCTGCTAGTTCATGAAATGTATACAGTGTTCTTCCCACAAATGTCTGAGTTTACAATACACTGAAAGAGGAATTTTTATATATATATATATATATATATATATATATATATATATATATATATATATATATAGTTCTACTAATAGAAGCCATTAATTAATAATTTATATTAATTATAATTAAACTATTTTAAAAGGATTCTGTTTACAACTAAGAAAGTTTTTAGATTAACATTATTGACAACTTTTTTGGCAACAAAGCTCACCACATATTTATGACGAGTTCATATATTTTTCAGTTTTGTGTACTGCCCTGCATTCATATTTTTGCTGTGTTGTATCGTATAGGCCTCTGCACAGGCCTCTGTTACACTAAACATGCTTAGAGCACTATTTCAGTACTATGCTTTATTTTATTTATTCTTTCTTTAACTAGGAAGAGGGATATAATGACTACTCACAGTACTATCCTATAATACAATACTTCCCTGTGCTTTCTCCAGTCTGATTATTTTTGCTGTAGACTAATTAATTTTTATTCTGTCAGACTGATGTTGAGCTTCTCATTGTCTGAAGTTTATGTAAAAACAAGGCACTTGTTTCTAGGATCAAAGTTGTGATCTCTTGCCTTTCTGTAATTGGCGGACGCCTCCCCAGAGCTTTGCCTGCAGCTCAATACTTAACCTGGATCGATAGAAACACTAATGGAATTTACCTTGAGGCTCTGGGAACAGCTCTTGCAACACGTTGCAACATGTTTTATTGCAAGAGGTTTTGACAAGGCACACCCACTTTGTCAAACAAGAACACAAGCATGTTGCTTCATTTTCTCTTTTATTTTCATAAATATCAATAAGTTTCTGAAGTGCTCAGAAGAACATAAAAAATTATACATTTTTTGTTACAAATGGTAAACATAAGTATCCAAGTTCATCTTATATACATATAACAATGAGTGAAACCCCATTAAAGAAGTTTAGAAAAAACAAGTAAATCTTGAAAGTTTCTAAATTAATTTCTTACAATTAAGAAAAAAAGTACATTGTACTGTAAATCAGAAGTCAGGCAGCTTTAATGCAACTTTTCAGCTGTGTAATGAGACATCACACCCATACTTGGGCTGAGGCCAATATGGCTGTACAGCAACAGTCTCTTTGAGGAACCTTAAACCCTCTAATACTGAAGTCCATGATGGTCAAGACCAGGTCCATGCAGGTCTGGGTCAAATAAAGAAAATCTCTGTCCAGTTTAGCGCGGAACAGAAACAGAAAGCTATCCTGCTCGTCCCATGCCCCTCAGGTGCATGGTTACTGTCACTGTCCCGGGCCCCTCTCTGGGACGCACTCCCAGACTGTGCGTGCACTCACTGAACTTAAGTGCGAGCCCAGGTCCTGCCAGTGTCACGTCATATCGTCCCAACTGGAGATACGGCTCTCACTTTCTCAGGAAGCTCTTGGATCAACTACAGTGTCCACCCGTGTCCAGGGCTCAGAAGGTCTGGAGCTGCTGCGTCAACATGAGCTGGCAGCCGCTGTTCACGTGGTTCATCACTTTCTGCTTGAGCTGCGCCACTTGCTCCCGGAGCATGTTGGCCGTGGACGCCAGCTCCGAGTTTTGGGACTTGAGTGTCTTCACTTTGTCTTCCAGCCGTGAAATCCTCTCCAGCTTCCTCTTCCGGCACTTAGAGGCAGCGATACGGTTTCTCATGCGCTTTCTCTCGGCCTTAATGCGCTCCTGACTCTCCATGTCAATCGGGGAGAGAGGAGGAGTCTCTCCGGGCATCTCGGGCACTGTCTGGGGCTCTTCTTTGAGCGCACTGAGCCGGGGCAGCTGTCCGGAGGAAGGCTGTCCGTAAATGGGCAGCTGAGGCGGAGCAGCGGAAAAAGACATGGTCGGGGCTGAAGTGGTGTAGTTAGGCGCTGAAACAGTGCTAATGGCCGGGTTAAACGTGTTCAAGTCCTCGTAGACGGGAGAGTCGGAGCGCATGGCGGAGTTGTTGTTGTTGTATGAGGCGCCGGCTACGGAGGACACTGGTGGCAGGGGTGTGCTGACAGTGGCCTGAGCGGAGGTTACACTGGCGGGAGCGGGCATGTGCTGGTGGTGCAGCTCGGCCAAGGCGCGCACAAACCCCTCTGCGAAGCCCTCCTGCTCGTCAGTCACATTTTTAGGAGAGATGAACTGCGTTGGAGTCGGCGTGGTAGTGATGAGTCCGTTGCTGGACTGGATAATTAGCCGCTCCAGCTCAGGGGAGGCCAGCTTGAGTAGACCCACGTCCGGAGAGGTGAGGATGTCGCCGGCTTTGGCCCGGAGGTGCGGCTTCAGAGAGGTGCCAGTCGGGTCGGACAGGTTCAGTGTCATGTTGTGTTTCAGAGCTTTGGGGTTGTTGTATCCGTAGCTCGCGCTGTCGAGCTGGGAGAACGCGTTGAGTGAGTCGTCATAAAAAGTAGTTTCCATCTTGTTATACATAGAAAAAACAAAAAAAGTAAGTGTGTATAAAAGTCTTAGGAAGAACTTTTGGGTTCTTCTTAGTTTTCAGATGTGGTTTCCAAGCGTCCTCTTAGTTGGCAAAACTTCCAAACTTTCAATGCGCGCTTTTTCCGATACACAAAGTCTAACTTACTTCTTTCAGCAAGCGGCGTTAGTTGTTATGAGATCAAAACGCACATATCCCAAGTAGTTCTCAAGTCTAAGTTCTCATAAGCACCGGTCTGTCTACGGTGCTGCCTCTGTATACACTGGGAGCGTACAGCGTGGAGCTTACCTTATCTGCTGCCGCTGCCTCTCTAAAAATAGCCATGATGTCATGACGCTGCGCTCCCATTGGCTGAGGGGCGGGACGAGGGGGCGGTCCCGAAACGTCAGATAAGGCGCGTTGCCTTGACGACCACCCAGAAGATTCTGAGTCTCGCGGTGCATTGTGGGATGAGGTAATGGCGCAGTGCATTGTGGGATGACGTATTGTTTTTGAATATCTGGTTACGCGCTTTACTGACAGTGGCGGGACGGCCAGCGTGAGGAGCGCTTCAGCGGGGTCTCTCTGTTCCTCACCGCCACGCAGATGAACAGCTGGCCTCAAAACATCTGCTTTCTGTCTATTGCACACTTTATTCACTTTTCTACAGGACAATAAGCCTAAAGCAGCTTGGAAGTTGTGCCTCACATCTTTGAAACATGCAAAACAAACTGGGGGCATGTAGAAACTCTGAGTTATATTTGTTGCAAAGATAAAGACATTTTGTCAGTGGAAAAAGTAGTTCTATAAAGTCAGAGCCAATAATTAATAAACAAAAAGAAACATCAAAGTGAAACTAATAAAATGTTACTGTTAACAGAACCCATTATTTTGTGCTTTCATTATTATTAAGCCCCCTTTAGCTTGGGCCCTTTGGGAAGTGCCTGGTTTGCCATCCTCATGGTGATGGCTCTGAATAAAGTAAGATAAAGTGTGTTTTTAGATAGCAAGTCTATTAACATACAACGAAATAGCTATAGACCTTTAGGAGCAAAATTGTTGGTTGTTTTTTCCAAGATTTATATGGTCGAGCATGGACGTTAAATATGGCACACAGCCTATTTAAAAGTTTAAAAAAAATAAAAAATCATGACATTGTTTACATGACAAATAATAACATGACGACATAATGCATCGGTTTTATATAGCACTTTTCTGCACACTCAAAGACCCTTTACATTGCACTATTCATTCACTCCATACTTGGTGGTGGTAAGCTACTATTGTAGCCACAGCTGCCCTGGGGTAGACTGACGGAAGCAAGGCAACCAGTCTGCGCCATCGGCCCCTCCGACCACCACCAACCTCTCACTACATTGGCTAGGCTTCCTGGTGTTACCAAACGGTCTCCCATCCAAGTACCGACCAGGCCCTTCCCTGCTTAGCTTCCAAGGTCTGACGGGATTGGGCAGAGCAAAGGCGATATGGCCACAAAATTAAATAAGATTCCTGCTCTCCCCAGTAAACGTGTGAACTTCTTGTCCCGTGTCAGGTCTTGTAATTAATTAGTGTAGTGCAGTCCACTATCCCCTGCCCCGTGGTCAGAAATCACTGCTTCTCTAATGGCGGGAGGTTAACGGGTGTGTCTTACGTCTCCCTCTCCAGTTATGAACACTGCCACCGTCTGGGTCACTTTTTGCCCCCTCAGCTTTACGGCCCGGTATCTCCCGCTGCGCTACGTCTAAAAATGTCCCCCTGTGCGATGAGTAAATCAGTCCCTCGACGCTGGCCCGCACAAGAGAGGCACCTAAGGAGGATGAACCTGATCATAAAACACCAACACTGTCTGACTTTTTATGGCGGCTAATGTTAGCTTTATGCACTGTTGTATGTGTCAAATGGAGAAGATCAATAGAGTGGGATGTAATGCGATATAATAGCTTGACTTGGCTGATCTTGGACACTTTGATTTAACTACTTGTTGGACGGCGTCGTTATGAGGAGAGCGTTAGGACAAAACCGCCATATGTCAATTTGATGTGTTTCAATTATTACAACTGTAATTCTGTGTTTCTTCATAGAGTGATGACACATATAGACTTAAATATCCTTTCATATGCTTTGGGCACTGTTCCTTTGCGGTAGGATTTTTATAGGAGAATACAAACACCATAAGTATTGTTTTTTAGGTAAAACTTTCAATTTTTTATATTCGTTGTTGAATAATCATTATCTAGAATTCGCAGACACAAAACATGTGAAAACAGAAGAGGTTTTATCGTCTTTTGACTGATAGTTAACAGTCTTAGCCCTCTTCTTATGGAAGGAAGTGGTTTGGATAATTAGCTAAATAGTCTATAGCACCCTTGAGGACACATTTGTAGAACAAGTGCTCCAAAATGTATGACAAATATAGGCAATGTACCATTGTACTACTTTGTTTTGATGCTTTTTATATCACACTCTGAAATGAGAGTCTTCTGGCTTTGCTTTTCTCCCCTGGTTTCCATGTGTGTAGCTAAAACATGGTAACCACAGTGTAGTTCTTGCCAGAAGTTGTGTGTGTTTGACCAATGTTTCAGAGATGTAGGGATAGTTTTGCTTGAACGTACTGTATTTTAGTATAAATGAAGCAGCTTTTATTTATAAATGTGCTTTCAGGTTACTACATAACTATGACTAATCATATAGGCTACTTTATCTCGCTTTGATTTTTGTAAGATTTTGCAGAGCAGTCCAGAGACCTGGGACAAGCACTGAAAGTACATGTACTACTATAATACGACATGCGTTACAGAGTGAAGAGCATTTTTACAGAACTCCTACTTTTCCCTGAACCCCCCGACCAAAAGAAAACCTACAATCTTTTGCATTCATTTCTGCCAAAAGTGTTTCAATCCCTAATGCACTCCCACTCAGCTCCCTCTCTCTTATCTGTCCTTTGGTTCACTCGCTCTCATCTCTGGCCTATCAGTGACTGTCCAGGCCTCAGGATTTCCCCTTCGAAGGAAACTGGAGCGATGTATTGTTTTAGCCACTTACTCAAATCTGTGCTTCTTTCTCTCTGTGTGTGTTAGAGCCAGACGTAAGGAGTAAAACAGCAGACAATATACAGGGACAGCTGCGAGGCACTAAAAATAATACTTTGTACTAGACAGTTCTTGGCATGAATAGGCTTAAACCTTCTGCTGTAAGGACAATTACTACTAATGTTTTTCCTCCCTTAACAGTTGTATAGTATAGAATAAAATGATAAGCTCTGAGAACACTGAGATGCACATATCCTAGTTACTTGTCAACAAGATGTGGCAAGATATAGTGATCATATGTTTTTTTCCTTTCCTTTTTTGGCCTACACATCCTTCTTTCTACTCCAGGGCTGGGTCATTAGGCTGCAGTCAGACACCAAGACTTCCCCCTCCCGGGACACTTCCTCCACCCACAGCTAAGCGGTTCCTATGCAGGGAAACTCTGAGTGTTTCCTGTGTGTTATTCCTTGGTTCAGCATGTTTCCGGTAGAACTTTCTTTTGTGTAAGGACCTTATAGTCCTAATCGTACATCAGTAACATAGTCTACGATACTTTAAAGCAACGTTGTAGAAAAGTCCATGCTACATCACAAGAGCAACTAACCTTGTGCTACAAGCTGGATTGCTCCTGGATCTTGAAAGGCAGGAACCAAAGTGTTTGTTTGGGCTCAGATCAAATCATGTGGCAGTATTGCTGTGAATAGGCGGGTTATACATAATTATGTTATTATTGATTATAATCAATGAGCATCAAGGTGACATAAGCCTGCTCACAGTAAAGACACATGTTCTTTGATTTGATTGATTGACAAGTGACAACACCCATAGTGAAATAAATGCTTATGTTTTATTCTGTTGCCTGTGTGGTAAGACCAAACTATACAAAATGGTTGCTATACTTTACCACTGGAGAAAAACCCATTCGTAATTACTCTAATAGACGAGTATGAACTGGTGTCTGCAATTTCCTAAGGTAAAAGCAAAGAATGTGGTAAATGACAGTCTCCGTCTTCTGTTCTGATTTATGGTGCAGTATAGAGCCACCGTTCATTGCGCTTGATTATTGCGTAGCATACAGCGTCTCTCTGAGTGATGTCTCATTGTTTCGTCCTTCACAATGACGGTTTGAAGCTTGTCCCTGACAGTTTTTCAGCCTCGCTTTTAATTAATTTGCCCATAAAATGAACTGCGATTCCCAGCAGCCACTCTGGCACCCTTGGTCTCGCACGGCTTTATTATAGCCTCAACAATTAATCGTCACCAACTACCAGAGTAATCACATCTGAGATATATTAGTTACAAATTGTATGGAATATCGATTGCCTCTGCCTTGTTTTGACCCTTTCAGCACTCCGTAACTCACTGGGCAATGACATCATTGGGTAAAGGTGGCACACTGCAGCTTCTATTCCTTATTTTCTTCTTTAATAGGTTGCTTTCATGACTAGAATGTAATGCTTTCAGATGGAGAGCAGAGGCATATCTATAAGTCTGTGATTGAAATAAGGATCCCAACGAAAATGATAGAAAAGGACTCAAGCTGTCATCTGTACTAGGTTGATTAAAGCAGTACTAAGTAACATGTTTACCTTAATAAATCCTTTCCGTAGTCCCTGTGGGGGTAATACAAGTGTTAATGGGATGATTGGGGGGTCTTTCATCTCCCCCTGGTGTCTCTGGCCAGAAAACCATGCTTGCAACTTGACTGCCACCGGGGCGGAGCAAGCAATACACACTAATAGAATCACGGAGAAGAAGCTAACAGGCTAACGGGCAAAGCTAACTGCGGGCTGGCGCCACTTTAAACAGTATTTACAGCCAGTTCAGTTTGAGTGAAAAAAAATATTCGCATTGTATAACTGGATGTACAACACCCCTCTCTCCCTTCACCTTTTCTGTCAGCGTAGTATTTACTCTCCAAGACATTTAATATGTTAAAAAATTGTACCTGCTAAGACACCTGCAGTTGCGCTTATGGCCTCTAGGGGCAAGAGTTACTTAGTACTGCTTTAAGTGTTGAGGACATTTAAACTGAAGAGGCTTTGTCAGCAACATTAGTGTCTCTTTGTAGCAGGTTGGACTTGTCTTGTTATAGTAGGTTACATTGTTATCGGCTTCATCCACTATACGGAGTATAGTAAGGTTAACCCCTCCTTAAAAGAGCTACATTAATATACCTTTCTGCTAAAAGATTGGTAGTTGCTGACGAAGCATCTTGAGGTGAGAAGCGAAACGTCCTCAACACAAACAAACCAGGACAGATGATGGTGTGAGAACTGTTTCTACTTTAAACTACCTTTAATGATCTTTATGCTAGTTTTTGTTTCGTGTGGATGGGTTTAGTGAATTCAAAAATATCAGCTCATTTTAACTGTTAAAAGGCAATTCGCCGATAAAAATTCCGGCCTGACCTCCACCACAATTTAAAATAATAGGCGCTTTATAATGTTGTGATCTCAAGTGAATGCAACTTTTCTAAGACACAGTTAAGGCTCAGACCAGTAAAAGTGATGCACAGACAGGGACTTGTTTGTAGCAGGGCGTTGTATTTGTTGTCCCAAACTAATTGAATTTGCGAGAGTGCGTCTGGCTCTCATTATGTAAATTAAAACAACCTCAGTTTGAAGAGGCAGAACATAACTGCATGGGTTAGGGTCTACCAGCCCTTATGAATGAAACATGTGGCTTTACATGGAGAACAAAATATTATGTTCAGACTCTTGGCATAAAATGTGCAATTTTGGGTGTTCTAACTTTCTGGGCTGGATTATGTTGTGACCTGTTGCTATCCTCATCTGTTTGTGTTTTGGAAGATAAAACAACAAAGCCAATGGGGTAATGGCAGTGTTTAACTGATAAAAGAATTGAAGAGGACGTGTCGTGCATAATTGAGGCTCGAAAACATTCTTCTAGGAAGCTCAACATTGCTATTTTACGTTAGAAACTTGAAATACTATGTGAGGAAAAGAGAGTTTGAATTGGCTTGGAGCGCCCTCTGGAGGCTGCAGTTGGGATTACATAAATTATACAGTGAATACGAGCTTTCACCTTCAGCTAACGGCCTGCTAGCAAGTCAATGACTGTGATCAGATTCAGAATTGGTTTTATTGCCATTGTCGGTGAACAGGTTCACAAACTAGGAATATCCTTCGGCGCAATCGTGCAACATGAAACATAAAAACAGAATACTTGGTTGAGATAAATAATAAACGATAAAAACTTTAAAGCTAACTAACTCTAAGAGCATTACATATACATTTGACCCAATTTCTATGATATTTTCCTGCCCGCTCTGTGTATGGGACTTGTGTGAACCCTCAGCTGCCACTGTAACAGGGCGCTCTGTGTGTCGTCAGAGGAGAGTGATCGATAGCTATTAAAACCCACCCGTCTCGAGACCAGCTGGACCACAGTGAATCCGAATGTGTGAATGTGGCTCATGTTTGCACAGGTGGGCTATAGCTAACCTGTTCCACCCCATTTAGCGGCGCTCAAGCTGGAGAAACTGACCCACCGAGTTACGTATGTGTAGGCTGCGTTGAGCCATACATCTCTGTGTTACCATTGTCCATGAGCCCGAGCGGCTGTCAACGCGTGTTTGGGTTAGCTGGTACTTTTAGCTCAAGTTTTCAGAACCATTAAAGAGGAAAGGTGGAGGGAGGTGGGTAACAGAGGGAGACATTTACCTCCAATTTCACACACAAATACTTTTATGATTATGAAAATAAATACTATGAATGTTTTTTGAGCAAGCACTTAGCTACTTTGTGGTATTAACAGCATATTTTGTGAAATGGTATTATGCACTGATGTACTTTGGCTTGTTGATTTGTAATTACTGCGTTAATATGTTACATTTAAAGCCTGACTCAGGGCTTTGCTAGCCTGTTTATCATGTGATACTTGTAGTGAATCTGATCTGAGCTAATGTAGCAGGAGATATTGAGAAATAAAATCAACTGTTTTTTGTCACACATACACACACTGAGATCGCCCTCACCTCCAGCAGCATCAGCCTCCTCTGAGACGGCCGTGAAACTGGATCACTGATCAATACAGAGTGGTGTTCTGGTTTCTGCTGTGATGGTTGGCAGATTACAGATTAAGGATCGCATAGCACTATACAGAGCAGTCAAATAATAGAGGTGTGTCCCATATCTGAAAAATGTACAGTCCTGTGAAAAAAATCCTTGGTTAGAACTTAAAATAAAATGACACAATACATAAAATTGGCAGTAAAAGTGAAGACAAATATCGAACGATCCAATCACAGCCATTTTGTTAATGTGTTACTGAAATAGCGCCCGTTTGGCTTTACCCACATCTAAAAGCTTCTGGGCTTGAGCTTACAGACTATAGGCCAGTGTAATGCCTCATTTGAAAGCTAAGACCTACAAAACGAATTAAGCTTCTTTCTCGTTATGATTGTCACATAACGTATGATTGTCACATTATTTTAAGGGACAACACTCTTTCACAGATTCACTTTATTTATTTGACAGAGTGGGGCTAGAGTGCCTGATGAGGATCTATGTTGCTTTAATAAGGTCGGTATAGGTTTTTGTAGGACATGTCCAGGGATGATTAGATTGAAAGCTGAAGAAATTTGAAACAACCCAGTCCAGCTGACAACTTTGGAAACCTCTGCTATCATGGTGAACTCCAGGACCAATGACAGCCTAAACAATCTAGCATTGATATGATAAATATAATCCACTTTTTTCAACAGTTGCTCCAAATGGAAAACATTAAACAAACATTTCTTTAACTCCACCAATGATAATAAAACAAGAGATAAATGGCAAGACCAAACAATTTGTATTTGTAGATTTTAATGTCCCCACAGAGCAATGTGTCCAATGCATTTGACCCATCCTTGTGAGCAGTGGGTAATTGCAGGGCAGCACCTGGCAACTCAAGTCCAGATCTTGAGCCAGGATGCGGGAAAATATACGGTGCACCAACTACCCTAGGGAAAAAAATGACAGCCAGGATCTTGGTCATGACTAGAGGACTTTGCCTGCAGTGCATGTTAGACTCTAATTAGAGAATCAAACTGGGATCTTCTTGTACAGATGACACCGTGTCAATGAAATAAACTTCGAACAAACACTAAAATCCGACTGGAAAATGGCCTGCCATTCACACCGCCATAAAACACCCTTCACCAGTTTCATTGGGAACTAAGCGTTCCCAATATCTCATGTTCAGCCTTGGTTCAAAACAGCAGTGCATGTGCATGGCTCTCTGCCCTTTGTCTTGATTGGAAGCCTCACTCATCATGTTGTTTTGATTCTTGAGAGCTAAAACCTGACAAGGAAGAAGCTTAGATGAGTTTTGCAGGTCTTAGCTTTCAAATGAGGCGTTACACTTGGGTAAAACTGGAGAAAATTTGCTTGTAAGGCGCGGGTTGAAATATGATGTCAGATACGTACTGTAGTTCACTGGTATTTCATTTTGGCAACTCTTTTAGTGAGTTAAGGTAATTTCTTCAGTCCATCTTTTGAAATAGTGCAGAATCACTTACAACACTCCTGGATCTAAAACCGTGGTCTGGATCCAAATTGACAGACCTTTCACTGACCTTTCCCGAATTTGTCCACACCCACAGAACCGTATTTTCTCTTCCTCTCCCTTTGTATTAGCATACACCGTAAAAAATGATTTAGGGCGAAGGTGATGGTGGGGCGACGGTGGCACAGATAGTAGAGCGAGTTGTCTCATGATCGGAAGGTTGGGGGTTCGAATCCCGCCTCCTGAAGGTGCACATTGTTGTTGTGTCCTTGGGCAAGACACTTCACCCTCCTTGCCTCCAGTGTCTGCGTACACTGGTTAATGAATGAGAGAGTGAATGGGTGAGTGGATCCTTGCTGTAAAGCGCTTTGAGTGCCTAATGAAGGTGGAACAGCGCTATATAAGTTGAGACCATTTACCTCGGTTGGGTGAGGCCCTAGTACATAACTGTGTGACAGCTGTGAGTTTCTCTTCTTGCTCTCTCTACCTGGAGCTTGTCTACACTCGTGAGTATAGGTGCACGTGCGTTGTTTGGCACGTGCAGCACAGTTTCACGATGCCGAGTCAACAATGAAACTCACATGGAGCAGGGTGTAGAGTGGTGTGTGAACAATAGAGAGTGTTCGGCGGGCAGGGCGCCAATACAAGGGTTTCTGTCGTACATGTTTTGTTACACGGCTGTACAGTGAGACTACAAGATCGAGCCATGTTATTGTTCGCGTTATAAAGGTTGCACTATGTCATGTGTGGGTCCCTGACTCGAGGACTGAGTAGTATTTCAGATTGGAAAAAAAAGAGGGGAAACTGAACATTGTTTTGATAGGAAAAGCTATTTTTGCAGTAAAATGTGTAGTTTTGGAAGAATTTTAGGTTTATTTTGAACGCAACATTGTGTTTTTATTACAAATAGCCATTTTACTGAATGGTCCAATGGCTCCACTCCAAAAAAAATTGCGAAACCTCTGCTCTAAACACAGTGGGGTCCTAACCTCATAGTTTAGACCTCTTGCAAAAAAAAATTTCTTAATTTAGCAGGTCAGTTGTAAGTTGTAAGTGTTTAAGCCCCCGGATCTTGGTTTATTCATTGCAAACCTAATTAAAATTGCAGTATTTACTATTAGATTAGAACTCTTCCATGCGCACATACATCATATAAACTTTGAACACCTTGGTGGTTGAGCCATAGACTGTAGAATTTAATAGACAGCTTCTGCTCACTCCTCCCCGTTTATCATAATGGCCATGTTCAAAAGGGAAATCATGGCAGATTTACAGACTTCTCCTTCCCTACTCTGACAGGGCATGTTCCTAAAAAGGGCACAAGGGCGGGATCTTCACTGTAAACCTGGCCCTCGCGGGGCACATAGTTCGGTTGTAGCTGCGCCCGCGCCATTAGCTCTAATGCTAACGGCCTGTCAATCAAAGTCCGGCCCTCATTAGTATACAATATTTCTAAAATGTTCCTTACGAAAACCAGTCTGGTTTCTATAATTGTAACTAACCCAGCGTTATCACAGGCGCAATAGCTAACTGTTGAAAGTTTAAAAAATTAGAATTTACAGTTGCTTAAAGGAACAGGCCACCGTTTTTCCATACTGAAATATGTTCTTACCTGAGCTTAGACGAGTTTATACGTACCTGTCTGGTCTTTGTGCGCGCCCGTGGAAGAGCTTGGTCGCTTCTAACTTCACCCCGTTTGGAGCTATAGGAATACATTGGGAGAGGCCAAATGCTAACAACATCATTGGTCGTTTTGACCAATGAAATCATGTACCAGACAGGTACATATCAACTCGTCTAAGCTCAGGTAAGAACATATCTCAGTATGTAGAAATGGTGGCCTGTTCTTATAAAACGAGTGTAAAGTGCAAAGCTTTCTAATGGAAAACTAGCTTGTTTTGCTGCCACATATGGAGGTACTACAGCAATGGTGGCCAATGTCAGCTCCTAGCGTCGCGGTCACAAAGCAGAGCAACTATTGGCCATATGACTTGTCAACTTTCCAGTGTCAATGTTTTGTAGATAAACTCATCAACCTTTCTGTGAGGGGCCTCTCTGTGTGGAGTTCGCATGTTCTCCCCGGAAATAATCTCAATGGGACTTTCCTGGCAAAATGAAGGTCAAATAAAAAAGTAGAAATAAAATGAAATGACTTTTAGGGTGCATCTCACTGTTTTGGCTCTCCTCAGTCCTTGGTATTTTGCTCGGGATGAATTTGCAAGCGCCCTGTAATGGATTAACTAATGCATGGGCTGGATGTCCCGTTGCTGTGTCGACCGGTCAACAAATATTTGGAGCTATGTGGCACCTTCGACACACATTCCTAGATCTGCTGTTTTGGAAAGACCTAGTGTCATGTCGTTTTATACCCTCTCCTCTGGCTTTATTTCTTTCCCCTGTTATTTCTGCCACACTTCACTGTTTCTGCTTCTCACAGATAAATGGAGCCATTGTCCAGTGGAAAAATGAACTTTGAGAACAGCACTCTGGACAAGTGGCTCTGTGTAGCAGCAGCAACACGCCCAGCACTAATGTACAACCAGGAGAGAATTTCATTTAGGGCCAAAGATTGATTAACATCTTCCAAGCTAGTCATGTTTTGTATACACAGATGGCTGAGGGCAGGACCTGAAGAGCTGTGTTGAGTTATACAGGAAAAGCTGTATACAGTAACTAGATATGTAGCGTCCTAAGATGGCGGCACGGTAGCGCAGCGGTTAGTGCTCTCGCTTCACAGCTAGAAGGTCCAGGGTTCGATTCCCACCTGGACGGGGCCTTTCTGTGTGGAGTTTAGGTAACCCCTTAACCCCCACCTGAACTGATCACATTTTACCCAGTTTGGCTTTACCCAAGGGAGGAGGAAAATACAACATAAAAAGTGACAAAAACACAATAAGCGAGCGACAAGAACCCGATGAGAAAGTGATGAAAAGGCAAAAAAAAAGAGCAACAAAAACGTGACGGAAAAGCAACAATAACACAATAAAAAAACATGAATGAAAACATGACTAGAAAGTAACGAAAAGGTGACGAAAACATGACAAAAAAGCGTCAAAAAGCAAGGAAACAAAGTGATGAAGAAAGACTGGCCTGTAGGCTGTGAGCTCCAGGTGAGAAGCTTTTAGATTTGGGAAAAGTCGAACTAGAGAATATTCAAACAGTAATCGCTGGTTTAGCTTATTTAACTTTCTTGGTGATCACAATATTAGCTTAAAGGTCATTGATGCGGCATAAACTTTAGTCACAAGACAGTCACAAAAATATTGGTTATTTTGTGCCAATAGAAAGTTTTATATTTTTCTTTTTCTTCCCAAAAAAAAAAACCTACCCATAATTATAGTGCTTTCACTTCAGTGGTAGAATAATAAGTGGTTCTGTCTGAGCCAATCGAAGTTATTACTTATCAGGTTACTGCAGAAATACTGAGAGAAAATCAATTCCTTGGATGTGTAATCTGAAACTTTGGAGCCTGGGAATGTGCTGCTCAAGGATTAATGTTCACGCAGACAGCCACTGTATACAAAATCAAATATGAGCTGAAGGAGATAGCGCTATCTATGCCGCAAAGTCAAATCAATGGACTTAACTCTCTTAGAAAGTCACTATTTTGAACACTGTTTTTTGTGCAATGTAGCCTGCTGTCCGAGGTGGATGGGAGCCAAAAATATTTACTCAAGTTATCTCCTCAAATTGAAGTTAAAAGTAGTGACCCAAATAATTACTCAAGAGTAAAAAAGTACTTGGAGTAAATGCTACTTATGTACTGTGGGTACTGAGCAATTGTTTGAGTGTAAAAGTCTTCTTTCTTTTTTAAAATCTAAATAACATGAACTGCATCAATTTTAAGTCTCAACATGAACGTTTATTCACTTCCAGATTCACTTCTATTAAAATGAGTAACTTCATTATAATATTACTCATGTAGTGCATGTAGTTGATTAAGTGTAAGTTTACCCACCTTTACTTGCTGTTGACATTGTTTTGGCCACCAAGACAAAACCCTACTATTGGTATTTTAAACTGAAACATTTACTTAAAGGGATATTTCAGGATTTTTGACATAGGGTCTCATTTCCTAGTTATCCAGAGTGCTTTTCTGGAGATTTATTTTTCATTTTTATTCATGCAGTTCTTATTTGAAGGGTGCTAGGCTAGTGCTAGGCTAGCGCATGTCTATGGTAACCAATAGCCTGCAATAAAAACCTCTTCAAAATCATCGGGTAGTTCTCCAAACGTTGCCATATCTGATTTATAGAAAGCTCCTTTGTGAATTCCATGTGTAGTAATGCCGGCCACAGGTAAACAAACTGTAGATCCGGTAACCTAGCAGATCACTCCGCCGCTGCGTAGCTTACAACCAGGAAGCTGATGCTGCTCAAATAAGTTCTTTTAAATGCAAAATGGTTATATTTAAAAAAAAACACAGACATCTATATCAGTAGTCTGGTGTTATAAGTAATTTGCCTTAGGTGCACTGTATTTGGGTCAGACTGTTTTTTAATGCAGGCTAGGACTGCATGAATAAAAAAATTATAAAAAAAAACCTCCAGAAATCAACACACTGAATAACTAGGAAATGAGGCCCTATGTGAAAAATCTTGAAACATCCCTTTAACACAATTGACTTGAAATACCGAAATACCAAATACACTATGTATTTGCAGCTGCTCGATAGTTACTTAGAAATTGTTTTTACTGCTGTGAATGTGATCATCTGGATAATGTGGCTTTTAAATGTGCGTTTGGGCATCTCAGCACTGTTATTATTTTACCTTTCATAACTTTAAATCATTTTGGTGTATTAAGGAGGCTTCATCAAGTACTGTGTTAGTTTGCAATGCGCCTCAGCAGCAGTGGGAATTCCCTGTCTTAAATGGAAATAACAAGCTTTCATTTTTAGCTGATGGCATGCTAACAAATGGATGATGTGGCAACAAATGCAGCTCAGAGGTCTTTGAACACTGTTGTTGCCTCTTTGATAGTTGAATGATATAACCGGGTGGCGAGCAAGTGGCCATGAGCAGATTGATGTATTAACAAACTAAGTCGCAGTCGTGCTTATTCTGGCATGAGAAATGTGATTTCTCAGTTACAGGGGTTTGGGAAGTCCTGTTTCTGAGGACTGTGGTCAGTGGGCTGCTGTGTGGAATGCACTTCCGGCGCTCAGCCAATCATTAATCAGTATTTACTCAGGGCAGATCGGGGCACAGCGGCCGTGAGAAGTCTTTTCAAATCACCTCTTTCCTCCCATCCCGGGCGCTCTGTGTGTGTCTAAATGTGTGTAGTCAGACTGGTTTGTCCGAAAGGATTGACAAAAACTCTCAGCCGAAACTAACTGTCGCGCGTGTACATAACTCTCATGTAACTAAGTTGTACTGCGTAATTTTAATGCCCTGTCTGTCTCAGATGGGTTTGGCCTGTAGTTTATACAGGGTGTTCTTAAAAGGAATGAATGATAAAACACAGCCGTGGGAGTGTCAGACTGGAGCTGCCATTCGTCTGAGTGCTGGTGAAAGTTTGGTGGTCTGCCCCACAGAGATTAATTTTTTTCAATTATGGATTTGATGAATAACTACTCGAAAGGTTGCACTTGGCATTTACAATAAATACTTGATTGTAAGTGTTAAGTGCATTGTTTTCATGGCTTCACATTAAGACTTACACTTCTTCAGTTGAAGCACGAAATGACACTTCACTTCTTTAGAAATCATGCACTGTTATCTGCACTAATATCTCTACTTACTTTTGAAAATAACTTCATAATTATGTATTTATTCATTCATATCACATTGAGTCAATTTTGTCTCATTCTTAAGAACATATCTGTTGTGTGACCGTATCCACAGTATTCCTGATATGACTCTTCCCTTTGACCACTGTATTGTTTACTCATAAATGAAGTAATTAGACCATCACATTCACATATTTTAACATTTTAGAAAAGTCATTATGACTAATAACATGGTCTGTACCATAGTCATGTAGTCATTTACAATTAGTACTAATAATAACAATAGATTTTATAGACAGATTAAAGTAATCAGCTTTAATCTTGTAAACACTTTGAAGTGCAGAGAGGCATGTCAGAACACAGTCCCGGGTTTATTTGAGGTCACCCTTTACCAGCCTGGTTCACTGCGTTCCCCTGTGTTTCTTAACAGTGTCACCAGTCGCTACAGCAGTGTTTGAATAATGAATGCACTGAGCTCTATTTCTCTCTTTGTGTTTCTGTCTCTTCGAATCCAGGTCAGCAGCCGTCCCAAGTAACACAAGCCTCGGTGGATCAGCACAGATTTGCTCGTCCTGTCGTTTTCTGAAAAAGCAGAGGTAACTAACTGTGCTAATATGTCACTGCAGAAAACCCCTAAAACGTGACACATTTACTCGAGAGAGCCATGGTTGTTGTAATACAGGCTTGGATTTTCACTGTGCTGGAGAAGAGCTGGAATTGTAACATTTTTGATACTTCTGCATGAGCAATGCAGAAAAGTGTCACCAGGTTCTCTAACCATTAATTCAGAGAACACAAGGTTTGGTGGCTAATATATCCCGGGTGGCCTAATGAAGAGATAATCGTTGTTGTTCATGCATCTGTCAATGGTCATAAAGTTGTGCCTGATGGGTGTATAATCAAATGTCACAAAGTGTTGTCAGACCTTTTAGTTCTTTTCACCTTTAATTGTCACACAAGGTTATGGTTACTCCACATTCTTTAACCTTTCAGCATTTGGCATTATTTGTATAATCATCGTGAACTCAGTTGTTGCCAGAGTCTTTTTTGAACCGTCATGTCATGAGGAAATTACCACATTAAACAAATAAATCGATGTCAAACCCCCAAATCTAAGTGACACTTCAGAATTATTATTCGCATTTAGACAGACAGCGGAGGAAGTCATTTCGGGGTAATAACCACAAATGCGTGGCTAAAATGGCAGTAATTACCCATTGTGCACGTCTGTGTGTCACTCTGTTGATCTGTGTGAGACTTTGACAGGCACTAATGCAAACACAGCTGTCCAAGAATCCCCCCAGTTTGATGTACTAACTATGTTTTCTTAGTACTACCAAGTTTTTTCTAAATACTTTCTGTACTTGACCTGAAATTTAGTATGAGCATTTGTTTTTAGCAGTAGCAGTTGTAGTATCAGTCATTATATAGCAGTTGTAACACAGAACTGCATTCTGTGACTGAATAAAGTTTTGTTACCATAAAAAATATGCCATATTCTTGCACAAATCTTAGGACCATTGTGACAGAAGATTTTCTTTAAAGGAATAGGCCACTGTTTTTAAATACTGAGATATGTTCTTACATAAACAGAGCACGTTCGCATATAGCCTCTCCTCCTCTCCTCTATGGATCCAAATGGGGGTGAAGTTAGAAATGTCCAAGCTCTTCCACGTTTTCCCTATTTAAATACAGTTACGTGAGCCTTTACACGATCCAAGTATAGCCACACAAAATTAAACATGTCAATTTTCTAAGCGGATTAAAAGGGGAACTATTTTGCAAGGCGTAGTAATATTACTATGCTTGTACTACTACGCCTTGCAATATAGTTCCCCTTTTTATCCGCTTAGAAAATCCATCCATCCATCCATCCATTTTCTTCCACTTGTCCGTTGCCGGGTCGTGGGGGCAGTTGGAGCTGCCCAGGTCACATTGCACCGGCCCCCATGGCTCCTTCTGCAGGTGGTGGGTCCACGGAAGGACGGCCTCACGGTTCAAACCGGGCCTGCTTAGAAAATCGACATGTTTAATTTTGTGTGGCTATACTTGGATCGTGTAAAGGCTCATGTAACCATATGCACCTATGCTTCTAACTTCACCTCTGTTTGGATCCATTGATTAGAAGAGTAGAGGCTATATGCTAACGCTGTCTGTGCTCTGTTTACGTGAGGGCAAGCGTAAAGACCAGATAGGTACGCATCAACTCATCTAAGCTAAGGTAAGAACATATCTTAGTATTTAAAACAGTGGCCTATTCCTTTAAAGAAAATGTTCTGTCACAATGGTCCTAAGATTTGTGCAAGAATATGGCATATTTTTTATGGTAACAAAACTTTAATCAGTCACAGAATCCAGTTCCATCATTGCGTTACAACTACTATATAATGACCGCTACGACAACTGCTACTGCTAAAAACAAATGCTGATACTAAATTTCAGGTCAAGTACAGAACGTATTTAGAAAAAACTTGGTAGTACTAAGAAAACATAGTTAGTACATCAAACTGGGGGGATTCTTGGACAGCTGTGTTTGCATTAGTGCCTGTCAAAGTCTCACACAGATCAACAGAGTGGCACACAGACGTGCACAATGGTTCCTTTAACAACCTCAGGAGTCAGAGCGCTGTTATTGTAAAATAGTGGAAATTCACAAGAGACTAATGTGATAATTGTCGGAGTATTGTAGCTGATGTCACCTTACATATGTATACTTATTTATTATTGGAGTTTAGGTGTACAGATTTATGTTCCACCTTTTACAATTATAAACAAAAGAAAAACATAATTAAATACAGTGCACCTTTGAATATTTCAGCTAAATTCCCTGTTAAAACTCTTTGCTTTGCTTTGTCTTGCGTTCTAAGATATTACCTAGCGCTTTCGATCTAAGGAAAGCCACATTTAAATTCTGCTCACAGATTTTTTTGGGTCATATCTATCTGAGTTGTCCTTTCGGGCCTTTCTAAAGAGCACAGTGGGCTGCAGAGATGGAGACACTTGGAGGTGGAGGCGTCACAGTTTCTATGGCGTATCTCAGACTGGGCTGTTGTCCCTGTTATGTCGGCATGTGGTGGGGGGCGATGTGGGCGCGTGACGTCGAGCATGCGAGGAGGATTCCACGAGTGGCTTGTGACGTGTTTCGGTGAGTTCGTGTAGGTCTGAGCAGAGCAGATGAACTGTGGTTTGCTGAGAGAAGTGAAACTAAAGCCGCCTCAGACATGGAACCAGCCCTGACTCTTTTAACCAGAAAACGATCACACAAATACGCCTGAAAACGTGTTGTTCACATAAAACCTGGGCTTACTCGGTATTAGATAGATAGATTTAATGTCAGATGTGAGGATCTGAAATCTGTTTTACATGGTTCAGCAGCTCCGTATCAACACAAAAAGCAAAGACATACAGATATATGACATTTCACAACGACATTATAAACAATTGTCCACTCTTGGATTTTGTGACTTAAGCTCCTCATTGAGTTTCAGGATGGACTAATAAACAAAGAAGTTCCACAATCTGACCTTATTAAAGCGTGGCACACAGTACCGTCGCCCTGATGGTAACGGCACATATTCAGGGTTCAGAACATGGCTGGGGTCTGAGGAAATGTTCTTAGCCAGCCACAATGTGTTGTTATTCAGTATCAAAGCCATACTGCATAGTACAAAATAGAAGCATTCATTTTTATTGGTAAAACATACAGTATCTAAAACATGCGGCTCAACTGTGGCAGACTCTCCCCTCAGATCTGACTCGTAACTTTGTATCACCAGCTTGTTTCAATGGAGATGTTGCTGCTTTGGCATTGCTTTTCATTATCTAGCTCATAATGGAGCATATTTGTGTTGCTGACATTCTTTTGTTTTGAGTATCTGTTTAATTCAGCAGAATACACTGCCTGGCAAAAAAAAACAAAAACAAAAAAACAATCAGCACATGTATTTAACGAACTGTTATGATCTGGGGTTGCTGCAGTTGGTCAGGTCTAGGTTCAGCAACACTATGTGCCCAAAGAATTAGATCAGCCGACTACATGAATATCCTGAATAAACAGGTTATTCCATCAATGGATTTGTTCTTCCCTGATAGCCAAGATGACAATGCCAGGATTCCTCGGGCTCACATTGTGAAAGAGTGGTTCAGGGAGCATGAGACAACATTTTCACACATGGATTGGCCACAGAGTCCAGATCTTAAGAGATGTGCTGCAGAAGGCTTTGCACAGTTAAATGGTCACACTCTCCCATCATCAATAAAAGATCTTGGTGAAACATTAATGCCATAGAGGATCTTCTGACATCACAGAAGCTTATTGAAACAATGCCACAGTGAATCTGAGCTGTAAGGTGTGTTGAACAAAATATTAGAGCCTGAGACCTACTTTTTTTGTGGCGACTTTTTTGGTCAAGCAGACTATTCATTTAAATGTTAGAATGGGAATGAATTGTGCACTAATTGTGCATGTTACAGTTTTGCTAATACTTACGCCACTCATTCTCCGGCTATGCGTTTGTGGAATAGAAGTAGCTTTCTTTTGAAGTACTTGACACATATTGCGCTCACTATCTCTCACTATTTCAAGCTAGTACCTGTGCCTGTTCTTTTGTCTACCTTTGGACCCTTTCACAGATGCCGTTACTTTTGGGCAACAGCGGTCTTGATCTTTCCTCTAAACAAGTTCATAATTTGTCTGTTTAATGCAACAACTGTTTAATCTTAGATAAATGTATGATAACAAAACCATACAAAAATAAATATCCCATGACTGTTCCACATTGTTTTATGGAACAGTGGAAACACTTTTTCCAGTCGCTCCAATCCAATTCTTCAATTGTAACGTTTGATTGATTGCTATTTGTAGCATGTTTCCAATGGCATTCAGATATTTCACATTGAGTACATAAACTTTGTCAGGAATGTACTGCTGCCAGGAGGCTAACCTGTTTGGACAATACACCGCAGCAGTTGCATCTCACAGCCTTACTCTACATTTTATGCCCCTGTATTGTATTACAGTGAACCTGCTCGTGTTCTCCCTTGATACAAACCTCAGTAGTGCACCACTTTCTAACTTCTAAATCATCCTAATCGAGATTCAAGGACTTGTGTCTCTTACTTCGGACTACAAGAGCGAGAAGAAGACTCTGAAGATGGAAGTGAAACGTCCTCAACTCAGTCAACCCAGTCGAAAAAAAATTAAAATCTCTATTGAAAATTCTAAGACGACAGAGAACCTACATAACAAACTTCTTAAGTATTTATTTATTTAGCAAGATATATTTCGAACAACATGAATTAATCCCTGATATTTGAACTTGACTCATTCTTTCTGGCCAATAATGATGTGAAGAAGTTTAGGAAAAGGCTCAAAGCAACTGTCAAGACAAAATTTGTAGTTGAGGCAATTTGAGCAAAGTGAGTTTGGTGAAATCGCAGGTGAGCACCACCTCGTGACATCAGCAGGTGGGAAGGGAGGCGTTTATAACTCTTAAAAAACGGTCATGAACCAAACACAAGAAGTTTCTCATGAGGGAACTACATTGTACAAATTGTGTTAAAAGCTCAAAAAAAGTCAATGTTGCATCATATGAGGAGAGCAGGAAGGCCGTACAATGAGAGCAGTCAGTGGTTTTCCTGTGAGCGAGTGTGTGAAAAGCCGCTCCTCTCGCCCCAGGTGTAGGTTTTATTGAGGGCTGTGTTGGGAACACGGAGAGCGAAGGGTTTGATGGCCTGTTGACTGACTGATTGATGACCTTGTTTGTCAGGTTGTTGCAAAAGCCGTTCAGGTGTTACATTAGCTCGTATTAAAGAGCAGCAGATTATTTTGGCGGCTGTTTTCTGAGATATTTCCTCCTCAGCACGGTAATTAAGTTGAAGATATACTTTATTGTCCCCATAGTTAAATGTGTCCAATGAATTTGACTCGTGCTTCAATGTCACTGGGCCAGCCTGTCGGGAGCAATGCATGCTGCTCCGGACTTTGTGCCGGAGTACCTATGATTATCTTACTGCGCAATTCAATATGTTTATGGTTGGATAAGATAACACAGCATTCCAATCATTTTTATGATTTGGAAACATTTGTAAATGGCTGTTTTTTGATGAGTTTTGTTTGTATTATGATTTGGATTGGATTAAATTAATTGACATGGCTCATTTTATTCTACATAGACATTTTATTTTAGGACTGCACTATATGAGAAAGAAAATGTGTGTAAACAAGCGGCAACCTCCCTATCTGTTGGTACAGCTGCGTTTTTTTGTCTTTTTCTGTGAACTGCATTAGTGGTTTCTGTGTTCCACACTGTTTTACTGGATACTTTTGTATGTATTTATTTGTATTAATGTATTGTTTTACTGAGTTTCAGCAGATTATTTTTTTTACTGCTGAGTCCATAATTGCCTTGAAGAAAGCAGCTTTTTAAAAGTAAACAAAAAGCTAGCTTTTGAGCTGAAGACATTTGAGACACATTTCTTCTTCTGAAACACTGAAGAGGCACCAAGAGCCCCCACAGCTGCAGCCCAGTGGTGGCTTCACAAGGGGCGCTACAGGAAACAAGGAAGGGACAAAAGAGGAGGTATCCGGGCAAGACTCAAAGCTAAGCCACAAAAGCCTTCTATCCCTACTATTGTTCTGGCTAATTGGCGCATTGAGTTGCCTTGTGTACGAAATGTGCGGTATAAATAAAGTTGCCTTGCCTTGCCTAATGGACGCTCACTGGAGAATAAAACAGATTAACTGCTAAGATCTTCCCAGAAGACGGTGAAAGACTGTTGTGGAGCAGACTGCACAGGAGGAAGAGGAAGGAGGAGGAGATGACCAGTGCAGGACACCATGCTCTGAAATAGGGAAAACCCAGGAGGCGCAACACCGTTTCAGAGGCTCACTGAAGGCAACCAAGCCAGGTTTCTTACGGGTGCTACAGTTTCCCCTACCTGTGGGCCAACATGCTGGTCAGGTTGGACCACAGGCGAACACAATTTTGTTGTATACTTGTACAATGACAAATGAAGCACTTACTTACTTACTTATTCAATAACGGTCTTGAATATCACAACAATATTTTTGCAATATTTTAATACACCTTTTCAACACATTCTATTAAATATAAAACAAAGGCTAAAATTGCACAAAATTCGGAAAATCTGTGAACTTTTACACATTGAACTTTGTACACACTGAACTTTGCACACACACAGACTGCTGTAGTATAAAATGTGTAAATCACTTTCAGATGTAAGACCTTTCCGATATTTTGTGGTGCCATACGGACATTGCCACCATTGCAATAACAATCCCTATTCAACGCCATATTCAAATTAAAAAGTACGCAGCCCTCAGCTTAAATGTTATTTAAAGATACCAACTGTGGAGTTATTAAAGTGGGGAATCATCAACATTCTTCTTTTCTGTGCTTTCTGTGTGCTACTGCCTATTATGCTACACAATCCTTTACCGTTTTTATATTTTCTGACTGGCTTCATGATTTGCAAACATTCAGTTGTGTTGGTTGTCCATCGCACTCTTGAGTTTATTCATAATTTGTACTTCTTGGTCCTGAATGCCTGTAGTTACTCAAAGTATTTTGCCCTATTGACAAACACTAAAAGGCTCTGTGTACAGGCTTGTTGAGTGGTCTGCGTGTGTTGAGAGGAAAGGCCCCGATACATAGTACACTCCAGTCATTGTGTGTCGCACCTGAAAGCTGTATTTATTTTCACTGCCACCACACGTTCGTTTTGTATGGGCCGTCCCGAGAGCTACTTCCTGCAGGCTCTGTCCCAGTTTCCTGTCAGAGAAGTCCAGGGTTATCTGCAGCGCCCACAGCTCTCGGGGCACACACAATCACACATGTACACGTCTACACAGTCACATAAACACACTCGCACGGGGCGAGAGCAGCTGTTTCCTCGGCTGCTCCTGGATCTGATCTCGAACACACATATCCTGGGATTTCAGGAAGTTCACTGTAAACCACTGAAAGAAAGTAGCTGCCACAAATCAGGCCATTAAGAAGTCAGCTTGGATTTCTTTATGTTGTGAAAGCTACACCCTTGGTAGTACTCTGTCACCTTTTGCCCCTGGCTTTAACATGGATTTTTAGATGTAGCATGTATTGCAACATTTTTAAAGGAGTGCATTCAGTTTTTAAATTACTTTTTGCTCGTGTTTGCAGAAAAGTTTACGAATTTAGGGGAAATATTTAATTTTGTAATTTTTATTAACATTTTAACATTTGTGATCTATGTTTGCCAGTCAAGATTCAGTTTATCGTGCACATTTTGAACATGTCCAGCAACACAGATATGAGAGAAGACAGATATGAACTCCTTAACTAATACGAGAATCTCACAACATGTTTGTAGAGGTTTAAATGACATAGTTAGCCAGTTTTATAGGACCTTTACTCTCCATCCTGGTGGCCTCTATGATGCTTCAGGATCCATTTTATTTCAGTTTTTTTAGGATTTTTGGTAGGTTTTCGGAATGGAATGTGTATGTAACCATGGATACAGTTCAATCTGCAGTGAAACCGAAAAACAACTGATCCTAGAGCGTCCTACAGGCCGTCGGGATGATGTTTTATGGATTGATCTGATCTGCTTTCTTTATGCGACTGTGAAGCACTTTGAATTGCCTTGTGTATGAATTGTGCTCAACAAATAAACTTGCCTTGCCTAAGTACGTAAAAGCGCTATGCTAACCCCCAGGCATCCGCTGGTCACTGAAAGGTCAAATACAGAGTAATATAAACTTTTCCATAACAAGTTGCATAGTGCACCTTTAAGTAGTTATATCATTGCAATTTGCAAAACTAGTTGGATAAACTGTGCAGCACTTGTGCCTATATACTCTGTAGTATCGATAATGTACTTAGCTAACCCTAATCATTTCATCAAACTTGCCAGACTTTGCCAAAATAGCTTTCCTGTATATTATTATTGTATTGTGTTATGTCCAAATACTTCCCACAGTACTTACCAGACTTTACATTTAGTCATTTGATTAAAAAAAACAAAAAAACAAATTATATAAAATGTTCTGTATTCATCGTGATGCTATTATTCTTACTGAAACTACTGTTTTGTGGTCTGTTTATTGAATGCTACCTTTTTACTCTCTGTTCTTCTTTAGGCTTGTCTTGTTTTCTTTGGAGGTTTTGTTCAAATCCAGTGGAGCAATAACCTTATAGGCCCCGATGCCATTGTACTGTCTTCTCTCAACATCCCTACTACATAATTGCCCTATATAATAATGTCTGTTGAGAGTAGCTGTAATTTACATGTATTGACTAAAGTGAAGAGGGAATTATGTCTCCTATCTGTATGGACTTGTGTTGAGAACATCTGCTCCTCATTGCTTTTCTTTTGCCCGGCCTTTAAATGTGCTGCTGAACTCGGCTATTGAACCTGCAAAACCCGCAGGATCAAGGAAGTGAAGAGAGATGATTTCTGCAGCCTTTTAGCATTGACTTAAAATAGCATTAATCTAATTTCAGGGGATTAGTTGTAAATCAGTGTTCCTCTGCTAAAGTCCCTCTTATCTATGTATCCAACTTTTCTTCTCTCCTATTTGGGCCGGGCCTGCTCACACTCCCTCCCCAAAGGAGCCAGACGTGAGAGCCAAGTGAAGTCCAGATGTTTCATGTCGCAAGATACACATTTACAAACATTTAAAGAGGCGTTTCCCCTTTTCTTAAAAACAACATGTAGCATATTGGTGATTCCTGAACTTTTCAATCTAAGCACCAGCTTTTGCCATCTTTAAATTAACTAATGAGAACGAAACGACAAGAGTCTAAACCAGGTCTAACCAGGACTAAACCTATTCCAGGGCCTAACACAGATCAAGACCAAACCAAAGTCTACAATCTACAAAAAGTCTGAACATTACTAATTTAAGGGGATTTAGATTGTAAGTTTCATCTCGCATGCTCTACCTGAAACAACCCTCTCTTACTATCTTCAGAACTTGCACTGCATGACCACAGGAAACAAAAGTATTCACTTCATAGTTTCAGTACTTGCACATTTTTTCAGTTTCCTGCTTGTTAGCGATCGTGCAAATGGTCGTGTGCCTCTTCATAGGAAGTGTTTCAGATTGTTTTGCGTGTCACTTGTTTTGAAATCTCTCATAGCATGCATACTTGCTATGTTGCGCCTTGCCTTGCTCTTTGCATATTGTTCCCCTTTCGCTGTCATAAACACAAGTCACGCCAAGTTTATCGAGTCCTGTTTTTACGTCCATTCGAGACATGCAATTTCTGCCTTAAGTGAGTTCTCACGGGCACACAACCGTGAAGAGAATCAGCTATTCAAGTTGAGCAACGCGGCTCAATCATCCACAGAAACATAAATAATTCTTTTTGCGCGTCTTTCTACCTGTTGTGGCTTGGCTTGACTTTGGCAGGAAAGACAGGGAGTGCGTAGCAGTACATAAACATACTGATAACCGCCTCAGGGAGGTAACATTATGTATCAAACAATTATCAACAATCAGATGTGCCCACTCGTTTTACAATTGCAAGTTATTACGAAACATTACTGACATGATGCATTAGGACGTGTCCTCAGTATCTCGCGCTATCAGAAGTGCTCAGGTTTGTTTTTATGCTTCTATTATTTATCATGGGCTGTTGCGTCTCGCACTTTTGAGAAACCAGATGATCCGATAATGTTGGGCCATTCTGTTCTTCTATCTATCTGTGGGAACAAAGGCAGTGTTTTGCATTACTTTGGGTTTTCCCTAAAGAAACTGTATTATACTTTATTCAGTCTCTTTAAGCTTCTCTTCTACACCTTAGCGTTGGCGTTCCATAACTTAATGAATGTGTAAAGTAATTTATATAGTACACAAAACACCAGTGAAGCTGTTTATAAACTAAGCTAAAAAATAAAAGCTATAGCTGTTTGCAAGAAATGATTGGAAGTGGGGCATTTTGAGCTCTGAAATGTCCAAAAGAAGTCCAGTGAAACTGTCTGGACTAAAAAAAAGAGAAGCACCAGCTCATGACATCAGCAGGTGGTCAGGATAAGAGTGAATTATAGAGAAAGTTGTATGCACTTGATTCCATTACATGAACAATGCTTTTTGGTGTCTATGCTTCATTATTTATTATTGAGAAGAATAAAATGTTATGTTAAAGGAAAGCACTACGCAACATTTCATGTAAAAAAAAAAAGTTAGTTGCATATTTGGCCTTTCAGCGACACAGCAGATGCTTGGGTAGTTAGCATAGCTTCAGGATCAATAGTTTTTTGGGTTTTCCCTGCTGATTGAACTGTATCCATGGTTACCTATACATTTCATTCCGCAAACCTACCAGAAATCCTAAAAAAAACTGAAATAAAGCATCATGGGGCTGAGCTAATCCAGCCACCCATACTGTACAGCCACTCGGTCACTGAAAGGTAAAATACACACAAGTATGAGTGTTATATTCTTTTTACATAAAAAAGTTGCAGAGTGCACCTTTAATGGTCAACCCACCTGGCATCAGTAGCACCATTCAATCATTTCAACAGCACATTGGGACATGAAAAGCGGGGGTATTATGCAAAAATCTTTTTACAATGTTACAATGTTGTTCCTCTTCAAAAGCTTACGTGGAGCTGTGTTATGAGCCACCCACACATCTTTGGATCTTCACCGGTGGCTATTCTTAGCACCGCGCCGACAGCTCCCAAAAAGCTCCCCTTAGGTCCTACATGTCCAGGAAATGCTTTCTTCACCTCTCAGTCTCTTGCTAAGCTTAATCCTCTCATCGCGAAGTGAAAACACGCGCCATAGCTTGACTACAGCCACACAAGCATAGTGGTGTATTTCTTTTCTTTCCTTTTTCTCTCTCTTTATTGAAACAGCTGCGCAGTGAAGGGGAGCATGAGGAGTTGGGTGGGAGGGGCTTATGGTTGCTCACTTGGAGGATCTGGAAGTGAAACTACTGAATAGTTTTTGTTTCAGCTGTTTTAAATCAATATTGCATTTTCTAACCCAGTGTAAGATAGTGATAAAGATGTGTTTGACATGATTACCAAATACCTACAAAAAACACCTGTCCCATACCGGCCCAGTCCCACTCCATACAGTCACATGCTCCTTTCATACAGCCACAACACTACTGGTTACTCTGACAACCAACAATGACTGTAATATGTACACAGGCAAATTTAAGTTGGCTGAATGTTTCCCTAACTAGACTACAGCAACTCCTACCACTCATTATCACCACTACGGCTCGGGGTCCAGAGCTGCATGACAGGCTCTAATATGGAAAGAGTTGAAATGGGAAACTGTGGGTCAGAGTCTGTATTATGCAAACATGTTTGTCTTACGCAGGGCAGTAAACAGACCGGGCCGCTGAGTGACAAATGAACTGGAGGGTGCTGAACTTGACCGTGGGTCCAGACTGTGGCACAGAGCTGTGAGTGTCAGCGGGATGAGTTCGCACCCCGCTGCCAATGAGGGGATTCCAATACCCTCCCCTTCTGCCCGGCCTGTACCCTCAGCTGTCACTGCTGTCCCGTTTGAGAATTGCTATCAACATGCCTCAGCGCTTCTGTTTAATATCCCACTGACTGACGGGGCATTTCAGACCATATTTATCACGCTGACAGCCCCTCTGTCCAGGTCAGAGGAGGGCAGTAATTAGTGGTACATTTACCTTTTAAATTCACTCAATAGAGTTGCCTTTCTACTTGAGTTATATTAGCTTTAAGATTGTTGCTTTATATCTGTGCAATATATCGCCACATAATCGTAACATGAGGTGATGCAACGTCCATAACATTTGAAAAGTGACAAGTTAGTAGTTGTCTGTTAAAAGGTCTTGGACATTTCTTTGGTGGCATGGTGCAAACATGAAACATATCTTTGCTATAGATGTACATGTTGAGCTTAAAAATGTACAAAAGTTCAGGTTAAGTTTTGTTTTTTAAATTTAATGAAACCTACAGTTTAATAAAATAGAGATGGTCACGTTTAGCCCAGTCCAGGTGCCTAATCCTACTCTTATCCCGATAGCTTCGCGTTAGCCTCGCGTTAGCCCCTGTTAGCCATGTGACATAGAGCAGAGCCGGGACACGGAGCCAAATGCAGACAGACTGACAGCTGTGGCTTAAGACTGACTTCAGACCACCACCGTGATCTCTCCCTCTGCCCCTAAGGCATGCACCAAAAACAGTCAAAACACCAGAGGAGCTTTACTTGATGGATGAAGTCCTCCCATTGGGCATTTATGCTGTGGAACCCTGAAGAAAGAACAGGCCTATGCGAAGAGGTCCAATAAAATATTCGAGCGTGGGACCTTTTTTTTCAGGCAGTGTACATAGACCATAGTACAGTAGAAAGGGGTATTCAAATGGTCAAATCTGCCCTGGGTTGTTTTCTCAACTCCAAAACAAAGCAGTACAAAGGACGACTTCTTCTAATGGAAATAGAGTAGTTCTAAGTCAAGTTTAATGAATAACTATTATCAAACACTTTTTAAATATCAATATTTTTGAACATAATGTCGTGATAAATACAATCGTAACTTTGTACTGTGAGACTTAATCATTTGGACGCACTAATATTGTACATTGATAGAAAATAATTGATATTCTGATTCTTTTTTTGTTGTTTCTCAAAGAGTTTGTTACAACTTGTGCGCACTGCTCATGTCAAAACTCTGAACCACTTAATCTCTGTCCGATGATGACTAATAACAATGTTTGCCTGTATTTTCCTCGTTATCATCAAGTATGTGCGGCCTACACTCGCCACTTTCTGCTGAGTGACTGGAAACATTCAATGGTGGCTTTCCTCCTCTTCGAGTTTACAATGGAGCTGTTGGCACATGTAGCCTATAATCCACTTGGCCCGTCTAAGGACCGGAAATGGCAAAACTCTTACTTACTACTTATTGGAAGGATTTTACGCGGGCTGCAGCAGTGCTTGTAAACTGCAGCAGTGCCGTGTGCTCAATTAACAACGTTGAACACCCTGCCATTATTCACGCCGCTTTGTGGGCTAGAGCAGAAGTGCTTAGTCACAGAGAGATTATAATAATTCAATCAGCGTTTAGTTCCCAGCAGAAAGCAGCTATTTACATATTAATCTTTACTCGGAGAACATGACGTTTCTACAGTAACTGGGCGTGGGTAAGGCAAATATTGAATGCTTTTCTGTGCGGTAGTAGAGCGTGCACTCATTAACCCAACGGTCTGTGGTTGAATTGAATAGTTTCGCTCAGTGTTGAAGATTTCTATCTATCAATTTATTCCAAAAATATCTGTCCTGCAGGTTAATTAGCTTTGAATGAAAATAAACTGTTATAACAACAAACAGATTCTTGTAAGTAACTCAATCTAGACTAACGAGATCACAACATAAGTTTAGTTTTGGACGAGGTTTTGTGTGGCGCTTGTAAAGTCCTTGAAGCGGGGAATGCCTGGACGGGGCAGTGATTTAGTGAGACTGCGCGCGTATCTGAAAGAGGAACGGATGATAGATGAGCAGAGGAGGTGTGCCGCGTTTGAGATCGCTGAGAGAGGAGCGTGGGGGGAGGGAGCAGTGGTGGACGTCCCAGAGGGAGGTTAGTCTGTCTACAGATGCAATGAAAAGATAGTCATCCGTGTAAGACGACTAATGCAGTGTATCGATGAACAGCTAACGGCTTCTCCATTGTTTTTTTCAGAGGTTTTCCCTATAACACACATTTAACCCTGTCCACCTCAAAGCAAAGCCAACTATTAGGTTCTTGAAGCTCTTTGCAGTTTTGGGGACCACCCGATCCGACGCGGCGCTGGTATGCACTCGCGTCTCTCTTCCCTATCTGCGGAGGTCAGAGGTCCCGCGCTGGCAGGTGATTGGATGTTGTCGCGGTAACACGATACGGCTCGAACTAAGTGCTACAAAAACACCAACTGTCTCTGATATTACTGCCCACAAGCCTCGTCCTTTGTGTGTGCATGGAGGGGTCAAAAAGGCACATGGAGCAGATTTTTGCCTTGAACTAGACCTTATCAACACTTGGCCCACCTGGAATGTAACCCCCCCAACCCTTGTGTCTCTTTACTGGGTTGTAAAAGTCCTCCCCCCCCTTCCCTTCTGCCATGTTAAAAACTTTCTATATTACAAGTCATTACAATAAAGCTTGAAGGATGTTATATCTATTAATGTGAGTTATGGGTAAACTCGTACGTGTGGGAGAAGACGGTTTGATGGCAGCGCAGAGTGGGAATGCAGACAAGACTTTCCAGAAATGTTACGGATGACCCAAGTGCAGCTCCATAAAGTCAGGGCCAGAGAGTTAAAGGAGACGAGCACACAGGAATCCCAGGAATCTCTTTGTCTAAGGAACAGTGTCAGTCCGTGCAGCAGCTTTGAACAAATCACACCTTTTATTTGGGATTTTATCATTTCTTTTCTGTTGATTTAAACCTCACTTTGAACTTTGACACACTTGTTTTGCCGTCTTTGGTTTTAGACATTTCTTTTTTAGCCAGTATCTTATGCCGGGGAGAGTTTTAGAGCCACATGCTGCTCTTTAGCCCCGCTGTTGTGGATCTTTGTTCAGTGAAAGATGGTCTGGTATAATGTCTTGGTTTACTCCTGGTTTTATATGCTTTATGTCCTCAAAATGTAGTATTTTCGGGTGGAATTGGGAAATGGTTTGTAAGTTGTGATTTTTTTGCGGTTGCCTACCTACTACATCAGTCACTTTGACGTCTTTTATCATGTTTTGGAGATGCAACGTTTTCGGTTCACACAAATGTTAGTCAGCACCTCAAATAAATAGTGTTTGATAAGTCACATCTCGTTGAATCTGCCTTCCGTTTTGACACGTTTTCTCACATCTGTAGGGTATGGGCTTGAAATGACTCGGCACCAGTGAGAGAGAAAAACATGGCCGCTCTTTGTTTTGGTCCTGAATCTTCACAGTCCAAGGGCATTCAGTCGTGATTGCAGCTCTATTCTCATCACACGTATCTGAAGCCTAAAGTGTTGTCTTGGCGCATTTTCAGCTTTTGTATTTTTCACTTTGATTGAAAAGTGTCTCTGGTTTCAAACATCCCCATACCAAAACACACATATAAAAAACATACAAACTCACTACAGCTGTTGTATAATTATTTTTATGAGCACACAATGGTCTTTTGGCAGTGCGTCTCGCCTCTGCGAAAGGTTCAACCCTCTCTTCTGCTTGATATGCTGGGACCGCGCCAAGCCCAGTCGCTCCTCTCCAAAGCATTTGATAGTTTGCGTTGCCTTTGCCAAATGTTTCGCTGCGATGGAGAACTGACAGCAGCCGTTTCTCATGTATAAGCGCTTTCATTTTTATTTCTCACCCTCTCGCCGGCAATAAATAACCCAGAAGTGAAGCTCGGTAATTAGCTGGCATGGGCGCGAGAATGGCCTATCGTAAGGAGTTGAGTAAAATATGATGGACTAGTAGGGAGATGCTAGCCAGAGAAACTCACTGACCTCTCACTGGCACAAGGGAGACATCTCAGTGCTGTCTTCCATTCACGCAGTGTCCTTTTGGAGCCTCACCTACTGCACAAATTGTTGGTCCGGTCCAACAGAGGAGAGAGTGCCAGCCCCGCCCTGTAAGGCTAATCCTGTACCAGCTCAAAATGTCACAAAATGGATCAAAAGAAAGAAAAAAGAAGACACTTTATTTTCATTGATAATATTAAGCACTTAAAATGCAGGCGATCACGGTAAGAAAAAAGTCATCTGAAAGTTTCCATGTCCTTCCATGTCCAAATGAATGGTGAAGCCAGTCCCTTTATGAAAGTATGGCATGATCATTGTCCATCACTAATATATCTCGGGGTCTTGTTCATGAGTGGGGGACGGATGGAGCGTGAGATCGACAGATCAGTGTAGCGTCAGCAGTGATGCGGTCGCTGTATTGGACTGTTGAGGTGAAGAGGATCTACGTTCCTACCCTCACCTATGGTCATGAGATCTGGGTAATGACCCAAAGGACAAGATTGTGGATACAAGCGGCTGAAATTAGTTTCCTTCGAGATAGGGTGGGGAGCTCAGTCACCAGGAGCTCGGAGTAGAGTCTCAGTCGATGCTCCTTCACGTTGAAAGGAGCAGCTGAGGTTCCTCAGGCATCTGTTTCGGATGTCTCCTGGTCGCCTCCCTTGGGAGGTGTTTCGGGCATGTCCTATTGGAAGGAGGCCTCGTGGAAGGCCCAGGACACGCTGGTGGGACTATGTCTCTGAGCTGGCCTGGTGTCGCCTCGGGGTCCCCCCAGAACAGCTGGAGGAGGTGTGCGTGGATCGGGAAGTCTGGGCATCTCTGCTGAGACTGCTGCCTCCGTGACCCGGCCCCGGATAAAGCGGAAGAAAATGGATGGATGGACTAATATAAGAGGATGTCGAGAGGCTACTAGATGTCTGACCCCATACACAAAAAGCAGTCCAATTTAGCTATTTTTACAGACTGTTTTTTATAAATAGTAAATCTGAAAATATCTGTACATTCAGTAATGATATTTATCCACACTTTGACATTGTGTAATTAATGATGTTGATGTGGTGACAGCAATCAATTTAGGCCTGTTCTTGTCCAAATTGTTTGGGGAGAGAAAGAACTTTTGGTGCAGCAGTTGCTATTTATTGGATCACGTGCACTTTATTGCATTTTAGCTCCATAAAAGAATCAATTCAGCCAAGTCTCAAAACAACAAACCGCAAATACATAATATAGTAAAAATGATCAAAGATAAATATTTATTTTGAAAAATGTTAGCTGTGTTTGCAATGCTTACTACATGAACTGATAGCATTTGAATAAATACAGTGTTTTTTTATTTATCTAATTGCTATTGGCTGTGTCAGTAAAGTAATAGGCCCAAAGACAATAGGACTAATTTTTATAACAATTTAAATCACTGTTCATGTCAACGTGTTTGATGGGGGTTTACTATTTTGAGAAGAAAGAAACTAACTTTACCCTCTAAAACAGTGTTTACCAACCAGGGGTACAGCGACAAAAAAAAAAAAAAAAACACACACACAAATGGTTCGGAACCACTGCTCTAAAAGAACAAATAATTTGTTTAATTTTTTTATTAAATTTTTTTAAATAACGTTTAAACTGTTAGTTGTGGTCTAAACTTTTTCCTAATTGTCCAACACATTTGTAACATCCCAATTCTTCACAGGGATGAATAAGGGCACTTTCAGGGCTGTCCTGATAAAGATCGGGGGTCTTTCTGTGTCACTTCTCCGACCACTAAAAACATGCACAATAGGTTCATCCTGGCTCCACATCTGGAGATGGATCCCCGAGCGCCGGTCTACGCTGGCTGCCCACTGCTCCTACAGGGTGCCCCAGTGGCATTTAGGATGGGTCAATAAAGTATACCTTAACCTTACCACAACAACTGCTCGCTCACAATAGATAAAAAGGCTTTATAATTAGATGCTTGTGAACTTTATACCACTACTAGAAAATAAAATCAGGTTTTAGACCTTTAACACCTTAGAGGAAGCCTGTGAAGATACTTTTTGTGTTGAATATCTTAATGCTTGTTATTTGTCTATTTTTTAATGTGAGCAAAGAAGGTGCATCACCTTTCTCTGCTCATTAACTTTCACACAGCACTGGAAATGGATTCCTTCTGTCATCTATGGGACCAATACATCATTATCCTCCAGATGTTTTTAAATAAATGCAGCCCTTTTTAGCCAATTTCACTCTTTACCTCTAATTCTTCATCTTCTTTGCTGTAACAGAATCAGCAGCTCAGAGAGCGCCTCCCCAATGTAAAGCAGATGTGAGTTTTACACACATACACAAATACAGGCACACGTGGAGGAGCAGCCCGGAGCGCTTGGGGCCATGGGCGGGGGGAGGGCGAGGTAAGCAGAAACAGCTTGGTTGCTGGGACACAGTCAAAATAAAACAGTCAGAGCGGCGCATGGAGTCTCGAGCCGAAACAGACGGTTTGTCTCACACACAAACTCTAACTGTAGGAGATTGGAAAACAATATTTTAAAAGCGCCATGGGAAAGTCGACAGTTTGAACTTTGGTAAACACTGCTCTGTCAGATCTCCCGCTCTCCCCCTTCAAGTTCACATTTAGGGTATAAAAAGTTGTGAAGTTGATTTTCACTGAAACGCTATGATGTAACATTTTGAGCAGGTTCGCATAGTCAGAACTGTTACTCCTCTATACAAATGTATTAGCATTTTGTTCACTGGAAACAATGATTGAAACGTTGAACTGTATCGAAACATCAGCGTTTACACTGGTGAGCGCTGTGTGGGTTTCTCTTTTCGCTTTAGCAAATCAACAAAGTTATCTTTAAGGAAACTTATGCACGGCGTATTTAGACGTGACATAATTCCGGCGGTAACTAATGGCAACAGTGTAGTAGGTGACATTAAGTATCAGGCCTATAATTTATTGCTGTAATATTAATGTAGCTGCGATATACTTTAATATTCTGATTGTTACATTGTTACATTAGTCGTAAAGTCAGCACTGTGGCTAAGTAGTTAACACTCTCGCTTTGCACCATGAAGTGCTGCTTAGATCTCATTGTAATTATGTCAATGGTTAGATTCCCCTCATGTGCGAGGCTTATCATCGTGTCAGGGTGGGTTTTCTTCAGGTGCTCTGACACAAGAGGTTAAATTCTCCAGCACGGTTGTCCAGACCAAAACTGAGGTAGAGATGGAAATTTCCCTTATCATAAAGTCGACATGTCTACTTTTGTATTGAATTTGCATATTGTGAGACTCTAGATGTTTCGTGTAAACGAGCTTGCAAGTTCCAGCAATTTCAGCGCACACAGCTTTTCTTACCCCGGCACAGTTGACAGACGAATACGTTTGCTCTCGGCGCTCTCTAGAAACATTATTCACTCTCTTCTTGTGGCTTTCCAAACATTCATATTGACAATATTTACATACTGTATGCAAACACTACTGTGAGGGTCAGGAGTTCAGGCCTGTTGTTACTCGCAGGTGCAGTGTGTCGAGGACATTTTTTTTACTGATTGGACTGTTTTCTTGTGTGTCTATCAGCACTAAAGGCACACAGTCGTCTTTCCATTGGGGGAAAAAAAAAAAAAAACTGGAGAGAAACGCCTGTGTGTGTGAGAGAGAGAGAGAGAGAGAGGAGCAGGGGAGTGAGTTCAAAAGATCTGTCTATAGCGTTTGTAAGTCTACCGGCTTGTAGGATATTTTGTCAGTTCAATGTTACGGGGCGCGGCATCCATATTTCGTGAAGCCTCGATATATTGCAAAATTGCTGAGGTCTTCCCATCTGAATGAGATCCAGCATCGAGCTTCTGGCCCCTAAGATGATTTTGAGAAGTATTATTGCACAAATGAGTAACCAAATATGTGCTAACGTACTCTCAAATTTGTGAAAAATACTGTCAACTCAAATTCTCTGGCAAAACACCCCATTACGTAAAACACCGGCATTTGTGGAAAGGGCAATTTCTTTTACTTTGGGCAACAATTGGGAGGTTAAGCCCTTGGCGTTTTGACGAAAATTGTTCCTCCACCAAGCCAACTTGCTTAAAACAACACATGGTAATGTTCAAAATGTTCAACAGTTCAGTTTTAAAGGTAAAATATAGCAATAGTCAATACAGTCCCTGAATATTGCATGTTTTCTCATATTGTAAAGCCCTATAGTCCTGTCATGATCAAAACAAAATGACTCATTGCTTTGTGTACAATATATAAAATAACCTACAGTATTTGCTGGGCTTTTCCTTTTAAATACTGTAGGTTATTTTATTTTTATGTTTTTACACAAACTTATACAGAAAGTCCCATATGTGCTTCAAGTTACGGCTTGGTGCTTGTAAAACACATACATTACCGTGTTCCTCTGTGAATTGTACATCTTCATTCTTCCCAGGCTCAAGGTCTGCAGGAATGTCCATTTCCTGATTTCCCAGTCGTTCTACAGAACAGGTGCTATCTTCTTGGAAATCTCTGGATGGCTGTAAACATTAACACACGTCGCAGCCCAAATCCAAGGGGGGATTCCTGGGACTAATGTTTAACAGAGACGAGCCGCACCGCACCATCCATTTATGCTCCGAGCGCAGACGCCGCTGTGGTTCACTCGAGATAACTGAGCCAGGACTGAAGATAAGGCCAATCTGTGCAGCCTGGGAGAGACATGAAAGCATTCCTTTAGTGCAGTGCTCCTATGCCTGGTTAGAAGTACAATATAAGACCATAGAAACATTTTGAGCTTTTGCCGCACATCACCATTGTAGGGGAAGTTAAAGTAAACTCCTTATTTGCACTGCGCTTTTTCACCTGGCGTTGACTCAAAGGACTTTCCAAGGGACATTTTTTTTTTAGCATTTGCTGTCAGTGGTGGTAAGCTACACCAAGGACACAGCTGCCCTGGAGTAGACTGACACATCTGCGCCAACACATGACCGCCAGCACCCACTCACTCACGTTTAGGTAGTTTTATATCAGGTGTAATATTAACAAGAGCAATTCTACAGGATCATTGTGGACATTGATTTTCCAAGCTGCGGTTGCATTAGAAAGCTGGATTTATACTGTTTATTCATTTATGAATCTTGTTGAGTTCATTTGGTGAAACAGATATGATTTTTCGTGAATATATTGATTCCCTCAATTTGGGCTTTTATGCTGAAGATTAGGGGTTTCCAGACTGGAAGAGGCATAGCTGCTAAAGGATGAAGAGTGTCTCTTATCACTCACTTACCTGGCTTTATATTTTATGTACTACTGTAATAATAGAGCAGGTTTCCCTCATCAGCCTAAGCATGCAGAACACGTGGAGATGAGGGCAAATTCCCAATGGAAACTATAGTCTTGCATAGTCTTGTAAATCTATAGATTGTCTCTTCTCAAATTATGTCTGAATTTGGTTATATTGTACAATGCTGCAGAATGCTGCTCTCTGTCAAAAATATAATGGGTTTTGAGAAGTTTTATTTTTACTGCAGGGAAGTGTCTGGGGTGAGGGAAGTCTGAACCATGAAGGCCAACAAGCCGACAGCGCTCCCTGGTCCAAAGCGTCCCTCAGTGAGATGGGGTGAAACGCGCTGGTGAGAAACCTGTCCTAAATGCATGTTGCCGTGGTGACAGAGACACTTGTGTTGCACTCAGCATGTTTGTCAAATACGCCCCGCTCTCTACAGGAATATTAACACTTGTGTGGGACAAACATGATTCTGCAGATTGAATACATAAACCATGTAGGTCGATGAAAACCTGTGGACATAGGTGCTGGGGCTGAATATTTTTAGACCTTTTCTTGGTGACAGGTTGAAGTTGTGCATCTGGACATCATCATGTTTCCATATTTGCTTTCATACCACTCAGAGCTTCAACTGTGACTGGCATAGGAGGTCAAATAGCAACAGGTAGCTTGGTTTCCATCAACTTTTGACAATATTGCAGTGGAAACAGACGAGGGATGGTGTAAAAGAGTCTAGAAACCTTATACATTTTGAAACTTTTTCATCTTCAGTATTTTGATCAGTGCAAACAGTTTTAATCAAAGTTTTATAATAAATCCTTGCTGAAACCACAATGCTGAATTTGAAACAGTGTTTCCACTACTACTGGTGCGCCATCGAGTAATGACTTTTAGCCAGGCTTTGATGTAATGTACTGTGGTAAAACTACAGCCAAGAACATCTCAGTTACCTAGGGTTTCTGATGTTTGATGCTACTGCTAACTGCTGTAAGAAAAATACAGGCTACAAGATTCTGATCAATTTGAAGAAATGGCTAATGTGCAAACTGTAGTTTACAGATGAAAGGTCATTTTTTACATTTTTAATTCAATGACCAGCACCATCTCCAGCACAAAGTTGTCTTCTCTGTCAGCACAAATGAACTAAGGTGAATGTTTTTCGCTTTTGTAATAAAAGTTGTTGTCAGTTGGACTTTCGGCCTCAAGGCTTTGCAAAGATTTGTGTATCTTTTGGATGGGAACCAGGATGGCCTTTATAGTGACAGAGGAAAAACATAAAGTTTAGATTAAGAGATCCCATAGTGGAGTCTGTTTATTGGCCCCCAGCTCACGCCCTTTATGGCTACAGAGAAATGTCAAGTATGCTTCAGAGGAGGCTTGGTGGTTGATCAGTAACATGACCACAAAAAACCTCCACATTCACACACAAGAGAAACTTTAATTTTTGAAACCTCTGATCTAGGGAATTATATATTAGAGTGCTGCTCATTGTGTGTTGCTCACATCTGAATAACCAAAAACTTGTCAGTGCCAACTTCAACTTGTTATAATGAGTGAGAAAGTCTGTTTATGCATTGATTTGCTGATGGGAAGCCAGATGCCCCTCCTCATGGAATCTAACACTAAAATGATTGTTGTATGACCAGTTCTTATTAGAAGTAATTTGATAAATATACCGTAGTTTGTCAGGAGCAGAGGGTGATTACCGTGCTGAAGGTTTTGACTTATTGTGCATGATTTGGGTTGACGGGGGAGTGCAGAGTAGAAACCTACCCAGACACGGGTTGGACACACAGACTCTTAAAATTGCTTTGACCAAAGTAGGGAGTCCTTTGTAAACATTTATATTGTTACAAAATTTGGTCACGAATCACATGATATTCTCATACATGATGGAATAGGGGTTTTCCTTGCATCCGCCTTTGTTTTTGGAGATACCATCAGTGCCGTGAGCAAACAGACCCACCGGGCTGCGAGCAGAGGAGCTGTAGATTACAGAGCTGTCAGACCTGCCACTGGAAGGACCAATTAGAGCGGGACATGTCTCACTAATGGTCTCCTGACCCACACGCACCCATACATGCACACACTCTTTTAAACAAAACTGAAATCCTACTTTACCCTCCTGAACCCTTCTAACACTGTACAACAATATCTCACAGCAGCTTGATAGTTGATAGTTTAAAAACATATATACATCATTGCTCGTAATTTCGATGTCTTCTGCAACACATTTTTCGCACGATAAGTCCAAGATGGCGGAATGGCTGTGTGGCAAGCCTCACTGCACGGATGTAGAGTAGTCTAATCCTCCAGACAGATTCTTCTGACCAAGATTTGTGGCTCAAGTTCCGACAGGTCGTCAAAGGATGGGTCAAATGACGGGGCCACATTTCTCGACAAATACAAATGTAAAATGCAAGTTGAGTTTTACCAAGAAAGGCAAAAATAAAGGAAGCACTACAGTAGATGGGATTTTAAAAGGATTCCCAAATGTAAATAAACGAAACAAACTGAGTCTAAATAGCAGAAGTGAAATAAAACATTTCTACTATGACTATTCTGAACTTATCCACATGTTACTTAAAGCTGGTTTGATTCATACTGTTAAAAGTATTCCCAGTTCATTTGAGTGGAGTTTCCTTGTCTGTATTTTACAGTGCACTGCCTGCTCAGCGCGCTGTGCCCGTCGGCCTGATCGTCTCCTGTCGTGGATCTGCACAGGCATGCTCCGCCGCAAAGCCCTGACAGCCAGGTAGCCGCTCCGACACTTCCACACTTTCCCAGGATCTCCCAGCTATTAATACACACAGGGCCGGTTGTGTGGGGCTCAGTAAGAGGCCTGTGGTGGGCGTATAGGCACATGTAGTAGCGCTCGCAGACAGTAGGCTCATTGTGATTGGTTGGTGTCCCTCAAGGCGCTGGAATCTGGCACATTGTCTTTGTCGGAAACTCAAACCATTTACAACTCTGGGCTTGTTTTGATCCTTTCAGAAAGTTCCATTTCCTGTGGTGTGATGGGAGGAGAAGGAAACGCCTCATTATGGACTTAGTGCCAAATTGAAGACTGGACTTGAAGGTCAGTGGCACTGGCAGCCTGACCGACCGCAGCAGTTTCCTTTTTACAAGACAACCATGCTCGGAAAGGTGACTGATAAGACAGAGGGCTTTTGTATGTGGGGTTTGTTATGTAACAGAAAGGAGTCGTGCGAAATGAGTCATAGTCGTGAACACAGTTTTCACAACGTGTTTTTATAGCTATTTGAAAACGGTGCAATAATGCTTAAAAATCACAGTCCAGTGTGAGTTCAGTCCGATATGTTGTCGCTTCATTTTTGTGGAATACCATTTTAGGGTTTTGAAACAAAGGAATAATGTAAAGAGTTGTAACTCTTGGGTAACTGCAAATGGTGAGAATGTATTTATAAGTGCAACTTTTCGGGGACCAGGCCTTCATCAAGAAATGAGTGGCCGTCAAGTATTAAAAACATAATTAGATTATTTTATTTTTTTAAGTCCCAATGGAAAAAAATGAATGGGAAATTTACTTTGGGGACTGGCTAGCTCCATAGATAATAGGTTACACTTGATTCTCTCATGATCCTTCACTCTAGTTCTGCGACTGCATGGGAATTTGTAACAGTCATTGCACATTCTTGTTATTATAGAATATTGCAAGGTAAAATCATAATCATTAAACACTAATTTTGGCTTCAAGTCAGCACAATCATACTCCGTTGGATTTTTCTCCCCAGTTTGTTTGGCCATGACTTCAAATTAGCTTCTTTATAACTGGACCATATGGAAATTGCTTTTTAAACAAGCGGTCTCTTCTGTGCTTCTTTTTTATTTTTATTTTAACGTTATGCACCATCACTGTAAAAATATTACATCTGTCAGTCTTAATAATTCATTCTGGCCTGTACCACTGTCTGTCTCTGTCCAGACATGTATTTTGAATATGAAGTAACGTCTGCTGGACTCGCATCATGACCACAGCTGACGCACATTATATGGACAGTTCATCGGGGAACAGGAGCAAGTCTGAAGAGTAAAGAGTGTACTATTCATTATTTAGAGAAAAAACAACAACAACATATTTCTGTATTTGAATGTGGGCCCATATATGTAAAAGGTAATAAAGATAATTGGCTATTAGTCCATAAAAATAGGATATTGTCAGAGCAAAGGTGAAACGACAACAGCTCAGGTTCAGGCATTGTCTTTATGATGCCCTTTTCAGACTCCTCCACTATTAGATGCTCAAAGTCACTAAACAATTGTATCCATTATTGCTCCACACTCCACCCATTCACACACAACACCCATAATCACTGAGCCACTGGCAGCCAATATTTCTGTTCTTTCTTCACTTTTGGCTCGGATTCATGGTAAAACATGCAGTGATCTTATAAGATTACAGTCCCTCTGGGGTCTAGGCAGAGTATTAAGACCTCTATTATTGAGAACAGTACAGAAGGATTGACATGTCTAAAGATTCTTATTTACTGAGTCACAATCTTGTTTACTAGAGTGGCCGAAGCATGTGAATTCAGATACTTATATATATGACAGACACTTGTTCAATGTTGAAAGTCTAGGGTAAACACAGCCTTGACTGACAGTTGGATCGCTTGCGTGTTTCGGCGTCTGTGTGCTAGTTTACACGGCGCCTTTAGCAGTTGGAGCCTTCACAATGGCCTTGTAACAGATACTGAGCTCTTTGACAGCGACAGAGAGCGGCCTGTGTCTATAGCGTGTGACACACAGCGCTCTCCCTGCAGCAGCCGCCTCTACGCTCCGGCGTCAGGACTCCAGCCATGTGAAAAGCTCATCTGTGTTCTCCCGATGGTGCACGGCGTCTTTGTGTGAGAAAACAAATCTGTCCGAAAATGTTCAAAGAAAGCACACTTGTAGCAAACTATTCACAATCTACAGCCATCTTTTCACACGTTCACATCCTCGCCAAAAAGCGCGCTGTTTTCACACGCGTTTTTGCAGCACATTGTTTAAATAAATATCTCCAGACCAGAGCATGTTGCGGTTTATTTGCCCAAGTGTCAGATTGCAGCGTGTGTACACATCCTCCGCGGGCCTGTCATGTTGGCGACGTGTTAGGTTGTGAAGAGCAGAGGTAGCATGCTAACCTTCAACCTTAGAGCTCGGAGCAGGTCCCCGGAGGTCGCTCTGCATTATACATGTGTTTCTGAGGTTTCAGTCAGGGTGTGCGGAAGGTTTTGTGAGGTTAAATTGACTATAAGAAGATAGCGCAGATGGAAGGAAGTACATATAGTATTTCTAGTAATACTGTAAGATATAAATGTGTGATAGCAGAAGTAGTGTTAGGTGTGACTGAGTGTAGTTTGTCAGCAGTTACATGTTGTTCTTCTTCAGAACGTGCTGCATTGGTTCAACACAAAGTTCTTTAATTTAAAGTCTAGATAGGACATGGCCATTAATACATTGGAACGAAAGGCAATTCTGGCGGCCATATTGTGATTGGCCTCATGACTGTTTTCTAAATACTGAGTAAGCTTGTGTCTACTGTAGCAAGAAAATAAAGTTTTGCATTTTTTTATTAGACAGTAGCACAGACTTTTTATCATTATATCGCCAAAATGTACGTAAACATGTATATTTACATTTGTTTCATACTATTTAACGCTGTATTATAGGACTGTATATATTTACACATATGTACATGCATTTGATCTTTTTACAATTGTATTACATAACATTAAACCGAAGGAAAGAAAATGGTAGATAGAAATTGCTAGGGTAAACACAATAGCAATTAAACAATCATTTAATTTGTATGAGCAGAAACTTCTGAAAGAAGAAAATTGACAGAATTTGACCAATATTTAGCTAGTGAACTTAAGAGTGAAAACACTAACTGTAGAAAGACTGGTGAAAAAGTGCAAAGACGAAACACCTAGACTTACAGTACCAGCAATACAACAAATCAAAAACAATTACCTTATCTCAAATTACGATGTTTTATCACAGCGGCACAATGGTACAGTGGTTAGCACTCGTGCTTCACAGCTAGAAGATCTCGGGTTCGATCCCTGGCCGGACGGGGCCTTTCTGTGTGGACTTTGCATGTTCTCCTCATGACTGCGTAGATTTCCCATGGGTACTCCGGTTTCCCCTACCAAAACATGTACAATAGGCCAGAATGAATGTAGTGAGCGAGTGTTGGTGGCAGTTGGAGGGTAGATGGCGCAGACTGGTTGCCTCGCTTCCGTCAGTCTACCCCAGGGCAGCTGTGGCTACAACAGTAGCTTACCACCACTGGAATGACTGAATAATGACTACAGTGTAATGCTTTGAGAAACTTGGTAACACAGGGCCATTATTATCAACAATTTTAAAATAAATTTTATATGACTTGCTATTAGCATCACAAGATGGCTGCCATGTCCTTTCTAGAGTTTTATTAAAGATCTTTAGGTTAAAAATTTCCGTATCATAGAAATGAAAGGCTATATATCTAATTGTTTGTAGTGTAATGAAATTAATTTTATCCTTAAAGGAACAGGCCACCGTTTTTACATACTGAGATACTGTATGTTCTTACCTGAGCTTAGACGAGTTAATACGTACCTGTCTGGTCTTTGTGCGGGCCCTCAGTCATGCGAAAAGACCAAAGATGTTGTTAGCATTTGGCCTCTCCCAGTATATTCCTATGGCTCCAAACGGGGTGAAGTAAGAAGCGACCAAGCTCTTCCACGGGCACAAAGACCAGACAGGTACGTATCAAGGCAAGGCAAGATTATTTGTAGAGCACAATTCATACACAAGGCAATTCAAAGTGCTTCACAGTTGCATAAAATTACAAGAAAACAGATCAAATCAATCAATAAAACATCAACATAAAAATTAATTAATTATAGTAAAAGGCAAGAGTGCAGATAAAATACTTTCAGTTTTCATATTCACGGGTAAAAAGAGCTGTTTTCAGCCTGGATTTGAACATTGTCAGAGTTGAGGCCTGTCTCATATCCTCATGAAGACTGTTCCAGATTTTAGCTGCATGAAACTGAAACGCAGCCTCACCGTGTTTAGTCCTGAGTCTGGGAACCACCAGGAGACCCCTCCCTGAAGTTCTCAGGGCCCGAGATGGTTCATACGGCTCTAACATGTCAGAGATGAACTTTGGTGCTAAACCATGAAAAGACTTGTACACAAGCAGAGCTGTTTTAAATTCTATTCTCTGAGTGACAGGAAGCCAGTGCGTCTAAGCTCAGGTAAGAACATATCTCAGTATGGAAAAACGGTGGCCTGTTCCTTTAAGTATTATAAAAGCAAATTTTGAAAGAAAAAAAAACAACCCTTTTAAAAACTATATATATTATTGTGATCTACAGGCTAGTTATCATTGCTTACATTTGCGTGACAGTATTGCATAATAAACATGCTTATAAACTCTTCCTTTTGAAGAGTTAGTAATGTGTTAGGAAAGTTAGTAATGAGTTTGGACACAACAAACACTTTTTGATTGAACTGTTAACTGCTGATGTTTCCTCGGCGCCTAATGTGTTGGGATCCATGTTAGTGATTGGTCGTAGCATTGCTTTATTTAGACCAATTGTTTATTTGACCAATCGTGCATTTAAAACCAAATGCTTGCTTTGAAATGTGTAGCCATAATGAAAGTGCACTTAGTTGAAACGCCTAACTCCTGAGCATGTCCTGCAAGGTTCTATAGTTTAACAACAACCCAAATAAAATCGGACACTAGTAACTGCCTGGGGTCTAAAGGAATCCAATGCAGCCAAAACCTGTGTGTGACAGGGCTATAAGCGCCACATACAGCTGGTCCCAACACAGAGAAAGAGAGAGAGAGAACTTTGAGTGACTGAGAGTTTTCATAAACACGAAGTAAGAAGGACTAAACACGAGTCCTGCACAGCCTCAGACAGACTGACTGACTCTACACTGGCTACATTTAAATTATACAATTTAATTTCAATGTAGGCGGATAAAGATACGTTCACACAAATAACACTGTGATATCAGTTAAAGGTCCTATATCATGCAAAATCGACTTTTTGGAGTTTTTAACCATGTTGTTATGCTATTTCCTTCTCAAAAACACCCCCAGAGCGGTTTTTGGCTTTATTCACGCAGTTCTAAGCAATCCTCCTGAATCCTGCTCTCTGAGCTGCTGCTCCGCCCTCTCCTGGAAAACGACTGAATTGTCACACTCTGACGTAAAATACGTCAGAGTGTGACAACTCGGGAAGTGCTCGACGTCTGTAATGTAATTGGCCTTACGGCCTGATTTAAATTTATAAAACAGCTTTTTCATTAAAAAAGGTAGTCCCCGACGCGGAGAATAAACAAACGCACCCCCGGAGGATCCGAACAGAAGTCTTGTTTGTGAATACGGAGCGCTTTCTAACCAACTCTGGACACCGCCTGTTCTTTTTTCTTACCGAACGATATTGTCATGGATGCGCGTTTGGCTACGAAAGGAACAGGACTAGTCAACCTTCCTAAAGAAGAGTGCACTCGCCAGAAGTTGGAATTTCTTTAAGGGATTTAGCTACTATATCAACCAACCTGATGGATGCTTGGTGAACCTTGGCCAGAATCAAAGTGGATTAACTTTTATAACCAACGAGAGTGCCATAACGTAAACACCCGATGATGGGGAGGGCAGGCTGAGCGGTAAGTCAATCAAAACGCGTGTTAGCGTGTGTGTTAGCCATTTATGAAACTGTGTTGCACATGTCAACTCCTTATAACTGCATTATGTGAAGTAACTTCACTTTTTGCAGCGATATTTATATTTATAATACTGTAAATGTGGAATGAGGGAGAGAGGGGCGGAGTTAACTGAATCCAAGCGTCTTGTCTTCCGGGTTTGGAAAATACCCACAGAAAATACGTATATTTCTCTCTAAAATGCGACGAGACAGTCTTAATTAATATAACAGCCTATTATACTAAGAGACCTCCCTTCTCAGGCTCTTTACGGCGGCCTGACGTGCCACTTCACACGACCATTGACGGCACCTGCCTGCTCACGCCACACACTTTCTGCTATACGTTTTTCCAGTATCTATGGGAAAGTTCAAAGCATCTATTTTTTTACTATAGTCTCTTTGATGAAACATCTGCATTGACTTATGCGTTATGATGTCCTGCGCAATGAGAGTTGATTTAACTCCACAGCGCTGTTTCAGTGTCACACTGTAGGTGCCTTACCGCCTCTATGAAATGCAAAATGCAAAAACTTACGACTCAAAATAAACTCTTATTATCCGTAGTACAAGCTTGGATTGTTCTTTTTACACTCTAAGATATATCTTGGCATACTGTATACTCACTCTGTTTTTCGCGTAGACCTCTCAGGTGAAGAAAAACAGACCCTGAAATACAGTTTCCTACACTCTATTGTGTGGATAAAGCATAGGAAAGTTGATATTCTTCAAGGAACAAGGACCGGAAGCAGACTAAAGTCTAACAAATTTAACTCGAAACCAGGTACTGCGTTTTGTGGATTTATTAAAGATATTACAGAATAAACAAACTCAGTGGTTACAACCCGTCCGAGAGAGCAGCTTCTCTCGCTTTCAACACATGTCCTTTTATAAGGAGGTATAATGTCCAACACTCGTGACCATTTCTAATCAATCAAAAACGTGGCCCATGTTCAAAACATAGGATTCATTGTTGTCTATTCCACACCTGGCATGTGATCTAGGCATGTGATATAAGCATGTGGAGTGACCATCACGAGACATCATCTTGGACAAAACATCTTTCTTCAACACGATCGCACCACCAACAGAAACTTATATTACAAACTATAAATTCTAAGATGAAAACAATTTAACTTTGTGAGTACATAATAGTCAGTACATAATAACACAAATGATTAAACAATCGTCATTCTGCATCTACTGCTGTCCATGTTAGGCCTGCGTTTATGCACATCCCATATTTAAAATTTTAATTTTAATTGACTTTAATTAACTTTAAATTCTGATGTCTTACAACTCCATAGTGATAGAGGTACAATATATCATATAAATGCCTATAGTTTACTTTGGAATGGCTAAAATAGCAGGATACAGATCCTTTAAGATCAGCTTTGTTACAGTTTACAAAGCTACAAAATTCAGCGTTACTGTTTTTGCTTCTGGTATGATTAAATGTTGACTCAACAATCATATTATTTGAATAAAATGTACTGGAAATTTAGTGTGTACAAGATAAGACAGCATACTGTACAACCAAAACTTCTTACGAGGCGACTATGACAAATCAAAGTCAATCAGTTGAGTGAAGTGACTATCTTGTCACAACAACATTACATTGTTGTTTTCAGTTTGCCTTTTCCTTCTTTGAGTTAAATCTTTGCTGGGCTCTTGTAACATTTAGCACTGGGCCGAGAGACAGAGGAAAGGTCAGGACTTCCTCAAAGACAGTTCCTGACACCGTTTCCCACTCTTCATTGATGCTCATACACAGGGGTTTTTCTTCTCATTCTCTGTCACCTTTGCATTGTTCTCCTCTTCGGGTTTCCCCACTATAGCAGGCATTTGTGGACATCATTGTAGGCACCGTGTGAAATTTACATGCTTATTAATTATGTCATCATGCATAAAGACTTTTGGTAAATCCCCTCTATTGACCCAAGATCAAAACATTCACTTTTTTTTTTTTTTTTACTATTATCTGGTTGTCAAAGTTCAATATGGAAGCCAATTGCTGGTTATACACATGGTAGAAATGAAAAATATGTTCCAGACCTGAACTTCACTATGACATTCATTCCACACAGCCTTGTCCCCATGTAAAATATATATGTGTTTGTTTTATGTTGCCAGTAATCAAAAGAAAAGCAAAAGTGAAAGTCCTGTTTGTAGCATAATTGAAGTTGATGGTAAACCTCCAGAGCAATGTGATACCTCAAACTGAAAGTCACACGTGGTGATCTGCTGCTGCTTTTGGCGCTTCACAAATTACCTACAACTTTATCTGAAACGAACAGAGCTGATCAGTGATTCAGTCAGAAAACATGGGAGCTAAGGTTAATGGTATGTATTGTATGGAAAGAAAAAAATTACTTGGTTACTTGGTTAAATTACTTTGCCCGACATACCCCCCCTCCCTTTGGCTACAAACCAAAGGTCACACGCGCTAATATTTTGTTGGACCACGTTTAGCTTTTATTACAGCACGCATTCACTGTTTTAATAAGCCTTTTTCTTTCTTTTTTTTATCATGCTGCTTATTGCTATTATCCCTATATTGAATTTGACCCCAACATTAGTTTTATGCTAGCTGACTTGAGTTCAATCTATTTGGTCAGTCAGTGAGATATTAGGGTTGATTTGTTGTACTATATAAGCAGACTACTTTTATTACCACTTCATCAGTACTGTAACATATTCCTGGCTTTTCTTCGCTGATCTTACAGTAAATGTATTGATTTGTACATATGAGGTGTTTCCAGTAAGTTCCAGGTCACGCTGAGGTTTGAGCGAGGGGGAGATTTGCCTTGTCATGCTGATATTCGATCCACTCCTCTCCCCCTCTCTCCGTATGGGGTCCGTCCATTCCCGCTGTGGAGAATCCCGTCTATTTCCAGTTGACCTGCTCTGACAGCTAGTTATAGCCTGGTTATGTGACTGACTGAGGGTAGGACTGTGGGTTATGAAACAAGAGTGTGGGGTTTCCTATAGGGAAGCTCCCCATGGTGACATCTGTGACCATCATTCTATGAAACCATTCCTTTCAAGCATAACTGTTAACATTCTGGCTGTTATTAGTGGTCATTGTTCAATTAAGTTAAGTTTGTTTGCCTTTGTTATCTAAGACTATAGCTATTCCGCTTAAAGGGGGGTATTATGTAAAATCGAGTTTTTCAAGCTTTATATCATGTTATTATGTCATTCCCTCATTAAACACATGCCTGGAGTGTTGCCTTGGCTCATTCACATATTTTTGAGTAATCAGTAAAAACTTTGACGGCAGCCATTTTAGGTGTAGCTATGCCTCAGTCCTCCTAGGAACGCCCCCACCTCCTGGAGACGCCTCTGGACCTTTTGTCACCAGCCAAGCCACCAACCACTGCTCCTCAGCTCAGCAGAGCCCCCTCCCCGCACAGTGTTGTTGTTTAGATGCCACAGCAGTGTGCTGAAGGGGGCGTGTCGGAAAGCTTCTTAAAGAGACAGAGGCCTATTTCAAGACGTTCAGTACAGCCATTTTGAGAGAGCAATTTTATTCAAGGCAGTTATTTTAATTTACTGCATATACAGACCAACAGAAGGTTACGTCATCATTGTAGTATGCTATAGACTGGTGCTATGTGATTGAAAAAAGCATAATACCCCCTCTTTAAGGCTTCAGGAGAGTGTTATGTCTGGTGTTAATTCATTCCTAATTTGTCATCGCTCTCTTGCAATAAACTGAAACATGGTGTATTTTGAGGCCCTTCAACCGTGTAAGAATCCATTATTATTCATTTTCATTATATTCAATTCAACTTTACACATTCAACATGACAAACGGCACTTTCTGTTCTGCTTTGGTCCCGTACCACTCAGAAAATGTTCAATATGTCCCTTCTATTGCATGTATTCCCCTGAGAACGAGATTCTAAACCTCTATCTTCATCAAAATTAATTACACAAAAATGTAATTCTGTCTATTGTAACCTCATAGATGTGGACTTCACTCCCTTCGTCATCAAGCCATTTCTCACTCAAACTGCTTTTATTGTAAATTGCTACCTAACAAACTACCTAGTCAGGAAAGCTGAATGTGGAGGAAATAATCTGTTCTGCCGGTGTAAACCTTGTACACGGGAGGGCAGAGACTTTACCCCAGATACAGGGGGGTTTCTGGAGAGGTGGGCAGTGGTGATAACTCAGGCTTAGTATTTATGAGTGAGCAGATGCTATTGAAAGGGAGAGAGAAGGAGGAGGGATGGAGCTTGTGCAGAATCACATGGCCATCGGGAGATCCCTAAGCCGGTCACATGACTGACTGGAAATGCAGCTCGTCGCCCCTGACAACACTTCCCAGAAATGACGTTGCTGTTGCCGTGGCTGCTCCCTACTTCCTAAAACCAATGATACAGCAGCAGGGAGCGGGAAGTGCTTATGGAGCGATAATGTGATGGGAGTGCAGTACTGCTTCACATCTTTGTAAAACATTAATCTGATACTGAGACTGTTAAGACTTAAATTGATTTATATTTATGTCAAATATGAGACTTATCTAATTAAATCAACATTATTATGATCAATAGTATAAAAAGTTAACATTGTGAGTTCTGTAGATGAGTAATACATCCCATAATTAATTAACAGAACTGGTATGACTGATTGAAATACCAATGTCGTCATTGTTATTGTTATTTCTCTGTAGACACTAACTATTTGTTTTGCATCCCCTTCCCTTTCCCTTTAAGTGCACACTAAGCACTTTCTGGCCAACATTGTAAAAAAGAATTTGTTCTTAATGTTTTGCCTGATAAAGGAAATCAATAATTGTCTTCATGACTTCAAGATCTTTCAAGCCATCAAAACACATGGTTCATCTGTAACAATATTTAATATTTGGGTCTGGACATTTCCATTCATTTGCTAAATGTTTAGTGTTCAACCCAAAGGTGCATGTATTTTAAAAGTTAACTCATTGACTGAACCAGAAACTTTCCCTCTGCCTGTGTTGGACTTTTCACCCTGTTGTCCCTCAGAACTCTTCCTAATAATCTGTAACTACCATACTATACAGTACACTCTGATTGTCTCTTCTTTGTTTTAAAGTTTTCACACTATGTTTAGATCCGGTTTGGTTTTTGTGTGGTCCACAAAAGTGACAAATCTAATGCAAAACAACTTGAACATCAGAAACACTTGAATGTGGAAGTGCTGCCTTCTCAATTTTAGTTCCTGCTAAGCCTACAGCATCAGTGATGCCCTGATGCATTGTGGGAGTGTGACCAAACACACTCTTTGCAGACATCAGTGATGGACTTTATGACCCTGTCCAGTTCACGCTGCTTCAGGCATCGTACAGAGAGGTGAAACCTGCAGAAGCGTGAAAAGACATGACATAGTTTCCATGCTCGATCCATGGTTTGTTTCCCGGGAGAACGAGCGCGTGTGAGGTTCACCCTCCTCTGTTTGCTTTGGTTCCGGGTGAGCTGCATGCTGGGATCTGTGGTTTGTGGTCTGTGTTTTTAGCCGCAAAAGTCTCATGTCAATCATATTTGAGAAATACTAAAAATGGTCAGAACAATCTTTTTGTAGCTTCTATCGTTGTAGTTTCTTCTTGGTCGTCATAATAAATCTCCTGCCTCTTGTGTGTGCAGTGATTCAAACATTAGTTTTCAAAGGTTTTACTTCTTCCTGCCACAAACCTCTTTACTTAGAATGCGTTAAACTGTTTGCCTGTCAAAGTGTTGTTACTGAGTCAAACATGAAGGTTATAGGTTTAGTAAACGATTAGTTTGTGATCAGCTCTATATCGGCTCTCAAACTGTGGTGGGTGAATCAATGCTATATCGGCTGCTTCAGTAGGTAACATTTGGTTAGTTTTAAGTTTTATTCATGTTCTTACTCATTTGCATTTGAAGAAAATTCACCTCACACACACACTGCAAAACCAGTTTCAGTTCCTTTTAAAGTCTCTGCGTCAGGTCTGAGCCTCAGGTCCTTGATCTCGGTCAGGAACTGGTCTTGGTTTGTGTGGTCTTGACTACAACAACAAAGTCCCATTAGTCGACAGCTTTTATTACCCATGTTATTCAAATCACCTCTGTGTCCAACGAAGACACTGCGATGCTGATATGTTTACGACTTTACGTGTAGCTTTAGCTGGTTCAGACCACCCACTCCTGTGTCACAGCATCAGAAATCCAAACAGCCTCTGAACCACTCAGCCTTGTCAGTGTTATGCCTAATGGACTTCAAAATGAGACCAAATATCAAGAAACAAACAAACTTTTGCCTTTTAACTTGGGGTTTAAGCAGATTGTGATGACTGTTGGGATCACCGTTTGTTGCTGTTTGGTCTGCGTTTATAATAGGCATAATGGGCATGATGCAGAATAATATGACAACCAATGTTAAGTTAAGATTTAAGTTTATTCCAGAGTGCAGTCATCCTCCTTTGAGTCCTTTTGTCATTTGAGCAGCTCATCCACTGCCCTGTGGTCTAACTCATGCAACACTGAGAGCCATGGACAATAGTAGAATAAATTATTCAGGGTATTGCCTTAAATGCAGCTTGCGGTGATAAATCCTTTTTAAACATTTACTCTTTGCACTCATGACCCTTTTTCATTTGGTCACAGTGACCCAGTGTGCATTGCTCTGAGGCCAACCAGACAGATAGATTTATAGTGTTTCATTTGAGGAGAGGCCACATTCACTCATGGCCAATTTAACTCTTCTTTTGATGCTTCTCAACATAAGCATTTCATAGTAAGATACCCACACTTATTATTCTGTTTCTGTTAGTGTTGAACGTCTGGATCTTCTGTTTTATTGATCTTGCAGCTGAAGGTGATGTCAGTGATAATGCGCTCTGTACCGTATAGTGCAGTGTCAGTGGGATGTTTAGGCCTTTAGCAGTGATCTCATACTACAGCAGGTGAGTCATCAGTGATTCTGACCGCTTTTACCGTAACATGCTCACATCATCCCTTTCCTCCTTTGACCATTTCTCTGTCCTTGATGATTTATATATTAGTTTAGATCCCATTTATTTTGGCAGGAGTAGATCCAGTGAGAAAGTCACATGGTGATCTGGTCATGTGTCATGCCCTTGCTGTCTCTGCCATCATAGCGAAGAAGGCAAGCACATTTCTGCACTTTGCTCTTCTCATTGTAAGTATTCCAGACAAAGCGGCGTTCTTTACTCAACGGTTATTATACAACTCTTGGATCAAAGTCATTCTTAGAAATAACGTTTGATCGGGACAGAGAAGTGCAGCCTCGTGAGCTCGTGAAGTCAGAAAAAAACAAATAGAGATCAGTATTTTCCCAATCAGTCTGTCTTGGTCTCATGATTCTGTTTCTGTGAACTGATAAAAGGCCAAATATTACTGTAGCTGTTTTTCCCCCCATTCCCACAAACAAACAAACAGCATAATAGACTGCAGTATTTGTGTGGGGATTTGACACTACTTTTTTTTTTTTTTTTTTTTTTTTTATCCCGAGAGCTACAAAATGACAAAAATGTAGAGAGATGTTTATGCTTTGTGGACACTTGGGTAGATATCCGACTTATAGGAGGAGGTTGCACTAAGAGTTTGATTCGACACAATAAAGTAATCCAATAAGTGTTTCCTCTTCTCTCCAATGTTTGATCATTTGAGGCAAGCCAGCTTTCCGTTCATTTTTGTTGTGCTATTTTAAAACGGTAAGTGGACGCGCTCAACGCCCATATTTCAGCGACTGTTAGAATTGCGCCAACTGCTCCGCATTGAGCTCACCTGCCACACCTGGGTTTCCATCTGTCCTCATACAAAGGTGAACATGCACAGTGACAAGCGTTCACTGTGGCTCTGAAAGCAGACTTTGTAAACGCTGGATTAGTCACTCTTTGACTGCTGCATTGGATTTACTCTTAAACTGTTACTAATCTTAGCGCATAATACCTACAATTACAACTCCTTTTTGTAGCTTTGATTGTTCTTTAGAGCCAGTTTTACTTGTGTTACCTGAGTTGGGATTGAATATTTAAGTCAGGTTTAGTCCTTACTCCTGCATTATATTAGTTTTGTCATGTATAGAGTTAAAGTGCATATGACAGGTTTTAATGCTTTTGAAAATATGACTTATTTAGAAGGATAACACCAGTTGCAAGTTCATCAGTTGCACAATTATCATTTTATTTCAGTAAAGCAGCAATTTTAATGAATCTTTGACTTTTAAAGCTACGCACAGGAAGTGACATAGATAAAGGTAACGTTCAGTCATATCAGTTTGACTTAACGTGGTTGTCACGGCAACAAGTTAAAATTGTTTGCCTTCAACTATGTCACTTCCTGTCGGTGTCCAATAAGGAAGTGAAACTATAGACATCACAAAAATGGCCAAACTAAAGAAAGCTGGGTACAATCTTTAGGAAAATCTTAAATATAATCGTGTTATCTATGTTTTAGCAAAAAAATGCACTTTAAAGAGGGGGTATTATGCTTTTTTCAATCACATACTGTAGCACCAGTCTATAGCATACTACAATGATGACGTAACCTTCTGTTGGTCTGTATATGCAGTAAATTAAAATAACTGCCTTGAATAAAATTGCTCTCTCAAAATGGCTGTACTGAACGTCTTGAAATAGGCCTCTGTCTCTTTAAGAAGCTTTCCGACACGCCCCCTTCAGCACACTGCTGTGGCATTTAAACAACAACACTGTGCAGGGAGGGGGCTCTGCTGAGCTGAGGAGCAGTGGTTGGTGGCTTGGCTGGTGACGAAAGGTCCAGAGGCGTCTCCAGGAGGTGGGGGCGTTCCTAGGAGGACTGAGGCATAGCTACACCTAAAATGGCTGCCGTCTAAGTTTTTACTGATTACTCAAAAATATGTGAATGAGCCAAGGCAACACTCCAGGCATGTGTTTAATGAGGGAATGACATAATAACATGATATAATGCTTGAAAAAGTCGATTTTACATAATAACCCCCCTTTAAGTCCTAGATTGATCCAGTAACTTCCCTTTTATATTCAATAATGTTCGTTTTGAAACGTGATGGTGCTTCATCTCATCTGGCTGCCAATACCTTTATCTGCTTGAAGAGCCACTCACCTGAACTACAGTGCCTCTCATTGCTCTCATGAGATTTTGTTGGACCACCTTTAGCTTTTGATTATGGCTGTGACATTGTTTGGTCATATATTGTCATAACCTACCAGCAGCAGATGTTTAAACTCAGATCTCTCTCTTTGTAATTCCTCCCCCATTACTTCCGCTAATAGTGAGTCAGGTCTTGTCCTTTATTCTCAGTCTGCTCCTTCACTGCATTTTCCCCAGTGTCACCCTGAGCTCGATTTGCATCTTCTCCACTATACTTCGTGCCCTCGGCGTCCCGCAGTAAACAGTCGCAGAGCGGGACACTGGGCTGTTTTTTTGTTTTTTCTAATTAGCTAAATGGACTCTGGTCTGCGGCGCTAGACAGAGAAATGACTCAGCACTGGCATAACTGTAGCTTAAATTAATGCCTCCAACTCATTGAACTATATTTTGTGGAATTGCTTGTGCACACTTTGTACCGTTGCTGTTTTGTGTTTGGTTTCTGCTGTAAGGGCTTATTGTGCGGAAAAGGCTTACATTTTCCTTTGCTTTTTTTGTGTGTTGGGGTTTACCTCAGAGCTAAGGGTGCAACCTGACTCTCACGCCCACTGAAGGTGAGGTCTGGCCCGGCCCATCTTTCCAGGGAGGATCCTCAGACGGGACGACAAACACATGGGAATTATCGCTGTTATTACTGCAGATCATTATAGCAGATAATTATAACTATTAGCCGTGTTGTGTCTTTCTGCCGCTCTAGTGTCAATATTATTCCTGTATCGGAGCTGAGAGAGCAATGGCCCCATGGGAAAATACTGCACCGGCTATAGGCTCCACAGGTGCGCGGGAGTGTAAAGAAAACTCCCACTATGTTTAGACAAGCAGTTTGTAAGTCACAGCAGATGTATAAATAAGCATACTTATTTGCATCAAGCTCGGAGTCGGTGTGTTATTCGAGCCACAGCGCTAGACCCGTTGTTCATATTTCAAACATTTCAGAAGAAAATGTTTTAATGTGTTCGGAGGCCAGTGCCAAATTCAAAAGATAATGACATCGACAAGCCTTTTTGCCTCCACTAATCTCTTCCCATTTTTAATAGGGGTTTTACTGCTGCATGCTTGAAGTATACAGGCCTTCCTTACAGTATAACTAGTGTGTAAGCCCAATGTTAACTTAATAACCCACGCCTTAACCGAGTGCATTTTCCCCAGTTCGGCTTTACCCAAATCTTAAAGCGTACAGCCTGTAAGCCAGCGTCACGCCTCATTTTAAAGCAAAGACCTACAAAACTGATATAAACAGATGTTTTTCCTCGCATTGTCCTCACTTTTTTGACATTCTTTTTCATTGCTTTTTTGTCACACATTTGTGTCGCTTTTCAGTTACACTTTTGTGGCTTTTTTGTCAGTTTTTTGTGGCTTTTTTAGTTGCATTATCCTTTTTTTCCCTCACGTTTCCGTTGCATTTTCATCTACGTTTTTGTCTAATTTTTGATGCAATTTTTGACACTTTTTTCAAGAAGCTTTCAGATTGGGGTGATACCAAACTGAAGAAAATCTGCTCGGTTCAGGTGGGGATTAAGAGGTTAAAATATATGAAAACTACCAAATTGTGTGTGTGTATGTTTTTTTTTTTTTATAGCTGTTGAAAAACCTTGAGCAAAGCTTGTGTTGGTATCTGGCGCCCACTGTGATTCTGCAGTTCTACTCTTTCTCTAATTTTGACATTTGTGTTTTCGTCTTCTTTCGGACTGTTATGTTGGACTTTGTTTCGTCCTGTTTTGGACCGGTTTTTCTTGGATGATGTTTGGCATGAGAGGTTTGAGAACTATAGGGCATTTGAGGTTCACCACTTGTTTCGTGTCTTTTCGACAGCGGGAGGATGCGGGAGAGAGAAGCCGGTGTGATGATGTGCAGGATCAAAACAGTGGCCTCCCATGCCCAGGCTTTGGTGTGATAAGTTAACCACTCTACCAACACTCTACCAACACGCACCTCAGTCAAATGTCAAGTTTATTTTTAGTCATAACATTACACCAAAGAAGCTTGTTTTCAGACTCAAGCTTCTACATGCTTTATCAGCTCAGCCACCAGGCACTATAAATAACTCTGGACATAATAGTTTTGAAAAGAGAAACCCCCAGTGCAGTGCTGTGTGTCTGCCATAGCTTTGATATCTAATTCTGAGGGTAACACCATCCTATAAGACTAAGTGCAGCTATAGTCGGTCCATTTAGCTGATATAGCATCACGTTGAGTCTCCAGTGACCTTTAGTACTGACCTTTCCTGTTATGAAAATGTGCTGCGGTTCTGGGCCCAAAGCCACACGTTTGAATGGCCACACAGGCCCCTTCAACTTCTGCTGCTTTCCTGTGCAGCTTTTCGAGCATTGTTTTATCAAATGGACACAGTAAACTTTATTTGAGTAACTTGGTCTTTAGCTCATAATGTAGTTTGTTTGTTTGTTTACTTTTAAAAAGCTGCTTTCTTCAGAACCATTATAGACTCGCTGTAGTAAAAAAAAAAAAAAAATCCACTGAACCTCACAAAACACTGTAAAGATGTCCAAAAGCATCCAGTAAAACAATGTGGAACACAGAAACCACAAATACAGTTCGCAGAAAAAAAAATGCAGCTGTACCAATAGAGAGGGAAGTTTACACGTCCCCATCTCCTATCATTATTCATTTGTGATCTTACTGACAAATCAATAAGCAATCAATAAACAATGACATTCGGTATTACTGCTTGTGGTCACTTTTCCACCAACCACAATACGTCAGTCTACCCAAAACCCTTCCTCTGTTGCTGTACGCACCAACAAACCCCTAACGTTACATACTTTCTTACACTGCGCCGGTCTCGTGTGTGAGTGTTGGATTTGCACCAGCTGATTTCTGCCTATAGAGCCCACAATTTCCAGCCAGTTCACTGTGATTAGGGCTGAACTGGGCCAAATGAAGTGACATGTTTTTCTTTACAATGAAAACATAGCTGTGTTAACACTCTCCGACGGGGCCCGGGAGCGGGGGACCGGGGACCGCATGTTTGAAAACCTGGTCAGCTGTGACAGATACAGCTGGACTTTCCATGTGTGATGTGGTCAGAAAGCAATTTGCTCCTCGACAAAGCGACCCAAGAAAAACACGGCTTTATTAAAACTAAACACATTACTGCATTTCGCCCCAAAGTCAGAAATCCACACTCCGACTCTGGGCTGAAAACATGGATTATTACATATCGAAAGAGGCTTAAAGAGTCAGGTATGTCATTCACATGCTGAGGTGAAGAGGTGGTGCAAGGGAAAGATGTTAGACCTATAATGTGAGCTGCACAGGGCTGGAAATGGTCCATAGGATTATCACATACTGTAAATGCAACAGCTAATCCATGTCAGAGATGTGTCTCAAGTTTATTGCCACACGCTCACATGTGATGACGTACTGTGCTGTAAGAAAACATAAAACCAAATGTGGGTAGAGGCTTGTTGGTACTTATTCTTAGGATTTAATGGTTGAATCAAAATGATATCAAATGCATTAATAAGCTTATGGTTTTGCAGTGAAAGTTCCTGTCTCTCTCTTTTTCATTATAACATGATCTTTTATTATAAAGTTTGTTGCAAGACTGAAAGAAAGCATCATGAATACCCCATCTCATTGGATCTTAAAAGGTTCGCAGGGTTGGGCCTGATAAGTACCCGGATGGGAGATCGTGTGAGAGAATATTATGTAGCTTGTGCAGCTGCGCTTCTGTAAGTGTACCCCAAGAGCCGCACATAATAAACACTGTAGGCCAGTGGTTCCAAACCTTTTTGGTCTCTTGGACCTTTCATGTATCAGGGCTCGAAATTAACTTTTTTCTTGGTAGCGCTTATGCTCCTAATTCTGAAATTTAGGAGCACAGTCAAAAATGTAGGAGCGGAACCAAAAAAAAAACAGGGACGCTTTTAACAGGGATGAAGGAAATTTAAGCATATCACATGCCACTTCCAGCCTTCTGTTGCATTTTAGAAGTATTATTTTAGCTGTTTGCAATGATTCACCAATCTACAAAACTCATTAGGCTAAATTTTAACATTATAAATGGGACACCAGATCGCCCCCAATCCCCGACTTGCTCCGCCCCTGCTTCATCGTCTCCTCTCTCTGCATCTACACTCTCCTCACTCTGTGCTGCGGAGAAAGCTCCATAGATCGCGCTACACGCGGTAAACTCCCTTGCCAGAACCTTAGAAGACGTGTTAAACATTGCGTTTGTGACTTTACGTTTTGTATTTTGCGATTCGCTCTCAGCGCTGCACGAGGGGGCGAGCGGGTTGGATTGAAGTTTGCGCTGCTTCTCCGCCCGACATCGATTCACGCGTCATTTTAGAGATAGTTCCCAGTCCCAATGAGTTTATGAATGATATATATATTCCTCGTTTTCTCATAAAGAGACTACAGTTGCGTAAATACATTGGCTAAATGAAAGCGGGCAGAATGAGAGCGGTGCACAGGCACACGCAGAGAACGCGGGCTGGGCTGGTACAGGTCGGCCCAGCGCGTGTGACTGGGAGGAATGACAGCGGCGCTGAGCCAAAAGAGAGAACAGATCGTACTGTACTATATGCTCTCAAACTATTTTAGAACAGAAAGTTTGCTGTTGCTGACAGGCAGCATTTGTGAAAACAATGACACAAGCGTTTTTAAGGCAGCACGAGAAGGTTTTCTTTTAAGGTGGACCGGAGCATTTGTTTGCAGTCGCAAACATGCGAGTGATTCTATTTTTCGATCGCAAAGGCATAATTTTGGGAGCATATGCGACCAAAATGGTCGCAATTTCGAGCCCTGTGTATACTTTAACTTCTTATCCCCCACCTGAACCGAGCACAGTTTCTCCAGTTCGGCTTTAGACGACTCTAAAACCTTCTTGGAAAAAAAGCGTCAAATAAGCAACAACAACGAGACAGACACAAGGATGAACACGCAACAAAAAAGCGTTGAAAAAGTATAAAAAATATTACGCAAAAAAACCTTAAAGAGGGGGTATTATGCTTTTTTCAATCACATAGCACCAGTCTATAGCATACTACAATGATGACGTAACCTTCTGTTGGTCTGTATATGCAGTAAATTAAAATAACTGCCTTGAATGAAATTGCTCTCTCAAAATGGCTGTACTGAAAGTCTTGAAATAGCCTCTGTCTCTTTAAGAAGCTTTCCGACACGCCCCCTTCAGCACACTGCTGTGGCATCTAAACAACACTACTGTGTGGGGAGGGGGCTCTGCTGAGCTGAGGAGCAGTGGTTGGTGGCTTGGCTGGTGACAAAAGGTCCAGAGGCGTCTCCAGGAGGTGGGGGCGTTCCTAGGAGGACTGAGGCATAGCTACACCTAAAATGGCTGCCGTCTAAGTTTTTACTGATTACTCAAAAATATGTGAATGAGCCAAGGCAACACTCCAGGCATGTGTTTAATGAGGGAATGACATAATAACATGATATAAAGCTTGAAAAAGTCGATTTTACATAATATTCCCCTTTAAGGTGAGGGTTAAGCGGTTAAGGACCCCCTACATTGTGGGTGCAGCCATTTATATCGAAAGCTATCAACTAAAACTCCTGTTTAGTAATAAAATGACAATGTGTTGTGTTCAAATCAAAGCCAAAATACTCTGCCTTTTATTGCAAAGTTTTGGCTTTCCTTTAAAAAGCAATATACTGTACAAATCCTACTTGTTTTTTCTTCTTTTTAAATCTAAAATCATTCCAAGTACCCCCTGCTAAGTGCTGTCCCTGTACCCCTGGTTGGGTAACACTGCGTAACCAGATAAATCCTCATCCATTTCGATCAGTCACTTGCTTCATACATTGTGCATCTCCGGTCATTTTGATTGTGTTTGACAGCGTTTCCATGATCTATTTATTTTTAGGTCAAATCCCGTCTATTTTCAGCTTTTTCATACAATATTGTTGGAGCACTGACTGATTTGCTTCAAAATGGGAATCATGTGAAGTAAATAGCCAGATTTTGATGTGGCCGCTTGTGAGATCAGTTCCAGTTGTTTGAATGGGAGGCTTACCATTTTAGACCAAAGAGGTTTAGCCACAAGAAAGTCCCCTGGAGGAGGGAAGGGGGATTTGTTCAGTGTGTGACGAAAACAACGATCAGCGCTGGTGAAAATAGTTTCTGTAAACACACACAGCTACAAGGAATTTGCATGATATTTCACTGACACTCGGATTAGACAAGAGGCGCGGGTAAGCTTTATGTATAGGAGATAACTGTTACATTATACAGAAGAAGCATTAGCATAGTTAGCGCTAAGCCTAGATTGTTTACGATAATCTTTAAACTGCCACGATGCCCTTTTCTTTTGGCATTTCACAGGGATTAAGATGTTGTACAATAAGCCCCAATTGTTGCTCAAATTAGCTCAAAATGGTGTGTGCTCTTTTTAAAATTTGCAAGTTTGCAGTTCCCTCGGGCTCCAGCCGTAATCTAAGACATTGATTTTGTGTCATTAAACAGCAGTTATCTCCAACTGTGTCTGTCTCGCCTGCCTATATTTACCATCTAATGAACTAAACAAGAGTCCCATTACTTATATAGGACAGGCTTATTAAGCTGTGGGTGCGTTCCCATTGGCACTTCTCTCACTAAATAGAGCAGAGAGTGGTTTCTTCACACTATACGCTTCACTGGATACTGAGTCTCTGTCTAGCCCCTCATTCGCTTTCCCTTCATCATAACTTCTGTTTTATAGGGTTTGTTTCTCAAACTGTGGGACAGGCTTCATTAGTCTTCTTTAACCTCTTATTTTTATTATATATATTTTTTTATTTGAATTGGGACAGTGCACATTAATCAACACGTGTTTTTTCAACATGTACAGTACATGTGCCGAAGTTAGCCATGTAGGCTAATTTTCATCCTTAGTCCCATGGCAGGTTGATGTCAAGACAATCACAAAGACATAAGAAGACAGTGAATGATGAATAACAATATACAGTTAAATAACCATAAAAATCTTAACCTCCCGCCTCAACCAAGCACATTTTCTCCAGCACAGAAAGGCTCCGTCTGACTTAGGAATGATAATTAAGCTTGATAATTTTTGGACACTTGAGCTTGTTTTTCTCTGTTCACTCTTGTTTCTGCTTGTTACAGGCAACTGTGTCTCACTATATAAAATAAATAAACCACAATCAATAAAAATGCCCGGAGTCATGTCTTCACTTTCACAACAGTAATACCGTTGTCCTGCAACATTAAAATGTTGCAGGACAATACCACATTCCCTTTTGCCACAACTATGTGATCATCAGCACTATTAATTGCTCCGTTTCATTCATACTGTATTGGCTTGGCGGTTTTGCTGTGATTGTATCATGTCACTTTTGAATTAAATAAATAAATAAATGAAAATTAATACCTTTACTACACCTTGACACGTAGTTACACGTTGTACTACCTTGTTACACGTTGTTCCCCTTGTTACACTTTGTACTGCCAGGATGTTCCCCCTTACACGTGTAATTACTTTCTTGTTACCCGTACTTACACCTGGAGCGTTACCAATTTATTTAAAAAGATCATTCTCCATAAAAAATCAAACTGCTATTGTCTTTGAAGCGTTTGAAATGATCACACAGGCCTCATACAGTATCTCCACTTCAAATAAGTTGAAATAGGGACATACAAAGAAGCATCAAAAATATACCTCTAAAAATAAATACATGATGCTTAAATGCAGTTGATTGTGATTCATTAATGACAAAGGCCATACTTAACTCGATTACAATTTCCCACAACTAATTTGTACAAAAAGGAACATTTGATACTAACAAGGGAAAGTGCTAAAATGAAAATCCTTTCCGCAGCAACACCATGGAATACAAAGGATTACAAAAACTTTATTCTCTGTCTCAAAACAAACATTTAAAACAAACAAACACAAAATCCAGATCCATCATTAAAAGTGTCTAATGTTATTCCTGTGGCTCCAAATGTGGCATCTGCAGTCTCGGTAAAACTGTCTGTTTCGCCCCATTGCGGCCCCACAAGTGCAACGCGCTTCAGATTGAGTTACTTTTAACGACGTGTTTGTCAAAGTTAGACAAACTCGTGACCTCCAGAAATAACTGCTATAACTTCTGCTGCCAGCTTCATGTTTAATATAGTAGTAATATCAATATCGGGCTTTATTTTGGAAGTAAATGTATAAAAGTAGCTCAGGAGTGTCTGTGAAAAATGATCTGTGGACTTAAAGCAGCGACAAACTGGCTTCATAAGGATTAAGTGGGTGATAAATGGCCCCGGGGGAATATGCTTTTACTTTACTACATTTTTAGAACGTCTTATACTGTTATCTCTGTTGTAAACATCAAGTGTGTTTTATGTCAAATCGACCCATTCTTTGCTCTTATTGGGTCATACTATGAAGCCGGCGGAAGAAATGTAAGCGCTTTTTTCAATTGCCAAATATTTTAGTGCAATCAAACTTTCAATCATAAATCCACCTAACCCTCACCTGAACCCAGCACATTTCCCCCAGTTTGCCATTACCCAAGGCTAAAAGCTCCTTGAAAAAAAGTGTCAAAATAGCAACGAAAATGTGATGAAAATGCAACAAGCAATGAAGAAGTGACAAAAAATGCCACAAAAACGCAACAATAAAGTGACTAAAAAGCAACAAAGACATGACAAAAAAAAGAGATGAAAAGGGGATAAAAAAGTGTTAAAAAAAGAAAAAGGCAACAAAAGACCAACAAAAAACATGCCAAAAAGCGGCAAAAAACGTGAGTTTAAAGTGACAAAAATGCAACAATAAAATGACAAAAACGTGACAAAAAAGAAAAGAAAAATGTGATAAAAGAATGATGATAAAAAAATGAAAGTCGAAAAGTGACGGCAGCATGACAGTAATGCGAGATCAGTTTTTTGATTAATTGATTGGATTTATTTGAGTGATTATTTACATTAACATTATTGCAGTGCAGAAAATAAATAAAGTAACAAAAACTCAAAAGGAGTAGGCCGAAGCAAGAAAGCTTATAAGTGCCTACCCCCAAATTCAAAATTAATGTACATTCCGGATACAGTGATACATCATCTCGTGTTTTCATACAATATAACACTTCACAGTTTTGTTTTGTAGCTTTCAAATGAGGCGTTACTTTGGCCTATAGGCTGTAAGCTTTTAGATTTGGGTAAAGCTCAAGAAAATGCACTTGGTTAAAGCAGTAACTCATGCCCCTAGAGGCCATAAGCATAACTGCAGGTGTCGTAGCATGTTGCAGATTTTTAATCATTAATTAAATTACATTTTTTCGCTCAAACTTGGCTGTAAATACTGCTAAAGTGGCGCTAGCCCACAGTTAGCTTTGCCCGTTAGCTTCTTCGTGATAGCCATTAGTGTGTATTGCGCCTCCGGGTCGGAGCAGGGAAAATTGCAAGCGTGGTTTTCTGGCCGGAGACACTAGGGAGATAAAATACCCCCCAATCATCCCATTAACACTTGTATTACCCCCAGGGGTACTACGAAAAGGATTTATTAAGGTAAACTTAACTTTAAGGTGGGGGTTAAGAGGTTAACTTTAGTTTCACCATTTCACCAGAGATTCTCAAATAACATCGACTGGACTGGGTTGGTTGAGTTGGCGATGTTTTGCTTCCTCTGAAATAAGCACATTTTTTGTTACCATCAAAGCCACTATTTAGCAGCGTTTGAAAAACCTGCCCAACTTCTACCAAAAAACACCCAATGTGCTCTTTCAGCTCTTCTCTGTGGTCTCTCCTTCACCGACAGACAGACCGGATTCTCGTCCCGGAGCCAGCGCCGTCTGCATTCATCTGCGTGGCGACATTTTGGACGAGACTCAAAGGTAGAGCGAGCGGGAGTGAGGGGAAGAGAATTGCTTGGGTGCAAAAAGATGAAGCAGATGTATTTTGTGGGTCTTGCCAAGAGCTGCTGGCGCGGGACAAGAGTGTGTATAAGTGTAATTGAAATGAATGGGTTGGGGGAAGGGGTGTAGTCTCTTTGAATTGCCCTTATAAAGCCGGGATGTGGATATACTGTACTCAGGGTGAAATGCCATATTAAACAAACAGCGTGTGGTGGTGGGACAGTTCTGCGCTCCGTGTGAGGGCTTTAAAGGGCTTTAGGAGCTAAAAAACCGCATGTAAAAATAGGATGCATCAGCGAGCTATACATTGACTGGTCTGCTTCCCCCAACTAAGTCATTTGGTCTGTAACAAAAATTATATTTAACATAGTCATGAAAATAAACAGCTAATATTATTGAAGGTAATTAGTTGAATGCATTCTTGCCAACAGCAGAAAACAGGGCCCTTTCCTCCCTCAAAAAGGTGCACATGCTTTTACCAAATTTGCCTGCCCTCCCTTAATGTTTTTCGTTTGGAGTTTAAGCAGATGTAAGACCTACTACTATTATCAGGAGTCAATATTTAACAAGACGTTTCATTTGCAGTCGTTTGAGCTTACATATAAAGCCTGTGTCTCTTTTTCCATCTTGACATTTACAAGTATACAAACTAGGGCAGGGAAAAAATATCGGATCGTAATACTTTTTGCTGCAATACCAAGTATCGCAATACTCTCAGTACTTGTGTTTGGAGCCTTCTTTATTATGCAGTAACATTTACACAGCACTTTGTTTTGGGTTAATGCACTTTCCAATCTGAACACTTCAACAAAAGGCATTTGTTGGACACGTGACTCTTTTATTTTTACACATTTTAAGGTAAACATATTACTCATCATGAGTAGTTATTGTATCATAATACACAATCCTGAGTTTCGTGATACGTATCTGATCGTGACAAAAGTGTCCCAGTCCTAATGGAAACTGCCTTGATCTTAACCAACAAGGCCGGATTTATGCAGGGGCTTACAGGGGCTAAGCCCAGGGGCCCAGCAGGTTGAAGAGCCCATGGGCATGAGGAGAAAAATGCATGCTTAGTTTGGGTTGTCAAACGAGTTCCCTCTCACTTTGCATATTCCCTCACATGTAAGGCTTTATCAGATGACTTTGTACCCGAGACTAAACCAGGTCTAAACCAGGACTAAACCAAGACTAAACCAGTTCTAAACTAGTTCTAAACAAGGTCTGAGCCATTTTCATTCAGTTGACACTGGCAAAAAATATGTATTGGTCTGTTAAAATGCATGAGAATGCACCAAAATGCACCATTAAAATAAAAATAAAAATCTCTGGGGGAGGACTCCCAGACCCCCATTTTAAATGTGTCCTCCACAAGTCTGGCAGTAGCAAAGGTTATTCTTACACTGACTTTAAATTGGGGTCATTATGTTAAACTATTTTTATTTTTTCACAAATTTGTCATTTTTTAAACTAGTACTATGTTTAAAAAGTTACTTCTGCATGGTTAAATAAAAAAATCTTCATTTATCCTTTCATTGTAGAGAGAGAGAGAAATCCGACAGACATACAGTATATGGGGCCCTGAAAAAACTTTAACCCCGGGGCCCATTTTACTTAAATCCGGCCCTGTAACCCAGTACATTTTCTCCAGTTCGACTTTACCCAAATTTTAAAGCTTCCCAACTGGAGCTTACAGCAGAGTAACACCTCATTTGAAAGCTAAGTAAGTAAGCTAAGTTGAAAGCTTCTTCCTCATATGATTGCCATGTCTTTGTCCTTTTTGGTTGTGTTTTCATCACGCTTTTGTTGCTTTTTTTGACATGTTTTGGCCCCTTAAGATTTTTGCTTTTACTCATTGTACATAAGATACCTCTTATTATACTATTTAACTGTTTGCACATTTCCTGTCTATTATGCTCACTCTGAGTGATCTTATTACAGTAAGTGCTGAATGTAACAAGTGAATTTCTCCATTGTGAGCTCAATAAAGGATTATGTTATCTTAAAGTCGAACTGAAGAAAAAGTGCTTGGTTAAGGTGGGGGTTAAGGGGTTAAGGGGTTCTTCTTTAAACTTTCTTTGAAGGATTATTTTTAGCATCATAGAAATAATTGTAGTCTTTTTTTAATGTGGTTTGTTAGAAGAAATTTTAGGCACTAATCTAAAATCAAATCCTGCAGACTTTGACAGCTATAGAAGAATATGTTCCTCTCCAGCCTCAGATTGAATTGACCTTTGCTGCACTGTAAAGGTTAAGTCTTGTTTTCCTCCTGTCTGTCCCATGTCGACGTCGCTCTTAAGGTCACAGTGAAGCCCACAGCAGCTGGCCCGGGGCGACCTCACTGGTATGGACCAACTGGCAACAGAACCGTGCCACACGTGCTCATCCATTAAACTGCCCTCTTACTGCAGCGAGTACACCCGGACATGTCATTTGTGAACGTTTTCTTGCCAAGTTGAACAGGAACGCTTCTGCTCTGTGTTGTACGTTTTTGCTGCAATGAAAGGCCCTCTTGTCCCGTGTCACGGAAACCTGTATTAATGTTATGAACGGTGCTGACTGGTGGCACTCGAGCACTGGCCAGGCACAATGATTTGAGTGCTAACCAAAACCCACATTCAGGTGTTTCAATATTTTCTATTCAAATTACATGCGCACAAATAAAATACGCCGTGTACAGTAACAGCAGCCAGCAAACACGTGTTTTTATTTTTTCCTCCTTTCCCCAAAACGTACCCGGATAATACAAGCGCATTTGTGTCCAACATCACAGTAACCTGGCATTAGTGCGGCTGACAGGGGGCACTGAAGCATGAGCTAAGAAAGCACATTGATTTGATTGCAAAGGTTTAAAATAACACAGAAAACACAGACGAATCAATAACACATGTCTAGACACTGGGACTGAATGGACTTGTGCTTGAATAATGTAAAGATTGTGACTGATATTTGTTAGTATTGAGAAATGTTTGGTCTCATACACATCATCTCCCCCACCTCCACACTGCCAAAGATTTAACCCCTTAACCCCCACCTTAACCAAGCGCATTTTTTTCCAGTTCGGCATCACCCAAAGTTGTCATCTTGTCGTCACTTTTTCGTCATATTTTTTGTTGTGTAAAATATTAATAAAAAGTAATTCACGAATAATTGCTAATTTCATCTCTAAACCTTGTGCACATTTGAAGATCTTGAATTTTGCACTTTGCTTTACGCCGTAGTAAGACTTTAAGGGGATTGTAGCTGACGATAACAAGAGCTAATGCTGTTATCACCAAGAAAATACCATGTTTCCTGGTAAATTATAGTCTTTATGTTGGGTTATTTTTGATTAATTGTATTATCATTAAATTAATTAGGAGTGTGTCCTGTTTCCATGTAATTACTACCATATTATTACACTGTAATTAACATTCAACCACCACGCAGTGCTGTAAAGTAATGTGTTGTGTCTATATATAAACTTAGGACGAGCAAATAGCCCGGGACATGACACAGGTACACAGAGCTTGTTGGCCACCCTGCATTACCCCGCAGCTCTTCTGTACCATATATTTTCAGCTCGGGCTTTGTTGCACGTCTCCGGGATTACAGCTCATTACGGCGGGCACGTTACTGTGAGGCAGCACTTAAAGCTGGCACAGACGGCACACATTTGGAGGCAGCCCGCATTCACATCATAACCCCCTGGATTGACTTGGCTTTAAGACTCCGTGGTGCTTTTGTGCACCAAGGAATCTGGCCCCGCGCGTAAACCAACACCCAGGCAGCAAAACAGAAACACGTGAGGGGTCTATAGTAACCGGAGAGAGTTTGTCCTGACGACGGCCCATAACAACACTTTGGTCTGATATTACGAATTTGACCATTTAAGGGATTTTTTATTTTTGTGTGTGTGTGTGTGTTACTGTACATCACTGAGCAAAACAACAGAGCTGATATGTTATGCTCCTGCTGATATTACATAAGGTTTTAGTCAAGTATTGGCACAAAATAGGGTCTATTACTGAGTGTACGTGACTGACAAATGGAGGATTTGGAATATCTTGTGAGTCATACAAACTGGGAAGAAATAAGTCTCAAAATGGTTGAGACAAAACGTTAATGGACTCAAGAGTGTACAAGAGATGCACATGGCCCTCGCGGTATGTTAAAGGTATCAGTCACAGAGTTTATTTCCCAATCTGGTATGAACTGAAATAAGAGACTAGCAATGCGACATGTTGATTTTTATGTAGATGGACTATTGTGAAGGGATTAATTGCATGAATCAAGTACCAATGCGTATACCGCATAGTTCAATTTGTATGGACTAGATGTTATTGGAGGAGTCTTGGGGATCTGAGACAGCTGAAAATTGAAATGGATGTATGTGTTTATGTATGTGTGGCATGTTGTGAAACGGGACCTGGTCAATACGGTGTTGAATATTGTGTTGAATACTGCCGACAATGTTAGGACTTTTTAAGTTATAATAATATGTTAATATTCTAAATAGCTCTAATAATAACTCTATCATCTGGCTTGGTAGACTGGCCCTTTTGTCTCTTAAAGCAGTACTAAGTAACTCATGCCCCTAGAGGCCATAAGCGTCACTGCAGGTGTCGTAGCATGTTGCGTTTTTTTTACTCATTAATTGTCTGTGAGAGTAAATACTACGCTGACAGAAAAGACAAAGGGAGAGGGGGATATTGTACATTGTGCCAGTACTCAATTACACAATGAAATTTTTTTCACTCAAACTTGGCTGTAAACACTGCCAAAGTGGTGCTAGCCCACAGTTAGCTTTGCCCGTTAGCCTGTTAGCTTCTTCTATGTTATTAGTGTGTATTGCGCCTCCAACACGGTGCAGGGAAAGTTGCAAGGGTGGTTTTCTGGCCAGACACCAGGGGGAAATGAAAGACCCCCCAATCATCCCATTAACACTTGTATTACCCCAGAAGGACAACGAAAAGGACTTATTAAGGTAAACAAGTTACTTAGTACTGCTTTAACACATATAGTCTTCAATATTTCCATTATAAATGTCAATATTCCACTGATCTAAAGAACTTAAATTTCATTAAATTGTTTAAGAAACAATTCTCTGTGTGTTTAAACATTGTGTCCATTGTAAATTGTGTAGAGTTGTAAGTCAGACTCTCTCTGGACCCGACCCATGGATGATGTCATCACAGCGAGACCACGGACCGCAGGCTCCGCTCTCGTTGTGTCTTACAAGGAGAACTGTGTGGGCTCCAACATTACTCTTAAGAGCCTGTGTGTTGTCATGCTGTTAGCTACTGCAGCCATTTCTCTTACGTACTTACAATTTCCCCTTGTCATGAAAATATGAGTCAGGCACTTGCTGCAGAGACCATTAAATCTTGAGCTGAAAAGCGAGTAGAGGTAGTAATAGTAATGGTAATTGGAGGAAGCAGTTTGTGTTAAAAGCAGTGGTGATACGTGAGAAATATAGGTGGATTACATGGGTTTCAGTCACATATAACTTGTTCCTGTCATGAATGCCATTTGAGGACTTTTGACCTTCTCATTGGTTAGTCACAGTAAATGCATATTATAATTAAAGTGGCTTTTCCAGCACTTGTTGGTTTGTCTTTGGTGATACATGCATGGCAGTTTTTTTTAAATCAAAATCCAGTATAATCAAAATGGCCTAATTTGAACAATTTAAAGAGAATTTATACTGAAGTTGACGTAACCCAGACAATTTATTTTATTGCCAAGTCTGGGAGGATTTGTAAATCTATTCTTGGTTTTGAAAGTGAAAGATGAGAGTGTTTTGTCTCTTTTTTCTTTCTATTTCAGGAATATGACTTTAAACACACAGAGACAGTCTGAGGGAGAGGAGAGGGCGGTCTGGGGAGCAGACTGGATGACATTTCTGAGTGGCCACTTCACTTTAACTGCTGATATGATGTGAATGTGTCTGGACACTGAGGAGACTGTTTTAGCTATTTTGGAGCAACACGAGTCAGGAGAAAGTCACTGGCCTTTTGGACTGCAGTCTGCATGACTTCTTCAGACTGCCCTTGGCGCTGTTTGACAGTCCGCCTCTCACTCCAAAACACATGCACGGGTAAATACTAGAATACTGAATGGTGGTGAGATGATGCATGCGTCTGTTATTCACCTTGAAATTATTTGGAGTCTGTCCAGTGTCTTCCAAATCGAATACAAAAGCAGCAGCAGCAGCCTCCAACCCTAAAGACTGGACATAATTTCATGAATTAAAGCCCTGGTTCCGCAGCTGTAGATTCAGGACCCACCTTCACCCTCTCATTACACGTACTGTACCTAAATAAGAATATTAATTTCATAGTCATCAAGAGTTCTGTTGATTCAAGCTTTGATCAATAGGCCGATAATCAAAACAAATCAACCCAAAAGACCCGCTACCCACTGACCCACAAATTAAAAACTGATATTTCATATTTGCCATATCACTTCAATAAGCTGACAGAATGCATTGTTTCCTTGTAGTCTCGTTTATTGTAAATAGCCTCAAAGATACTAAATTATGGTTCTGGACAGGAGGTGGCTCTGAAATATCGGTTCACCAAAGAATTAACATTGGAAAAACTAAATTACCATGTTTGAGTAAATAAAAGCATTTCCATATGCCTCGAACGGCACAGATTTTCCGTTCAGTTTAGCACAAAAGCCATCAATGTCGCGCACATATATTTAACTTTGTATATTTACACTGCTTTTATGGAAACCTTAGAAATGTTATATTTAGAAGATACACTTAATCCAGTTTGCCTCGGGTCGTGAGCCACCATGTAGATTTTCCTTCATTTGCCTAAGATGTATGGATGCCTGATGTTTTCCACGCCGTATTTGTTTGTGCAGAGGCTGTGAGGGGGTGTCTGGTATGGGACGGGGGGGTCTGGTTTGGGACGGGGGTAATGGGAGAAGCACAGAGAGCACCCATTGAAGTCCGGACCTGTGTTTATGTTTGTGTCTGGGTTTCTCTCACTCCATTTTCCCTCCCAAGCCACAACAGCAGCTATATTTTCTGCACTAAACTTCTCTTTCTCTTCTTGTTCCAAAGTTTTTTTTCTCCCCCCGGTCTCGAGACGCTCGCCTCTATACACCTGCCAGTTTTACGGCCCGTGTTTGCGCATAGGTCTGGGGCTGAGGGATTAGGAAAAGTCGTCAGGTGGAGCGCGTCAGGGAGGAGCGCGAGGCCCGATTCAGAAATAAAGGTTGACTGTGGTCGCAATATGGACCTCAGGAGTTTTCCATCGGAGCAGCAATCCCAGACGTCTGAGCAAGCTTTATCAGGAAGGGGTTTGATCCAAACTGCATGCACTTTGCAACTGCTCGAGCTGCATGGAAAGTTGTGCTGTAAAACTACACTGGCCAAAAGAAAAAGTCGCCACCTGGATTTAACTTTTGACAATGATAAGGCTTATTCAAACAATGTCACAGCCACATCAAAGCTTAACCGCTTCATCCAAATCTAAAAGCTTAAAAAAAAAAAGCATCAAAATAGCGATGCAAACGTGGATGAAAACCCAACAAAACGTGGCAAAAACATAACCAAAAAAGCAACCAAAAACGATAAAAGAAAAAGACAAAAAAACGCACCAGAAAAGTGACATAAAAGTGTGATGAAAATGCACCAAGAAGTGACAAAAAACATGTTGGAAAAGCAACGAAAAAAGAGACGAGAACACGCTTCAAAAATGTGATTGTTACTGTGCATGTTGCGATTTAGCTGCTCAATTTTAAAGAGGGGTATTATGCTTTTTTCATTCACATAGCACCAGTCTATAGCATACTACAATGATGACGTAACCTTCTGTTGGTCTGTATATGCAGTAAATTAAAATAACTGCCTTGAATAAAATTGCTCTCTCAAAATGGCTGTACTGAACGTCTTGAAATAGGCCTCTGTCTCTTTAAGAAGCTTTCCGACACGCCCCCTTCAGCACACTGCTGTGGCATCTAAACAACACTACTGTGCGGGGAGGGGGCTCTGCTGAGCTGAGGAGCAGTGGTTACAGGCGTCTCCAGGAGGTGGGGGCGTTCCTAGGAGGACTGAGGCATAGCTACACCTAAAATGGCTGCCGTCTACGTTTTTACTGATTACTCAAAAATATGTGAATGAGCCAAGGCAACACTCCAGGCATGTGTTTAATGAAGGAATGACATAATAACATGATATAACGCTTTTATGATATATCGATTTTACATAATACCCCTCTTTAACATCTTCTCTTTTTCTACACTTATCGTCTTGTAATAAAAAGCCAAACTTTATGTGTATTTTTCAATCAACGCAGATACAAAGCAGTAGTTCACAGTAGTTCAGCAGCTTATAGACGACTTTCTCACGTGAATGTATTTGTTTAGAGTGCATTGGTGTGTGTGTTTTTATGTTTCACTTTGCTACTACATAAAAGCACTTGAACACAATGCACTCGTAATTTCCACTTCACAACCGGAAAGGATCATCTATACCAGAGCACATGAAGGCAGCATAAGTATTTCAGCAAGTATCATGTCAGTGGCTTGATACTTGAATGTGTTGGAGTGTTTAGGTAAGAGGCTGTTGGCGCAGATTTGATGCCGTCCCGTTAAGGAGGTGTCATGACTCATGGGTTGTGTCTCTGTAAAGTAGTTCCACCAAAACATTTTAAGGGATCCAGATCTAGACCTATGCCTGAGTCATTTGCAAAAGTATCTGAGCACCACTGCGTGTGACTGTGCAGAGAATGGATTATTATTGACTAATCTACGATGAGATAGGCCTAACTGTTCACATAAACTCTCAGTCGTACAACTAATAGCATTCATTGCATTTCTTGAATCTATGCGGTTATGGACTGACTTGACTAACCCAAACTGGTTTCACGTGTCGGCTGGGGAACTCTGTTTGCAAAAGCTAGGTTTCAGATAACTACCAGTCTGCGCGCCTGCCTGCCCAAACACCTTTGCACTGAAAGCCCTGCCACAGGCTAACCCCCCTCACCTTTGCAGTAGTCTCCCCCCACAAATGCCTCAAATTCATTTCACCTCATTTCAGAGTCACTGCGGTTCATAACATCAGGACATCCAACACCAGAAACCGGCCCGTCACCCTACACTGCAAAGTCTACAGGCTACACTCGTCAACATGTGCGAAAACATTGTGCCTAACGTGTAGGTTTATGCAGATATTTATGGCATAAGTTACTGCTATTCTTTTCAATATGGGCCCATAGATCGATGCCCACGCATGTTTCAAAGCGCCACTGTAGTTTCCCAGAAGACAAATGTAGTAGACATTTCTAGATGGCGGAAGAGTTGCCAAGTGGGCTAAGTGTATTCCTGAAAGTTGGGTGTTTGGATCCTCATATTGAAACTAAATGTATCAATGAATTGAACTTTCTTTGCAATGTTGTTAGCTGATATTATTATATTTCCTAATTAGGTTCTGAATCCAAAAGGTTAAAACATACAGCATTTTGGGCCAACACTGTTCATTCCAAGAGGTATTTAGTAGATTTGGTAACCTGTATCTTTGTTGTTCACCTTCACAATGTTGTATCTTATGGGGACTTTCCAGGTTCATTTATATTTGTTTGTTGCTTGTGGTCATTGTCACATATACTACACTTACCAGTAAGGGTACATCATAGTCATTTATTTCATTCATGTTCATATTTGTAGTCATCTGTATTCATAATTTGCTTCATAATTTGCATCATTGATTTGTTTAGACTTGCACTTTCTATACGACTTTTACATCATCAGCTGCATTTCGTGCTTTCACCGACGTATGTCTCAACATTGGATTTATGACAGTGAAGAATCTTTAAAGGATCAGGAACATATCTGGAGCTGAAAGTGAAAGCTTGTTTTCACCATTTTATCTCATATCATTCTCACTACTGCCTGCTGAGGGCGCTCCATCACATTTGAAATCCTGACCTACCCAGTCTCTTACTTCTTTTCGTTACATAGACATTTTAAAATGATGATTTTTAAACCCCAATTGTGCTTGATATAATTCAAGAAAGTTACTATAAGTTGAATGCGTACTATGTGGAAGTATAAACTTTTACTTGTTTTGCATCTTCATTGGAGTAGTCTACACTCAATGACTCAAGGCATTGTGGTTTTCAAGCAACTCTCAATAGCAATAAAACTCCCAGTACTAGTTATGATAACCAGGTCTGTTTACCAGAAATCAAAGAAGTCGTTTTGTCCTTCCCAGTTCAGGCTTTTCACATTCACCAGTCAGTGTGAGGGATTTTTGCTGTAGTTTACGAGATCACAAGCGTAAACCTTTACTGTCACCTTTGCCCTTTCCCTGTGCTCTTTCTGTCCACCTCTGCTGCAGCTGTGTTCGAGTCCCGTCCCCCCTTGCTGCCTCTGTCTCCTTGGGGTCTCCACACTTCACTTCTGATCAGGCCGTTAGAGGGATTCCCAGCCATTTCACGGTCGCCTGCGGTGCCTTCTGCCTACACACTGGTAAACCTGTCAAAGCAGTGAGTCACGTCGCCGTACTTTAGTTCAGATGAGCTGTGGTTATATCCCCCATGAGAAAGGAGCCCCCCACCCGTGCTCCAGTCCAAACCACAAAAGGCTATTGTAACGTACACACACACACACCTCTGCCAGATTGTGCAGAAGTGAAACTAGGTCTGAAGAGCTTTTTGCATTTGACATTTTGTGAGTTAAAAAGTTGTGAACGGGAAGTTGATGCACGCTTTTGAAAATTGACAAAAGGTTTCTGGTCAGGATTGTGTTACTGGTGTGGTGTAGCCAATAAATGAAACTTGGACAATAATCTAATAATGATTTATTAGATTAATTAATAATGATTTATTAGATGATGAAAATCTAATAAGCACCACAATACACAACAAATAATGCACATACAGTGCTCAAAAGTTTACATACCCTGGCAGAATTTTTAATTTTTTACTAGGTTTTTTTTCACTGATGGTGGTTGTGTGAAGCCATTTATGGTCAAACTACCGAGTTTGCTCTTTTTAAATGAAGAAACTACCAAACTGACCCTGATCAAAAGTTTACATACCCTGGTGATCCTAGCCTGATAATATGCACACAAGTGGGCACAAATGGTTTGAATGGCTGCTAAAAGGTAAGCATCCTCACCTGTGATTTATATATAAATATAAAAATAATATAATATAATATATATATATATAAAACCGGGCGGTCTCTTTTTTCCTCCAAGCTCGGGTCCTCTACCAGAGGCCTGGGAGCTTGAGGGTTCTGTACAGTATCTTTGCAGTTCCTAGAACTGCACTTTTCTGGAACGAGATGTCTGATGTATTTCCTGGGATCTGCTGGAGCCACTCCTCTGGTTTGGGGGTCACTGCCCCGAGTGCCCCAACGACCACGGGCACCACTGATGCCTTCACTCTCCAAGCCTTCTCTAGCTCTTCTCTGAGCCCCTGGTATTTCTCTAGTTTCTCGTGTTCCTTTTTCCTGATGTTGAAGTCACTTGGTATTGCTATGTCGACCACCACGGCTTTCCTCTGCTCTTTGTCCACCACCACAATGTCCGGTTGGTTCGCCATTACCATTCTGTCTGTCTGTATCTGGAAGTCCCACAGGATCTTGGCTCGGTCATTCTCTACCACTTTGGAGGCGTTTCCCACTTTGACCTTGGGGTTTCCATCCCATACTCTGCACAGATGTTCCTGTACACTATGCCAGCCACTTGGTTATGGCGCTCCATGTAAGCTTTCCCTGCCAGCATCTTACACCCTGCAGTTATGTGCTGGATTGTCTCATTGGCCTCTTTGCACAGTCTACACCTGGGGTCTTGTCTGGTGTGATAGATCTGGGCCTCTATTGCTCGGGTGCTCAAGGCCTGCTCCTGTGCAGCCATGATGAGTGCCTCTGTGCTGTCCTTCAGGCCAGCTCTGTCCAGCCATTGGTAGGATTTCTAGATATCCCCCACTTCAGTTATGTTTCGGTGATAGGGGCTTGTCCTCCCATGACGGGACCTCCAGCACCTCATCTTCTGTTCCCCATTGTCTGAGACATTCACTGAGCACGTCATCTGTTGGAGCCTTGTCATTGATGTACTTGTGGATCTTGGATGTTTCATCCTGGATAGTGGCTCTCACGCTCACTAGTCCTCGGCCTCCTTCCTTACAGCTAGTGTACAGTCTCAGGGTGCTGGATTTGGGGTGGAACCCTCCATGCATGGTTAGGACCTTTCGTGTCTTAACATCTGTGGTCTGTATCTCATCCTTTGGCCAGCTTATTATTCCTGCAGGGTATCTGATTACTGGCAGGGCCGTAGCTGTTTATTGCCCGGCATTTGTTCTTGCCATTGAGCTGGCTTCTTAGGACCTGCCTTACTCGTTGGAGGTATTTGGCCGTAGCCGCTTTCCTTGTCACCTCTTCGAGGTTGCTATTTGCTTGTGGGATTGATTCCGAGGTACTTGTAACTGTCCTCAATGTCTGCTATTGTTCCTTCTGGGAGTGAGACCCCTTCTGTGTGGACTACCTTCCCTCTCATAGTCACCATCCGACCACACTTCTCTAGTCCGAATGACATCCCAATGCACTGTATGTCCGAGTTCTGCCAGTGTATGTAAACTGAGCACAACTGTATTGCCATTAATATCAGCATAAACTACTTTATCAATTCGAGTTCATCTGTTGGATTTAGCTCTTACCTTTAATGTGTATCACCTGTCAACGGTTCACCTTGGGCGGTACTGTCAAAACAAGACTTTTTCAACCTGAAAAACTGGTCGACAATAGGCGTATTTATAAAACTGCCTTTTTTGCTTGGCATTTGTTTGCTAAAGCATGTGTCAACAACGCAAACCAAGGCAGTGGTACCTCCTCTTCCGCGGTGCTTACCCAGTATGTAAATACACACAGACAAAGTCACGCCCCTACTGCACGCTCCGAAATCTCCCTAATCAAGCCGGATTGAACCTAAAGGTTTACACCTTTAAATATACCAATATTGCTGCTTAAACAGGTAGAGGCTTCTTCATGGCTTCAACTGAACGATTCTGCAAAAAAGCAAAAATCACAATTTTTCAAAAAATTAGCTTGTTTCTCCATTTGCGGGAAAGTGAGTCTGCCGACTTGTGTCCCTGGAAACCACAGCGGGTCACACATGTCTATCTCTTCTTGGTCACAATCATTATAACAAAAGATAGATTTATTTGTTTTTAGTATGAAAAAATTATATGAAATCAAAAATCAAATATTGAGATTCAGTACATTCAGCCTGGTCCTTGAGAGATAATGTATTTCAGCTCACAGTTTTAGATGAAGGTAAAACCGTTCCACCTTCTGCCTGAAGGCATCACCTTCCTCTAATCATAGTGTTTATGACCATTTTCGCCTTCATTACACTCTCCTGTAAACTATGTCGTAATGAAATCAGTCTGCCAATAAACATACTCACATTTCTGTCCATTTCTGCCTACTCATAATTAACTCAAAAGGCACAATATAAAAACAAAAAACAGCAGTAGGGAATTTCTTTTTTGGACCATACCAGCATGCATCATGTCTGCATCTCTCGTGAGCTTTGGTTTGACACCTTAACCTCACTGGGGGACTGTTTGAAATTACAAGGGGAAAGAGAAAGCCTATTGTGCAAAGTGCATGTAGTTTAGTTGGCAGCTGTGGCACTTTGCATGCACTACTGAGTCAGAGGCTGGGGTGCGATCACACCTACATACACTGTCACTCAGACTCAGTGCCCTTGAACACTATATGTAAAACATTTTTTGTAAACCATGTATAACTTTTGTTCCGGTGGACAATGCAGTTCTGATAATGGTTTGATAATTCCGCTATAGTCCTACCGCTCGTACACTTTCCCCTCCAACCCAAAGTGAGATCATTTTATAGGTACAACGTAGGATTGCAATTCAATTCTAAGCCAATTAAATGTTAAATCAATTCCATCAGCTCTAAAAAAAAACTAAAAAATAATAAACTATTCAAATTTTAATTGTAAAAGTTATTTTGTGTATCCCAGTGTCTTGCCTTTACCTCATTGAACAAACTCAGAAATCCCCAAACATCCAGGTCATAAAGCCTGATCAATGGAGAATGAATCTTAAAGGGGCGGTATTCTGTAAAATCGACTTTTTCAAGCTTTATATCATGTTATTATGTCATTCCCTCATTAAACACATGCCTGGAGTGTTGCCATGGCTCATTCACATATTTTTGATTAATCAGTAAAAACTTAGACGGCAGCCATTTTAGGTGTAGCTATGCCTCAGTCCTCCTAGGAACGCCCCCACCTCCTGGAGACGCCTCTGGACCTTTTGTCACCAGCCAAGCCACCAACCACTGCTCCTCAGCTCAGCAGAGCCCCCTCCCCGCACAGTGTTGTTGTTTAGATGCCACAGCAGTGTGCTGAAGAGGGCGTGTCGGAAAGCTTCTTAAAGAGACAGAGGCCTATTTCAAGACGTTCAGTACAGCCATTTTGAGAGAGCAATTTTATTCAAGGCAGTTATTTTAATTTACTGCATATACAGACCAACAGAAGGTTACGTCATCATTGTAGTATGCTATAGACTGGTGCTATGTGATTGAAAAAAGCATAATACCCCCTCTTTAAGGTTTTTCTTATAGTTGCGCTGCTGTCCTGGCCTTGAGCTACTTGAGATTTGTGATGGTAATAAGACATGTTTCAGAATCAGAATAATGTATTCTGGTTATTCTGGTCTGGTTCAATTCTCCCTATATTAAAAAGTTGATTTATGTGGTACTTGGGCTTCTTCAGGTGGTACACAAAGCAGCTTAGCAGTTATTGCTCAACTATTCCCAACATCCACGCCTTGAAAACCTGAGGAAATGGGTAGTTCAGCTTTACGCCCCCTGGCAGCAGGCTCATCAGAGTTGAGCACAGTCAGACATTTGTGGACTAAATCTGTGGGGAAAGCAACTATAGCAGAAGAGGACAATTTTTTGATTAGGCAGGGAACATATGAACAGGCTTTGTATTTGTCACAATGATCACATCTTAACATGTCTCTGTTGCCCTGCTGAAACCATAGATAAAGGGTGTGGCATTGATGCATTTGAACAGGGCATAATGGCATTTGAATGAGACAAATTAACCAACGGTAACAACATGGTGTGGCGTGTTAATAACAATAATAAATTCATGCTGATTTGGACGAGATTGTGGATAATTGGGTCAGCGATGGGACCTCCTTGGATGTGGGTTAAAGTCCCTGAGCTCCATTTTGAGGCAGATGAAAAGAAAACAGGCACGGGACAAGTTCCACATGTCGGGCCAAGGGGTGAAAATGTGGTTTAGATTTAAATCCGCTTCTCTCTGATTTTCACTCTCCGTAGAGATCTTATAACACCTCCATATCCAGCCTTTTTATGTGTATGTGCCCCTCTTCCAATACATATCTGTTTCTTCCTTCCTTAGGGCTTTTGGATAATCCACTTCTCCAGGCTTCCTTCCCAGAACAGCGAGACCTTTTAAAGAAAACAGGGCAAAGCGAGCACTTTGGAAATCCCTTTGTTAACGATGAGGAGCGAGTTGATTTCCTGATTTAATTTAAAGCGATGAAACCAGAGATGGGCCAGGCCGCTCTCAGAGCAGGATAAAAGAGACGGTGCAGGAAGACTTTGCACACTGTATATTGCTTTTATTCATTGTCTTAACAAATATAAAGGACGAGCGCCATCGACATGTATTTTTAATGCAGATATACAATAAGATGACCATAAAGTATGCCTTAACTTTAGCTGCACCCTCTGAATCAGGATATTGGTCAAGAGTTCCTTGCTGGGGGATTAGCCTGTGCATGTTTTTTTTAAGGGGAAATAGACATGGGGACGACATGCACATTTGTAAACTTTGGTAAAGTTAGTGTCTCTGGCCAGTGTTTCAAAAACGGTACTAAATCACTTGGATTACGGAGGCGTGTGCAGAGGCTGACATGGTAAAACGTTAACATAATAGCTGTGATGGTAAGTGCACATTTTGGTTTGAGTTGGGAGGACCACACACGTTTGACTGCACGGAGCAGATGGTAGGACTTCAGTGGAACAGACTTGGTTCAGAGACAACTGCACTTTTACGGATATTAACTGGACTCAGTTTAGGATTTCTTTTTGGGAGATTTGGCTTTGCTTCACATCTCTCCACCACTGACCTTTTCCTTTGTTTTCCACTGTTCAAAATTGAGTCCTTGCATAACAGCTTTATATCTAACTACAAACTGTTTTCCGTGGGATTATGTGCCAATTTATATCATAACAGGCTGTGGTCAGAGCGAGTGTTTCCTGGACTGTTATTGGTGCTGGGGTCGCAGGCGGGAGAGATTCCACATCTGGCCACAGAATTTCAAAGCAATTCAATTCACAGCAATGTTTTACTTGAATATATAAAAATATAAAAAAAATATATAAAAAAAATATTTAAAAAAAACAATAAAAACATACAGTAAGGAAGCGCAGACGTATCAATAGCTCACACTGTATATTTGTTTTTGCTGAATCACATTTTAACAAAGCCTTATCACATCAGGATGCTATCATACTTTTCCAAGATATTATAATAAGATAGATTTCACACTTTCACATGGTCGGTGGAGAGGCCTTGCCTCAAGTATCTCGGGGTCTTGTTCACGAGTGAGGGACGGATGGAGCAGGAGATCGATAGACAGATCGGTGCAGCGTCAGCAGTGATGCGTCGCTGTATCGGACTGTTGTGGTGAAGAGGGAGCTGAGTCGGGGGCAAAGCTCTCGATTTACCGATTAATCTACGTTCCCACCCTCACCTATGGTCATGAGATCTGGGTAATGATTGAAAGGACCAGCTCGCGGATACAAGCGGCCGAAATGAGTTTCCTTCGCAGGGTGTCTGGGCGCACCCTTCGAGATTGGGTGAGGAGCTCAGTTACCCGGGATGAGGTCGGAGTAGAGTCGCTGCTCCTTCACGTCGAAAGGAGCCAGCTGAGGTGGCTAGGGCATCTGTACCGGATGCCTCCTGGTCGCCTCCCTCGGGATGTGCTCCGGGCATGTCCTATTGGGAGGAGGCCTCGTGGAAGACCCAGGACACGCTGGAGGGACTGTCTCTGAGCTGGCCTGGTGTCGTCTCGGGGTGCCCCCAGAACAACCGGAGGAGGTCTGTGTGGATCGGGAAGTCTGGGCATCTCTGCTCAGACTGCTGCCTCCGCGACCGCAGAAGAAAATGGATGGACGGATGGACATTCACTTGATTCAAAACCTAAAATGACCTCAAAATGATCATGGATTTACATTATACTAATACAGCAGGAACCATATGTTTACATACACATTATAAAAAGACAAATTAGCATTTTTCCTCACTGTATGACATGAAACCAGAGTTAACTTTTATTTTTCTAAGGTCAAGTAGAATTAAAAAAAATATTTCTATTTACTAAATGCCAGAAAAAATTTTAAAAGTTTTTTAAAAATGTTTTGTTACTTTTTACAAAGTCAGAAGTTTACATACACTAAGATTACTATACCTTTAAACTATATGGGAAAGCCCAGATGACGATGTCATGACCTTGGAAGCATCCACAAGTCTGGTTCATCCTTGAGGGAAATTTGAAGGTGCCAGGTTCATTGGTTCAAACAATGATGGAAATGACCAGCCATCATACAGATCAGAAAGAAGGCGTGTTCTGTGTCCCAGAGATGAACGTGCTGTGGTCTGAAATGTGAATATCAACCCAAGAACAAATGCAAAAGACCTGGTGAAGATTCTGGCTGAAACTGGTAAGGGTTTGTCATCATCCAGAGGGAAACAAGTGCTGTACCGACATGGGCTGAGAGGGTACTCTGCCAGGAAGAAGCCCTTACTCCAAAAGAAACATCAAAAAGCCAGTTTGGAGTTTGCAAATAAAAAAAGCATAAAGACTTTAATTTTTGGCCTTAATGACCATCATCGCGTTTGGAGGAGAAAGGGGAATCTTGCCAGCCTGACAACACCATCCCAACTGTGAAATAAGGGGGTGGCAGCATCATGCTGTGGGGTTGTTTTGCTGTGGGAGGGACTGGTGCACTTCACAAAATAGAAGACATCATGAAGAAGGAACTCTATGTGGAAATATTGGAGCAAGATCTCAAGACATCAGCCAGGAAGTTAAAGCTTGGGCGCAGATGGGTCTTCCACATGGACAATCCAAACCCAAAATATACAGTTTAACGGCAATGCTACCAAATATTAATGCAATGTATGTAAACTTTTGGTTTTGTAAAAAGTAACACAAATTTAAAAAAAAATTATATCTGTCATTTTTCTGAACATTGACAAATAGAAATAATTTTTAAAATTTTACTTTACCTAAAAAAATACAGGTTAATTCTGGTTTCATCTCAGACAGTGAGAAAAAAATACAAATGTGTATTTTCTGAAGTGTATGTAAACATATGGTTCCCACTGTATATCACACAATTACTTGATATGAAGAAGATATCGCTCCATATGGTTTGTTCTTTGCTTTTTTCGTTGACATACTCTGAATAAGTCTGCTAAATTCATGCAACATCAACATTGTTTGCACCATGTTCCCGTCTCTTTCAGATGAGGAGAGAGAACAGAGACTGGAGATCACTGTGGATGTCCAGTCTGTGACACCGTCTTTGAGGTTCAGCGAAACATTCAGGATTATGTTGTAGGGATGTATTAGGGAAAAATAATTACAAAATGTAAGCATAACATTTAAAATTCTAAATCTGATAACACAAACGATCTTCCATACAGAAGGTCGAGTGTAGCATCAAAGAATAAAGAAGTGCTGTACACTTTGTGCTGGATCCATGTCTCGATAAGGGGAGGATTTAGCCTCAGTCTGTGGCTTTTTTACATTGTCCACCTTACAGGAGTCATCAGAGCAGTAAGACTAATCCTATAGCAGTTAGTCAACAGGATCAAGGTTTAAAACATGTTTCGTGCCAAAAGCTTTCTATTTCATGCTCCTGAGAATCTCTTTTGATGCCTGTGGCCTCTCCTTAAATACCTCTTACAGTCGGGTCCTGGTATTGTCCTGAATTATTGCTCTGCAGGTTGTGATTACAGAGATGATCCCTGTTTTTGGCTGCATCAGCGAGTCCACAGCTGATTATTGTTTGAATGTCACGCCCATAAGAGCAGTCTTTACCCGGCAGGCCTTTCATTTACTGCACGTGCAGCTTTAGAAGAGGCTCATTACAAAGAGCACAACCGCATACACGTGAAGACACACAGGCATTACTAGACTGCCGGGTTCAATGGTGTCAACTAAAAGAAATTTACTCTTTACAGTTTTGAAATATCTGGAGAGAAAGCATAAGCCGAGATTGAGTTCATTCTGGAGCATTTTCACTAAACCTAACGCCATTCATCAAAAACATTTTTCTCTAAAATTGCATTTACCCCTGAAATAGAAGATTTCCAGGTGAAGTTCTGGACTCGATGCCATTCTATTGATACCATTGCGAGACAGGACCAGTGCCTTGGTAGAGGCTTTGTTTGACGTCTCCAGTGTCTTTGCTCCCACTCCTCCAGCTGTGTTTTGTTGTTTTTTGCCTCGCGTTGCAGCCTTTCGTTTTATTTCACAAAAGGTGCTGACAGAACCTTTCAAACAGTGCAGTCCCTTGTCTTTAGTGGGAGACTTTGAGCATTGTTTCACTTTGAGGTGGCCTGCAAAACCCTTTTAACAGACAATGCAACACTAACTCTGGTTACTTCTCTGTACAGTGATTACAGAGTTGAGAGCACGTCGTGTAAACATTGGCTTGTGACCAATTTACCAAAGGTAAGGCAGAAATACAACTGGTGAAGGGGCAACAGCCGGTGTCGGCGTTTTTGTCAGGTATTGTCCAGGCGTGCAAACCCAATCTAATACCATCCCATAGTTGCTGGGATTAATCATTTCCATAGACATGTTTTAAAAGCAGTAGTGTAAAAATATTGTTTTTGGATGTGCCTTAATGACGCCAAGAATATGGCAGATAAGAAAAGGTTCTTCCATATTTTTCTGTAGGTTGTTATGTGTAAGTGTTTACATTTTGTATCTTGAATTATTTGGGGCAGTTTTGTACTTTCATTATCATTATTTGGGGACATTACTGGCCTCGTAGGAAAATGTATTTTCTACATTTGACCCAGTGCCTCAGGGCAAACTGGCGGGAGCAGGAGCAGCACACAGAGTCCCATCTCCTGATCTTGATCTTGATCTTGAGCTGGATCTTGGTCAGGAGTTCCTTGCTGTTCTGTGCATGTTTTGGGTTGATGAGGGAAACCGGAGCACAGAAAGCTGCCCAGACACAAACATGTAAAGTAGAACATGTAAACTCCGCCCTGCACCGGGTTTCTAACCTGGGACTTTCTTGCTGTGAGGCGAAAGTTCTAGCCAGTGAATTAAACTGTATAAGCAGAGCACACTGAATGGACAATCAACACACAGTCATATTCTGCTGCTCTCTCTTTTCTCTGACACATCTCTCCCTAAAATAAATCCAGGGGCCTAAGCACCCCCCGTGGTCTCTCCAAGGGGCCACTTGAATCACTCCGCCTCCGCTGATGGCAGTACCAGACCAGGCCAGGGCTCCGCACTGAGACACTCAACTCAAAGGAATGGCAGAGGGGTGTGAGGGTCAGCTCCGGTCACGGACACTGAATTATACCTTATGAATCACAATCAATCCACCACGTTGGCTAAAATATGTGTGGAAAGAACACTAAGCACTGTCGGGAAAAAGACGTCTCCAACAACCTTCAAGAGAGTCCGTTTATTGACAGGAAATTAATAGTTTTTTTGTAATAATCATCAACACTGTCGTTTGTACGTTGACTTTGTCAATAAAGTAACCTGCAGTAATTGTGTATAATCTGTAATATATTAAGAAACGGGGTTGGGTTGGGGGGAGTGCCCTATATAGCAATGACTCTAAAGTTTTCAGCCATTCTGGGTAGGGTCACAGAAGAAAACCCTAAAAAGACCCCACATTTTATTTAATTGATTTTATTCTACTAAAGGCCCAAGCATAACTCAGCCTCCATGGATCCCAGTGTACCCATTGCAGCCTGTGTTTTCCTCTCACTGTTACAGAATCACTTGCAAATTGCCCTGTTAGCGACCCACAGGCCACTTAGATGCTTAGACCCCTGACCTCCAGAGGGGTTAAGTATGGGAATGAGAGGGTCGCGGCGAAGCTAAGGGTTAATTGTAGCCCCTCTTAGAACTAATCGCCAAAATCACCCACGCCTATAACACTGCCCCCCTTCCCAGTTTGTGCCCCGTAGTAAACACTCACACACACATACAGTCCTCCTTAGTGTCCCGCTCATATCCTGGCCTGGGGTGCGAACAGTCCCCCCTTTTATGTAGACATTTTAGCTGGTGTCCCACTACATATTTAACATGCCAGAAAGCACCACAAGGTCAGACAGTATTCAAGCTATCTAACCCTTGTAGGGACTTTACTCTGGACTGCACCATTGAAATGCCAAATCTCAGACTGGGAGCAAGTCTGTCTGGTTGAGCGAGAAATAAAGGGAACTATTTGAGGAAATCGCTGCAGAAAGAGGAATGTTAATTTTCATGGATGTTTGGGTTCAGTTGTAATGTTTTTTGAAAGCCCATGTCGGACAATATAATGGTCAGTTTATCCATGAAATATGTATCTTTTAGTTTTTATATTCCGGCTCATAGGTGTTATATATTCTCCTCTGCGTCTTTAAACCTCATTGTAGTTTTTAAAGTTTGCAATCTGCTCATTTGCTCCAAATGGCAGAAATCAAACGCATTTTTGTCCATAACTGCATAATCTCAGCAGGTATGGTAATGTCCATTTGGGTGCTAAGGAAGACTCCACACACCCGGGAGGCGACAGGCGTTTAACTTATGCAAAAAGAAAACCAACAGGTTCTAAGGGTTATACTGAAACTGCACTGCACTGCTGTCGCCCACTGGCCCGAGAAGCCCGTTACGTTTAAAGATGGGTCAAAGGACAAATTTCACCCAAATGGACAATCATGCAAAAAGAACACCCTCTCACTATTTTAGACATTTATTGCTGCGACGAAGGTGAGTTTGACCGAAATGTTGCAGCAATAAATGTCAAAAAGAGTGAGACGGTGTTCTGTTTGCATGATTGTCCATTTAGGTGCATTTGTCTTTTGTCCCATCTCTCAACGTAACGGGGCTTGTTAGGGGACCAGTGGGCGGCAGCAGTGCAGTGCTGCAAATACGTTGAAAATGGCAAAACATTTGTGTTTTCAATTTAATTAGAACTTGTTCGTTTTTTTTTTTTTTTTATCAATTTGTGTCAACAGAAAACAAAAAGGAAGTACAACATCAGGGCCAAAGCCAAGCTAAAATGAAACTAAAATGACTAAAATGTACTTTTCCACATCTATGCTAAATTTTGTGGCTTCATGCATTATGGATATTGTATCACGTTTTATTGCCGTGGCGATGTATAGCCCTACCAGCTCTCTCTTCTACATTTCCATCGAGAGGATTGATTCAATAGAGATAAAGAGTAAACAGATATGCTAAACGTTCCCGCTCAGAATGCAAGGGTAATTGTCCTGGATGAAGAATGGCAGTCCTTGACCTTTGCCAATACCTCCTGGGACGACTGATAGCCAGGGAGCCCATCCAATCACCCCTGTCCCAACCACTCCCCTTTCTCCCCCCATAAAGATTTTTAACTACAGGGACAGCGGTGCTAAGGCTCAGGGGACCGGCTCACTTCAGGGGCGTGGTTCTTTTTTACAATGTGTGTGTGTCTTTTAGAGTCCCAGCTGTCTGTGCCTCCATTAGTGCCTAATAGGGCTGTCACTCCGGGCTTTTAACCCGCCTGTGTAATCACGGCGGACAACCAGCGGACCTTGTTCTCCCTGTTTAGCCAACACACATCTCATTTAAAACTCTGAGTGCAATGCAAATAGATACAGCATCAGCAAATTAGGAAAACAAGAGCCTGTACTTATGGGAATATCGTAGTAGCTGAGTGTATTCTGTGTGCCGTGTGTTGTGAATGCACTTATCGTTGGCTGACTGTTATTTGAAAGCAAAAGACATACTTCATCAATAACATACACTTGCGAAGCGCTCGGTCTCATAGGTGGATGTTTTAAAGTTGCTGTGTGTGTACCACCACAAATCCCCCATTGGTTCACATTGATCCACCCAAAACACTCTCTAACCTTGTACCTGCTTAGTATACCAAACATACAGCTCTGACAACACCTGGACTGAGAAATAACACAGCTGACCTCACACCTTCAACATCAAAGGCCACCTGCGCAGACGCGGAGAGTTGTGAGTTATATTTACTTGAGATACTCTTTGAATAAGTTGTACTTAGTTTTATTGCTAATGCCAGAAGGTCCCGGGTTCAAGCCCTGAGCTGGGCGGGGTGTTTTTATAATGAGTGGTTTGCATGTTCTCCCTGCGCCTGTTCTTCGGGATATACCAGTTTCCCCACCTAGAACATGTAGTAGGTCAGGATAAACGAGTGTGTGAGTGGATGGTGGTGGTTGGAGGGTCCATTGGTGCAGATGTGTAAATTGTCTTAAGTGAAACACTTCGTGACCATGTCTGTTGAACGCGCTGTCTGTGAAAGATGCGATGCAAATAAACTCCTTCCTTCCTAAAGGCTCCGTCCGACTCGAGGATCGAACCCAAAGAAAGTATTGAATGGTACCCAGCTCTATGAAAACCTAGAGAATGTTAGGATTTGGGGCTTTGTGTGATAGCATTATAAACAATTTAAATGTGAGTATAGTACCTGGTGTTATGCTTAGGTTTAAGTGAGAAAAGTAACAAGACTCTCACTGTAATACATTTCGTCTCCCACCTCTGCACTTGGGTGCAAAAGGCTGGTGCTCAGTGTTTGGAGGGAATTCCCCAATGTCCCTGCTCTGACCCTGTTTTGTGGTGACAGGTGTGCAGTTAATTAGAGCCCCAGGATAATGACAGGGCGGCAGACCTGGGCCCAGCCCGAGGAGAGAGAGGGGCCCAGGGACAGAACGGGCGGCACGAGCTACAACAAAGACTGCATTAGAGCTGTTGACTAATGACCAATCAGGACGGCAGAGGCACTTCAAAAGGGATTTCTGTTTGACATTAGCTGCGGCATATATCCTCTGTCCTTTTCTATTATGTGCAATGAATGGGCTCGTCTCTTGATTTCTAAAACATGGAATAAATTAGATGTGGATGTGAAGGTATAGCAACACATTTATGAGATGGATATTTAGAAGAATATAGTATTAATCTTTTTGACAAGCTGATTTTACACAGGATTCCATTTCCTATCTTTGAATGCTAACTATCTTTGGACTAAACTCTAAAATGTCCGTACCTAGCACATGTAACAAATGAACAAATAGTTTTATAGCAGAAGGGGAGGATTGGCCCATAAATTCACAAATGAAACATCTCCTTGGAGAATAGTTTGTCCTCAGTGCATTTAATTCTGCTCAGCGACCAGCACACATAAATCTGCTGGTACAGTGGGAAATCTGCTAGGAACTGTTGCTTCTACAAAAATGGAGACTGAGAATCAGATGAGATTATGTGAAGAAGAAAAAAAAGAATAAAATTGGATAGACATATTGAGCCCCGGAGAGAGGAGAGGCAGCTGGAAGCAGTGCAGTTTGTCCTTGTTAAACTCGCGGCCATATGGACGGCATCTGAGCCGGTTCTGGCCTGAGTTTTACAGCCACTTTTATGGCTTGGCAAGCGCTGCGGCTCAATGAAAGAGTGCCTACCTGCCAGTACTCAGCCTCCCAGAGGATGGAGGGGGTAAATGGGAATAACGTCCTCAATTTTAGGTTACGTTTCGATTATTAAAAGCTGTTGGGCACTGGGAAAAAGCTGGCCATATAAACATGGCTTGACAGTAACATTCGCCAGTTAACCAAACTTTAGTGTTTCAGCCTTGGCTAGCAACACTTTCACTCACATTAGCCACTTTGGCCATTGGATTTTCTGTATCCTGACATTTTGATGTCATGATAGTGTGTTTTGGTTATAGCCCCTTAAAGTCATTATTATTATGAGAAGAGATACCACCGAGGGCCCAATCCTCCGCCTGGCGCAACAACAGCGTTGCTCGATGGTGAAGTTGTATCTTGCACACGTGAGCTTGGGGGCATCGCTTAGGAAAAAAGGGGTCAACTGAGGCGTGGTGTGCTTCCTCTTCCCTCTTTATTCTCTTATTTACATTAACACCACGCGCATCTTATTAAGGACAAAACTATTTCCCCCACAGTAAGTTAAACACTGTCCCTGTGCTGTGAGAGGTCGATGGCCCCATAGCGCATGAATGCCAGAAACGTGATCAAAACACCAGTATGTGTGTCCCCCACACCCCCCACCACCCACAGTAGTGGAAAATATTCCGGTTTGGTATGGTCTGTAGGAGGTAACGCTTGGGGAGGGATCACTGCTGAAATATCGCTATGGGAGTCTGTCCAGCCCACTTACTGTGCCAGGTAAGAAGCTGAAGATTGCACTTAGCGCCACCCGTCAGCGCAAAAGTCTAGTCTATAGCTTACATTTAGAAACACAAGATCGGGCCCTGACTCATGTACGTTGAACAGGGATGAAGTACAAGTGCCGCACAGCATGCTAGTGTGTAGTGGCCAGTGACGTGCGGTGATGCACATGCTATTGACTCCAATAAGTAAACAAATCGGCAGGAAACAAAATGCAGGAAAAAATGCAACTTGCTGTCTCTGGTATAGCATTCAATAGCAACACATTTCAACATAAAATACATTCTCACGATATTGCAAATAAAAATTAAAAGACAACATGGTGGACTTGACCGGGACTCGTGCTCCGCCCGTCCAAGTGATAAGTTAATGACAATCCTGATGCACCACGCGGGTAATGCCTGATAGTGGTGACATTTTCAGCATAAAGACTCGTCTACAGCATTTCATCCATAAAATGACAGTCTAATCAGTTTTCCCTTTTACTTACTCCTTTACGTTTAAATTGCCTCTCCTAAACCGTGCAGGATAATAAAACAGACTGGTTTTCACTTGTAGTCCATATGTTTTGTAGAAATGTGTAGCGCTGACACAGCGCCCCCCTCGTATCGTCAGGGCAGTGCATTGGAGGCGAGCCTCACTTCGGGCCTATCAAAACACAGTTTAAAGTCAAATGAACAGGACGTTCTTATACCTGATTCTTTATCCAGGTGATAGAAACCAACGAGCCCAACAAAAACCCATTTACAAATGTATTTTACTTTTAGGGGGCGAAAAAGCCCTGAATGGGAGAGAGCGCTGAGTGAATGAGCCGAGCTCATGTGTGTGCGGGACATGTGCGGGACGCTGGAGGCTCGCTGCAGCTCCGCCCTCTTTACACGATATCGACAACTGATAAAACATTTGGGCATTTTTTAACCACGAGATTAATTAAAATCATAGGAAGTCCCTATCATCTTAAGAGAAGGGACTTGCTTTTATAACGTTTATTGTATTTTTTAATGTTTGTTTTTTTCCATGATGACTGGTGAGGCCTGACTGGTGACACAACTTGATGAGGCCCCAGTATGAAAATACCCAAACTCAATAAACAGTGTTTCATTTGACTCCGCTATCGAAACAAGCACCGAATCCATAGTGTTTTTGGGATGTTTTTAATGACAAAAAGCATATTGTCGACCTGTAGTGAGCATATGGAAAATAATCATTTCATTTTACAACCAAAATGTTTTGTCATGTTTGTACTGTATCCTGCTTTATCCTTGTAACTTTTGCAATAATTGACAGTATATGCATTTTAAGCCACAACTCCCACTAACAAATGACCACTTTTTCAGATAAGCCGCACAAACACATCCTTGCTTATTCTAGATCCCTTCAATTCTCTTCTATAAGTAGTAGCACCAGAGGCACAGTTCATTGTATGGTGGGCCACTCTTTCTATGGGAACCTGCCTGCTCTCACACTCACAGACATTTTTCATATCTGCCATACCACTAATTTCTATTCACCCTTTCCCACCAGCTTCATTAGGTTCTGCTTGGCCTTATTGTTTGAGTTGCCATGCCTCGGGAGCAAATTTCTCAGACATTTCTCCTCGCTTTTGAACTGGCTCTAAGAACAGGATCAGGTTTCTGTACCAGGGGGATCGCCAAGTGTGTGTGAGTGTGTCTGTGTGAAAAGTCAATTGTGGACTGTTAGGAGGGGAGTCGAGCGCGGTCAAGTTTCTTTATTAGAAATCATATGTGCATCAAAAATTAATAAGGAGGAGCGTATTAGTACGTAGACAGACCATTACAACATTTAACTTTGCATGTGTACGATGCCTCGCTGGGTTTTATTCTTGTGTTCTCCTGCTCACCCAGTTTCTTTCTATACTGTGTGGCTGTTTGCAACCATTATTAAACCTTATTTTTTCGCCGTGGTTTTGCCACATTTTTGTCACTTTTTGTTGTGTTATTGTTGCTTTCCTAGCACTTTTTTGTCGCTTATTTATTACATTTTTGTCACTTTTTGTTGGCTTTTTGATTGATGCAATTTTTCAGAAAGCTTTGAGATTTGGGTAAAGACAAACTGGAGAAAATGTGCTTGGTTCAGGCGGGGTTAAGAGGTTAATGTTTTTCTCTAAATTTGAACAGAGAATTGATTGCTTAATTTTAGCGTTCTGGTAATCTTGCATTATAGTCTCAATTACCTATAGTTTGGTGATACAAATAATATAAAACAAGCTGCACTGCTTCAGACCGTCTGAGTGGGTGAGAAATGTTTTTGTTCTTTTTAATACAGCAAGTTTGCAATTGATATATCAGTATAATCGATATTTGATTTGAACAAGAACATGTTTACCTCACGTCTTCCTCCTTTGTGCTTTGCTCAGTTCTGTGGAGTGCAGCCCTCTCATCCTACCCAAACTCGGCCTTTACAAACGATAGTCGTGTGGGCTCGCTCTTAGTGTCAAAAAAGGACAAAAAGGAGGACAAAAGTATGTATGCTAAAGCACTGCAGAAACATATTTAAAATACTCCATTCCAAGAAGGAACAAAGCTGTCTTGGTAATGGCGGGTAGTGGTTGAAATCTGAACTCGTGCCAAACTTTTGTAATCATAGCCGTTCTCTTTGCAGCTGTTGGTCTTTCCCACTGCTCTCCTACACATCTGTCCCCACTCTGCGTCCAAATCATCAGTGAAGCCCAAAGAAATCAGGCCACACACAAACATAGGGGCACCTCTATGGGGAAAAGCACTGATAGGATGTCCTGTCTCATCTGAAAGCAAGTCAAGTCGGATACCGGACCGAGTTGATGCAAGCAGGGTGAAATAAAGGAGAAATGCAGGACGTTAAATGGAAAGTGGCTCTGTGCCAAAGTGGCAAAGTGCCCTTTCAGCTCCTCCATCAAACATCTCCCTCCGAGGGTAAGCTTTTACTGCGTTTGTGTGTGTAAGTTTATAAGGGAGCAGAGGGGGAAGAAATCTATACTTAACTGTTAGTACTAAGTGATTACTCAAGAAGTAAAAGTACAGAACATCCCTTGCCTATAAATGTAAAAGCATTGTGTGAATCCTTTTACTTTTGCTTTTTATTTTATTTATCAATATCAACTTATAGAAAACCTTTAATGTCAATGTTAAGTTTATATACAGTGCCTCTTGAAAGTACTAATACACCTTGAACTTTTGCACATTTTGTCATGTTTACCACCATAAACATATATATAAGATATTATTTTGAATTTTTTACTGAAAGTTCAAACACAAGTAACAGACAACTGTGAAGTGAAAGCAAAAGATACATGATTCTGTTATTTTTCAAAAAAATAGAAAAGTGGGGCGTGCATAAGTATTCATACAGCATTTTTCTGAGTGCATTAAATTGCCTTTATAACATTCCTAATGACTGCAGAAAGTTCACACCTTGCCCTAACCATTAAATAGAGGCCACCTGTGTGTAATCTACTCTCAGTATAAGTACAGCTGTTCTGTGAGGGCCTCAGAGCTACGGTCAGAGTGTATTGGTCACTAAGCAACATCATGAAGGCCAAGGAGTTCACCAGAGAGGTCAGGGATAACGTTATGGAGAAGTTTAAAGCAGCGTTAGTTATACAAAGATTTCCCAAGATTTGAACATCTCACGGAGCACTGTTCAATCCATCATTCGGAAATGGAAAGAGTATAGCACCACTGCGAACTTACTAAGACACGGCCGTCCACCTAAACTAACAGACCAAACAAGGAGAGCACTGGTCAGAAATGCAACCAAGTGCCCCAAGATAACTCTGGAGGAGCTGCGACGTACTGCCGCTGAGCTGGGGGAATCTGTACATGGGACAACTATAAGTCGTACTCTACACAAATCTGGCCTTCATGGACGAGTGGCAAGAAGAAAGCCATTATTGAAAGGAGGCCATAAGAAATCACGTTTGAAGTTTGCTAGAAGTCATATGGAGGACACAGCTACCATGTGGAAGAAGGTGCTTTGGTCAGATGAGACAAAAATTGAACTTTTTGGCCCAAATGCAAAACGTTATGTATGGCACAAACCTAACACTGCTCATCGTCCTGAGTGCACCATCCCCAGTGTCAAATATGGTGGGGGGAGCATCAAGCTATGGGGCTGCTTTTCCTCAGCGGGGACTGGGAAGATTGTAAGAATAGTTGGGAAGATGGATGGAGCCAAATACAGGGACATTTTGGAAGAAAACCTGCTGGAGTCAGCAAGAGAATTGAGGCTGGGGCGGAGATTCACCTTCCAGAGGTTAGATCGGACCCAAAAAAAATCAAGCCCGACCCGAGCCCGAGCAATTAACTTGAATTGTCAGCCCGAGCCCGAAACAAACCCAACATAAATTATTTATTTAAGGCTCAGATAGGAGCATCTGTGCAGTGCATTCAGCAGCAGCACCATATGTGAGAGGTACGCGCACGGCAGGCCGAGAGATGTGTATGGCGTGGGGGCAGGTTACGTGCCCGAGCCGCAGCTCAGTGTCTCTGTCTCCTCTTTTCCGTCTCTCTCTTGCCTGGCCTGCCAAACGACATGCCTTTTCATAGATATTTCAAAGACATATAGTCTGGGAGCAAGCATAATCTCAACAATTTCCCGGTGGGCGAAGCGGCAGAAAGCCTTTCCAAAAACGTCCTTTTTTACAGGAATGCTCCGAACGCTGTTTCTTGCTCCGGTTTTAGGGATTTCATATTTTCCAAATGATTTAAAACAGAGGAAAGAGCAGAAGAAAACAGTGTATCGGTCGCCATCTTTAATGTTTTGGAAGAGGTGGTGACAGGTGACGGCTTCCGTCTCTTGGTGCGTGTGATTTGACCGATGTGGGTAAAATCGTGAAATGATGGGCTGCGAGCAGCCGCCCAGACAGTTCTTCTTTTGAACAGAAAGGAGGAGTGTCTGGCAGGCTAGGCAAGTCTCTCTCTCCTCCTCCTCCGCCTTGTTGTTCATAAACAACGCGCTGCATTTACAAAAGCGACTTTTTACGTAGTAACAGGAACCAAACTGCTTATTTATCCACCGTAAATGAAACGCTGTCCTGAAAGATAGAGTGAATAGCGATGTTCACTGCGTGGCGCCAGTATCAACGCCTGACCATGCTGCTTAAACATGACAACACAGCCAGCACGTGTGCCCGCCCCCCGCACTACCTCCCTGAGTATAACCACATTTTGTATCCAATAGACTAAGCCTATAGCATAGATTTTTATTAGAGATTATAATGACATTAATAAAAAATAAAGATAATGAAAAAATAAAATAAAATACTCGAAGCCCGACCCAACCCAAACCCGACTGTCATGCGTGAAATCTCGGGCCGGGATTTAAAATAAAATCTTGTTTATGTTTATAAACATGACAAAATGTGCAAACGTTCAAGGTGTATTAGTACTTTCGAGAGGCACTGTATATAGCACATTTTAAAACAGCTACACCTGTGCTACAGTCCAATTTAACAAAATGATTAAAACAATTACGAAACATACAACATGGATACTAATAATAAACCGGCTCAGTCTGTGATGAACCCAGTGCAAAAATGATGAGTTTTCAACAAAGACTTCCCTCCCCTTCGCTGTGCAGCTGTTTCAATAAAGTGAGAGAGAAACGGGAGGAAAGAAATTGAGGGGTCCTATATTGTAAGGCGTAATAACACCTTAGGAGCACTTCGACGTCCGCGCAGTAAAGTGAAGATATTACTGCACGGACGTCGAAGTGCTACAATAGGACCCCTTTATATCCCCTTAGAAAATCAACATGTTTCATTTTGTGTAACTATACTTGGATCGTGTAACTACTCACATAACCGTATTTAAATAGGGAAAGCGTGGAAGAGCTTGGTCATTTCTAACTTCATCCTCGTTTGACCCCATAGAGAAGAGGCAAAATGCTAAACAACATCTTAGGTCTTTTTGCGTGACTGAGAGCACGTGTAAAGACCAGACAGGTACGCATCAACCCGTCTAAGCTCAGCTAAGAACATATCTCAGCATGGAAAAACTGAGGCCTATTCCTTTAAGAAAAAACCTCAGTGGTTTCCCCCATCTGCCCACGGGAAAGGAAAACTTGCCCCATTGGCAGATTTTTTTTTATTAGTCAAATCAGGAGCAATTTTACTTATTACAAGAACATTTTCTCATTTCTTGCTTACTTTTTGCTCTGCTGAAGGCATTCGAACAGAACTTGAACATTGTCCTAATAGCATTAATATGTGAAGTAATTATCGCAGTAAATAATGATACACAAGTGAAAAAAGGTTTGAAGAAAAATCTGAAAATTATGTCACTAAAATTACTAGTTTTGCTCCTACTTTTACTTCCGTGGCTTACAAACATGGAACAGATGATGCCTGAATTTTTGTTTACAATTAAATATAGAGCGCATAGATTATAGACAGTGAGCTCCAAAGTTATTCCAAGTGTTTCTTAACTTTCAGGGAAGAATACTGTCATTAATAAAAATAACAACGAGCCTGCTACTTCATGATCGATTAAAAGACTTTATGATTATAGCACACAAAGGTTGCTTTTACTGGAGGACAACCACATTGAGTGTGTACTTGACAGGTATAAGAATTCTTTCATTCCTACCTCTGTGAAACTCCTAAATAGTGAGTTGGAGAAAAGGCAGAGGGGGAATGACCTTTTGTGCTTTTGTGTCAATAGTGTTGTATGTGTATGTGTAACTTTGTGCTGCTGCCCTGTTCCAAAACAAAATCTCCTTTGAGAGATTAAAAAACAAACTGAATTTTATTCTACTGCTAGAAAAAAATAGATGTGTTTATTTCTATATTTGTTAAAGGGCCTGTAATGTATTTGTGATTTGACAAAGTTAATTGTGCCATGACATGGTTCTATCTATATATGTTTATTAATTTATTTTTTGTCTAGCTTTCATTGTTGTAGCATATTGAAGTTCTACTTGAAACTTTGTTGAGATCCAACCACACCAAACTGTATCATTACTAGGGTACCAAAAAGTTTGTAGACACATGTAAAATATTGTATCTAGACACATATCGAGGTAAAATTGCCCATTTTTGTGTTGGTTACTGCCGTTTATACTTTTGAATTGGACAAGCTCATTGGCTATTTATCTTCTATAACTTCATGCAAAATATGGTGATCAGCTCTGGCCATAAAGTGTTCTGTTTTGCTTTGTGTTTTTGTTGCAGATATTCCCCAAAAGAAATCCAACATACGTGCTTCAGTTATTGAGCCTTACAATGTACAATCCTTTCCCAGTACTTTTGTAAACATACTTGAGTATCCCTCCTCAGTCTGTGCGTACCAGTGATAACCTGTTTGGACAGTGAAGTGTGGAGCACAGACAGGAGCGGAGACGTGTGCATGGCTTAACTTCCTGCCATAAAGCGCTGATAACAGGCTGCTGTCAGTGCCGGTGCCACAAAGTGCTGGAGCGTGTTCATCAGTCAGGCGGCTCTGCTCTGTCTGCGCTCAAAGACGAGCATTGTCTGGTCTTATCGGTGCATCTACAGGAGAGGAAGAGCGGAGGCGGAGGAGAGGGCGGGACTCAAGCCTCTCATGCCTTCAAACTGATGATTTATGTGCACCTATTAACTCACTGACAGAAACAATGTGATATGAAGAGAGCGCAGAGGAGTGATGGGAGGTGCACAACATAGTCACGGCTTGTAATTAAAAAGTGACCACTTATATGTTGAAATCCCACAGAAATTGGGAAAGGTTTTGTTTAACTGGCTATAGCTCCTGCTCCTTTGCATTTGCATTGTGTGTGAATTGAAAGCCAGAAAATGCATTAATATAGAGTTTTTGTAAAAGGATAATGTGATTGGGTTGCAGCAGTGAAATCCATATTGTAGCTTTATTGTCATATGTGCCATGTTGGTGTACTCATTCATAGAAACAAAAGGCTTTTTCTTATTCTGGTTCAATGTCCTAGTGTTAGGGTTTTCTGCACTCGAGCACGGCCAACCAATCAGAAGTTTTTCAGTGCAGGGGCAGGCACTGCAACGTGGTACAGTAAAGTATTGTTTCTGTTGTGTTTAATAGCCCCTGAAGAGCTGTAACCAGTGAATGCAATAAAACAAAGACTTCTGTTTAAATCCATGTGGTTTGCTGCTAAACTCCGGATCAGCGGCCATTTCCCAGTTTGTTATTAAAATGGCAGAGTATCTGACAACGCACTACTTCACCCAGTTAGTTCATTTTCATATTAAAAGACGGTGTTGTTTTAACTAATTATTTATCAATGTGATTATTAAGCTGCACATCTTTATCCTGTATGTTATGACAATGCTGTATAGGACTAGCAAGTGATGTAGGAATATGCAGGATCAGTAATAATGCAAGTAGAAAAAAATGATAAGGATTGAGCTCGATTCAGTCAGGGTTACCGAACTGGAGGTTTGCAAAGTGATGAATTAGACTTAGATTATTCCGTATTCTGTTGAGGGTTAGGTTTAAACATATATACACCTTTGACCTTTAAAAAGAACTGTTCTTTGAAAGTAATATTGAAATTCTAGTCAGTTTCACCTTTTTTTAAATCTCTTTAGCCCCCGCCTGAACTGAGCACATTTTCTCCAGTTCCGAATCTAAAAGCTTCTTGAAAAAAGAAAAAAAAGCAAGGATAAATATGCAATAAACAAGTGACAACAGGGGCGATGAAACATGCTGGAAAGGCAACAAAAACACCATTAAAAAAGCAACAAAAAACACGACTAAAGAGCGATGAAAAGGAAATACAAATGCCACAAGAAAACACACAAAAACACAACAAAAAGTGACATGAAAAGTGACAAAAACACGGCGACAATGTGACCAAAAAAAAGTTATGATCAGTTTTGTAGGCCTTAGTTTTCAAATGAGGATTTACACTGGCCTATAGGCTGTAAGAAGTCTTTGGATTTGGGTAAAGCCAAACTGGAGAAAATGCACGTGGTTAATGTTTGGGGTAAGAAGTTAGAGAACCCCCTTGTAAATGCTCAAGTACCCCCAGGATTACCCGTACCCCTGGTTGGGAAACAACTCCTACATCTTCACTTGACTTATGCATTATCCGATACCCATGTTTTAGCTTTGCTTATTGTGCTATTTCCTCCGCTCATGTAAAATTATATCACAGTTGTGTGGAATGTATACTCTAGAATTACCTGCGCCCACTGTCTCTGTATACTGTGTGGATGATTGTATTTGTCCATGGGAAAACCTGTCCTGGGTGGGGTCCAGCTGCAGCGGAGCACCCACACAAAGGCTCAGTGTTTGGGTGGCACAGGGAGCGTCGCCCTGGCACCTCCTCTGAGAGCCGGGCAGCACTTTAAAGAGCCGCCATGCCCTTCACCTTCATCCACCTCGCACTATTTCTGCTGGCGTCCAACCGTCTTAGCTTTGGTCTTATTTGGTCTGTCCCCTGTCTGTGCGCCTGTCAATCACGCCCAAAGACCAGTCGTTCCCACAGTAAATGAATGAATGACGTACTAATAATATAGAAAAATATGTTCATGTTTATGGGCCACAAGAGCACGCACAATATTTGCACTGTATTCAATCATTTAAAAGGCCTATTTTGCTGAATTCAACGTACCTTTTAACCATGTTCCCTTTTCCAAAACATACCTGTCGTTGTGTTTTGTTTCATTGCACATGTGCCATGTTAAGCCCATCTGTGCACTTTGTACACGGTTTCCCCTCTAGTTATGCATTTGACAGGTCCATAAACATAATTTAAAGTGAATCCGTGCAATACTAAAGTTAAGGAGTCCAAAAGTACTTTTTGAAGTATGACGCCCTTATCTAATGGAGGCAGTTTGAAAGAAAATAAGTAAAAATAACTACATAGTGAATATTGTGTGTTGTAATACCTACGTCAAGAGTCATCATGGCTTTATTTTCACGACTTGCAGAATATAATTGCTTCTAAATTGTATTAAGTTTGGAATTATCTCTACTTGTTCGCAACTGATTATATAAATAGCCATTATTAACATTTTTGTTTGTTTGTTTTGCAGTCAACCAATGGGCAAGACATGCATGAATTGAATTAGCTGAGCTTTTCTGTTATTGACAAAAAGCACTTAGTCTTAAAGGAGGGGTATTATGCTTTTTTCAATCACATAGCACCAGTCTATAGCATACTACAATGATGACGTAACCTTCTGTTGGTCTGTATATGCAGTAAATGAAAATAACTGCCTTGAATAAAATTGCTCTCTCAAAATGGCTGTACTGAACGTCTTGAAATAGGCCTCTGTCTCTTTAAGAAGCTTTCCGACACGCCCCCTTCAGCACACTGCTGTGGCATCTAAACAACAACACTGTGCGGGGAGGGGCCTCTGCTGAGCTGAGGAGCAGTGGTTGGTGGCTTGGCTGGTGACAAAAGGTCCAGAGGCGTCTCCAGGAGGTGGGGGCTTCCTAGGAGGACTGAGGCATAGCTACACCTAAAATGGCTGCCGTCTAAGTTTTTACTGATTACTCAAAAATATGTGAATGAGCCAAGGCAACACTCCAGGCATGTGTTTAATGAGGGAATGACATAATAACATGATATAAAGCTTGAAAAAGTCGATTTTACATAATACCCCCCCTTTAACACATACTAATAACTCACATATAATGACTAGATTGGCATATGTTCTAGCTCCTTCCCCCACCACCTTGAGTATTTCCATCATGGCTGCCACAACAGAGTAGATTCTTCACGAGGATTGTCACCTCCAAAATAGAGTGGCCTTTCGCGCACTAATCCACCAGCAGCATTATTTATTCAAGAGCTTAAACAAATAGAGCCCGGTAGATTTCACTGTAGCTAAGTCCGAGACATCGTGGTTCTGAAGCAGCTGGACGCAGATCAGGTAAAGCCTTAATTGTAATCCTTTTATTAGAGGTCCAAATGGCATTCACTAAACAGACAGAGTGCAGTGGAATAAAGCATTAGGCTTAGGCGATAACAGTGGGATATGGTTAGCAAATACAGCAGTGGGGAAATCCCTATGAGGTCAAATTCCTATTCTGATACATGCAACTTAGTCCACTTATCCAGCCACTATAGAAAAAGACTAGCACCGAAACTGTACAGCCTTTTGTTTCATTTGTTTTCTGCTAAACCTCCTTTATGGGGTGTGAGATACTAGTGGCATTTGGGACAGCGGTGGATATACTATTTCAGTTTAGTAAATCAATATTAAACCACAGGGCCAAAAACATGCCTTATACTGAGCCGCCATATATCCAGGCTGGATACCGCAGCCTTACTGTCCCAAAGACGTAAGCAAACACAGGGAACAAAACAGGCTGCACAGAGGCCTATAATTATCTGGGGTTACTCAAACAAGTCACGTTTTAAGGACATATTTTCGACTCTAAAGCAGGTAGGCTTAGCTCTGATCCGAGGGCGAACAGCAAATATTTGACTTTCAGCCAAATTCAGATGGGACAGGACAGGCGGACGTTCACCTCTTGGGCAACAACGCATGATTTGACTGTCGGGAAGGGCATGACTTGAATTTGACGTCTCAAAATTAAAAAGAAGGTATGAGGACATGGCATATTGTTCAATAACATTGGTATTTTGTAGTTTGCTGACCATAAATACACAGTAAATTAAAGTTTGTAGTAGAGGGATGTATCTGTTACAACTCTGGTGAAAGGTCAAGATTTAGTATAGGGATGAAACTCTGTTCTCTGTGCTTCAGCTGCTACTCTAAAACATTTTCTTCAAAACATAAACACTTTTATTCTGTTATTTTACGATATTTAGTGAAAATCTACAGCTGTCTCCACTTGAACTGAAAAAAGGGTGTCAAATGTTTTTGGTTCATCTGTGCCTGTTAGTTCTTGCCTGGGCTGTACCAGCGATTGAGTCTGGTGACCGTGGCATCAACTACATTTCCAGAGCAGGACATACGCAAGCAAACAGGAAGCGAAGTAAACCAATCAGCGAAAGGTGGACGTCTGCCGTTTATGTGGTGTTATTAGCGTTTTTTCGTTAATACTCGTATAGGATTATGAATCACGAAACTCACCTACTGTCGAAGTGTTTTTTGGTTATTTACCGCAGATTGGAAAAATCTCTCTCCCTTCCATGCGCCGCCCACGTGACGGCAAATAAACAAATCTGATTGCACGGGCTCATTTGAGTTCTCTACGGCCGCCAACAATGGCACAGGTCCCAGACCGATACATTCTGCTCTCGCCAAGCTATGTTAGTCCCACATACAATCAAAACAGTGACAGACTGTCTTACTCTGAACTCAATACATGAAGTAACTCAGCTGGACTTAGCGCAAGTCATTTATGGTCAAAAATTATAAAGGTAATTAATGAGAAGAGTTGAAGACAGCTCCAACAATGGCACAGGTCCCAGACTGATACCCCTCTGTATACTGTAAATACAGAGGCGTATCATTCTGCTCTCGCCAAGCTATGTTAGTCCCACATACAATCCAAGCAGTGACAGACTGTCTTACTCTGAACTCAATACATGAAGTAACTGAGCTGGACTTCGCGCAAGTCGTGTATGGTCAAAAATAATGAAGGTAATTAATGAGAAGAGTTGAAGACAGCTTTCATCCCCCTGTTATCCATGTTTTTATTCTAGCCTCAGATGGGAACATGCTCTGTTGGTTTACCCTGGTCTCCTTGAGTGACAGGAGAGTTCATGTTTGTTTTTTTCCCTCAGGTGGGCTGTGCCACACACCTCTGCAGACCGCAGTAAAGGGCAGAGCGTGATCTCTGACCCCATAAAGGTTTGCGGTGGGCCGGAGGTGATGAGAAGCCTGTATGCTGTTGAACATGTTGAGAACACTGCCCTCTATGGTACTATATGTCCACAGGGTCAAAGCAAAGCATGAAATCGGCGACCCAATGTTGTTTTTACCTGACAAAGTTTGGTCCAAAACAATAAGTTGGAAGTTTTAGCAGTCCTTCATTGTTTTCCTTACCTTGACCGGATTGTATAAATAAACATGGCACACCAGCTTACCTTTCCTCTTTGTACCTACATAAACAGATGGAGGGAAGTTTGAGGTTAATAAGGCCAAGTTTGGGGAGCAGAGCAGCGGAGAGAGGAGAGAGGGGGTGCGTGAAGGCAAGTCAGGGTGAGAGTGTCCCAGGGGGGCTCATTATACCAAGACAGGGGAGACATTAAAGCACATGCACACTCAATGTATGCTCCTCCAGCTCTTTAACGCACACATCGAGACTTATTACACTGTAGTGAACGTTGCTAAAAGCTCCATTAACATAATAACTTTTAAAAGCGTCGCTATTTAAGGGCCAGAAAATGCACTGGATCCTGGTGAGGACAGCCCCGCGAGCTACGTGCGAACAAGACAAAGGAATACGATGTGCTTTCCAAGATGCCAAACTATGTGGAAGAAAACAACTGTCTGAACTGAGGTCATATTGTTCTGTAACTAAAACCTAAATCGGTAAGACAACATACTATTAACTTAGAGTTGGTAAATACTCATTATTTCATTCCTTTCTTTAGTGTTGTCTGCCTTTGTAAACAATCTGTTTGTTAATACGAAGATCTAACACTTATACACACACATTATAATTCAAATTTGATTCATATTTTTGTTCACTCTTTTATATGAATGGACTTTCCTGCTTGCCTGTCCCCAGCGCTGCAGTGTTTATTTACAGTGGGGTTGGTTTTATGATCATGACTTTAATTGCTAGTTAACCGTGGCTCTGCTCTCCCACTGTTAGATGAACATAAACAAGTTCCTAAACCAAAACACATGCTGCTCGCTCTCCTCGCTCTCCTCGCTTTCGTCGCTGCGTTGCCCCAAATACATGTGGCCCCCGCTGCAAGAGCCATGGAAATCCAGCCTGGACTCATTATGGCCCAAAGTAGTCCATTATGTTTTTGGGGGGAAATCGGACCAAACTCTAAATGGTTGCTATAACAACGGCAGGTCATCTTTGCCTCTGTTTTGATTTTTTTTTCTTTTTAACAGGCCCCCCACGCTGCTGTCCATTGAAATTAACAAGCACTTTGGAGCAGGGAGTGACAGAGTGATGGAATTACACCGGAAAGTAACGCACAACAACGATGGACATTATGTATGACCTGGCAGCTCGCTGTGGAGACGGACAATAGATGGACTATATTTCTGGGAGGAAAAGGGATGAACTGTGAAGGGAACTACCTGCTCTGGAGAACTGAACTAAAGCTGAGACCAAGAAAAAAGCTAATTCGTTATAAATGTATGAACTATTGCTGGAATAATTCTCCTGAGAGAGGAGGTGTGAAGCAGCTGGACCACTTATCGCTCCTATGTTGTCAACACTTCCCTTCAAGGCCAAGCCACGGAGCTAAACCTGATAAGGACTGACCTCTCTGGGTCATATTTTGCATAACACTGACTTTCAGACTGTAAATAAAAGCACACACGTACCCCCTCCCTAACCACGCCCCCATCGTTCTGCGTCTCAACACGTTTCTTCAGCCCCACCCCCGGTCAATGGTCAGTCATCGTGTATTTCCCATGTCATGATGTTTCTATATATGTGCTTTGCTTTAACTTAACCTGATTGTAATGTCGCATATCTTCTTTTGTAAGGCACATTGAGTTGCCTTGTGTACGAAATGCGCGGTATAAATAAAGTTGCCTTGCCTTGATGCTTTTAGGCCATTTCCAAAGTGGTATAACAGCGTAAAACATGTTGTGGAGAGTCAAACGCACCTAGTAAAACTTCTATAATCTTATATATCACTGTCGACTCATAGTGAAAATTGGATTGTGATTCATTAAAACAAAACAAAAGAAACGAGTTATTATTTATAAACTTAAATTATTTTGTGAAGTTAAATCATTTGGCATCTTCAGTTAGTAGCTGGTTGTGTTTCAGAGTGCACTGGTCGAGACTGCCACACACAGACGTGGCTTTCTCTCCTCTGTGTGGGGTGGAGTTTTCAGCCTCAGTGCCTCCCACTGCCCTCCACCCAAAGACTGTAAAGGACACAGTATAAAACAATGACAAACCCGGCTTATTATCTGTCTTATATTTTCTCTAATGAGCAAATCCACACCTTCACCTTTGGCTGGGAGTTTGTGCAGTAAGTAACACATGTCAGTTTGAAAGATAGATTGTTTGCATTGCACGTGATTGATTCATTGAAAGCTTAAGCAATCTTGCAGTGGAAATACTGTCCTCTCGAATCACCTACTTTTCTATTTCAGATGTAAGCTTATTTTATCTCATTTTAGTATACGTTTTTAGTGGTCGAGAGAATGGGGGCATACAGAGTAAACCCACACATTCACATGCTAACCATTTCTAGCTTCAAGTCTCTGCCATCATTCACTTGGACTAGACGACTCTCTGGAACCAGAAAGCAACAGTTCTGTTATTGTAAAAGTACTTTACTGTGGGGGGATTTGTCCCTTACATTTGACCCACCCTTCAATGCAGCCATGGCAACAGTAGCAGTGGGCAACCTCAGAGGACCACTCAGGGACCCGCCTCAAGATATTGTATTAGATCAAGACCTGGAGGTTTTTGTGTGTGTATTGTGCATGTTACCACGGGGAGAGCATGCAAACTTCACTCAGAATGGGGCTCACGGTCTGGGAGGAGTCTTATATTTCTTTTGACAGAATCAAAATACAGTAAGTTTGCAATCATGTAAGCTCTTCGCCTTGAAAAATCTTGTCAGGTAACTGCAGTATAAGGCCCTGGTCTTTATTGGGTCATGCTAAATGCCCTCTTCTTAGTGGCACACATGCACCAATGAGGACAATTTATTTTGTTGGCAGCCATTTTCCCGGTCACTATGATGAAGCTCTGGGCTGGTTTAAAAGCCCAGACACCCTTAGCCATTACTCAGGTGATATGCCAGCGTCTGGGTGATCAATGCGTCGCTAATAGAGAAAGCGGGCGGGGAGACCGGGGAGGAAGGGGGCGCAAAAAGCCGGGGGGTACCGTCCATTTTGTTAGCGAAGGATAGAGATAAGTCCAAAGAGTAATAGCACTTTTACCTTCTCATTCATCATCTCCTTGGTCTTAGCGCAGCAACTGCATAGGACGGGGCTCTGCCATAATAGCCTGTCTGCACACTGTATTTATGAGGTGCCATCAAAACAATGGCATTTATCCAGGCGCTCGGATCATCACTTGTATCATTATGTCCTTCGCATGAATGCAGGTGAATGTGGGTGGTGCTACAGTGAGCTCAATCACAGAGAGGGGTGCAGTGTTGGATAATATATTTAATTGCAATTACTTTTGTGATTTATGTTTTAAAATCAAGATTGAGTTCACAGTGCACTTTTCAGGCAGGTCCAGAAGCATTAACATTTCAGAGAAAACTGAAATATGAACTGCTAAACCATAAACCAATGCAATAAGGACATGTTTTTCAGAACATGTTTAGAGAAGTCCAAACTACAGGGTAAGCAGGTTTTATACAAACCTAAATGATGGCAGTCTGAGATTTTATAACTGCAACAGCAGCCATTTAGATTTTATTGCAATGAATTGAAGTCATGCATTTAATACAATGCACTATGATTTTAGATTGGCGGCACGGTAGCACAGCGGTTAGCGCTCGTGCTTCACAGCTAGAAGGTCCCGGGTTCGATTCCCACCTGGACGGGGCCTTTCTGTGTGGAGTTTGCATGTTCTCCCTGTGTCTGTGTAGGTTTCCTCCGGGTACTCCGGTTTCCCCTACCACTAAAAACATGTACAATAGGCCAGGATGTTTGAGAGTGCGCATGGGGGACGACGGATGGAAATTAGCCCAAGGCTACAATCCGGTGTGGCTTGCATGAGACCCATGTATGTTCATTAACATGCACTGTCCCGACCAAATAAACCAATAAATAATAATAAATAAATGATTGGCCTTTACTGTATTTGGACAGTTTGTGAATCCATGCCTTAGCGTATAAGCAGAAGGGGGAAGAAGAGAGATGTTTGTCGACACTATAAAATATATGAGAGGGTGCAATTTGAACTCTTTGAAGTGTTGTATTCAGTTAAAGATAAAGGTTTGGCAGAAGTTCGGCTATAAAGTGGAAAAATATACAACCAATAATAAAGACAAAGTGTTTTACGAAGTCCACGGCTTTGTAAATAAACCACGGTGATTGGTCCGGGATGATTGATGCCATGGAAGTGAAGCACTCAAGAGCCCAGACCAAGGTCACCTCGCAATAATGACAATGACCACCTGTCCTGAACTTGGCCTTGATCTTTTAGTTCCGACTTTGGGAATACACTCTCGAGCAATTGAACACCAATTTATTCTGTAAAAGACGTAAGCACAAGATGTTTTTTTTATCTACGTAATGTTTGAAAGCTTAGAATCTCCAGTATTCTGTCAGTTATAAGTAAAAGAGGTCTGGACTTGGCTGGGGACGGGCGCAGGGATTTTGGGAGTGAGAAAGAGAGAGTCAGTTTAGGTTATTGAAAACTGACTTTGGCTGTTGGATCTAAAAAACCCAAAGTATTTCTTTCTAATTGCATAATCAACTCAAGAACCAAAACAAACAACGTTCACATCTTGTGAAATATGTTTGTGATGGTAAAAAAAAATCTTGTCAGTATTAGATTGGAACATACAGTCTATTTACTTTATTTCAGGACGTACTGTAGATAAAGGTAATGTTTATGAAATGTTTACCAAAAAGTCCTAACATCCAGCCTCTTAACACTCACCTGAAAGCTTTAAAAATAGCGACAAAAATGAGACGTAAACGAGGATGAAAAAAGCATCAAAAAGCCACAGAAAAGCAAACAAAAAAAGAGACAAAAAAGCGATGGAAAAATAAAAAGTTTAAAAGGTGACGACAGCTGGGCAAAGACGCGAGGAAACAGTGTGTTTGTGTTTTGTCAGTCTTAGCTTTCAAATGAGGCGTTATACTGGCTCTAACCTTCTAGACTTGGATAAAGCTGAAATGGAGAAGATGGACTCGATTAAGGCGGGTGTTAAGAGATTAACTAACTGTTCTTAAGTCTGTTTTAGCTACACTTCAATCAAGTTAAGACAAATAAAGAAACCTTGCACTGCTCTGCCTCTCTTTGCATGGGAACGGGAATCTAAAACGATAAGGAGTTGACTGAAGCTGATGGGGGAGGTGCAGTTGTGGGGAAAGTGCCAACAGCCTATAGGGGGGAGAGAGGAGAGGAGAGGGAGACATCTGGAAAGCATCAGCCCGGGCTCCTACATGTGGGCCTATGTGCATTTGTGGATATGAGCTGTGGCTCTGTTGGTCTCCGGCTTGTTAACCTGAGGGTCATGGGCAGCTGCAGGTGATGAAGTCAATGCCTGGCACAAACGATGGGAATAATGTCCACTGAGAGGACACGGTACGAAGAAAAGGAGCTGAGTACAAGTGTTGATGCTGAAGGTCTAGTGCAGTGGTTCTCAACTGGTGGGTCACGTTTTGCTATTATACTGAAGCAGAAACAGCAGTCTATAAGAAAGAATACCATTTTACATGAAAACTGTTACTGTTGCTATTGCCCAATACATTGCTACAAAATGTTGTCAAAGTACTTTACAATATCTATGCGCATTCAACATAAAAGTACCAGCGTAAAATATTTGATTGACAGTGGTAAGCTACTACAACAGCGATACACGTTCATAATTAATACAGATATGTAAACCGTCTTGTCCCGGGATGCCCTGATGTTTGCAGAGGATGTGGTAAGCCCTGTTCTGTGACTGTGAGAGACGAGGTGAAGCTCCGTTCTTCAAAGACAATGGTGAAACAGAACAGTCTGATTAAAATATTTGTTTTAGGGCTTTGGTGCATTGTTTTCATGTCTTTTTAATTTATGGCAGAGCAGTGTCTGCCGCAGTCTGCTGATGACATTGTGGGTTTGGCTCTGATGATTTGCTGGGTGTCTCCCGCCCACCCTTGACCTCCGTTCACCCCGGGGCTATTTTGTCATTAAACACTTTTTTATTGGTATAGTCTCACTTACAAAGGAAACTAATTGTTCATACTAATTTATTTTGCAACCTATCTATAGACATTGGAGTATTATTATTTCAGAAGTATAGTACAAGTAAGAGACAGGTTTTCCTCAGGAGGTGAATTTGTATATACAGTAAAATATACATTTTGGCTTCCTTGGCAGGCCAATTCCATACAGAGTTGTACATTGTCAGCTTTTACACTGCCTTTGGACAGCACACATTCACTGTGGCTTTGGTTCAATAAACTTCTACAATGTCAAAAGATCCAGTGTTGCATTCATGTTTCCACCAACGTCTTGCATTGATGATGGAAGAGTGTGACCACTGTGCAAAGCCTTCTCCAGAACTTCCCAAAGTTTCTCAATGGGGATCAGATCTGGACTCTGTATTGGCCAATCCATGTGTGAAAAGGATGTCTCACACGCCCTGAACCACTTTCACAATGTGAGCCTGATCAATCCTGGCTTTGTCACCTTGGAAAATGCCCGTGCCATCAGGGAAGAAGAAATCCATTGATGGAATAACCTGGTCATTCAGGATGTTCAGGTCGTCAGCTAAAAGTTGCTGAACCTGGACCTGACCAGCTGCATCGACCCCAGATCATAACAGTACATTGTATCCAGGTGGCGAGTTTTGGGTCAGGCAGTGTAGCTTTTATGTGCTCTCATTATTTTAAGTTTTTATTATACCATCAATCTCATCAGGTCTTTGAAGCTGGGCCATACAGTTCATTTCCTCTGTTTATTTCATTTAAAAGAAAGTTGGAAAGCCAGGTTGCCACTGTCTACTTGCTCTCTTACCCTGGTCCTCTTATAATTGTGTGCGATGTCCCTTTGAGACCTGAACTGACCCGTGTTATATTACCAGCTGAAGGGTTGGCGAGGGTGACAGGCCAGGCGCGATTGCCAAGCACCCAGGGGTGACAGATGAACAGACGAACGGGACGGTTGATGCAGCACAATTAAGCCAGCGCCTGAGACCCCAAGCCGGTCTCATTCTAGCTGCGGCACAGCCCATTGTTGAGTGGAATCCGAGCAATGCATTTGATCAGTATGCTGGGTCTGCCTAGTATTATTTTGGACAACTCCTGAGGACAAAACAGGCACCAGAGAAGGGTGAGAGAGAAGAGCGAGGGAGACCGACGGGGAGGAGGGGGCAGAGAGGGAGGGATAGAAAGACAGAGTGCAAAGATTGACCCGCTGAATACACACTTTCATCACACATTTGAGGGGAAGCCAGAGTTCAGCGTGTTTGGATTGAGAAAGAAGGTTCTGTCTCCGAGAACAAGGATTGAACTTTACATGGACAAATCTAATAAAGAAGCAAAATATATAAATAGGTTTTAAGATTGTATGGGCTTTTCTGAAAGTGGACGATAAGTTCAACGAGTTCACAGAGAAACGACTCAAGGGAACGACTTTTTATTCAAACTTTAGCTGAATGTGAATTCTTTCAATCATCTCAACTTCTTTTAGTAACAGTTTGGTGAATATTAGGGACTCATTTTGATCAAAGTAAAAAAAGCACCAGCCCTAATGAAATTAATAGTATTAATATATCCAATAACTTATTCCAACACGTCCAAATTTTGAAGTCAGCTTTTGAAATATGCTTTGCCATGCTTTCTTCTTTAAAAAAACATTTAAACCATATTTTATCTTTCTGTGTTCATACTTCAGCACTAATGCAGATTGAAAGGGATTCCCATGTCTTGTGTTTGACCTCTACATTCCTGTGAACACAAGGCCTCAGCGACACCAATACCGTCCTCAGACACACACCTGAGGCTTGAATAACGTTGACAGCAACACTACACCTGTGTCACCTCCGCAGCACGAGACGACCTGTTACAGAGACTTGCTCTGGGACGTAGACGGTACAGTCACTTAAAGTGTTTGGATTAGATTCAAGTTGTTAGTACTTGTAGTCCCACTCCTCTGAATGCTTTATTGTCTCAGAGTCTCAACACCCCAATTGAACTTGTTAAAATATTTACAAATCCAAAATGTTGTGTTAAAAAGGACCAATTGGTACTGATGTTAAACTGCATAGATTCGAAATACATCACTTTCTTAACCTACAGGTGAAACTGATATATGATGGACTCATTATATGCAGAGTGAGTTTTGTGTGGCCTTTATTTGTTACCATTTTGATTATTATGACTCATCTTGTAAAAAACCCAAATTCAAAATCTCAGAAAATGTGAATATTTAGAAATAGGTCTGTGAGCCATAATCATATAACAAACAAAGGCATTTAAAAAGTAACAAGTCTATATCATATATTGGTTGAATTACAGAAATAAATGCCCTTTTGAACTATATTCTAATTTTCCGAGTTTCACCTGTATTGCTGAATAGGTTGTCAATTGTAACCTTCCTGCCTGTAGCTTGAACCAAGACTCAACTTATGGCTTAATAAAGTATAGCTACACAGTAAAAATAGTCAGTAGTGTACACATAGCGCCATCTATTGACCGCAAATTGTTACACAGAAACCGTGAGAATATCTGATATTTCTGTATATCGTGTTGTAAGGCCATCTAGTGGTGAAATGTGTTTGTCACATCAGGTCATTATCAAAAAATAGAATCTGATTCAATTTGGAAATTGTCTTTATTTTTTTAAGACAAAAAAAAGGCACTGAACAATCGTGACCAAAGCAGAAGAATTTTTGACCTGTTTTTCCTTATCTTGTGTCTGTTAGATCTGAGTCTGGCGCAGGTATTTCTTCCCAGAGGGCACCTCTATCGTGTTCACGCCGTTGGGGAAAAGTTTCCCAGCCTCAGCATCAGACAGAGAGGGAATGACCATAACTTTATCACCAGGCTGAAATAAATTAGCATAGTTGAATATAATGTGTGAGATATCTTCAGTAGTTTGAAAAAGGCAATGTAGTATATTGGTATAAAACGTAGAGTAAATTGAATTCTCCTTGAAATCATACATAAATAATGAAAAGACGTACATTAAACTTAATTCCCATAAAAATACAATCCCCAAAAGATGGTAACTATGACTCTTATCTTATTGATGTTTAACTGTACCTTCCAGTCGACCGGAGTGGCGACTTTCTTCTGAGCTGTGAGCTGCAGCGAGTCGATCACTCGGATGATCTCGTCAAAGTTCCTCCCTGTGGTGGCCGGGTACAGAATGGACAGTTTCATCTTCTTATCGGGTCCAATGACAAAGACCTGCAGTGAAATGTGATGGCATTAATAACTGCTTTATTATGCACAAAAAAGTAAAATGAAAGGCTCTCCGTTTTAACGATGACTGAAATTGGCTCTCATAATGGTGATAGCATTTTATATAGGTTATAAAGTGTAGTCATATAGTGTAATGAGACGTTATGCAATAAAGATGAAAGTGGTTGTGGTGATGGTGATAAAACAGTACAAGGGATGACAAGCGCTAGACTGTAGTTCTTTGTCAATCATTATAATGATTTACTTCTTCGTGACCCTTGGCTGTTATTCATACAATCTTTTCCTGTTTTGTATCCCCAGAAAGCTCAACTATAACGTGCTCATTATTTTGGGGGTCATCTTACAAACGGAAAACAATCAAACGACAACATAGTAAGTATTTGTATGAGTTTGTTTCATGACAGATGCATTAAAGATGAATACGCTATGTCTGTGTTTAACAACCTTTTTTAAGGGAACACGTTTTTGTTAAGAAAACATCACCATATAAGACATTAACAAATGATAGAGTTCCACAATGTCTATTTCTTTGTATTACACAGTGAAGGGCGGCACAGTAGTACAGCGGTTAGCGCTCGTGCTTCACAGCTAGAAGGTCCCGGTTCGATTCCCACCTGGACGGGGCCTTTCTGTGTGGAGTTTGCATGTTCTCCCCGTGTCTGCGTAGGTTTCCTCTGGGTACTCCGGTTTCCCCTACCACTAAAAACATGTACAATAGGCCAGGATGAATGAGAGTGTGTTTGAGAGTGTGCATGGGGGACGACGGATGGAAATTAGCCCAAGGCTACAATCCGGTGTGGCTTGTTCATTAACTTGCACTGTCCCTACCAAATAAACATAAACAAACAAAGGTTGAGGTGGTTTACTTTTCTGGTTCAGGGCACACAGCACAACAGCAAATGATCCAATTCAATGATTGTGTGAATCTGGGAATTTTCCAACGCACACTTGGTTGCAAATCATGGAGCTATATCACTCTTTACTCTTGCAATGCCTCCTTCAATGTAAAAGTTCAATTGTTTGGTAGTAAAGTAGTTGAATGTTGGCGGATTCTTACACAGCGAGCAGTCAGGGGCATCCCATCCTTGTCCGTCTCGTCAGGGTCCAACATGCCCAGCTTCACAGACAGCTCCCTGTTCTCGTCAGCAATGATTGGGTAAGGCAGAGCGCTCCCTGCACAATTGCCAAAGGCCATGACATCCTGAAGAAAAATGACAACATTTTCAATACAGTGATGGATTTCATTTCTTCTTATTTGAACGTCTTGCTTTATTGGTCTCTAGTTTAGTGTTTTGTTTCAATGTAAAATAGGTTCCCTTTGGACACAAGAGACTAAACCTCAGTAAGACTTTCCTGGTTAAATGAAGGTAAAAAAAATAATAATAATTGTTAGAGGAAATAAAAATGACTAGTGCCAAAATAATCTCAGCAGAAATCTGTGGGAAACACTATAGAACAAATATACCACAGTACAGTAGGGACTAAACCAGGTCTGAAGAAGAACTGGAAACAATTAAAACGGGAATAAAAAATGGCCTCTGAGACCCCATAAACTACATTGTGCTGACCGTGGCCTCGCTTAAGTTAAACATTATACAGCTTTCTGCTAAAGTTCTTGTGTTTGCGCCAATGGCCGCTAGCTGCTCTGCTTTATGACCGCAACACTGGAGGCCGCCATTGCTCCGCCATTGCTGTAGTACCTCCATATCATCGCTAGGCCCCATTGAAAAGCATTGGACTTTAGACACATTAAAAACAACTTTAATGCCTGGTTTCAATTTTTTTAACACTTTCTACGGCTACATATTCCTCCTGACATAACGCTGGGTTACTCACAAAAAAAGAAACCAGGCTGGTTTTCGAAATATTTTTTTTTTTTTTAAATCTCCTACTTAACGGAGGTCGGACTGTTAGCATTGGAGCTGCGCGAGCTACACGTCACGCAAGGGCCGAGTCTACAGTGAGATCCCGCCCTTATGCCCTTATTAGGAACATGCTTCGTCAGAGCTGGGGAGGAGGAGTCTGTAAATCCGCCATGATTTCCCCCTTGAACGTGGTCATTGTGGTAAACGGGGAGGAGTGAGGAGGAGCTGTCTATTCTTTTTAACAGTCTATGGTTTGCGCACATTGGAATGTCCCGATTGCATAACATAGAGGTTAGAGGGAGCACATCTGTTGAATGGACGAACGGACGACTCAAATTTCAAGTGGATTTTTGTCCAGTGATTTATCTCTGCTTGGCCAGTGTGCTTGACTGTAGGACAAAAAGTTCTGGCCATAAAGCAGTGGAATGGAGGGAACATGGGGAAAATACAGTAGAGTTGGTGTTACCGATGAGAGATTATCCAGTGAATTTTTGACTTGGCCACTCTGTCCTTTCACCTCTCAGATTACATGCACCCCGATACATGTTCACTGTTATCTACTATGTTGGGTTATGCAAGTTTGATATATGAGGCTCTTTAGAGTGAAAAACAAGGATGATTTATTGTTCTTTCCCAACCTTGCTCCATTTGTGATGGTCCTCCACAGAGTCGAGAGAGAGGGCAATCATCTTTACGTTGCGTTGTTTAAATTTATCTGCAACTTTGGCAGCGCGGGCCAGCTCCGTGGTGCACACAGGGGTGAAGTCCCTGGGGTGGGAAAACAGGATGCCCCATCTGAAAAAAGAGACAAGGCATTAATATTGTATGTTAGACAGCAGTGTATTTATTGTGCTGCCTCACCACTCATTAGAGGTGGGAACTTGCAGGTTATGATGTGGTATGTGGAGTCAGAGTTGTGTCACTAATTGGATGACTCAATACTTGACTGGATCAAATGGACTAACAGACTCAACTTGTATTGAGCACCAATGACTTGGGAGGCAACATGGTGACTCTGTGCTACAGAAACATGTGACCTGCACAAAGTAACCAAACTATCACCAACACAGTAAAATGTTCAGTGGGAGGAAGAGAAGGAAACAGTAATTTGGCAACGGTCATGGACTTGCCTATATGTCACAAGGACCTTGACTCAGATTCAAGGCCAATGGCTTGGGTCTTACAAAACACAGGACTATTTGTCAACTGTGCTACCACCTATGCCACACATACTGTATATTCAAAAGCAGAGGACACATTACCCAATGTGGCCAATAAAGTGTATCATTATAATCTTAACTATTAATTCACAAGACAATGGACAATTTAGATTAATTGAGCTCATCTCCAGTTACTAAAGAGAGTCTGCAACTTTGTACAAAACCAAGGAACATTTGGCCTCAATTTGTCAAACACACCCCACCCTCACCTATGGTCATGAGATCTGGGTAATGACCGAAAGGACAAGATCGCGGATACAAGCGGCCGAAATGAGTTTCCTTCGCAGGGTGGCTGGGCGCACCCTCCGAGATCGGATGAGGAGCTCAGTTACCCGGGAGGAGCTCGGAGTAGAGTCGCTGCTCCTTCACGTCGAAAGGAGCCAGCTGAGGTGGCTAGGGCATCTGTTTCGGATGCCTCTTGGTCGCCTCCCTCGGGAGGTGCTCCAGGCATGTCCTATTGGGAGGAGGCCTCGTGGAAGGCCCAGGACACGCTGGTGGGACTATGTCTCCGAGCTGGCCTGGTGTCGTCTCGGGGTCCCCCCAGAACAGCTGGAGGAGGTGTGCGTGGATCAGGAAGTCTGGGCATCTCTGCTGAGACTGCTGCCCCCGCGACCCGGCCCCGGATAAAGCGGAAGAAAATGGATGGATGGATTCCAGCTGTGTCCTTCTGGGAATAGACGATAAATCTGAAGCCAAGGAAGATGACTATAACTTCTTTCACACAACCTCAAATGTTGAACCTAATAATGTTTTTTTGCGTGTGTGGGTAACATGGTAAGATGAAAGCAGTCACAAAGTGGTCATCTGATTAAGGCCTGGCTGTGGGTATGCAGATTAGAAAGCAACAGTAAAACCCTTTTAGTGTAACAAATCTGGCAGTTCAAGGAATGTTTGTTTTAGAGCAGATATTTTCCCGGATTTTGCATCTAGTTAGAAACATGCAAATATGTGATCCACTGAGCACAATAGGCCACAAAGTCCCTTTTCATGCTCACAAATCACCTTTCATTCCCCATGGACGGTGGAAGTTATATCATCGCTGGGTAGAGTCCAGCATGTGTTCACCATTAGCCATTGCAGTTGCAACACATGTAACAGTGTTTAAGTTCATCTTTAAAATTATTCAACTTTTTCCCCCAAGCTTTTCATTTCCTTCCATGGGCTACAATGATATGACTATTGATACACCAGGTTACACGTTATTAGGGGGATCGCCGTGTCGTCACGTCCGAGGCACTGGTGGGCAACGCAAATGTATTAAATAGATAATAATAGTTCTATGGTGGGTCAAAACATTGTTCACAAACAGAGCATTGCTTCTGTGAAAAGATCGGCGCTGTAAAAGATCTGTGATTTCAATAAACAGCTCTTCAAGCTCGGAAAAATCATCTGTTTGCCCACCAGTCACCAAAACATCCGGTGAAAATCGCGGAAATAAACAATAACAGCGATCCTCCCTATCTTCATTGAGCCAGATTCAACTAGTCATGGTTGTGTAAGCTGCTGTCATTGTATGGAAACAGCAGGTGCCAACTGATCACAATGTGTTTAGCCCTTATCTTGTGCTAGCTTTCTAATTTTCGCCCCTTACCTTACATTGCAGATTATTGATTACTGCAAAGATGAGGCAAGAGGAAGTGCTCTCTAAACTTTACCTGGTCCAAAAGTGGAACACGGTGTGATGTTGAATGCATAATACTTACGAGTCACCGAGGAAGTCGTGGAACTTGATTTTGCCGATGGTGGTGTCGGCCTCAAAGTTTGGAAACACGTCTCCGAGCAGGATCCCAGGCATGTTGGATGATTCTTTTTAACAGTCTATGGTTGGATGTAGACCAGCTGCACACACGACTCCACGGGAAAAGCTCGACAGAACGGCATGAATGGATCCGGAAAGAGGCGGGAGCAACGTGGAGGCGTAACTCTCCAGCGACACAGTATAATGTTTAGATTGTTACTTTTTAATTTAATTTGGTGGTTATTTGTGCTCAGACGGTGTTACAATAGCAAAAATTAATAATGATACAAATTAATAAATAGAATGTCACTGTTTTGTTTATGGCTGTCATGGATGTTCATATCTGGGGCGCCGAGTGACGACTATAGAACTACATTTCCCATGTTCCCTTGCGGCTAGCATAACAAAGATGGCGTTATACCACAGAACATCGAGACGTGAAGTGAATTGTCGAACGCTGAAAAGATAAGTAAAGAAACAAAATTCCGCATAGTATCACAGAGAAAGCCTCTAGAAAAACATTGTAATTGTAAGAGAGTCACGTCGGTGCGATTGAAAAGTGAACATGCCGTCTCCTAAAGCCAAAAACCCGGTTCGCAGTGGAGGCAGCCCGGTGGTCAGCAGCTCCAGTGACCGCTTCGAGTTCATGAACAAGACTTTGCTGCAGCGGCAGGGCTCGGACCCCGCTACAGCCCGACTGAGGGCCTCTGAGAGCCCCACACGCCGCCGAGGCTCCAGCTCCTCCACCGGCTCCGCCAGCGGCCAGGGGCCCGAGGAGGACGGTATACGGCTGAACCCTTCGTTCATCCGGGTTGCGCTAAGCTCACTTTTGGCCATAGACCTGTGGATGTCCAAGAGGCTCGGGGTATGCGCCTGTGAGGACGCCTCCTGGGGCAGTGTTCGGCCCCTGATGAAGCTGATAGAGATATCTGGGCATGGCATCCCGTGGCTGGCTGGTACAGTTTACTGCATGTACAAGAGTGACAGTGCTGCGGGACAAGAAGTGATGCTCAACCTCCTCATCGGTAATGCAGCACCCCGATCAACATCTGTTTCATACACGACCACCAACAGAGCACCCTTAAGTCAGCGCTTCTTTATACGTTGGTCTTTTAATAAGCGGGTTGTTATAGATAAGTAATACAGGTAGTGACTACATTGTACATGTCAGGTTCCACACCAGTACCTCCAGAGGGCGCTGTCGAGTCATCTAAAGGCAATGCAATTACTTTAAATGGTTTTCAAAGAGGAGGTCATCAAACTGCTGAGGACTCTTGAGTCTCTCATTGGATTTATCACACCCTTGTTGCACACACATCCCTTACTGCTCTGGCCCGGGGACGGTTTTAAAACTCTGCATGGTTGTCTTTGTGAGTAATGTAAAACCTGGCATTGGAAATATAAAATATGATTTTGCTTATGGGGGAATAATTATTTCAAACATAAGAAGAAAATGGAAAACGCATAAAGCTATAAGAACTGGGACACGTTGTCTTACCGTTGGCAGATTGAATGACATTATAATTATTGTAAACCTTATGAAAATGTATTCAAATTTAAAACCTGCTGGAGAGGTTGACCCAGTTTTCTTTCGCAAGGAACTCTCATGTTAATCAGGACAACGTGTAAAGAAGTCCGTTGGAACTAAAAGATTATACTATTGGCAGGCATGAGATATACATTATTAATTCTTGATGAAGCATTCATTTTATAACCAGTTTGTTTCTTTCATGTCTATTGCGTCCCTGCCAGGCCTGCTGCTGGACCTGATGCTCGTGGGCATCGTCAAGGCTCTTGTGCGTCGGCGTCGTCCGTCTCATAACCGCATGGACATGTTCGCTACATTCTCCGTGGACCGATATTCGTTCCCCTCGGGCCACTCCACTCGAGCTGCGATGTGCGGCCGGTTCGTCCTGACCCACCTGGTTCTGGCCGCCCCCCTGAGGGTCCTGGTCCACCTCTGGGTCGCCATCGTGGGCCTGAGCAGGGTGATGCTGGGGAGGCATAATGTGACTGATGTAGTGTTTGGTTTCTGGATGGGATATGTCCAGTACAACCTGATAGAGATGCTGTGGATCTCACCGCTGATGCTGCAAAGGCTGCTGGGATATGACGTCTGACTTTAGCACGGTGACAGCGTAATGAAGAATATGATTGTAATGAAGAAACAACGGAAGCAGTGCGACTGTTGTGGAAGTGTTTACCGATGCATGCATGCGTCTCTGCAACCACTTAATACTCTAATGATCATTTTGTCCCAGCAACTCATTTAGGCCGATAACTTAAAAACTATAATCGTTTAACATGATTTTACATCTTACATTTTTACGATTCACAGTCACTTTTCGACACAAATGAACATTCCATTAACCTTTACCTTTTTATATGACCACACATTGTCTGCAATCATTCCCTTAATTCTGCTGCTATTCAGAATAAGACACAAAACTAACAATTTCCTTTTTATCACAAATACACATTTAGTTTATTATTTTATATTGCCTTTATTACTAACTAAAGCTGCCTGCTTCTGTTGAGACTTCACTCTTCACTGTGATTGGTTAAATCCACCTGTCAGTCACTCAAAGTAAGAATCTTTATCAAATCATTCGTTGGAAATGACAGACAATACTGCTGGATAGTGGACCTTTGTTTTATAGCCCTTAATAGCAAAAAATAGCCATTGATATTGTTGCTGTATAGTTATCAATCAGTTTCACAATAATGTATCTTTCATTATCAACACTGCTGCATCGTAGAAGAGAGAAGCACAGCAGGCTTCAACTGGTGCTGGGATTAAATATAAATACCATTCAACTGTTATATTGTCACTTTGGTTGAAAATGAATCTGTCTGACTCTGAACAGATGGAAAGCTTAAAGTAGGTCACGCAGTACATACCTACACAATGTAAAGCTGTTTCTTGGGTTTGTCAGCCAAACAAAGACTTCTCTGATTCTCTTTAATCTGTGACTAGGAGTAGAGTTGTGAGTGGATTGGTAATTTGCTGTTCTTTAATTATAAAATTGTCCTATTTAATTATGCTAACAAATATATATATATATATATATATATATATATATATATTTTTAGTTGACATCTGAACGGCTAATTCCACAGTTCATTTATGTAAATGTGGGCCACACAATATGATGATTAAAGTATTGCGATAATGATTTATAAGAGTCCATTAAACCAATTCACTTTAGCCCAATGTTTTGAGAATCACCAAATGTGCTTCTTCAAAGGGTCAAAGATGTTAAGTCCCATCAGGTTTCAGATATTGTCATAAAATTGTGTGAAAACAAAACATAAAGGACTAAATTGGGTCCAACGCAATGCTTTGTTGATTGGATATGAATATGGTGTGCGATGATATTAGTAATGATAATTTGACGAAATATTGTGTAGCCCTAATGTAAATGAAAGAATAATTAATTATTTTCAATTAAGAGTAGTTTTAATTCTAGTTTTATGTGACCTAGTATCTGAAGTGTGGTTTTCCTCACTGCGCTGTGAATATGGAACATTCCGGTGTTTGACTCTGGTTGGATCGGCCTCATTCATCAAAGAACATTCAGAAAAGTTTTGTTTGTCATTCCTACATTGCTGCACGTTTTAGCGACTTGATAGGCTACAGAGCAGTTAGTTCAACACTTTAAGGTTTGGTCTGGCTAATGTTTGGTAACAGATGTGAGTCATTGTGTCTGCAAAATGATGATGTGTCTTATAATTAAGCTATTGGTTAAACCTCTGTTTGCTTGTAATTATTTTCTTGTTATTTTTTAAATCTGTGCTTCTTAAAACTTGCACCAAAGTGGCAGAAGTCATTGTGGTAAAGGAGCTATTAAGGGACAAAATCCTTTATTTTATGTTCTTTCATCATAAACATTAAAAGGCGAACTGACGACTCAAATTTCAAGTGGTTGTTTGTCCAGGATCGCTTTTTACGAAATAATTCTTTCATCTTCAGCTGCATGCAATTGTCAAAACTGATTTCACATTTAGAGGTCATGTCATTAGGCATTAGGTACGAGGTGTCTTAAGTCTTTTGGTTTTTGCTTTATCATTGTCCTGAGCCAGTGTGTATACTTAATAATGGTTTACTTCAGATCTTAATGCTCCACTGACAAGGCCTAATGATAAACCAACCGCGGAGTCTGGCGTAAGCAGCCGAAACGGTGTCAGGAAGGGAGTTGACCTTTACATGGCTTGAAAATGATTTTATGTTTTTGATTTTTGATCCAAACTTGACCATCTGTATGTTTTTATCACTGCCATGGCACGAGACATGCTTTCCTCGCATCGCTCTATCATTGTGGTCATGCGTGTGGAACGTGAACTTTTTATGCCAGGTGTAATCCGTGCCAATTTTTCTATTCCGAATTCAAAATATGTTAAACTAGTAACAGGCTGGTGCCCTGAGTCAATGTGTGACCATTGAACTTGCTGCCCGGTATCACTGGGATTAACTGCTGTCTTAAATATTACACAGTTTTACCTAAGTCAAATCTTACTGCTGGAGCAAAATGTATTTCTTTTTATTATTGTTTTTAAATGAACCAATGCATTTGCACATTTGTCATTTTTATTTAACTCCAAAATCTGTCACATTCTTTTGCCTGCTGTAGATATTAAACTGTATTGAGTGTTGTGTCATGTTATAAGCCTACACTGTGTTCATACGGTACAACTGTGGTAGAAACTGTGCACTGTTTTGTCTCAATGAGGGTCATTCTATATTAGCTGCAGTTGTTTTTAATAAATTTAAATGAAATGAAATCAATCGTGACTGTGGATTTATTTCTAGACGCTGGATGTGATTGATACACTCAGCAAAAGGTTGATACTCAGAATGTAGAAGACACAAGCATTAGATGTGTTTAATGAATTATACTGATCACAAGTGGAGGGTCAAATTACAATTGATTTTAATATTGATTGTTGTCGATTAGGTTTTTCCCCTTGTCAGATGAAAACGTTTTTCAAGGAGATTTTTCCGCCTCCTGCTCAAACATAGACTTTAATGATAACTAATCTCCACAATGATAAAAATATAACCTGCTTTTATGCAACATGGTTTTGTGATTTAATCAGCGCCCAACATGCATCTGCCCTGAGGACCTCTGTCACTTTTTGTCTCTTGGGGGTGGAGCACAGTCTTCAGTTTAAATGTACAGTACAGTACTTACCATGCAGGTATAAAACCCGTCCCCATCTAACTTATCCTATCTGTCTTCAGGCACAAGTGCAAGGAACAAGGTAAGACAATTATATTTCTATCTGAAGATGCAATTATTGGACATTTCCACTGCTAACAATGGGACTGTCTAAGTGTTTCATTTGATTTCCTGAAGCGCTCTATTTACAGTTTCAAGATGTAAAAACAATAGACCTTGAAATTACAACTTGTTAAGTTAATGTGTTGGGCAGAAATAATAATGGCTACAACATTAATGTCTTTATTAGCTGGACTGTAATAATGAGCTGTTTAATACAAGACTAATTGTGAATCAGTGGTTCTAAAACAAAAAATGTGGAGTAACAGGTCTTTGATGGACCTGAGTCTGAAAATATTGTGAATTTTCTGGGCACAAGAAAGTTTGAAGTCCAGGACTGTTTCAAATGTTAATGCAACCATGCTACGCGGCACGGTAGTACAGCGGTTAGAGCTCGTGCTTCACAGCTAGAAGGTCCCGGGTTCTATTCCCACCTGGACTGGGCCTTTCTGTGTGGAGTTTGCATGTTCTCCCTGTGTCTGTGTAGGTTTCCCCTACCACTAAAAACATGTACAATAGGCCAGGATGAATGACAGTGTGTTTGAGAGTGCGCATGGGGGACGACGGATGCAAATTAGCCCAAGGCTACAATCCGGTGTGGCTTGTTTACATGCATGAGACCCATGTATGTTCATTAACATGCACTGTCTCGACCAAATAAATAAATAAAAATAAGTATAAAAGTTCCATCCATCCATCCATTTTCTTCCGCTTTATCCGGGGCCGGGTCGCGGAGGCAGCAGTCTCAGCAGAGATGCCCAGACTTCCCGATCCGCGCACACCTCCTCCAGCTGTTCTGGGGGGACCCCGAGGCGACACCAGGCCAGCTCGGAGACATAGTCCCACCAGCGTGTCCTGGGCCTTCCACGAGGCCTCCTCCCAATAGGACATGCCTGGAACACCTCCCGAGGGAGGCGACCAGGAGGCATCCGGAACAGATGCCCTAGCCACCTCAGCTGGCTCCTTTCGACGTGAAGGAGCAGCGACTCTACCCCGAGCTCCTCCCGGGTAACTGAGCTCCTCACCCGATCTCGGAGGGTGCGCCCAGCCACCCTGCGAAGGAAACTCATTTCGGCCGCTTGTATTCGCGATCTTGTCCTTTCGGTCATTACCCAAATCTCATGACCATAGGTGAGGGTGGGAACGTAGATCGATCGGTAAATCGAGAGCTTTGTCCCTGACTCAGCTCCCTCTTCACCACAACAGTCCGATACAGCGACCGCATCACTGCTGACGCCGCACCGATCCGTCTATCGATCTCACGCTCCATCCGTCCCTCACTCGTGAACAAGACCCCGAGATACTTGAACTCCTCCACTTGAGGTAAGGACTCCCCACCGACCTGAAGCGGGGAAACCACCTTTTTCCGGTGGAGAACCATGGCCTCAGATTTGGAGGTGCTGATCCCCATCCCGGCCGCCTCACACTCGGCTGCAAACCGCCCCAGTGCGCGCTGAAGGTCCTGATTTGATGAAGCCAACAGAACAACATCATCTGCAAACAGCAGAGATGAGATCCTGAGGTTCCCAAACCGGACACCCTCCAGCCCCTGGCTGCGCCTAGAAATTCTGTCCATAAAGGTAATGAACAGAACCGGTGACATAGGGCAGCCCTGGCGGAGACCAACACGCACCGGAAACAAGTCTGACTTACTGCCGGCAATGCGAACCAAGCTCCTGCTACGGTCATACAGGGAACGGACAGCCCTTAGCAGAGGGCCCCGGACCCCATACTCCCGGAGCACCCCCCACAGGGCACCACGAGGGACACGGTCGAACGCTTTCTCCAGATCCACAAAGCACATGTGGACTGGTTGGGCGAACTCCCACAAACCCTCGAGCACCCGATGAAGGGTATAGAGCTGGTCCAGTGTGCCACGACCAGGACGGAAACCGCATTGTTCCTCCTGAATCCGAGGTTCGACTATCGGCCGGATCCTCCTCTCCAGCACCCTGGAGTAGACCTTACCGGGGAGGCTGAGAAGTGTGATCCCTCTGTAATTGGAGCACACCCTCCGATCCCCCTTCTTAAAGAGAGGGACCACCACCCCGGTCTGCCAATCCAGAGGCACTGTCCCCGACCGCCACGCGATGTTGCAGAGACGTGTCAACCAAGACAGCCCTACAACATCCAGAGACTTAAGGTACTCGGGACGAATCTCATCCACCCCGGAGCCTTGCCACCGAGGAGCTTTCTAACCACCTCGGTGACTTCAGCCTGGGTGATGGATGAACCCCCCTCCGAGTCCCCAGCCTCTGCCTCCTCATCGGAAGACGTGACAGTGGGATTGAGGAGATCCTCAAAGTACTCCTTCCACCGCCCGACCACATCCCCAGTCGAGGTCAACAGCTCCCCGGCCAGGTAGGACTCCTTCTTTAGCTTGACGGCATCCCTTACTTCCGGGCGCCACCACCGGGTTCGGGGATTGCCGCCGCGACAGGCACCAGAGACCTTACGGCCACAACTGCGAGCAGCCGCATCAACAATGGAGGAGGAGAACATGGTCCACTCGGACTCCATGTCTCCAACCTCCCTCGGAATCTGGGTGAAGCTCTTCCGGAGGTGGAAGTTGAAGACCATACTGACAGAGGGATCCACCAAACGTTCCCAACAGACCCTCACAACACGTTTGGGCCTGCCAGGTCTGACCGGCTTCCTCCCCTGCCAGCGGATCCAGCTCACCACCAGGTGGTGATCGGTTGACAGCTCAGCCCCTCTCTTCACCCGAGTGTCCGAGACACGCGGCCGGAGATCAGATGACACTATAAAAGTTGTGTATTAAATTAAATTACAACTACATAAGATCTTTATCATCTTTGGGACAGATTGCAGTTGCACTAACGCTTGTTTTCCTGCAGCTCAAAGATGGTGCAGCGAGTGGCAGTGATCGGGGCGGGTCCCTCTGGTATGACCAGTGTCAAGGCCTGTCTGGACGAGGGTCTGGAGCCAACCTGCTTCGAGAGCAGTGATGACATGGGCGGACTCTGGAAGTTCAGGGCAAGTAATGACTTAGATCAGTGTTTCCCAACTGGGGTACTTGAAGACTTAGCAGGGGGCACTTGGAACATTATTTTTGATAGAAAAAGCTATATTTTGCAGAACAATGTGTAGATTTACTTATAAACAGAGCGCTTTTAAATGATTGCTTATTAATTAAACTGCAACAACACCCTTGAGGTAGGCTGTACATGGACTATCACTGAAAGGTTCATGAAGTCCTCAAGACAAAAAAAATAATGGGAACCACTGACTTAGACCACAAAGTCCTTTAAAGATGCACTAGTAGTTTCATTTTTCATTTTCAATTATGTTGTTGGCTTCCAGTGTTTTGAAGATTGTTTTTTATTGTAGATACCTTAAGGGATTTGCTCCATGACTAAATCTTGTCTAAGTCCTGTAATTGTGCATGGTTTTATACAGGAAGTCTCAGAGCCAAACAGGGCCAGTATCTACCGCTCGCTCACCATAAATATATCCAAAGAAATGATGTGCTACAGCGACTTCCCCATCCCGGCTGACTACCCCAATTACATGCACCACTCCAAAATCCAAAATTATTTCAGGATGTACGCCGAGCATTTTAAACTGCTGCAATATGTTCGATTCCAGGTGAGTATTACATTTGCAGTTTGGAGCACATTCGGAAAAGCTACACTAATACAGTATTTATAATATATTAAATTTTTAGACCGCTGTGAAACATGTAAGAAAGAGGCCAGACTTCACCAGATCAGGACAGTGGGAACTTGTTACTGAGAACAAAGATGGACAAGAGGAGAGGCATGTCTTTGATGCAGTCATCTGCTGCTCTGGTCACTACACTTATCCCAATCTACCACTCAAAGACTTCCCAGGTAAGGCATTGGTTATAACAGAACGCTATAACATCATTATAAAATAGTTCCCCTCTTGGCCATCACTTACACTGAGTTATAGGCTAAATCCTACAACTATATGTAGTCAACCTGGCCTGAAATCTGGAAATGGGACCCTCCAGGCGCTGCTTTGCGGTCCCACACTGTTCCTGACAGGTTGTCCAAGTCAGAGGCATTGAAGGATGGGTCAAACACAGTGGGAAAATTACTTAAAGGGGACAATAAAGCAGGGGCAGGCACCATCAGGCCAAGTGTCCAAATACAGCCCCCCACATAATCCTCTGGCCCATGCTTTTGTGAGATATGAAAATGGTCTCCATGGGAGAACCCCCAGAGCCTCCTGTTTACAGGACAAGCAGCACTAGTATCTGTACAAAGCAACGTTTTCGCCAACGTGGAGAGTCTCAGTTCCCCATCTCCTGACTGTGAGAAAAATCGTCCCGTCACTAAGCAAAATTGTCTCCCATTGTGTTAAAGTAAAAGAGGTTCAGGTCTCATGCCCAAGCACATGCTATTGTTTGAGGACATTTTAATGACATACAGCCTTTTTAAACAGGCATTGACACTTTTGAGGGAAAGTACTTCCACAGCTGGGACTACAAGGGTCATGAAGACATGTACGGGAAGAGAGTGGTGGTGGTCGGCATTGGGAACTCAGGAGGAGACATTGCAGTGGAGTCGAGCAGAGTGGCTGAGCAGGTTCGGTAGTCTGTCATTAATAAATAAACTGTCACACATTGGTTTGGTAATTGTTATACCTTTGCTCTCTTCAGGTGTACATGAGCACCCGGCGCGGGGCATGGGTCATCCGTCAGGTGTCAGACAATGGGCTTCCGGTTGACATGAAATACAACACACGCTTTGTGCACATCCTCTTCCAGCTGCTGCCCATGAGGGTCCTGAACTGGATCGGGGAGGGCAAACTCAACGCCATGTATGACCACACCATGTATGCCCTCAAACCCAAGCATCGGTATGTGGTTCTGATACTGACAATGTTCAAATGATTTTTTGGGAATAATTTACTCTTAGCCTTATGTTGAGGCTGCATCTTTCTTATCAATGGGCAATGAAAGGAATTTATCACAGAATTCAACTTTTACGAAGGTTCAGAAAGGTTGAATATGGTCTGAATATGTCACTGAGCATTTAGTTTCTATATTCATGTTATTATTGTTTGGATTATTAGTGTAGAACATTTACCAATAGAAGAAAATATACCTCCTGAACACTTTTTAAACATTCAGTTTTTTCTCTCAATATAATTTATTGCCGTTTTCCTCACTCACCTTCCACCTGTTACTGCTCTTCACCACTAGGCTGTTCGATCAGATCCCTGTGATAAATGATGATCTGCCGCTGAAGATCCTGTCCGGCTCTGTCATCATCAAACCAAACATCAAAGAAATCTCTGGATCCAACGTCCTATTCACTGATGGATCTGTTGTCGAAAAGGTCTCTATAACTTTACATAATAATACAATACAACTCACATAGAAAATGTTTACACTTAACACGTACCACCTAAGTAGGCTGTGAATGAATACAGTGTAGCAGTCAAGCTTGTAAAGCACAATAAAAATGTAAGCCGTTATTATTGTTGATGATTGTATCAACAATTTACAGCATAGTGCCCTTAGACACGGAGATCCAGGACATTCATAGATTGAGATTTTGTGAAACGTTCCTTTGCCTAAAATGTGCGTATCTATTAGCCTATCTAATAGCCTACTGAACAGAGTTATTTTCATTTACATTTTTTTTAGAGTAAATGTGTCCTTTTTTTCCCCAGGTTGATGTTATTGTTTTCGCTACTGGCTACAACTATGATTTCCCATATCTGCCCAAAGATGTTATGTACAGGACGGGCCACCGTGTTGGTCTGTACAAGCATGTGTTTCCCCCGACAACTGAGCACCCCACTCTGGCTGTGGTCGGCTTCATCCATGCCCTGGGGGCCATCATGCCCCAGGCTGAAATGCAGGCGCGCTGGGTCACTCGAGTTTTCAAAGGTAGGCCTCCACAGTATGATAATTGTTTAATTTTCTAGCAATCTGACTGTGCTGTCTCATGCTTTTTAGGCCTTAAAAAGCTCCCTTCCACCCAGGCTATGGTCACGTCTGTGGAGAAAGACACCAAGGACATTGAGAAAAAGTAAGGCCTACTAATATTAACACTCCACAAATGTTCCATCTGATTTTTGCAAGATTGAGAAAGATTGTGTTACAGGACAGTGGTATACCAGCTGGTTCCATTTAGATGCATTTACTCAAAGAAAAAGAAGAAATGTTGCATTTATAGAATATCTACATCTCAGTCAGATGGAAGACCTCAGTGATTTTGTGATAGATTGTGACTTCTTGCTAAATGGATATATTGCATCAACTAATGCTGTGGTGACAATTTTGCGATATATTGTACAGCTCTTCATCATGGACCATCATTGGATGATGTTTCCTCTTTCGGTCCATCTGTACTCAGCCTTATGTACCCAACTTTATGTCCATTTTTATTTTAGACTTTTAACTGCTGAGCTGTCTGTCTGTATGTATATGTGTCTGTGTGTCTGTGTGTGCGAGTGGGGTGGGGGGAGGTAGGGGTTGTTGTTTTTTACGTATACAGTATTTGCTGGTGGGGATGATTTTAATGATTTTTAAGCACTGTAAAGCACTTTGTGTTACATTTTGTATGAAAAGCGCTTTATAAATAAACTTTTATTTGATTTGATTCATCACACACTGTTATTTTCTCTCTTTAGTTTCATTGTGTCCAAGCAGTCGCCTCTGCAGGTGGATTTCGTCTCCTACATGGATGATCTGGCCGGGGAGATTGGAGTGAGGCCGAGTCTGCCATGGCTCTTCTTCACAGACTATCCACTGTTTAAGAAGGTCCTGTGGGGTCCTGTCACCGCATATCAGTACCGCATCATGGGACCGGGGAAGTGGGACGGTGCACGGAGGGCCATCTTCACCCAGTTCGACCGCATGTACCAAGCTCTCAAGACAAGAAAGGTTCTGTATTTTATAAGTGAACTATAAAAATGAATGTAGGGATTAATAGAACATTCATGTCAAACACTCATTTACTCTGATTAAGATAGCAAAGGTTCACAACAAAACCAGTTAAGAGCTAAAAATATATATATATATATATATTTTATAAGTTAATATTGTTTCTATGCAATAAACAGGGTACTGATAAAAATGTGGGGGACATCATCTAGATACGCAGGCGGATGGGGCCAGAATTACACAGCCAAACGAGGGACAGTCACCTAATGCCACTGCATTTATTGATTACTATTCACATGACTTTTCTGTCCGTTTAGGTTGAAGAGAAGTCAGAGGTGTCCACCCTTGGTCGCCTGATGAAGATGATCATGTTTGGGATGGCTGGAGGAGCTGCTGCGTACTGCGTTCATAACCATAATCCGAACAGAATTCCCAGCCTTATTGCAAAGATCCGCCCGATTACAGTTTAAATCTGGAGTTAAATGCTTTGACAGTCACGCATGAAAAGAAAGAGCATTACAAGTCACAAAAGCTTTAGTTTGCAATATCGGTGTCTACCGTAACGAATGACTTTCAGTTACGCATAATCCTAGTATATTATTTGTAATCTTCATCCCAACTCTTCGGTCATTAAAGAACTCAAAAAAGCTTTTTAATTGTGTTATGTTGTGTTTGTTGACTGAGGCTATTTGTCTTTTATTCTTCTAATCCTTCTAATACAAATGTTGGCCAGTGCATAGAAAGTTTTCTGAGCGTTCCCCCGGTGATACAACACTTTGTTCATGTGAGTATCTCGGCCATCTCCAAAGGGAACTGGGCTGAGTGTCATTTTGAATCAAATCCCTGTTCACATAGTGTATAGAGAATGGTTTAGTTCCTCCAAGCAGTACAGTGGGACTACTTTCAGAAGGATTTCATTTGTTATTAAGATAAGAATATCTTTAATTGTTTGATTGTTAAAGAGCTGCATTTGAATATGAAAAAAGAAACAAGTGCCAAAAATAAATGGTAAACGGTCTCAACTCATATAGCGCTTTTCTACTTTCATCAGACCCAAAGCGTTTTACAGGAAAGGTACCACTCACTCATTCACACTCTCATTCATACACCAATGTATGCAGACACTGGAGGTGAGGTGGGTGAAGTGTCTTGCCCAAGGACACAATGACAATGTGCATCATTGAACCCCCAACCTTAGGATCATGAGACGACCCGCTTTACCAACTGTGCCACCGTTGGTAGAGGCGCATATAGTACATAAATATAGGAACTAAAAATATAAGGTGGTTGAACTGTTGCAAACATAGTCAAGAGTGAGTCAATCAGAGATTTTTTAAAATAATTTATTGATACGTTTTTAATAAAGAATGCAGCCAAGACACAATAAATATAGTGACTCTGTTTCCACAAAATTAACATTAAGGTTTTATTCTCTTAAAAGTTTTGACCCGTTCCGACGGTACTGAGGAAACAAAAATGTTTTTTCTTAAATATAACAAGGACAAAATGATTTTATAGTAGTAGAAGTTTCCACTGTTTTCAGGGGGAAAAAGGAAATTTCCTCAAACTGTTAAAGTCTGTTCTTTGTGCTCTTCCCTGGATGCATTATAGTTGGAACGTTTGTATGGATTATGTCTCATTCAGTCCAGGTCCAGTCCTTAATAGTCCTGGTTTAGTCCTAGTCTCACTCAGTTCAGTCTTGTGTATAGTCCTGGTTTAATCCTATAGTCTCACTCAGTTCAGTCTTGTATATAGTTCTGGTTTAATCCTAGTCTCACTCAGTCCAGTCTTGTCTATAGTCCTGGTTTAGTCCTAGTCTCACTCAGTCCAGTCTTGTATATAGTCCTGGTGTAGTCCTAGTCTCACTCAGTCCAGTCTTGTATATAGTCCTGGTTTAGTCCTAGTCTCACTCAGTTCAGTCTTGTATATAGTCCTGGTTTAGTCCTAGTCTCACTCAGTCCAGTCTTGTATATAGTCCTGGTGTAGTCCTAGTCTCATTCAGTTCAGTCTTGTATATAGTCCTGGTTTAGTCCTAGTCTCACTCAGTCCAGTCTTGTCTATAGTCCTGGTGTAGTCCTAATCTCACTCAGTTCAGTCTTGTATTAGTCCTGGTTTAATCCTAGTCTCACTCAGTCCAGTCTTGTATTAGTCCTGGTTTAATCATAGTCTCACTCAGTTCAGTCTTGTCTATAGTCCTGGTTTAGTCCTAGTGTTAATCAGTCCAGGTTTAGACAAAAATTCTGTTGTTTGTTTTGAAATAGCTGTTGAAATAAAGCTTTATATTAAAGATAAAGTGCTTTTTTTTTATCTGAGAGTGAGTGAGCTTGAGAGGTGAGGGTTGATGAAGCTGTTAGAGTAAAGAATTGGGTTAAGTTTACAGTAGCTAAGGTTTGTTGTTTGACCAAACTGTTCCAAAACTGGGAAGTGCTGTCAGTTAGTAAAGCTGTAATATACAGGAAAATAATAATAATAATGCATTTGTCTTATATAGCGCTTTTTCAGATACTCAAATTTCGTGCATTATTCATTCACTCCATACTCGGTGATGGTAAGCTATTGTAGCTACAATAGCTTACCCCAGCTATTGTAGCTTACCCCAGCTGCCCTGGGGTAGACTGATGAAAGCGAGGCAACCAGACTGCGCTATTGGCCCCTCGGACCACCACCAACCACTCACTCACTCACTACCTTCACCCAGGCTTACTGGTGTTTCCAAAAAGCAATTTTTGGAAACAGCTAAAGGGTGAGATGAAAGTCTTTTTGATAACATAAAATACGGGAAATTACATCTGAATCTTTAAAAAATTCCTGGGGGAGGATTCCGGACCCCCGGTTTGAAGAATTATCCGGACCTCACTATTTTTAAAATCCTGGCTACGGCCCTGCTTACGTGTGACCATTAAACATTCACTGGTAATTTTGTGTCTCAGAATGAGATGGACACATTAAAATCACAAGAATAAATTTTTCTGTTTTCTTTAATACTATGGACCAAGATTCTGTGTCCATAAATGAATGAATGAAGATCAAAACCTATCGCCTATTGCCCTAATTGCATGTATTAATGCACAAATGTTATATTTCCTCCTTGATTATTTTTGCATGGAACCATATTTTTCGTTTTCAACAGTTCAACAAAGGCACTCAAAATGAGTAAAAGTAAAATTATTTTAAAGTAACTCAAGTACGACTCTTACTAAGGAAAATATTTTGCAAACCTAATGAACAGACCAAGTGAACGGCCCAGACGTTTAGTTATTTAGTCCTGGTTACTGTCACATTTGCAATGATTTCTAGAGTATGAAGCAGTGCGTTTAGGAATACTTCAAACTAACATTGTAGATCATTGATTCAACAGTTCGGCTTCCTAGGCCTAGTATGCACCAAATCCGCACTTCTCCTGATGTGCCACTAGACTGCGGTATCGAGTCATAAACTATCCGTGAAGTCAGATTAGGTTTAGTTCATGAAATGTAGTCAAATAAAAGAAAAAAACAAGACAGCTCGGATGCTATTTGTAGTTTTGACAGCTGACATGGTGTTAGACACATGTTTAAGAGCTAGGCAACTGGCATCGTTTGATAGATTGTAGTTTTCTGTAGGTTTTCCTGCCGTCTGTATTTCCCCAAACTTTCGCCAGGTTTTGCGGTGGTGCAATCAGTGATCGTGGAGTAAAGTCCATTTGAAACAACCCCGACTCGAGTTTCGAGACAGTGGAGAGTCACAATAATGTCAGTACAGCTTCAGCTTTTAGTCTGTTGCTTTTATATTATCATTAAATTAAAATACTACAGCCTACGATGTAGTTTTGTAGCTTATGAGAGGAAATGGTATGGTTCATTCAGCAGCTAACCTACTAGCTGCTAATGCTAACGTTAATGTGCGTTTTAAAACCGAGAGAATCATTAATCAGGCCTAATGCTGAACACGTTACACAAAGTGCATAATACACGGCCACCAGGGGGAGCTGTTTCCTCAGTAATGAGCTCTGACATGGCCATAACAGATGCTAGTGATCGATAAACTCGCTCATATAAGTGTCCACAAAAAATAAAAAATCTTCCAATCGTCTTCTGACAGTGACTTGATGTGTCTGTGATCAAGAACGACATTGTCCTGTAGTTCTGATCACTGGTTTGGAATATTTTATCCTCCGAATGAGAAATAGTCCCTGTTACACATACACACTAATGCAATTTTGAACTCTCAATTCCCCCAAAAGGGGGCGTTGCCCAGTAAAAGTTCCCGGATGTTGCTCCCATCTATAGTGCAAGGGGGCGGAAACAAAAATACTTGCTGCTTATTGTGCTTATCCTACACTTTCTATGAAACAAATATTCACGACTCTCACACACCATGTCAAAAGATTGTTTGGGACCTATATTTGCAAAAAGAACAGGAAACCAAGTGTGGAAAGTTACTTGTGCAAAAGTGTTATAGCTGATATATTATATTTATAGGCTATACTTTAAACTTTTATACTCAGTACTCAAGCAACATTTTCTACGATACAATACTTTTTCATTTTTACTTGAGTTTTTTTGGTCACTCCTTTTCAATTAAAAGTAACTTTACTCTTACTTGAGTAATTTTTTGACTATACCCATCTCTAAAATGTAAGAGTCAACTGGGTACAACTGCTAAAAAATATTTATGATTGCATGCATTAAGGCCACTGCGAGAACAATGAGGTTACAACAGTTTATTTGAACAGGGACAGTGGACTTGAACAAACACTTCTTTAAAAGTGCCAGATTTCAATAGTCCCTAGATGGAAATATGCATTGCCTATTACAGCGTGTAGTTGTGACAAGTTCAACCCATCTATCTCCTGCAGCTTAACAGACACTTTGCAGCTGGTCTTTAAATGATTCTGTGTTTCTGATGTTACAGAGGTGCATGATGGTCGGGCGCGTGGCGGTGATCGGAGCAGGGAGCTCTGGTTTGGTTTGTACCAAGATCTGTGTGGAGGAGGACTGGAGCCTGTCTGCTTCGAGAGCAGCAATGACATTGGAGGACTGTGGAACTTCAAGGTTTGGATGATTCTCACTGTCTGATATATAGATGTAAATACATATGGACCCCTATTTATGCTATACAAGTATATTAATTATATTATTAAAAAACAGTAAGCTACAAAAGAAGTACAAAAGATCCCTCCAAACATCACACAACTGGAAATAGAGACTTTTCTGGGGAGACATTGTGTCCAACTACAATTGTGTGTTTAGATGACATTTCAAGAATAAAGTACCATTTAAAGACAGTAAAATACAGCATGTTTTGTTCATCCGTCTGCCCACAGGAGTGCCCTTAGCCTGAACGGTCCAGTATCTATCGGTCGCTGGTGACCAACACATCCAAAGAAATGACTTGTTTCAGTGACTTCCCCATGCCTGACCATTATCCCAACTACACGCCCAACTCCCTGCTCCTGCAGTACTACAGACTCTACGCACAGCACTTTGATCTGCTCAAATACATTCACTTCCAGGTAGGGCAATTTAATTTGGTGCCATATATTCAATACACTGTATGTTCATTGGGGTATTTGTTGAATGCATCAAAATCAAGCAGTACTTGATAAAAACTGCATCATATTGAACTCTAGCAATATATTTACTACTACTACTACAAACGCACTACTTTCAAAATAAATAAATTTTTTGTGTTTTCAGACCAAAGTGACCCATGTGGTGCAGAGGCCAGACTTTCCTGTCAGTGGTCAGTGGGATGTGGAGACGGTGAACCAGGACAGGGAGAAAGAGCACCATGTTTTTGATGCAGTGATGGTGTGCTCTGGACATTACACCCATCCATACCTGCCCATGTCAGAGTTTACAGGTGGACTGCACATTGTTTTGTGGGGGAAAAGTACAAGTAAATGCATAGTATTTTTAGCCATTTCTATATATGACTCCCTTCTCATGTACGTCTCTCTATTTGTTGCTGAATACCATAATATACTAATAGGCACACTCTGTACAAGTGAACAGCAAGCATGCAGAAAAGGTAAGGTAATGTTTTTTTTCATTTTTTTTTCATAGTATATAGTATTAAAACGTACACATCGGGGAACATTGTGAAGTGTTATCAGTGGCAATTAGGGTTGGATGAGCAACATCATGATGGAAAGCAACCATTGTGACGCTACGCCCCCTCCTGTCAGAAACACGCGCTGATCTTCTGTGGGCCTTGTAAACCTACAAACTTTGCTGGGATTGCACTGTAAATTAAATCTTGAATATAGCTAATATGCACGCTAGTTTAAGTAGCCTACCAGAAGCCCGAAGACATGATGTGTTAGCCGTAATTATTAAAGTAAAGACGCAGCGCTGCTCTATTTCTGACGCGCAGGGCTCTCTCTCTAAAAGCAGCTACTGTTTAACACCGCATGGTTTTGCTTTGCTTTTCGTACGGAAACTAAACAGTTTTATAATGCCGCGATGGATCTCACATCAGAGCGCATGGGTTTGGATGTTTTCACGATGGACGGAGAGAGAGGAGAGAAAGGAGAGCGAGGAGGTACGAGGCTCCGAGCACACGGACCGGGCGGCACATGGAGCAGCTTCAAAAACGTAGGCTACGATGCAAACTTCTAAACATTGTCCCGTTCACCCACTGTTTCCTAAACATTACGTTAAAATTGAGCAAATGCAATAATAAGCTCCGATTTACATTTGTATCAGTATGACAAGAGCCTTGTTATTGAGGAGCAGATGACGCTCTAAATAAGTCGAGTTTTAACGCATTTCTATTGCAAAATTCGTGTTCCATGACTCTGTTCAGATCATGTTTAGTTTAGATACATTTATCCTGCAATCTCACATTTTCCTAACAAATAAAATTCAGCCTATATATAGGCTATGTAAATGTCTTTAAAAATGCTTATAATGAGAGTTGGACGATATCATCGTCCATCACGATGGTTCAATTAAGGGACATCGCCCAATTGCCAATTAAGGGGACATCGCCCAACCCTAGTGGCAATAGTGTCTGTTATAGTAACAGCCAAGGTTGTAGTATAGAACTATCTTTTGGACAGTCCAGCTTCTCCAGACAAGACTGTAGAACGCTATACACACTGGACTAACACTGCAGACTAATCTAAGGACACAACAACAGTCTGCACAGTAAACATTTTGTCTTTGAAGCAAGCAAAAAAACACATTTTTGAACAAGGTTTGCTTTGTTTACTTTTGTAGACTTTTCTCAGCACTCGCAAAGGGGCCTGGGTGGTTGGGAGGATGTCGAACAGTGGCCTCCCTTTAGACATGACGGGAATCACCAGGTTTTATGGGTCTCTGATGCGCCTGCTCCCCTCTCGACTCGTCAGCTGGATCACAGAGAGGGCTTTGAACCAGAAATATGACCACAGGCTGTACAGGCTCAGGCCCCGACACAGGTGAGCTCCCAGCAAATGCAAAAGTTCCATCCATCCGCTTTATCCGGGGCCGGTGTAACAGGCCAGAGTATACCCCCATCTGGACTATACCCCGGGTATAAAATGGCCTAGGCTATTTCCTACCCCCCCAGGCCAGATTATACCCCCAATGATAACAGTTATGTTAAGTGATATAGCAAGAATTATACAGTAGCTTAGGTTGATAGAGTGGGTTGTCCTTGAACCGGAAGGTTGGCAGTTCAAATCCATGCTCCTGCAGGTACAGGCTGTTGTTGTGTCCTTGGGCAAGACACTTTACCTACCTGTCAGTATGAATGCAGTGTGTGAGTGAAGGCAAGTGAAGTGAAGTCAAGTGAAGGCAAGTCAAGTGAAGGCGAGTGAAGTGAAGTCAAGTGAAGGCAAGTCAAGTGAAGGCAAGTCAAGTGAAGGCAAGTGAAGGCAAGTGAAGTCAAGTCAAGACTTCACAAGTCAAGTGAAGACTTGTGAAGTCAAGTGAAGACTTGACTTGACTTGACTTGACTTCACTCACACACTGCATTCATACATGCACAGTTAGGTAAAGTGTCTTGCCCAAGGACACAACAACAGCCTGTACCTGCAGGGGTCATCGGTTTGAACTGCCAAATCATTTTGTCCCAGCAACTCATTTAGGCCGATAACTTAAAAACTATAATCTTTTAACATGATTTTACATCTTATATTTTTACAATTTACTGTCACTTTTCGACACAAATGAACATTCCATTAACCTTTACCTTTTTATATGACCACAAATTGTCTCCAGTCATTCCCTTAATTCTGCTGCTATTCAGAATAAGACACAAAACTAACAATTTCCTTTTTATCACAAATACACATTTAGTTTATTATTTTATATTGCCTTTATTACTAACTAAAGCTGCCTGCTTCTGTTGAGACTTCACTCTTCACTGTGATTGCTTAAATCCACCTGTCAGCAGTGTTTGGAATAACGCCGTTTAAAGTAACGGCGTTAGGTAACGACGTTATTTTTTCAGTAACGGAGTAATCTAATTCATTACTCTGCCCGTCGTTACAACGCCGTTATCGTTACTGGGTAAACAAAGTGGCACGTTACATTTAGACTGAATGAGCGCCGCGGTGTCAGCTCACGCAGCAGGAGCAGCGGAGAGGGTGGGCGGAGTCTCACAGAGTCTGTGCAGAGTGTTCGTGCTCTCTGCTCCAAAAACTACGTGTGTCCCACACCCGCGGCTGGTCATCACCACAGCGCGGTGCGGACGCGGGGGAGAATCGATCAGTAGTGTTGGAACTTATTTTTAACCCAAAGACGCGTCTTCCCCCCCTCGTTGGCCGCGTTGGCACATGTTTCTTTTACTCCTGTTCCTCCTCATTCTCTGTGAATACGACCGTATTCCTACATTAATAAAACAGCGACGCAAACACTGGTCAATACCATTCAGTCACAGAGGCCTCCACCCCCACTCTACCCCCCATTCAGTTCATTCAGTTACTATGAACATCTTTTATATGATAGTACATGAATACAAACACCTCTGTCTGTTCTACTCATTTCAACTGACTTTTGAAAACTGCAACAATAAAAATCAAAATTCTTTGATATAAAGCCTTTTTTTTTTTTAAACAGTAACGCAAATAGTTACTTTCCCTGGTAACGAGTTACTTTCATTATAGAGTAATTCAGTTACTAACTCAGTTACTTTTTGGAACAAGTAGTGAGTAACTATAACTAATTACTTTTTAAAAGTAACGTTCCCAACACTGCTGACCACTGACAGGAAAGTCTGGCCTCTGCACCACATGGGTCACTTTGGTCTGAAAACACAAAAAATGTATTTATTTTGAAAGTAGTGCGTTTGTAGTAGTAGTAGTAAATATATTGCTAGAGTTCAATATGATGCAGTTTTTATCAAGTACTGCTTGATTTTGATGCATCCAACAAATACCCCAATGAACATACAGTGTATTGAATATATGGCACCAAATTAAATTGCCCTACCTGGAAGTGAATGTATTTGAGCAGATCAAAGTGCTGTGCGTAGAGTCTGTAGTACTGCAGGAGCAGGGAGTTGGGCGTGTAGTTGGGATAATGGTCAGGCATGGGGAAGTCACTGAAACAAGTCATTTCTTTGGATGTGTTGGTCACCAGCGACCGATAGATACTGGACCGTTCAGGCTAAGGGCACTCCTGTGGGCAGACGGATGAACAAAACATGCTGTATTTTACTGTCTTTAAATGGTACTTTATTCTTGAAATGTCATCTAAACACACAATTGTAGTTGGACACAATGTCTCCCCAGAAAAGTCTCTATTTCCAGTTGTGTGATGTTTGGAGGGATCTTTTGTACTTCTTTTGTAGCTTACTGTTTTTTAATAATATAATTAATATACTTGTATAGCATAAATAGGGGTCCATATGTATTTACATCTATATATCAGACAGTGAGAATCATCCAAACCTTGAAGTTCCACAGTCCTCCAATGTCATTGCTGCTCTCGAAGCAGACAGGCTCCAGTCCCTCCTCCACACAGATCTTGGTACAAACCAAACCAGAGCTCCCTGCTCCGATCACCGCCACGCGCCCGACCATCATGCACCTCTGTAACATCAGAAACACAGAATCATTTAAAGACCAGCTGCAAAGTGTCTGTTAAGCTGCAGGAGATAGATGGGTTGAACTTGTCACAACTACACGCTGTAATAGGCAATGCATATTTCCATCTAGGGACTATTGAAATCTGGCACTTTTAAAGAAGTGTTTGTTCAAGTCCACTGTCCCTGTTCAAATAAACTGTTGTAACCTCATTGTTCTCGCAGTGGCCTTAATGCATGCAATCATAAATATTTTTTAGCAGTTGTACCCAGTTGACTCTTACATTTTAGAGATGGGTATAGTCAAAAAATTACTCAAGTAAGAGTAAAATTACTTTTAATTGAAAAGGAGTGACCAAAAAAACTCAAGTAAAAATGAAAAAGTATTGTATCGTAGAAAATGTTGCTTGAGTACTGAGTATAAAAGTTTAAAGTATAGCCTATAAATATAATATATCAGCTATAACACTTTTGCACAAGTAACTTTCCACACTTGGTTTCCTGTTCTTTTTGCAAATATAGCTCCCAAACAATCTTTTGACATGGTGTGTGAGAGTCGTGAATATTTGTTTCATAGAAAGTGTAGGATAAGCACAATAAGCAGCAAGTATTTTTGTTTCCGCCCCCTTGCACTATAGATGGGAGCAACATCCGGGAACTTTTACTGGGCAACGCCCCCTTTTGGGGGAATTGAGAGTTCAAAATTGCATTAGTGTGTATGTGTAACAGGGACTATTTCTCATTCGGAGGATAAAATATTCCAAACCAGTGATCAGAACTACAGGACAATGTCGTTCTTGATCACAGACACATCAAGTCACTGTCAGAAGACGATTGGAAGATTTTTATTTTTTGTGGACACTTATATGAGCGAGTTTATCGATCACTAGCATCTGTTATGGCCATGTCAGAGCTCATTACTGAGGAAACAGCTCCCCCTGGTGGCCGTGTATTATGCACTTTGTGTAACGTGTTCAGCATTAGGCCTGATTAATGATTCTCTCGGTTTTAAAACGCACATTAACGTTAGCATTAGCAGCTAGTAGGTTAGCTGCTGAATGAACCATACCATTTCCTCTCATAAGCTACAAAACTACATCGTAGGCTGTATTATTTTAATTTAATGATAATATAAAAGCAACAGACTAAAAGCTGAAGCTGTACTGACATTATTGTGACTCTCCACTGTCTCGAAACTCGAGTCGGGGTTGTTTCAAATGGACTTTACTCCACGATCACTGATTGCACCACCGCAAAACCTGGCGAAAGTTTGGGGAAATACAGACGGCAGGAAAACCTACAGAAAACTACAATCTATCAAACGATGCCACCCACATAGCAAAATTTGTGTGGCCCGGATCTGGGCCACACATTCACCTTTCTTCTGGCCCAGATACCGCGATGAATTACGGTCCTACACTGGGCCACCTTCGGTAGCCAGAGTCAAGCCAGAGCCGAGCCAGTGTCAAACCAGATCTCAGACTCAGCTCAGCCTTATGTGCCGGTGTGGAGCCAGATCTCAGACAGAACTCAGACAGATGTGCCAGTGTGGAAACAGATCTCAGACAGAGCTCAGCCTTATGTGCCGGTGTGGAGCCAGATCTCAGACAGAACTCAGCCTTATGTGCCGGTTTAAAGCCAGAGGTGGGCCAGATCTCAGTCTTGTCTACCAGAAGTGGCAGACAAGGCTGAGATCTGGTGGCTCATTGCTTAGATAAGTCTAGTCAAAATCTTTTGGGCTAGACTTACATAAGCAATGACATTGAAATAAACAACAACAGCATTTATTTATTTTTATTTTTTTTACAAACATTTATTTCATTATAAAAGGTAAAACAATAAAATGCGAGTTTACAAGTATTGAAAGAAATCAAAAAGCCAAAATCAGAACCAAAACAAGGCTAAAATGGAACTAAATTAGAAAAATCATATCTAATACTGAACATTTGCACATTTTTAACTTACCATGCATTTTTGATTAAGGCAGTTTGCAAGAATAACCCCACTTTGTATGAAAAGTGTTTTTCACTAAAAGTGAACTCTTGGCCTGATACAAAAAAGATTATTATAAAAGAACAAATATATCTAGGTCATTTTTTTTCTGATGTTGGTAATTTTGTTGAGTATAAAAGCAGACTTCTTCTTAAATAAATTTAACTATCTTGGTGTTATCAAAAAGATATAATGGGGTAATTTGACCTGGAGGTCGTGGTACATTATGAAAAAAATAAATAACTTTAACATCTTCAACAACATCTTTAAAACCATATATTCCAGACGATTTTTGAAGATGCAAACAAATAGAAAACATCACAAAAAGTATGTAAAAATAAAAAATAGTAACATTGCGTATATTATACTGTTTTTAATCAATAACCACCAAAGCAAAAAGTGGCTCAACTTACCCCAGTCTCCCACATAAGCACAAACCAAAATGTAAAACAAATGTTATTAATGTCTGTCTTAGCAGCACCGTCCATCGTGATCTTGGTCCAGGTGCAGGCATCTCTTTATAGTGGCCTCTGTGGTCCGCGATTCCAGTTTCCAGCTTGTTTTCATCTCACAGCAGCTACAAGTACAAAGATGCATTTTTATATTGTAATGTAAATAAATTTTACTTGTATAGTACAGAGAGAAGGGGTGTTTATATATTTAATCCTATATATTGTGATAAAAGTATTTTTTTATATAACAGTTGCTTGTAACTGATAAAGCTAACTGCTAACTGTTAGCACGTTCAAGCTGCTAGCCTACTTACAATATGACTAAATGTACCCTTGCACTAAGTTTGGGGGAGAAAACATATATAAAACAGTAAAACATAGCCTGCAAATAAATAACTTAATTAATAAATGATTAATAATCACTTACGTTTTAAAGAGTTGGACTGCAGTATGACAGCAAACAGAGCTCTCCTTCAGGACGTTGCTAGGCAGCGGTGAAACAAGTCCGTTGCTAGGTATGAAACCTAACTGATGCCCTGAGGTGGAAAGTATCAATATTATGGTGAAATGTAGTTTCTTTTTATCCTTTCTTAAAAATGTAAATAGGCCCACAAAACTTCTGGAAAACTTCATCTCTGATCCGCTGTAGCAGTTAGACTAGTATTTTTTATTCAAATGTAAACATTTCAATAACTGCAATAACAAAAAAATGAATAGGCCTAAATTTGTATTCATCTACATGTCACACCTCCATTTGGTCACACCTGCATTTGGTAAACGTGGTAAATCTTCAGGTAAACCTGGTAAACCAGGTAAACCTCCAGTGGTCCACGTCTGGCATGCAGGATCTGTGCCTGTTCTGGCCCACCTCTGGCATGCTGCATCTGTGTCAGTTCATTCATGCCAGACCTGGCACACCTCTGGCTGACATTCCACTTGCCGTACCAGAAGTGAGCCAGCCATGCCGGTCTGAAACCGGATCTGGGCCAGATTGGTCTGCTATGTGGGCAGTTGCCTAGCTCTTAAACATCTGTCTAACACCATGTCAGCTGTCAAAACTACAAATACTAGCATCCGAGCTGTCTTGTTTTTTTCTTTTATTTGACTACATTTCATGAACTAAACCTAATCTGACTTCACGGATAGTTTATGACTCGATACCGCAGTCTAGTGGCACATCAGGAGAAGTGCGGATTTGGTGCATACTAGGCCTAGGAAGCCGAACTGTTGAATCAATGATCTACAATGTTAGTTTGAAGTATTCCTAAACGCACTGCTTCATACTCCAGAAATCATGGCAAATGTGACTGTAACCAGGACTAAATAACTAAACGTCTGGGCCGTTCACTTGGTCTGTTCATTAGGTTTGCAAAATATTTGCCTTAGTAAGAGTCGTACTTGAGTTACTTTAAAATAATTTACTTTTACTCATTTTGAGTCCCTTTGTGGAACTGGTGAAAACGAAAAAATATGGTTCCATGCAAAAATAATCAAGGAGGAAATATAACATTTGTGCATTAATACATGCAATTAGGGCAATAGGCGATAGGTTTTGATCTTCATTCATTCATTTATGGACACAGAATCTTGGTCCATAGTATTAAAAGAAAACAGAAAAATTTATTCTTGTGATTATAATGTGTCCATCTCATTTTGAGACACAAAATTACCAGTGAATGTTTAATGGTCACACGTAAGCAGGGCCGTAGCCAGGATTTAAAAAATAGTGAGGTCCGGATAATTCTTCAAACCGGGGGGTCCGGAATCCTCCCCCAGGAATTTTTTAAAGATTCAGATGTAATTTCCCGTATTTTATGTTATCAAAAAGACTTTCATCTCACCCTTTAGCTGTTTCCAAAAATTGCTTTTTGGAAACACCAGTAAGCCTGGGTGAAGGTAGTGAGTGAGTGAGTGGTTGGTGGTGGTCCGAGGGGCCAATAGTGCAGGCTGGTTGCCTCGCTTTCATCAGTCTACCCCAGGGCAGCTGGGGTAAGCTACAATAGCTGGGGTAAGATATTGTAGCTACAATAGCTTACCATCACCGAGTATGGAGTGAATGAATAATGCACGAAATTTGAGTGTGTGAAAAAGCGCTATATAAGACAAATGCATTATTATTATTATTTTCCTGTATATTACAGCTTTACTAACTGACAGCACTTCCCAGTTTTGGAACAGTTTGGTCAAACAACAAACCTTAGCAAAACTTAACCCAATTCTTTACTCTAACAGCTTCATTAACCCTCACCTCTCAAGCTCACTCACTCTTAGATTTAAAAAATGCACTTTATCATTAATATAAAGCTTTATTTCAACAGCTATTTCAAAACAAACAACAGAATTCTTGTCTAAACCTGGACTGATTAACACTAGGACTAAACCAGGACTATAGACAAGACTGAACTGAGTGAGACTAGGATTAAACCAGGACTATATACAAGACTGAACTGAGTGAGATAGGACTACACCAGGACTATATACAAGACTGGACTGAGTGAGACTAGGACTAAACCAGGACTATATACAAGACTGAACTGAATGAGACTAGGACTACACCAGGACTATAGACAAGACTGAACTGAGTGAGACTAGGACTAAACCAGGACTATATACAAGACTGGACTGAGTGAGACTAGGACTACACCAGGACTATATACAAGACTGGACTGAGTGAGACTAGGACTACACCAGGACTATATACAAGACTGAACTGAGTGAGACTAGGACTACACCAGGACTATATACAAGACTGGACTGAGTGAGACTAGGACTAAACCAGGACTATATACAAGACTGAACTGAGTGAGACTAGGACTAAACCAGGACTATATACAAGACTGGACTGAGTGAGACTAGGACTACACCAGGACTATATACAAGACTGGACTGAGTGAGACTAGGACTAAACCAGGACTATAGACAAGACTGGACTGAGTGAGACTAGGATTAAACCAGAACTATATACAAGACTGAACTGAGTGAGACTATAGGATTAAACCAGGACTATACACAAGACTGAACTGAGTGAGACTAGGACTAAACCAGGACTATTAAGGACTGGACCTGGACTGAATGAGACATAATCCATACAAACGTTCCAACTATAATGCATCCAGGGAAGAGCACAAAGAACAGACTTTAACAGTTTGAGGAAATTTCCTTTTTCCCCCTGAAAACAGTGGAAACTTCTACTACTATAAAATCCTTTTGTCCTTGTTATATTTAAGAAAAAACATTTTTTGTTTCCTCAGTACCGTCGGAACGGGTCAAAACTTTTAAGAGAATAAAACCTTAATGTTAATTTTGTGGAAACAGAGTCACTATATTTATTGTGTCTTGGCTGCATTCTTTATTAAAAACGTATCAATAAATTATTTTAAAAAATCTCTGATTGACTCACTCTTGACTATGTTTGCAACAGTTCAACCACCTTATATTTTTAGTTCCTATATTTATGTACTATATGCGCCTCTACCAACGGTGGCACAGTTGGTAAAGCGGGTCGTCTCATGATCCTAAGGTTGGGGGTTCAATGATGCACATTGTCATTGTGTCCTTGGGCAAGACACTTCACCCACCTCGCCTCCAGTGTCTGCATACATTGGTGTATGAATGAGAGTGTGAATGAGTGAGTGGTAACTTTCGTATAAAACGCTTTGGGTCTGATGAAAGTAGAAAAGCGCTATATGAGTTGAGACCGTTTACCATTTATTTTTGGCACTTGTTTCTTTTTTCATATTCAAATGCAGCTCTTTAACAATCAAACAATTAAAGATATTCTTATCTTAATAAGAAATGAAATCCTTCTGAAAGTAGTCCCACTGTACTGCTTGGAGGAACTAAACCATTCTCTATACACTATGTGAACAGGGATTTGATTCAAAATGACACTCAGCCCAGTTCCCTTTGGAGATGGCCGAGATACTCACATGAACAAAGTGTTGTATCACCGGGGGGAACGCTCAGAAAACTTTCTATGCACTGGCCAACATTTGTATTAGAAGGATTAGAAGAATAAAAGACAAATAGCCTCAGTCAACAAACACAACATAACACAATTAAAAAGCTTTTTTGAGTTCTTTAATGACCGAAGAGTTGGGATGAAGATTACAAATAATATACTAGGATTATGCGTAACTGAAAGTCATTCGTTACGGTAGACACGATATTGCAAACTAAAGCTTTTGTGACTTGTAATGCTCTTTCTTTTCATGCGTGACTGTCAAAGCATTTAACTCCAGATTTAAACTGTAATCGGGCGGATCTTTGCAATAAGGCTGGGAATTCTGTTCGGATTATGGTTATGAACGCAGTACGCAGCAGCTCCTCCCGCCATCCCAAAAATGATCAGCTTCATCAGGCGACCAAGGGTGGACACCTCTGACTTCTCTTCAACCTAAACGGACAGAAAAGTCATGTGAATAGTAATCAATAAATGCATAGTGGCATTAGGTGACTGTCCCTCGTTTGGCTGTGTAATTCTGGCCCCATCCGCCTGCGTATATAGATGATGTCCCCCACATTTTTATCAGTACCCTGTTTATTGCATAGAAACAATATTAACTTATAAAATATATATATATATATATATTTTTAGCTCTTAACTGGTTTTGTTGTGAACTTTTGCTATCTTAATCAGAGTAAATGAGTGTTTGACATGAATGTTCTATTAATCCCTACATTCATTTTTATAGTTCACTTATAAAATACAGAACCTTTCTTGTCTTGAGAGCTTGGTACATGCGGTCGAACTGGGTGAAGATGGCCCTCCGTGCACCGTCCCACTTCCCCGGTCCCATGATGCGGTACTGATATGCGGTGACAGGACCCCACAGGACCTTCTTAAACAGTGGATAGTCTGTGAAGAAGAGCCATGGCAGACTCGGCCTCACTCCAATCTCCCCGGCCAGATCATCCATGTAGGAGACGAAATCCACCTGCAGAGGCGACTGCTTGGACACAATGAAACTAAAGAGAGAAAATAACAGTGTGTGATGAATCAAATCAAATCAAATCAAACTTCATTTATAAAGCGCTTTTCATACAAAATGTAACACAAAGTGCTTTACAGTGCTTAAAAATCATTAAAATCGTCCCCACCAGCAAATACTGTATACGTAGACAACAACAACCCCTACCTCCCCCCACCCCACTCGCACACACAGACACACAGACACATATACATACAGACAGACAGCTCAGCAGTTAAAAGTCTAAAATAAAAATGGACATAAAGTTGGGTACATAAGGCTGAGTACAGATGGACCGAAAGAGGAAACATCATCCAATGATGGTCCATGATGAAGAGCTGTACAATATATCGCAAAATTGTCACCACAGCATTAGTTGATGCAATATATCCATTTAGCAAGAAGTCACAATCTATCACAAAATCACTGAGGTCTTCCATCTGACTGAGATGTAGATATTCTATAAATGCAACATTTCTTCTTTTTCTTTGAGTAAATGCATCTAAATGGAACCAGCGTGTTAATGTTAGCAGGCCTTACTTTTTCTCAATGTCCTTGGTGTCTTTCTCCACAGACGTGACCATAGCCTGGGTGGAAGGGAGCTTTTTAAGGCCTAAAAAGCATGAGACAGCACAGTCAGATTGCTGGAAAATTAAACAATTATCATACTGTGGAGGCCTACCTTTGAAAACTCGAGTGACCCAGCGCGCCTGCATTTCAGCCTGGGGCATGATGGCCCCCAGGGAATGGATGAAGCCGACCACAGCCAGAGTGGGGTGCTCAGTTGTCGGGGGAAACACATGCTTGTACAGACCAACACGGTGGCCCGTCCTGTACATAACATCTTTGGGCAGATATGGGAAATCATAGTTGTAGCCAGTAGCGAAAACAATAACATCAACCTGGGGAAAAAAAGGACACATTTACTCTAAAAAAAATGTAAATGAAAATAACTCTGTTCAGTAGGCTATTAGATAGGCTAATAGATACGCACATTTTAGGCAAAGGAAAGTTTCACAAAATTTCAATCTATGAATGTCCTGGATCTCCGTGTCTAAGGGCACTATGCTGTAAATTGTTGATACAATCATCAACAATAATAACGGCTTACATTTTTATTGTGCTTTACAAGCTTGACTGCTACACTGTATTCATTCACAGCCTACTTAGGTGGTACGTGTTAAGTGTAAACATTTTCTATGTGAGTTGTATTGTATTATTATGTAAAGTTATAGAGACCTTTTCGACAACAGATCCATCAGTGAATATGACGTTGGATCCAAAGATTTCTTTGATGTTTGGTTTGATGATGATAGAGCCGGACAGGATCTTCAGCGGCAGATCATCATTTATCACAGGGAGCTGATCGAACAGCCTAGTGGTGAAGAGCAGTAACAGGTGGAAGGTGAGTGAGGAAAACGGCAATAAATTATATTGAGAGAAAAAACTGAATGTTTAAAAAGTGTTCAGGAGGTATATTTTCTTCTATTGGTAAATGTTCTACACTAATAATCCAAACAATAATAACATGAATATAGAAACTAAACGCTCAGTGACATATTCAGACCATATTCAACCTTTCTGAACCTTCGTAAAAGTTGAATTCTGTGATAAATTCCTTTCATTGCCCATTGATAAGAAAGATGCAGCCTCAACATAAGGCTAAGAGTAAATTATTCCCAAAAAATCATTTGAACATTGTCAGTATCAGAACCACATACCGATGCTTGGGTTTGAGGGCATACATGGTGTGGTCATACATGGCGTTGAGTTTGCCCTCCCCGATCCAGTTCAGGACCCTCATGGGCAGCAGCTGGAAGAGGATGTGCACAAAGCGTGTGTTGTATATCATGTCAAGCGGGAGCCCATTGTCTGACACCTGACGCATGACCCATGCCCCGCGCCGGGTGCTCATGTACACCTGAAGAGAGCAAAGGTATAACAATTACCAAACCAATGTGTGACAGTTTATTTATTAATGACAGACTACCGAACCTGCTCAGCCACTCTGCTCGACTCCACTGCAATGTCTCCTCCTGAGTTCCCAATGCCGACCACCACCACTCTCTTCCCGTACATGTTTTCATGACCCTTGTAGTCCCAGCTGTGGAAGTACTTTCCCTCAAAAGTGTCAATGCCTGTTTAAAAAGGCTGTATGTCATTAAAATGTCTTCAAACAATAGCATGTGCTTGGGCATGAGACCTGAACCTCTTTTACTTTAACACAATGGGAGACAATTTTGCTTAGTGACGGGACGATTTTTCTCACAGTCAGGAGATGGGGAACTGAGACTCTCCACGTTGGCTAAAACGTTGCTTTGTACAGATACTAGTGCTGCTTGTCCTGTAAACAGGAGGCTCCGGGGGTTCTCCCATGGAGACCATTTTCATATCTCACAAAAGCATGGGCCAGAGGATTATGTGGGGGGCTGTATTTGGACACTTGGCCTGATGGTGCCTGCCCCTGCTTTATTGTCCCCTTTAAGTAATTTTCCCACTGTGTTTGACCCATCCTTCAATGCCTCTGACTTGGACAACCTGTCAGGAACAGTGTGGGACCGCGAAGCAGCGCCTGGAGGGTCCCATTTCCAGATTTGAGGCCAGGTTGACTACATATAGTTGTAGGATTTAGCCTATAACTCAGTGTAAGTGATGGCCAAGAGGGGAACTATTTTATAATGATGTTATAGCGTTCTGTTATAACCAATGCCTTACCTGGGAAGTCTTTGAGTGGTAGATTGGGATAAGTGTAGTGACCAGAGCAGCAGATGACTGCATCAAAGACATGCCTCTCCTCTTGTCCATCTTTGTTCTCAGTAACAAGTTCCCACTGTCCTGATCTGGTGAAGTCTGGCCTCTTTCTTACATGTTTCACAGCGGTCTAAAAATTAAATATATTATAAATACTGTATTAGTGTAGCTTTTCCGAATGTGCTCCAAACTGCAAATGTAATACTCACCTGGAATCGAACATATTGCAGCAGTTTAAAATGCTCGGCGTACATCCTGAAATAATTTTGGATTTTGGAGTGGTGCATGTAATTGGGGTAGTCAGCCGGGATGGGGAAGTCGCTGTAGCACATCATTTCTTTGGATATATTTATGGTGAGCGAGCGGTAGATACTGGCCCTGTTTGGCTCTGAGACTTCCTGTATAAAACCATGCACAATTACAGGACTTAGACAAGATTTAGTCATGGAGCAAATCCCTTAAGGTATCTACAATAAAAAACAATCTTCAAAACACTGGAAGCCAACAACGTAACTGAAAATGATTAAATTGCATTTATTATAAAATAGGTACAAATATCCAGTATGAACAGACCACTGCCAAAAGTTACTGTTAATACATTGTTTTAATGAGTTTTTGATATTGGCCATAAGATCAACTACTGTTAAACTGAATCCAAGAAGGAAAAATGTGTTTTGACATGACACTCCATAACTCAAACTGTAAAATACTTTATCATAAGGTGGAATTTTTCTTATTTGAGTTGTTGTGGGTCATAGATAAAGGTCCCAAGACAACACTAGTTGAAACCAATAATTTGGTGGAAAACTGCTAAATCATTGTAAACTAGTGCATCTTTAAAGGACTTTGTGATCCAAGTCAGTGGTTCCTATTCTTTTTTTTTTTGTCTTGAGGACTTCATGAACCTTTCAATGATAGTCCATGTACAGCCTACCTCAAGGGTGTTGTTGCAGTTTAATTAATAATCATTTAAAAGCGCTCTCCCAAATCTACACATTTTACTGCAAAATATAGCTTTTTCTATCAAAATAATGTTCCAAGTGCCCCCTGCTAGGTCTTCCAGTACCCCAGTTGGGAAACACTGATCTAAGTCATTACTTGCCCTGAACTTCCAGAGTCCGCCTATGTCATCACTGCTCTCGAAGCAGGTTGGCTCCAGACCCTCGTCCAGACAGGCCTTGACACTGGTCAGACCAGAGGGACCTGCCCCGATCAGTGCCACTCGCTGCACCATCTTTGAGCTGCAGGAAAACAAGAAACAACTGCAATCTGTCCCAAAGATGAAAAAGATCTTATGTAGTTGTAATTTAATTTAATCTTAAAAAAATACACAACTTTTATACTTGCATTAACATTTGAAACAGTCCTGGACTTCAAACTTTCTTGCACCCAGAAAATTCACAATATTTTCTGACTCAGGTCCATCAAAGACCTGTTACTCCACATTTTTTGTTTTAGAACCACTGATTCACAATTAGTCTTGTATTAAACAGCTCATTATTACAGTCCAGCTAATAAAGACATTAATGTTGTAGCCATTATTATTTCTGCCCAACACATTACCTTAAGAAGTTGTAATTTCAAGGTCTATTGTTTTTACATCTTGAAACTGTAAATAGAGCGCTTCAGGAAATCAAATGAAACACTTAGACAGTCCCATTGTTAGCAGTGGAAATGTCCAATAATTGCATCTTCAGATAGAAATATAATTGTCTTACCTTGTTCCTTGCACTTGTGCCTGAAGACAGATAGGATAAGTTAGATGGGGACGGGTTTTATACCTGCATGGTAAGTACTGTACTGTACATTTAAACTGAAGACTGTGCTCCACCCCCAAGAGACAAAAAGTGACAGAGGTCCTCAGGGCAGATGCATGTTGGGCGCTGATTAAATCACAAAACCATGTTGCATAAAAGCAGTTTATATTTTTACAGCCAAATCACACCATAACTGGTTTGTGCAAAAAAAGTTAACCATTCGAATCATTGTGGAGATTAGGTAACATTAAAGTCTATGTTTGAGCAGGAGGCGGAAAAATCTCCTTGAAAAACGTTTTCATCTGACAAGGGGAAAAACCTAATCGACAACAATTAATATTAAAATCAATTGTAATTTGACCCTCCACTTGTGATCAGTAAAATTCATTTAAACACATCTAATGCTTGTGTCTTCTACATTCTGAGTATCAACCTTTTGCTGAGTGCATCAGAATCAGAATCAGAATCGGTTTTATTGCCATGATTTGAGAACAGGTTCACAAACTAGGAATTTTTCTCGGTGCAAACGTGCGACATAGAACATATAACACAGTTAAGATAAAAATAAGCTAAAAAAAACTTTAAAACTATAAGGCTATAGGGGCATGCGTGAAAAATATTAAATAAATAAGATAAAATAAAGTGACATATGACATATAGACAACAACAATTTGACATTGAACAACAGCGGGATTGTATTAACAGATGTAGGCATATAAAGTGATAAAGTGATTAAGTGATTTAGTGATAAGTGATAGCAGCGGATCCAAGTGTGGACACACCACACATCACTCACATCCAGCGTCTAGAAATAAATCCACAGTCACGATTGATTTCATTTCATTTAAATTTATTAAAAACAACTGCAGCTAATATAGAATGACCCTCATTGAGACAAAACAGTGCACAGTTTCTACCACAGTTGTACCGTATGAACACAGTGTAGGCTTATAACATGACACAACACTCAATACAGTTTAATATCTACAGCAGGCAAAAGAATGTGACAGATTTTGGAGTTAAATAAAAATGACAAATGACAAATGTGCAATGTCCTGACACCGTTTCGGCAGCTTACGCCAGACTCCGCGGTTTATCATTAGGCCTTGTCAGTGGAGCATTAAGATCTGAAGTAAACCAAGTATACACACTGGCTCAGGACAATGATAAAGCAAAAACCAAAAGACTTAAGACACCTCGTACCTAATGCCTAATGACATGACCTCTAAATGTGAAATCAGTTTTGACAATTGCATGCAGCTGAAGATGAATGAATTATTTAGTAAAAAGCGATCCTGGACAAACAACCACTTGAAATTTGAGTCGTCAGTTCGCCTTTTAATGTTTATGATGAAAGAACATAAAATAAAGGATTTTGTCCCTTAATGCTGCATTCAGACCGAACGCGATGGAGGAGTCAAGGGTGATTTACATGTTATCCATATGCCAGGGTGCGCTAAGGAGCGAATGAAAGGCGATGGATGAGAGTAGAGCGTGGCGATGAGGGCGAGTAGAACGAACAGAACGGAACGAATGTGGCGGAAGGGGCGTTTTGCTCGCTTCTGGAGCGAAGCGGTAAAGCGATTCTGCAATTTTGCCTCCACCGCCCTCCTCGCTCGAGTTGAAAAATCTGAACTTTTTGGTCAATTCGCGGCGCGTTGACCAATCAGAAGACGAGCTGTTTTGTGACGTGAGCACAACATGCCGGTCACAGAGCAGCCAGGGAGCGGAAGGATGAGGAGAGAAGACCCGAGTCTGGGATTTGATCTACGGGCTCCGCTCCACTCTGTATGTGAACCACGCCACAGCACTCACATCCCCGACCTCTCCTACTTAATAAAGACACAAATGTAACCCCAAAATACCCCAATTCTGATAGAGGAAAGTGTGATTGGTGACTGGGACAACACTGCATTTATTAATGTCTGTAAACCAGATAAAACTCAAAGACTGGGATTATAATACATAATCTGATTATAATCTGAAATCAGGGGGGTAGCTTGAAATCAGTTTCAGGTTACCCCCGGGGGTAATTTGAAATCGATTTCAAGTTACCCCCGGTAATCTGAAATCAATTTTAAAGTACCGGGGGGTAAAGTGAATGGGGGGTAGTTTAAAATCTTTACACCGGGCTGCCTTCGAGGCTCAGAGCGGGGCAGTGTGTGACTGAGTGTCCGCTAAAGGCAGGAGGGGGAACGGGGAGATACAAGCGCCAAATGTCCGCCGCGTGTGCTCGGCATGTAGCCGGTACGACAGGCTTGAGAGTCTGGGAAAGTGGCGCCACATACCCGGAGAAGCTAGCCGGTACGAGAGGCTTCAGTGTCCGGGAAAGCAGCAGGGCCGAGATCCAAAATCGGTATCTGGCAGCTGCCAGTGGCTTTTCTGGAGATGCCACTGGTTTCTGGGCTCGAGGGCTCCCCTGGTGCTGGTATTTGCTGGTACATGTGGGTTTTCTGTGTAATATGATTGATACCTTGACTGAAACCTTGCATTTACGTTTGTCAACTGCAAAATCTATTGCGTATAAAAATTACTTAATTAATTAATTACAGCATTGGGTGTCAGTTGCTTTATAATTATGCCATAATTGTCTTTTTTATACTTATGTATTGTCACACCCATAAAGAGTGTGCTAATGTATTTTCATTCTGACACTGAGTAGGACCAAACCACAAATGTGGATTTTACTAATGTAAATAAAGATTTATGCCCATTTGTGAACTGTATTGTGTCTTTTGTTACCACAAAATCTGTTATTTCTATTAGCCTGTATCATAAGATTGACTGTGTCGTGCAAGTTATTCTAAAATTGTAATACATGCGCCGATTACAAAATGAGTCAGTAGATAAAACCTAGAAATCATAATGGCGGCAACTCTCAGGTCGCCCAATTACATCAACATAAGCACAGCCGCACCAAACTCTCATTCTCCGGCTAGCTCAATGTGTTAAGGTGTTACGCCCGTAGGCAGGAGGTTGTGAGTTCGAGATGGAGCTACTCCAGCATCTTTTTTAGTGGGTCATGTGACAGGGGAGGGGGGTTCCAACCTTTTTTTGCCTTGCGTACCCCTTGGGCCATTTATTCTACGAGTACCCCCTGCCTCGATGGATTTGTTTAGTTAGAAAGTGAATGACTAAAACTCCTAATTATCAGTAAAAAAAAAAAGAAAAAAAAGAAAGAGAACTAAATACACTGAAACTCTCGCGCATTGAGTTGCCTTGTGTACGAAATGCGCGGTATAAATAAAGTTGCCTTGCCTTGCCTTGCTCTTTACAGTTGCATGTTTTTTAAGCTTTTCTTTTACTATAATAATCAACAATACAATTTGTTTTCCCTTATCTTTTTATCTGAAATGAATCCAAGCTAACCTTTCACGTACCCCTGGGGTCCCTGTACCCCTGGTTGGGAAACACTGGCCTAATGTAAGCTCCAATACTAAGTCAATTAAAATGCATAAAGTATGCAGTTTGCATCCTACTTAGAGGAGAGACTATATGAAAAAACAAATAAGAACATTTACATATTAAACGTCTACATTTTAAAGTAACATTAATGATCAAGACTTTGATGTCACAGTTGGAAACCGAACCCCGTTCCCCCACATGGAGGTCTGGCGGTCAATGAATTGAGCTATCTGATGGCATTTACAACGGTATCTGGTGGCATTTACAGTGGTATCTGGTGGTATTTACAGTGGTATCTGGTGGTATTTAGAGTGGTATCTGGTGGTATTTAGAGTGGTATCTGGTGGCATTTAGAGTGGTATCTAGAAATATCACGATAACGATATATTTGACGATATAATTGACAATGGACACATTTCTTTAAAATCTCAGCCTTACGCCTATTGGGAAGATTAATTCAGTGATATATTTTTTTTTTTAAATGACAAACTAATTTCCTTGCAAATATGATCTACTCAAGAAGCTTACATCTTTCATTTAATTTTACTTTTTAAGCACCTGTCCCTGTGTTCTACAGTCAGTGTTTATGCTGCTCTGATGGAGCTGAGCATAAAATTATATCGTGTCAACAACGATATCAAAAATTACAACGATATCAAAAAATATATCACGATAACGATATGCGATATGATATGGCCCACCCCTACCAGATACCACTCTAAATACCACCAGATACCACTCTAAATACCACCAGATACCACTCTAAATACCACCAGATACCACTCTAAATACCACCAGATACCACTGTAAATACCACCAGATACCACTGTAAATGCCACCAGATACCACTCTAAATACCACCAGATACCACTCTAAATACCACCAGATACCACTCTAAATGCCACCAGATACCACTCTAAATGCCACCAGATACCACTCTAAATGCCACCAGATACCACTCTAAATACCACCAGATACCACTCTAAATGCCACCAGATACCACTCTAAATGCCACCAGATACCACTCTAAATACCACCAGATACCACTCTAAATGCCACCAGATACCACTCTAAATACCACCAGATACCACTGTAAATACCACCAGATACCACTGTAAATGCCACCAGATACCACTCTAAATACCACCAGATACCACTCTAAATACCACCAGATACCACTCTAAATGCCACCAGATACCACTCTAAATACCACCAGATACCACTCTAAATACCACCAGATACCACTCTAAATGCCACCAGATACCACTCTAAATGCCACCACACCAGATACCACTCTAAATACCACCAGATACCACTGTAAATACCACCAGATACCACTGTAAATGCCACCAGATACCACTCTAAATACCACCAGATACCACTCTAAATACCACCAGATACCACTCTAAATACCACCAGATACCACTCTAAATGCCACCAGATACCACTCTAAATGCCACCAGATACCACTCTAAATGCCACCAGATACCACTCTAAATACCACCAGATACTACTCTAAATACTAGGGGTGGGCCATATCGTATCGCATATCGTTATCGCAATATAGTTTTTGGATATCGTTGTAATTTTTTATATCGTTGTGGACACGATATAATTTATGTTATGCTCAGCTCCATCAGAGCAGCAGAAACCCTGACTGTAGAACACAGGGGCAGGCGCTTACAAAGTAAAATGACATGAAGGATGTAAACTGCTTGAGTAGATCATACTTGCTAGGAAATTAGTATTAGCGTAAAAAAAAGAAAAAAAGAATAAAATATCAAGGCAAGGCAAGGCAACTTTATTTATACCGCGCATTTTGTACATAAGGCAACTCAATGCGCCTTCCATCAATGAATTAATCTTCCCAATAGACGTAAGGCTGGGATTTTGTAAGTAATTTGTCCATTGTCAATTATATCGTTAAATATATCGTTATCGTGATATTTCTTTTTTATATCGTGATATAGATTTTAGGCCATATCGCCCTGCCCTACTAAATACCACCAGATACCACTGTAAATGCCACCAGATACCACTCTAAATACCACCAGACACCACTCTAAATACCACCAGATACCACTCTAAATGCCACCAGATACCACTCTAAATACCACCAGATACCACTCTAAATGCCACCAGATACCACTGTAAATACCACCAGATACCACTGTAAATACCACCAGATACCACTCTAAATACCACCAGATACCACTGTAAATGCCACCAGATACCACTCTAAATACCACCAGATACCACTCTAAATACCACCAGATACCACTCTAAATACCACCAGATACCACTCTAAATGCCACCAGATACCACTGTAAATACCACCAGATACCACTCTAAATACCACCAGATACCACTCTAAATGCCACCAGATACCACTCTAAATACCACCAGATACCACTCTAAATGCCACCAGATACCACTCTAAATGCCACCAGATACCACTGTAAATACCACCAGATACCACTCTAAATACCACCAGATACCACTGTAAATGCCACCAGATACCACTCTAAATACCACCAGATACCACTCTAAATGCCACCAGATACCACTCTAAATACCACCAGATACCACTCTAAATGCCACCAGATACCACTGTAAATACCACCAGATACCACTGTAAATACCACCAGATACCACTCTAAATACCACCAGATACCACTGTAAATGCCACCAGATACCACTCTAAATACCACCAGATACCACTCTAAATACCACCAGATACCACCACCAGATACCACTCTAAATACCACCAGATACCACTCTAAATACACCAGATAAAATCCACAATACCATAAATACCACCAGATACCACTCTAAATGCCACCAGATACCACTGTAAATACCACCAGATACCACTCTAAATACCACCAGATACCACTCTAAATACCACCAGATACCACTCTAAATGCCACCAGATACCACTGTAAAGAACACCAGATACCATTGTAAAAGTCTTGATCATTAATGTTACTTTAAAATGTAGACGTTTAATATGTAAATGTTCTTATTTGTTTTTTCATATAGTCATATAGTTTCATTTAGTCATTCACTTTCTAACTAAACAAATCCATCGAGGCAGGGGGTACTCGTAGAATAAATGACAGGCCCAAAGGGTACGCAAGGCAAAAAAAGGTTGGAACCCTCCTCCTTACATGACCCACTAAAAAAGATGCTGGAGTAGCTCCGTCTCGAAATCACAACCTCCTGCCTACGGGCTTAACTCCTTAACACATTGAGCTAGCCGGAGAATGAGAGTTTTGCGTGGCTGTGCTTATGTTGATGTAATTGGGCGACTTGTGAGTTGGCGCTATTATGATTTCTAGGTTTTATCTACTGATTCATTTTGTAATCGGCGCATGTATTACAATTTTAGAATAACTTGCACGACACAGTCAATCTTATGATACAGGCTAATAGAAATACCAGATTTTGTGGTAACAAAAGACACAATACAGTTCACAAATGGGCATAAATCTTTATTTACATTAGTAAAATCCACATTTGTGGTTTGGTCCTACTCAGTGTCAGAATGAAAATACATTAGCACACTCTTTATGGGTGTGACAATAACGGACGCCCAGTGCTGTAATTAATTAATTAAGTAATTTTTATACGCATTAGATTTTGCAGTTGACAAACGTAAATGCAAGGTTTCGGTCAAGGTATCAATCATATTACACAGAAAACCCGCATGTACCAGCAAATACCAGCACCAGGGGAGCCCTCGAGCCCAGAAACCATCTCCAGAAAAGCCACTGGCAGCTGCGAGATACCGATTTTGGATCTCGCCCTCTCTCCGGGAAAGTGGCGCTACATGTCCGGAGAAGCCAGGACGCCTGCACCGGAGCTGGAGGCTGTAGAGCGGGGAGTGTGTGGCTGAGTGTCCGCTGAAGGCAGCGGGATGACACAAGCGCCAATGGTAGGGAGTCGGATCAGTCAAAGTCTTATATCAGCTACACAACTTTTCTAGTGCTAGATCAACGAGCAAACAATAATCTGAACAAAATAAGCGAGAGCAGCCTGTTCAGAACCTGCACCGAGTGTAGAGGAAAGAAATAAGTTGGTCACTGAACTGCGCAGGCGTAGTAGATATCCCTGAAGCTATGGAGGCGAATTTACTGTGGCGACAGGAGCGAACAAATAAACCACATGATATCAGAGTCGAACCTGGATTATTTTTGCTTATCCGAAACTTGGTTAAATAAAAACTCTCCTACTGTGGCGGTTTCAGTTCCGGGTTATATTACCTACCGAAAAGACAGAGCTGACACCAAGGGGGGCGGCGTGATGATGTATGTGAGAGACAATATACAATGCAATGAGATTCAATGGCAAAACTTAAATGACTTAGAAATCCTAGGGTTAAACATGACCCTCTCTCCTCAGATGTCCCTGACAATAATTGTTGTATACCGACCACCATCTGCTAGTGTTAATTTTTATGATAAATTCAAGGACATTTTAAAGCAGTGTGATTTTAAAAAGGAGGTTATTGTGATGGGGGATTTTAACCTGAACTGGATGGACCATAAAACAAGAAAAAAAATGTTGCAAATTATGAATGGCTTCAACTTAGTCCAGATGGTGAAGGGACCAACACGGATCACAAACAATTCTAGCACTCAAATTGATTTGATCTTCTCCAATCATCCAGAACGCATTGTAAAAACACATAACATGCTAACTGGACTATCAGATCATAATATGGTGCTAATATCAAGAAAACTAACTAGACAACGTTTCTCGGCATATTCTGGGAAAAAGGAATTCATAGGTATCCCTAAGAATAAACAAGAAGAGTTCAACTCTGCAATAAGAAACATAAACTGGGGCACTTTGCTATCAAATAATAAACTTGAAATTTCCTGTCAGAAATTTACGGTGCTTACGGTCAAAAGTAAATGAGTTCACAATTAAGGTTAAATATAAAAGTAAAAAGTCTTCTTTCCCATGGGTCAATGATATTATAAAACAATTAATGAAAGCAAGAGACAATGCTCTTAAAGTAGCTAACAAGTCAAAATTAATTTGTGACCGACAAAAATTCACTACGCTCCGGAATAAGGTGACAAGACAATTGAGGAAAGCAAAGGCAGACTTTTTCATAACTATTATTAATAATTGTCAGGGTAACTCTAAAGCCATCTGGTCACAGATCAATAAACTAACTTGCAAAGCAACCTCTTCTCATAAAACAATACAGCTAAATAATAATGGTAGACTATTACAGAATCCATTGGATGTGGCTCAGATTCTCAATAATTACTTTATTGATTCGGTGATGACGATAGCTAAAAGTTTTCCTTTACAAAGCCAAAACGTACCTCCCTGTTGCACAGTTGTATCAAATGAGCCTCCGCTAAACCCAAGCTCTGTATCCACATCTGATGTGGCAAAAGCAATAGCGCTCTTAAAGACATCAAGAGCTAAGGATGCATATGGTCTGGATACGTATATACTAAAACAAATAAGTCAATCAGTTATCAATCCGTTAACGCACATCATCAATATGTCAATCAGTGAAGGGATATTCCCTGAATCATGGAAACTTGCACGTGTAATTCCAATACTTAAAAGTGGTAATGCTCAACTGACCTCTAATTACAGGCCAATTAGTATTCTACCTACTGTGTCCAAAGTATATGAAAAGCTGGTTGTCAAGCAAATAGTTGATCATCTTAATAACAGTTCCTCCTCATTGCATCCAATGCAATTTGGATTCAGGTCCAATCATTCAACTGACACAGCAACTTGTTATTTTCTGGAAAAAGTCAAGTCATCATTAGACAAAGGGGGAATAGTGGGGGCAGTTTTTCTCGATCTGCGGAAAGCATTTGACACAGTCAACCATTCAATTCTATTACAGAAACTTCAGAATTTCAACTTTTCCACAAAATATATCAATCTTATTAAATCATACCTTTCAGCTCGCACACAAGTCGTACAAATCAACAATCATAATTCCCATCCATTACAATTATCCACCGGAGTGCCTCAAGGCTCAATAATTGGCCCTATTCTTTTTAGCATGTACATTAATGATTTACCATCAGTATCCAAGACCTGTAACACCCTTATGTATGCAGATGATACAGTCATTTTTGCACATGGCAAAACAGCAGAGGAGGTTGCTTCAAAGCTAACAGAGGCCATGGCGTCGGTCACATCCTGGCTCGAAAAATCCTGCCTTCAACTTAATATATCCAAAACTGTCTGTATGTTCTTTTCAAAAAACACCAAAAATACCATAAACATTATACCAGATATTTCAATAGCAGGACAAAAAATACAAGCAGTCTCAGAATTCAAATACCTAGGATTATACATTGATTCAAACCTCAGCTTCAAAACACACATCCAAAACACTGGCAATAAGATTAAATTCTGTTTATCAAATTTTAGGTTCATTAGAGACTGTTTGTCAAATCAAGCTGCTAAAATATACTTTTTTTCCATGATCCTCTCACATATCACATATTGTATCATAAGTTGGTCAAACACACATGCCACATCAATTAATCCCATGAAATCATTTTATAAACAAGCGCTTAAAACATTGGATAAAAAACCCTACAGATATCACCATTGTCAGATTTTACAGAAATATAAGTTGCTAAGTTGGGACAATCTTATAAAATTCAAAAACATCTGTTTAATGTATAGAATTAAAACTGGCTCTGCTCCCCTTCACTGAGCGAGTTTGTAAACTTCAGATCGAGTGCAGGCAGAGTAACTCGAGGGGCAGTGAGGGAAGACTGCATCCTCCCCCTCAGAAAAACTGCATTTGGTCAGGCCGTGTTTTCTTATAAAGCCTCCCAACAGTGGAACACAGTGCCTGAATCAATTCGCGAGTCTTCCTCATTTAATTCATTTAAAAAGATTGCCAAAAAGTGGCTCGTGGAGACACAGACTTGTGAGCACTAGTTATATTGGAAAATGTATACTTGGCTCATTTTATGTACTATGTATGTATGTATGTAACTATATTGTATTTTGTAAATTGCTGTGTGATTTTAATTCTGTTTTTTTAGGCTGGCTTTGACATCTGCCAAAGGGTCTACCGATGAAAATTAGCTTCTTCTGCTAACTCGGGCATATTTACATTGTAAAATGTTGATTAATGTGCACTGTCCCTTTTCAAATAAATAAATCTAAATCTAATCGCTGCGATAGAAGCGAGTGACACCCAAATATTCAAGCGATAAACGCCTGGCGTTTGATGCAATTTTTTCGCCTCCATCGCGTTCGGTCTGAATGCGGCATGACTTCTGGCACTTTGGTGCAAGTTTTAAGCAAGCACAGATTTAAAAAAAATAACAAGAAAATAATTACAAGCAAACAGAGGTTTAACCAATAGCTTAATTATAAGACACATCATCATTTTGCAGACACAATGACTCACATCTGTTACCAAACATTAGCCAGACCAAACCTTAAAGTGTTGAACTAACTGCTCTGTAGCCTATCAAGTCGCTAAAACGTGCAGCAATGTAGGAATGACAAACAAAACTGGCAATGTTCTTTCTGAATGTTCTTTCTGAATGTTCTTTCTGAATGTTCTTTCTGAATGTTCTTTGATGAATGAGGCCGATCCAACCAGAGTCAAACACCGGAATGTTCCATATTCACAGCGCAGTGAGGAAAACCACACTTCAGATACTAGGTCACATAAAACTAGAATTAAAACTACTCTTAATTGAAAATAATTAATTATTCTTTCATTTACATTAGGGCTACACAATATTTCGTCAAATTATCATTACTAATATCATCGCACACCATATTCATATCCAATCAACAAAGCATTGCGTTGGACCCAATTTAGTCCTTTATGTTTTGTTTTCACACAATTTTATGACAATATCTGAAACCTGATGGGACTTAACATCTTTGACCCTTTGAAGAAGCACATTTGGTGATTCTCAAAACATTGGGCTAAAGTGAATTGGTTTAATGGACTCTTATAAATCATTATCGCAATACTTTAATCATCATATTGTGTGGCCCACATTTACATAAATGTGGAATTAGCCGTTCAGATGTAAAAAAAATATATATATATATATTTGTTAGCATAATTAAATAGGACAATTTTATAATTAAAGAACAGCAAATTACCAATCCACTCACAACTCTACTTGTCAGAAAGACTTGTTTATAATCAATGTATAGTTCCATTTTACAGTTACACTTTGTTTACCATCACCTAGCAACCATCACTCACTCCACCTAGCAAGCATCACTCACTCCACATAGCAACCACTTCACTGCTGCATCTTACTGCTGAATCTTCCTCCTTTCCCTGGTGTGCGTTATCTTTTATAAAGTGAGTACTTGTTGTTAACTTCTTTTTCTATTAGTTTTCAAATTAGACAGAATAAGTTTTATGTGATGATTATCCCAATTTATAACTGTTAAATATATGTAATCAGTCAAGACCTATCTACACTTAGCGGGGATTTCAGTTAGCCGTCAACTGTTACTAATTTTCCTTCCCTTTTCTCTGTTTCCTTTCAGACCACACACACACACACATCCAAACACTTACAAACCTGTATCAAATCTTCCTACGCAATCTACCAATCATCTGTCAAATGTATGCTGTATTATCAATCAATCATCTGCTGTTCACAATTAAATGTTGAAGAAGCAAGTGGCAAGATCCGGTGTCCTGATTCCCTAACCAGAATCAACTGTCCATATTGGCCGCTCCAGCCAAGCGTGTTATTTTATATATTTGACGTGGAGTTTGTCACACTACTCCTAGTCACAGATTAAAGAGAATCAGAGAAGTCTTTGTTTGGCTGACCAACCCAAGAGACAGCTTTACATTTGGATGGTCTCGATCCTGGCCCTTCTGCTGAGGGGATCCCATCGGCCTGGGTCTCTATAGCCTGTCCGTCCATGGGAGTGGATCTTTCCAGCTTCTGTGGTTCTCCCTGAGGTTTCTCGTTTCTCCCACCGGGTTTTGAGTTTTTCCTTGCCGTGCTGGAGAGTCTAAGGACAGGGGACACCCGCGCCGCTCGTCGCCACCTACTGCTGACGCTTATTTGGACATTATGTTTGCCTGGATACTTGATTTAAATGTTGTAATCTGTAAAGCACTTTGTGATGCCTTTGGTATGAAAAGCGCTTTATAAATAAAGTTTGATTGATTGATTGATTGATTGACATTGTGTACGTATGTACTGCGTGACCTACTTTAAGCTTTCTATCTGTTCAGAGTCAGACAGATTCATTTTCAACCAAATTGCCCCCATCAAAGTGACAATATAACAGTTGAATGTATTTATATTTAATCCCAGCACCAGTTGAAGCCTGCTGTGCTTCTCTCTTCTACGATGCATCAGTGTTGATAATGAAAGATACATTATTGTGAAACTGATTGATAACTATACAGCAACAATATCAATGGCTATTTTTTGCTATTAAGGGCTATAAAACAAAGGTCCACTATCCAGCAGTATTTTCTGTCATTTCCAACGAATGATTTGATAAAGATTCTTACTTTGAGTGACTGACAGGCAGTGTTGGGAACGTTACTTTTAAAAAGTAATTAGTTATAGTTACTCACTACTTGTTCCAAAAAGTAACTGAGTTAGTAACTGAATTACTCTATAATGAAAGTAACTCGTTACCAGGGAAAGTAACTATTTGCGTTACTGTTTAAAAAAAAAAAGGCTTTATATCAAAGAATTTTGATTTTTATTGTTGCAGTTTTCAAAAGTCAGTTGAAATGAGTAGAACAGACAGAGGTGTTTGTATTCATGTACTATCATATAAAAGATGTTCATAGTAACTGAATGAACTGAATGGGGGGTAGAGTGGGGGTGGAGGCCTCTGTGACTGAATGGTATTGACCAGTGTTTGCGTCGCTGTTTTATTAATGTAGGAATACGGTCGTATTCACAGAGAATGAGGAGGAACAGGAGTAAAAGAAACATGTGCCAACGCGGCCAACGAGGGGGGGAAGACGCGTCTTTGGGTTAAAAATAAGTTCCAACACTACTGATCGATTCTCCCCCGCGTCCGCACCGCGCTGTGGGCCAGCCGCGGGTCTGGGACACACGTAGTTTTTGGAGCAGAGAGCACGAACACTCTGCACAGACTCTGTGAGACTCCGCCCACCCTCTCCGCTGCTCCTGCTGCGTGAGCTGACACCGCGGCGCTCATTCAGTCTAAATGTAACGTGCCACTTTGTTTACCCAGTAACGATAACGGCGTTGTAACGACGGGCAGAGTAATGAATTAGATTACTCCGTTACTGAAAAAATAACGTCGTTACCTAACGCCGTTACTTTAAACGGCGTTATTCCAAACACTGGTCATATGTCAATTTATTTTATCTTATTTATTTAATATTTTTCACGCATGCCCCTATAGCCTTATAGTTTTAAAGTTTTTTTTAGCTTATTTTTATTTTAACTGTGTTATATGTTCTATGTCGCACGTTTGCACCGAGAAAAATTCCTAGTTTGTGAACCTGTTCTCAAATCATGGCAATAAAACCGATTCTGATTCTGATTCTGATGCACTCAGCAAAAGGTTGATACTCAGAATGTAGAAGACACAAGCATTAGATGTGTTTAAATGAATTTTACTGATCACAAGTGGAGGGTCAAATTACAATTGATTTTAATATTAATTGTTGTCGATTAGGTTTTTCCCCTTGTCAGATGAAAACGTTTTTCAAGGAGATTTTTCCGCCTCCTGCTCAAACATAGACTTTAATGTTAACTAATCTCCACAATGATTCGAATGGTTAACTTTTTTTGCACAAACCAGTTATGGTGTGATTTGGCTGTAAAAATATAAACTGCTTTTATGCAACATGGTTTTGTGATTTAATCAGCGCCCAACATGCATCTGCCCTGAGGACCTCTGTCACTTTTTGTCTCTTGGGGGTGGAGCACAGTCTTCAGTTTAAATGTACAGTACAGTACTTACCATGCAGGTATTAAACCCGTCCCCATCTAACTTATCCTATCTGTCTTCAGGCACAAGTGCAAGGAACAAGGTAAGACAATTATATTTCTATCTGAAGATGCAATTATTGGACATTTCCACTGCTAACAATGGGACTGTCTAAGTGTTTCATTTGATTTCCTGAAGCGCTCTATTTACAGTTTCAAGATGTAAAAACAATAGACCTTGAAATTACAACTTCTTAAGGTAATGTGTTGGGCAGAAATAATAATGGCTACAACATTAATGTCTTTATTAGCTGGACTGTAATAATGAGCTGTTTAATACAAGACTAATTGTGAATCAGTGGTTCTAAAACAAAAAATGTGGAGTAACAGGTCTTTGATGGACCTGAGTCAGAAAATATTGTGAATTTTCTGGGTGCAAGAAAGTTTGAAGTCCAGGACTGTTTCAAATGTTAATGCAAGTATAAAAGTTGTGTATTTTTTTAAGATTAAATTAAATTACAACTACATAAGATCTTTTTCATCTTTGGGACAGATTGCAGTTGTTTCTTGTTTTCCTGCAGCTCAAAGATGGTGCAGCGAGTGGCACTGATCGGGGCAGGTCCCTCTGGTCTGACCAGTGTCAAGGCCTGTCTGGACGAGGGTCTGGAGCCAACCTGCTTCGAGAGCAGTGATGACATAGGCGGACTCTGGAAGTTCAGGGCAAGTAATGACTTAGATCAGTGTTTCCCAACTGGGGTACTGGAAGACCTAGCAGGGGGCACTTGGAACATTATTTTGATAGAAAAAGCTATATTTTGCAGTAAAATGTGTAGATTTGGGAGAGCGCTTTTAAATGATTATTAATTAAACTGCAACAACACCCTTGAGGTAGGCTGTACATGGACTATCATTGAAAGGTTCATGAAGTCCTCAAGACAAAAAAAAAAGAATAGGAACCACTGACTTGGATCACAAAGTCCTTTAAAGATGCACTAGTTTACAATGATTTAGCAGTTTTCCACCAAATTATTGGTTTCAACGAGTGTTGTCTTGGGACCTTTATCTATGACCCACAACAACTCAAATAAGAAAAATTCCACCTTATGATAAAGTATTTTACAGTTTGAGTAATGGAGTGTCATGTCAAAACACATTTTTCCTTCTTGGATTCAGTTTAACAGTAGTTGATCTTATGGCCAATATCAAAAACTCTTAAAACAATGTATTAACAGTAACTTTTGGCAGTGGTCTGTTCATACTGGATATTTGTACCTACTTTATAATAAATGCAATTTAATCATTTTCAATTATGTTGTTGGCTTCCAGTGTTTTGAAGATTGTTTTTTATTGTAGATACCTTAAGGGATTTGCTCCATGACTAAATCTTGTCTAAGTCCTGTAATTGTGCATGGTTTTATACAGGAAGTCTCAGAGCCAAACAGGGCCAGTATCTACCGCTCGCTCACCATAAATATATCCAAAGAAATGATGTGCTACAGCGACTTCCCCATCCCGGCTGACTACCCCAATTACATGCACCACTCCAAAATCCAAAATTATTTCAGGATGTACGCCGAGCATTTTAAACTGCTGCAATATGTTCGATTCCAGGTGAGTATTACATTTGCAGTTTGGAGCACATTCGGAAAAGCTACACTAATACAGTATTTATAATATATTTAATTTTTAGACCGCTGTGAAACATGTAAGAAAGAGGCCAGACTTCACCAGATCAGGACAGTGGGAACTTGTTACTGAGAACAAAGATGGACAAGAGGAGAGGCATGTCTTTGATGCAGTCATCTGCTGCTCTGGTCACTACACTTATCCCAATCTACCACTCAAAGACTTCCCAGGTAAGGCATTGGTTATAACAGAACGCTATAACATCATTATAAAATAGTTCCCCTCTTGGCCATCACTTACACTGAGTTATAGGCTAAATCCTACAACTATATGTAGTCAACCTGGCCTGAAATCTGGAAATGGGACCCTCCAGGCGCTGCTTCGCGGTCCCACACTGTTCCTGACAGGTTGTCCAAGTCAGAGGCATTGAAGGATGGGTCAAACACAGTGGGAAAATTACTTAAAGGGGACAATAAAGCAGGGGCAGGCACCATCAGGCCAAGTGTCCAAATACAGCCCCCCACATAATCCTCTGGCCCATGCTTTTGTGAGATATGAAAATGGTCTCCATGGGAGAACCCCCGGAGCCTCCTGTTTACAGGACAAGCAGCACTAGTATCTGTACAAAGCAACGTTTTAGCCAACGTGGAGAGTCTCAGTTCCCCATCTCCTGACTGTGAGAAAAATCGTCCCGTCACTAAGCAAAATTGTCTCCCATTGTGTTAAAGTAAAAGAGGTTCAGGTCTCATGCCCAAGCACATGCTATTGTTTGAAGACATTTTAATGACATACAGCCTTTTTAAACAGGCATTGACACTTTTGAGGGAAAGTACTTCCACAGCTGGGACTACAAGGGTCATGAAAACATGTACGGGAAGAGAGTGGTGGTGGTCGGCATTGGGAACTCAGGAGGAGACATTGCAGTGGAGTCGAGCAGAGTGGCTGAGCAGGTTCGGTAGTCTGTCATTAATAAATAAACTGTCACACATTGGTTTGGTAATTGTTATACCTTTGCTCTCTTCAGGTGTACATGAGCACCCGGCGCGGGGCATGGGTCATGCGTCAGGTGTCAGACAATGGGCTCCCGCTTGACATGATATACAACACACGCTTTGTGCACATCCTCTTCCAGCTGCTGCCCATGAGGGTCCTAAACTGGATCGGGGAGGGCAAACTCAACGCCATGTATGACCACACCATGTATGCCCTCAAACCCAAGCATCGGTATGTGGTTCTGATACTGACAATGTTCAAATGATTTTTTGGGAATAATTTACTCTTAGCCTTATGTTGAGGCTGCATCTTTCTTATCAATGGGCAATGAAAGGAATTTATCACAGAATTCAACTTTTACGAAGGTTCAGAAAGGTTGAATATGGTCTGAATATGTCACTGAGCGTTTAGTTTCTATATTCATGTTATTATTGTTTGGATTATTAGTGTAGAACATTTACCAATAGAAGAAAATATACCTCCTGAACACTTTTTAAACATTCAGTTTTTTCTCTCAATATAATTTATTGCCGTTTTCCTCACTCACCTTCCACCTGTTACTGCTCTTCACCACTAGGCTGTTCGATCAGCTCCCTGTGATAAATGATGATCTGCCGCTGAAGATCCTGTCCGGCTCTGTCATCATCAAACCAAACATCAAAGAAATCTTTGGATCCAACGTCATATTCACTGATGGATCTGTTGTCGAAAAGGTCTCTATAACTTTACATAATAATACAATACAACTCACATAGAAAATGTTTACACTTAACACGTACCACCTAAGTAGGCTGTGAATGAATACAGTGTAGCAGTCAAGCTTGTAAAGCACAATAAAAATGTAAGCCGTTATTATTGTTGATGATTGTATCAACAATTTACAGCATAGTGCCCTTAGACACGGAGATCCAGGACATTCATAGATTGAAATTTTGTGAAACTTTCCTTTGCCTAAAATGTGCGTATCTATTAGCCTATCTAATAGCCTACTGAACAGAGTTATTTTCATTTACATTTTTTTTAGAGTAAATGTGTCCTTTTTTTCCCCAGGTTGATGTTATTGTTTTCGCTACTGGCTACAACTATGATTTCCCATATCTGCCCAAAGATGTTATGTACAGGACGGGCCACCGTGTTGGTCTGTACAAGCATGTGTTTCCCCCGACAACTGAGCACCCCACTCTGGCTGTGGTCGGCTTCATCCATTCCCGGGGGCCCTCATGCCCCAGGCTGAAATGCAGGCGCGCTGGGTCACTCGAGTTTTCAAAGGTAGGCCTCCACAGTATGATAATTGTTTAATTTTCCAGCAATCTGACTGTGCTGTCTCATGCTTTTTAGGCCTTAAAAAGCTCCCTTCCACCCAGGCTATGGTCACGTCTGTGGAGAAAGACACCAAGGACATTGAGAAAAAGTAAGGCCTGCTAACATTAACACGCTGGTTCCATTTAGATGCATTTACTCAAAGAAAAAGAAGAAATGTTGCATTTATAGAATATCTACATCTCAGTCAGATGGAAGACCTCAGTGATTTTGTGATAGATTGTGACTTCTTGCTAAATGGATATATCGCATCAACTAATGCTGTGGTGACAATTTTGCGATATATTGTACAGCTCTTCATCATGGACCATCATTGGATGGTGTTTCCTCTTTCGGTCCATCTGTACTCAGCCTTATGTACCCAACTTTATGTCCATTTTTATTTTAGACTTTTAACTGCTGAGCTGTCTGTCTGTATGTATATGTGTCTGTGTGTCTGTGTGTGCGAGTGGGGTGGGGGGAGGTAGTGGTTGTTGTTTTTTACGTATACAGTATTTGCTGGTGGGGATGATTTTAATGATTTTTAAGCACTGTAAAGCACTTTGTGTTACATTTTGTATGAAAAGCGCTTTATAAATAAAGTTTGATTTGATTTGATTCATCACACACTGTTATTTTCTCTCTTTAGTTTCATTGTGTCCAAGCAGTCGCCTCTGCAGGTGGGTTTCGTCTGCTACATGGATGATCTGGCCGGGGAGATTGGAGTGAGGCCGAGTCTGCCATGGCTCTTCTTCACAGACTATCCACTGTTTAAGAAGGTCCTGTGGGTCCTGTCACCGCATATCAGTACCGCATCATGGGACCGGGGAGGTGGGACGGTGCACGGAGGGCCATCTTCACCCAGTTCGACCGCATGTACCAAGCTCTCAAGACAAGAAAGGTTCTGTATTTTATAAGTGAACTATAAAAATGAATGTAGGGATTAATAGAACATTCATGTCAAACACTCATTTACTCTGATTAAAATAGCAAAAGTTCACAACAAAACCAGTTAAGAGCTAAAAAAAAAAAAAATGTATATTTTATAAGTTAATATTGTTTCTATGCAATAAACAGGGTACTGATAAAAATGTGGGGGACATCATCTAGATACGCAGGGGATGGGGCCAGAATTACACAGCCAAACGAGGGACAGTCACCTAATGCCACTATGCATTTATTGATTACTATTCACATGACTTTTCTGTCCGTTTAGGTTGAAGAGAAGTCAGAGGTGTCCACCCTTGGTCGCCTGATGAAGATGATCATGTTTGGGATGGCTGGAGGAGCTGCTGCGTACTGCGTTCATAACCATAATCCGAACAGAATTCCCAGCCTTATTGCAAAGATCCGCCCGATTACAGTTTAAATCTGGAGTTAAATGCTTTGACAGTCACGCATGAAAAGAAAGAGCATTACAAGTCACAAAAGCTTTAGTTTGCAATATCGGTGTCTACCGTAACGAATGACTTTCAGTTACGCATAATCCTAGTATATTATTTGTAATCTTCATCCCAACTCTTCGGTCATTAAAGAACTCAAAAAAGCTTTTTAATTGTGTTATGTTGTGTTTGTTGACTGAGGCTATTTGTCTTTTATTCTTCTAATCCTTCTAATACAAATGTTGGCCAGTGCATAGAAAGTTTTCTGAGCGTTCCCCCCGGTGATACAACACTTTGTTCATGTGAGTATCTCGGCCATCTCCAAAGGGAACTGGGCTGAGTGTCATTTTGAATCAAATCCCTGTTCACATACACATTTGACCCGTTCCGACGGTACTGAGGAAACAAAAAATGTTTTTTCTTAAATATAACAAGGACAAAAGGATTTTATAGTAGTAGAAGTTTCCACTGTTTTCAGGGGGGAAAAGGAAATGTCCTCAAACTGTTAAAGTCTGTTCTTTATGCTCTTCCCTGGATGCATTATAGTTGGAACCTTTGTATGGATTATGTCTCATTCAATCCAGGTCCAGTCCTTAATAGTCCTGGTGTAGTCCTAGTCTCACTCAGTTCAGTCTTGTCTATAGTCCTAGTCCTAGTCTCACTCAGTCCAGTCTTGTATATAGTCCTGGTTTAATCATAGTCTCTCTCAGTTCAGTCTTGTATATAGTCCTGGTTTAATCATAGTCTCACTCAGTCCAGTCTTGTATATAGTTCTGGTTTAGTCCTAGTGTTAATCAGTCCAGGTCTAGACAAAAAATGTGTTGTTTGTTTTGAAATAGCTGTTGAAATAAAGCTTTATATTAATGATAAAGTGCATTTTTTAAATCTGAGAGTGAGTGAGCTTGAGAGGTGAGGGTTGATGAAGCTGTTAGAGTAAAGAATTGGGTTAAGTTTTGCTAAGGTTTGTTGTTTGACCAAACTGTTCCAAAACTGGGAAGTGCTGTCAGTTAGTAAAGCTGTAATATACAGGAAAATAATAATAATGCATTTGTCTTATATAGCGCTTTTTCACACACTCAAATTTCGTGCATTATTCATTCACTCCATACTCGGTGATGGTAAGCTACCCCAGCTGCCCTGGGGTAGACTAATGAAAGCGAGGCAACCAGCCTGCGCCATTGGCCCCTCGGACCACCACCAACCACTCACTCACTACCTTCACCCAGGCTTCCTGGTGTTTCTAAATGGTCTCCAAAAGTGCAACAAAAAGCAATTTTTGAAAACAGCTAAAGGATGAGATGAAAGTCTTTTTGATAACATAAAATTACATCTGAATTTTTAAAAAATTCCTGGGGGAGGAATTGAAGAATTATCCGGACCTCACTATTTTTTAAATCCTGGCTACGGCCCTGCTTCTATTTCATATGTTGCTTCAGCCCTTTAGGCTTTCGCTGATGCATAGTCTCTCGGAAGCTCCGCTTCCCGCCTGAGAAGATCAAACGATCTACCGCTCCAATCACCCTCAGAGCCTAGCACAGCCCTAGTCCTATAAAAGGGGGCCTAGCCCACTGCTCTTCTCCTTTTTCTCGCAGCTCTTACGCTCTTGAGAAGAATTTATCTACAATCAAGATTGAAGACGGACAAGACTCACCGCAGAAGATTGCCGCTTGAAGATTTCGTCACCCTCCGGTGTCAAGCGGTTCTGCGGTCCCTGACCGGTCATCCTCCACCGCACAGACGAGGACTTTTCCCCACGCGGTTCACGCTCCCAGGGGAGATGCGCGAACGCCGCCGAGGCCTTCAGAAGCAGACCTCTCGGTTTGGGACGGACGGAACTTGGCAACTTCCGATACAGGTCCCTGGTGCCCGGGCCCGGTCCCCGCGCCCAGGTGGACCTTCCTCGCTTCAGGTCCCAGCCTGCGTTAGCCCGCTGACTAAACGCCAGGTGCGAATGGTCATCCTCTCTGCTAACATCCAGTGTAGGATTGGCTGAGTGCTGTGGCGTTGCAGGACGGTATCGGGGCTCCCTTGCCGTCCTCTCCTCCTGGGACTAGCGTGGAGTCATCTTTTCCCTCTGAGCGGGACAAAGTTGACGCTGACCATGCTGAGCTTGCGTCTATGCTATCGATGCTAACGCGGCTCGAGCAGCACTAGCCTGTCGTCATTTGCGGGTAGGCTATCGACACTCAGGGGAACGGAGAAGCGTCCTCCCCTGATCCTGTCGCTTTCCGCCTCCTCACTCTTCGGTCCTGGTTTATGAAGTCCATCACCGAGTCCTGCCCTGCTGGATCTGCACCTGCGGCCGCAGCGTCATACACCCGCTGTATGAGTGTCAGCGCAGAGAGTTCCGAGACGCTACTCTCTGGCTGTATGTACCGGGTTCTATGGAAGAGCTTGTGTGTCAAAATTCTTGACAAACTCCACTGATCAACTGCTTGACAGGTTCGAGTGGGGAGCAGGAGCTTGATAACGGCGCGTTGAGGCCGCCCGTTACCGCGCATATGCCATGACGGCACGCCATGTGCACGGGTACTATGGAGATACTTTTGTGTCAAAAAAAAAAAAAAAAATTTTGACAAACTCCACTTATCCACTGCTTGACAGGTTCGAGCGTGGAGCAGGAGCTTGATGCCGGCGCATGGAGACTACCTGTTACCACTTGTGACATGGCGCCTGTTGTGCTCCCTCCTGCCTGTTGGCGGCGCCCTGTATATAAATGGCCCCTCAATTAGCTTCCTGTTCCCTGACCTCAAGCACTTCCTGCTTTGGTGCACCACCACTCCCATCTCAGGTATAGCCTATTCAATCCATTATATCAAAATGACTAGAGACCCGTTTTCTAACCATCTACTCTTTTAGTGTCCCCGTAGAGCGCATTAGATGCTGGCTCCCGTCACCTTCATGCCCTCACAGCTGTGTGTGAAGGTAGGCTATTGTAGTATTTGACTCCTTTTGTTAGCGTAGCAAATGCTAACCTGGTGTTTCTGTTTAGCTGTAGTGTCAAGTTGGCTGTCCAGTGATACTGTGGAACTTGAGTGCCCAGTTTCTCGGCCGGACCCGCCCTTTCAGGCCTCCGGTCACTCAAAAGCGTTAAGCTCTGGACCACCGAGGCAGGTCATTCGGTATGCAAGCCTTCATTTCAGGTGCAGCTAGCCGGATAGTCACCAGGTTATATAGCTAACCAACCTTTTCCATTTTTAGATAGTCCCCGGCTACTTGGAGCCCAGAGACACTGCGAACCAGCTGTTGCTCTGATTGTTGGACTTGTGTAACCCTGAGCAATGCTCTGTTATAGCTGTTTTATGTTTACACCTGTTTAATTTGGACCCATTTAGTTACTGGATGACCCCGGACTGCTTTTATTGTTTCTGAACTCCATTCTGTGAACTAAAAGAAAGCTGGTGGGTTAACCGAAATAACCGTGCTTAACTTGGACTCAACTGGTGAAACCTGGACCCTACAACGAAATGAATTAACGACAAACTGCTTTACCAAACAAATGTAAAATAAATTGATGTATTATATTTTCAAAATGGAACAAGTGTCTGTCCTCAATTTAAACGAACCTGTGTGACCTTTCTGGTAGTTCTGTTTTCCGGGCTGACCACCCGGTGGCGTTGTCGCAGTCACCTTGGTAGTTTTACATGGCTAAAGCTACCTAGCTCTACACCACCCTGTCACATTCTGGCGTTGTCGGCAGGATAATTGCGAAAAACAGACAACTTGTTCCAGTTTTTTTGTTTTGGTTATGGAAAGGTGTCACAGCTAACACAGGCAGTGTATTAGCCTAATTAAGGGGCCTATGTTACGGGCTTAACCTGATGCCCAGTGACTGGTTTTGTTTCTGTGTTTTGATTTGCTTGGTGCATACATTAGTTTGAAGTGATTATTATTGTAAATAGTGTGTTTTCTTTGCCTTTTCATTTTATATGTGTGCCTTTTGCTTTCAATTATGCTAAAAACGTAATAGTCGTGGCAGTGGTATCTCCGTTACTAAACCCTGTAAAAAGCTAATGCAGCAGAAAAGTAAACTGTGATCCTGTGTTGTGAAAAAACTGACATTGAAATTGTGAAATCGGACTTTTATTTTGTTTTGTGTATCAGAGCAACAGTTGGACAGGAGTTGTGGTTGCGGGGAAGTTTCGGCGGTGGTGTTTGAAGTCATGGCACCAGTCCTCTGGAGATAGCCGTACCCAGGAGTCGTTAGTGGGTGGATCAAACCGCCCAGGTGACGGTAGATGCCTGGTGAGATGTTCAGGGCCGCTGGGGTAGCCGCCTCGCTTGTGTTTTCCTCACCCATCGACAGTGCTCTCGCGCAGCCGTCATCACTACAAAAGTAGTCGGGAGTTGGGTATGGCAGTCTCTAGAGGTTGTTGTGGTAATGCGCTGGACGTAATTGCCGTCAAGGCCCCTCATCCAAGGAAAGGGAGGTGAGGTAGTTTCAGTGCCATGGTTTTAACGTGTTTTATTGGTGTGCAGCCCTGCGCTTAACTACAGGTTAGCAGCGGCTGTAATTCTGTACACTGGTCCAAAGGTGTCAGATTTGAACCAGATAGAGGTGCGCTTTAAGAGCCCTCTTTCGCTGTGTGTAGTGTATGAATTTTGGTCAGTTGTGAGTGTAGGGGGATGGTGAGAGTGAAAGACTTTACCACGCCTTTAGGTCTTGTGTGTTATGGTGTGATTTTGAGTTTATCGTCGGGGCGACGATACAGTTGGCTGGGTGGAGTGTGACATGGCGCCTGTTGTGCTCCCTCCTGCCTGTTGGCGGCGCCCTGTATATAAATGGCCCCTCAATTAGCTTCCTGTTCCCTGACCTCAAGCACTTCCTGCTTTGGTGCACCACCACTCCCATCTCAGGTATAGCCTATTCAATCCATTATATCAAAATGACTAGAGACCCGTTTTCTAACCATCTACTCTTTTAGTGTCCCCGTAGAGCGCATTAGATGCTGGCTCCCGTCACCTTCATGCCCTCACAGCTGTGTGTGAAGGTAGGCTATTGTAGTATTTGACTCCTTTTGTTAGCGTAGCAAATGCTAACCTGGTGTTTCTGTTTAGCTGTAGTGTCAAGTTGGCTGTCCAGTGATACTGTGGAACTTGAGTGCCCAGTTTCTCGGCCGGACCCGCCCTTTCAGGCCTCCGGTCACTCAAAAGCGTTAAGCTCTGGACCACCGAGGCAGGTCATTCGGTATGCAAGCCTTCATTTCAGGTGCAGCTAGCCGGATAGTCACCAGGTTATATAGCTAACCAACCTTTTTCCATTTTTAGATAGTCCCCGGCTACTTGGAGCCCAGAGACACTGCGAACCAGCTGTTGCTCTGATTGTTGGACTTGTGTAACCCTGAGCAATGCTCTGTTATAGCTGTTTTATGTTTACACCTGTTTAATTTGGACCCGTTTAGTTACTGGATGACCCCGGACTGCTTTTATTGTTTCTGAACTCCATTCTGTGAACTAAAAGAAAGCTGGTGGGTTAACCGAAATAACCGTGCTTAACTTGGACTCAACTGGTGAAACCTGGACCCTACAACGAAATGAATTAATGACAAACTGCTTTACCAAACAAATGTAAAATAAATTGATGTATTATATTTTCAAAATGGAACAAGTGTCTGTCCTCAATTTAAACGAACCTGTGTGACCTTTCTGGTAGTTCTGTTTTCCGGGCTGACCACCCGGTGGCGTTGTCGCAGTCACCTTGGTAGTTTTACATGGCTAAAGCTACCTAGCTCTACACCACCCTGTCACACACTCATGTGCCATGACAGCACACCATATGTGCCGGATGTTATGGAAGGGCTTTTGTGTCAAAAAAATTATAAATTCTTGACAAGCTCCGCTCATCCTCTGTTAGGTCAGGTTCGAGCGTAGAGCAGCAGCAGACAGCGACGTGCTGGGTTGGTCGCCTGTCAGAGTAAAGAGCATGCTTCTGTCCCTATCTCTGATAACAGCGTGAAGAGATCGCTTGTTTTCAGTGCCTCAACGACAGTTGACAGCGGGGCTCAGGTGGCCTCACTTGTCGAAAAAGCTCGTCCCTCTGCAAAGAGCACGCTTCTGTTTATATCTCTGATAACAGCGTGAAGAGATCGCTTGTTTTCAGTGCTTCTAAGATGGCTGACAGCGGGGCTCGGGCGGCCTCACTTGTCAATAAAGCCCGCCCTTCTGCTCGCACGGTGGCCACAGGCGTGCACGTGAGGCCTTCTGCGGCCTTCCGCGGCCTTCTGCGGCCTCGAGCTCGGCCCTGCCTCTCGTTTAGACCCACACGCTGGCCTGAACGATGATTGGCCCAGTGTCACAGCGCGCGCCGCGGCTCCGCCCCCTTCTTGCCTGCGGTCTGCGGACCTGGGAGAAGTCGGTCGCGATGAATTATTCCCTCAGCCACGTCACCGGGCGGCGTCGGCTGACGGGCTTCTCATTGGCCGCGCTGACGATGCTCGTCCTCGGGCTTATTTACCTGCTTATACTCGGGGAAAACGCAAGGCAATTCTTTCCCCGTCTCCTCTATTGGAGACGGCAGCAAAAGGATATTTCCTTCACAACCCTTTCCGCGAGGGCCCCCCACGTCACGACTCATCCCCAGGAGGGGAGTCTGTGGGCGGGCCCACGTCTCCTCTCTCCCGCGGACCTGGAGTTCTGCCTCTGACAGTGTTCTACCAGGTTTGGAGGGCTCTCCAGGAGAAGGTGAGCTCTCTGCTTCAGCACGGAGCTATAGCAGAGGTGGATCCGCTCTGGCAGGAACAGGGTTTTATTCTCCCTACTTCCTTGTCCCCAAGAAAAGTGGGGGCGTCCAGCCAATTTTGGACCTGCACGTCCTCAATGGCTGTGTCGCCAAACGGCCGTTTCGCATGCTCACAGTCAGGCTACTGCTGCAGTGCGTCAGGCCCGGGGATTGGATGACGTCCGTGGACCTTATGGACGCTTATTTCCATATTCCCATTGTCCCGGAGCACAGGAAATTCCTCCGGTTTGCAGTACAGGGGAGATGCTTCGAGTATTGCCGCCTTCCGTTCGGCTACTCGCTGGCCCGCGCGGAGGCGGCTCTGGACCTGCTCCGTCGTCAGGGTCTCCGTATACTGACCTACCTCGACGATTGGCTGATCCTGGCCCCCTCTCCAGGGGAGGCGGAGGACCATACAGCCAGAGTGCTAGAGCACATCTCCCGTCTGGGCTTTGTAGTCAATCACGACAAGAGCCAACTACAACCGACCCAACGGCTCCAATATTTGGGGCTAGTCCTGGACTCCAGACACATGAGAGCTCTCTCACTGGAGAGGCAGGCGGCGATTGTGGACTTGGGTCGGGCCGCATTGGAAGGGCCTCAGATTCGCCCTCAGCGGATCCGCTCTCTACTGGGCATGATGGCGGCAGCTCACCCGGTGGTGAAGCTGGACCTATTGCATATGAGGAACCTCCAGAGGTGGTTTTCCCGTCTCAGAGGGATGTCGAGGCCGGTGCGGGTTCCCCCGGCGGCTCGAAACAACAATGCCTTCTGGCTGGTCCGCAGTCGGCTCCGAGAGGGAGTACGACTGGGTCTAGCGGACCGTCATGTGGAAGTATTCACAGACGCCTCCCCGGTTGGGGCGGCGTGCTGGGTCATTACTCTGTAGGCGGCGTTTGGTCCCTACCTTTGAGACACATCAACCTCCTGGAGATGGAGGCGGTGCAGAAGGTGCTCCTGCACTTCGCAGCCAGTCTGAAGGGTCAGCATGTGCTGGTCTGGACGGACAACACCACTGTAGCCGCCTATCTGAACAGGCAGGGGGGGACCAGGTCTCCCCCTTGCCACAGCCTAACGGTGGAAATCCTACTGTGTGCGGACACTCACCTAGCCTCACTGACGGCCCGCCACATCCCCGGTGAATGCAACGTGGGCGCCGACAGAATGACCAGGGGAGGCGCCCTGCGGGACGAGTGGAGCCTGGCTCCAGTCGTTGCGGCGGAGGTTTGGCTCCGGTTCGGCAGACTGATAGCCGACCTTTTCGCAAGTGCAGAGAACGCACAGTGCCCACTCTGGTTCTCGCTCAGGTCAACAGACGAGCCTCCTCTCGGGGTGGACGCTTTGGCTCGTCGGCCATGGCCAGTAGGCCTCTTGTACGCCTTCCCCCCTCTCCGGCTTATGGCGTCCCTACTTCACAGGGTGAGAGCGGAACAGGCCCTCATTCTCGTGGTGGCCCCGGACAGCCCGAGTGCCAGGTGGTACCCGGACTTGGTGGAAATGGCCCTCGCCCAACCATGGCCCCTTCCAGACCGGCCCGACGCCTTAGTCCTGGCCGGGGAGCCCTCTGATCACGCCCGGTTCTGGGACACCGGCTCGTGGTTTGGAAGCTGAGAGGGGGAAGCTACTCCATTTAGGCCTTCCCCCCTCGGTGGTGGCTACGATCCAGGGAGGTCGGGCAGCATCCACAACCAAGGCCTACGAGGTCCGTTGGCGGCTTTTTGCCGAATGGTGCTCTGGTAGGTTGTTGGACCCCACATCTTGCTCCATTGAGGATGTGTTGAGTTTCCTCCAGGACCTACTGGACAGGGGCAGGGCGGCCGCTACTCTGGGAATTTTTGCGGCAGCCATCACTACGGGTCACATGGGGTTTGGCAGCCTTACGGCCCGTAGTCACCCCCTGGTGAAGCGTTTCTTGCGGGGGGCACTCCAGCTCAGACCGCCGTTGCGCCGAACCGCCCCATCATGGGATCTTCAGGTGGTTCTCAAGGGCCTGTCCGGGCCCCCTTTGAACCCCTGGGCAGGGCAGACATTACCTGGCTGTCCTACAAGACAGCGTTGCTCTTAGCTCTGGCCTCGGCTAAGAGATCTGGCGATTTGTGCGCACTTTCCGTGCATCCGTCCTGCTTGTCTCTCCCTGCCGACGACGATGGTCTAATGGAACTATGGCCCAACCCGGCCTTCCAGCCCAAAGTCATCACGACCTCCTTCAGGTCCAGAGTGATCAGGGTGAGACCCTTCTTCCCTCCTCCGCATGCTTCTGTGGAGGATGAGCGTCGTCACAGCCTCTGTCCGGTGAGGGCTGTGCGCTGCTATTTGGATCAGACGGCTGGCTTCAGACGGACAGACCAATTGTTGTTGGATTTGGAGCCAAAAATCGGGGTCCCCCCAGCGTTTGGCCCACTGGGTTTGCCTCGCCATTCGCATGGCTTACGAGGCGCAGGGGCTGCCGCCGCCGGTGGTGGTCAGGGCTCACTCCACACGTGGACTGGCGGCCTCCGTGGCGCTGTTTCGAGGCACGTCGGTGGAGGTGATCTGCCGAGCGGCCTCTTGGTCCTCTTCTTCAACTTTTGTGCAGTTTTACCTGCTGGATGTCGCCTCCGACTCTGTCGCCCATTCTGTTTTGAGTGGCGGCGACCTTAGCTCCCAGCAGGCGCACTTGAGAGTGGCGGCCTGGCTGGGGTGTGTTGGGTGTGTCCGGTGCTCTTGAGAGAGGCGGCCTGGGATACACCCGCTATCAGTATGGTCGGTTTGGGTTCCTCGGGCGCTCTTGAGAGAGGCTGCCTGTCTAGAACTGACCATTATTCCTTCCTGGGGGTGCTGGCGCTCTTGGGAGAGGCGGCCTTACCCCCCACGTACTTTTAAACTGGACGCCCCCAGCCCCCGCTGTTGGCGGCTGGGGTGGCGTCCCCGTTTTCTCTTTGGTGAGAATCTGTGGTACCTTGTATGGTGACTGCACTCCTCACCCGGCCTGTGGGCTTGTGCCTTGCCGACACGTGGGTTGTCGGTGTGCATGTCAGCCCCGGGCTCGCTCCAATCACTTGAGTCCATGCCTGCTGGGAGTACATCGGTCTCGGTCATCGGACTAGGGCTGTGCTAGGCTCTGAGGGTGATTGGAGCGGTAGATCGTTTGATCTTCTCAGGCGGGAAGCGGAGCTTCCGAGAGACTATGCATCAGCGAAAGCCTAAAGGGCTTCGCAACATATTCATTGAACCGTAGTTACATTAGGTAACTGGGGTTTACGTGTGACCATTAAACATTCACTGTCAATTTTGTGTCTCAGAATGAGACAGACACATTATTATCACAAGAATACATTTTTCTGTTTTCTTTTAATACAATGGACCAAGATTCTGTGTCCATAAATGAATGAACGAAGAAATGCCAGCCTACAAAACCTATCGCCTATTGCCCTAATGCCAGGATGTAGGTATCTTGGCCACAATCATCAAATGCTGAGTCTTGTTGCATGTATTAATCTATATAATTCAATGGTATTAATGCACAAACGTTATATTTCCTCCTTGATTATTTTTGCATGGAACCATATTTTTTCGTTTTCACCAGTTCCACAAAGGGACTCAAAATGAGTAAAAGTAAAATTATTTTAAAGTAACTCAAGTACGACTCTTACTAAGGAAAATATTTTGCAAACCTAATGAACAGACCAAGTGAACGGCCCAGACGTTTAGTTATTTAGTCCTGGTTACTGTCACATTTGCAATGATTTCTGGAGTATGAAGCAGTGCGTTTAGGAATACTTCAAACTAACATTGTAGATCATTGATTCAACAGTTCGGCTTCCTAGGCCTAGTATGCACCAAATCCGCACTTCTCCTGATGTGCCACTAGACTGCGGTATCGAGTCATAAACTATCCGTGAAGTCAGATTAGGTTTAGTTCATGAAATGTAGTCAAATAAAAGAAAAAAAACAAGACAGCTCGGATGCTATTTGTAGTTTTGACAGCTGACATGGTGTTAGACACATGTTTAAGAGCTAGGCAACAGGCATCGTTTGATAGATTGTAGTTTTCTGTAGGTTTTCCTGCCGTCTGTATTTTCCCAAACTTTCGCCAGGTTTTGCGATGGTGCAATCAGTGATCGTGGAGTAAAGTCCATTTGAAACAACCCCGACTCGAGTTTCGAGTCGAGTGGAGAGTCACAACACAGTGGAGCAAACTTCCTGGTCCAGGTGAGAAAAATGAAAACGCTTGTTGTTGCGAAAGGCTACAAAACTATTTGGCCATAGACAGTGCAAGGGGGCGGAAACAAAAATACTTGCTGCTTGTGCTTATATCCTACACTTTCTATGAAGCAAATATTCACGACTCTCACACACCATGTCAAACGATTGTTTGGGAGCTATATTTGCAAAAGAACAGGAAACCAAGTGTGGAAAGTTAGACTTGTGCAAAAGTGTTATAGCCTGTATAATATTTTATTTATACTTTTATACTCAGTACTCAAGCAACATTTTCTACGATACAATACTTTTTCATTCTTACTTGAGTTTTTTGGTCACTCCTTTTCAATTAAAAGTAACGTTACTCGAGTAATTTTTTGACTACTCTACCCATCTCTAAAATGTAAGAATCAACTGGGTACAACTGCTAAAAAATATTTATGATTGCATGCATTAAGGCCACTGGGAGAACAATGAGGTTACAACTGTTTATTTGAACAGGGACAGTGGACTTGAATAAACATTTCTTTAAAAGTGCCAAATTTCAACCGTAGTCCCTAGATGGAAATATGCATTGCCTATTACAGCGTGTAGTTGTGACAAGTTCAACCCATCTATCTCCTGCAGCTGGTCTTTAAATGATTCTGTGTTTCTGATGTTACAGAGGTGCATGATGGTCGGGCGCGTGGCGGTGATCGGAGCAGGGAGCTCTGGTTTGGTTTGTACCAAGATCTGTGTGGAGGAGGGACTGGAGCCTGTCTGCTTCGAGAGCAGCAATGACATTGGAGGACTGTGGAACTTCAAGGTTTGGATGATTCTCACTGTCTGATATATAGATGTAAATACATATGGACCCCTATTTATGCTATACAAGTATATTAATTATATTATTAAAAAACAGTAAGCTACAAAAGAAGTACAAAAGATCCCTCCAAACATCACACAACTGGAAATAGAGACTTTTCTGGGGAGACATTGTGTTCAACTACGATTGTGTGTTTGGGCATTTTAGATGACATTTCAAGAATAAAGTACCATTTAAAGACTTAGGCAGCAGTGAAATACAGCATGTTTTGTTCATCCGTCTGCCCACAGGAGTGCCCTCAGCCTGAACGGTCCAGTATCTATCGGTCGCTGGTGACCAACACATCCAAAGAAATGACTTGTTTCAGTGACTTCCCCATGCCTGACCATTATCCCAACTACACGCCCAACTCCCTGCTCCTGCAGTACTACAGACTCTACGCACAGCACTTTGATCTGCTCAAATACATTCACTTCCAGGTAGGGCAATTTAATTTGGTGCTATATATTCAATACACTGTATGTTCATTGGGGTATTTGTTGGATGCATCAAAATCAAGCAGTACTTGATAAAAACTGCATCATATTGAACTATAGCAATATATTTACTACTGTTTTCAGACCAAAGTGAGCCATGTGGTGCAGAGGCCAGACTTTCCTGTCAGTGGTCAGTGGGATGTGGAGACGGTGAACCAGGACGGGGAGAAAGAGCACCATGTTTTTGATGCAGTGATGGTGTGCTCTGGACATTACACCCATCCATACCTGCCCATGTCAGAGTTTACAGGTGGAGTGCACATTGTTTTGTGGGAAAAAGTACAAGTAAATGCATAGTATTTTTAGCCATTTCTATATATGACTCCCTTCTCATGTATATCTCTCTATTTGTTGCTGAATACCATAATATACTAATAGGCACACTCTGTACAAGTGATGGTAAACAGCAAGTGTTTATCAGACCTTGTTGTAATAGCTGCACTGCTATGACCAACACAGCAGATACGTTGACTGAATAAACAATAAACTGCGGTCAAGATTAACTTTTTAGATGTAAATAAATGATGTCCTCTGTATCTGTGTAGGCTCCGAGACCTTCACAGGCCAGTGCCTCCACAGCTGGGAGTACAAGGATGCAGAGAGGTGCAGAGGGAAGAGGGTAGTGGTGGTGGGCATCGGCAACTCAGGGGGCGACATCGCTGTAGACATCAGCAGGTTTGCAGAAAAGGTCGGGTAATATTTTTTTTTCTTTTTTTCTTTTCATAGTATATAGTATTAAAACGTACACTTATCGGGGAACATTGTGAAGTGTTATCAGTGGCAATAGTGTCTGTTATAGTAACAGCCGAGGTTGTAGTATTAATAGTAATAGAACTATCTTTTGGACAGTCCAGCTTTTCCAGACAAGACTGTAGAACGCTATACACACTGGACTAAAACTGCAGACTAATCTAAGGACACAACAACAGTTTGCACAGTAAACATTTTGTCTTTGAAGCAAGCAAAATAACACATTTTTGAACAAGGTTTGCTTTGTTTACTTTTGTAGACTTTTCTCAGCACTCGCAAAGGGGCCTGGGTGGTTGGGAGGATGTCGAACAGTGGCCTCCCTTTAGACATGACGGGAATCACCAGGTTTTATGGGTCTCTGATGCGCCTGCTCCCCTCTCGACTCGTCAGCTGGATCACAGAGAGGGCTTTGAACCAGAAATATGACCACAAGCTGTACAGGCTCAGGCCCCGACACAGGTAAGCTCCCAGCAAATGCAAAAGTTCCATTCATTCATCCATTTTCTTCCGCTTTATCCGGGGCCGGGTCGCGGGGGCAGCAGTCTCAGCAGAGATGCACAGACTTCCTGATCCACGCACACCTCCTCCAGCTGTTCTTGGGGACCTCGAGGCGACACCAGGCCAGCTCGGAGACATAGTCCCACCAGCGTGTCCTGGGCCTTCCACGAGGCCTCCTCCCAATAGGACATGCCTGGAGCACCTCCTGAGGGAGGCGACCAGGAGGCATCCGAAACAGATGCCCTAGCCACCTCAGCTGGCTCCTTTCGATGTGAAGGAGCAGCGACTCTACTCCGAGCTCCTCTGGGGTAACTGAGCTCCTCACCCGATCTCGAAGGGTGCGCCCAGCCACCCTGCGAAGAAAGCTAATTTCGGCCGCTTGTATCTGCGATCTTGTCCTTTCGGTCATTACCCAGATCTCATGACCATAGGTGAGGGTGGGAACGTAGATCAATCGGTAAATTGAGAGCTTTGCCCCCGACTCAGCTCCCTCTTCACCACAACAGTCCAATACACCGACCGCATCACTGCTGACGCCGTACCGATCCGTCTATCGATCTCCCGCTCCATCCGTCCCTCACTCGTGAACACGACCCCGAGATACTTGAACTCCTCCACTTGAGGTAAGGACTCGGCACCGACCCGAAGAGGGGAAGCCACCTTTTTCCATGGCCTTGGATTTGGAGGTGCTGATCCTCATCCCGGCCGCCTCACACTCGGCTGCAAACTGCCCCAGAGTGTGCTGAAGGTCCTGATTTGATGAAGCCAACAGAACAACATCGTCTGCAAACAGCAGAGATGAGATCCTGAGGTTCCCAAACCGGACACCCTCCGGCCCCTGGCTGCGCCTAGAAATTCTGTCCATAAAGGTAATGAACAGAACCGGTGACAAAGGGCAACCCTGGCGGAGACCAACACGCACCGGGAACAGGTCTGACTTACTGCCGGCAATGCGAATCAAGCTCCTGCTACGGTCATACAGGGAACGGACAGCCCTTAGCAGAGGGCCCCGGACCCCAAACTCCCGGAGCACCCCCCACAGGGCACCACGAGGGACACGGTCGAACGCTTTCTCCAGATCCACAAAGCACATGTGGACTGGTTGGGCGAACTCCCACAAACCCTCGAGCACCCGATGTAGGGTATAGAGCTGGTCCAGTGTGCCGCGACCAGGACGAAAACCGCATTGTTCCTCCTGGATCCGAGGTTCAACTATTGGCCGGATCCTCCTCTCCAGCACCCTGGAGTACCTTACCGGGGAGGCTGAGGAGTGTGATCCCTCTGTAATTGGAGCACACCCTCCGATCCCCCTTCTTAAAGAGAGGGGCCACCACCCCGGTCTGCCAATCCAGGGACACTGTCCCCGACCGCCACGCGATGCTGCAGAGACGTGTCACCCAAAACAGTCCTACAACATCCAGAGACTTAAGGTACTCAAGACGAATCTCATCCACCCCCGGAGCCTTTCCACCAAGGAGCTTTCTAACCACCTCGGTGACTTCAGCTTGGGTGATGGAAGAGCCCCCCTCCGAGTCCCCAGCCTCTGCTTCCTCATCGGAAGACGTAACGGTGGGATTGAGGAGATCTTCTAAGTACTCCTTCCACCGCCCGACCACATCCCCAGTCGAGGTCAGCAGCTGTGGTCATACCGCCTTTGCTATGCCCAATCCCGTCAGATCTTGGAAGCTAAGCAGGGAAGGGCCTGGTCGGTACTTGGATGGGAGACCGTTTGGGAACACCAGGAAGCCTAGTGAATGTAGTGAGTGAGTGAGTGGTTGGTGGTGGTCGGAGGGGCCGATGGCGCAGACTGGTTGCCTCGCTTCCGTCAGTCTACCCCAGGGCAGCTGTGGCTACAACAGTAGCTTACCACCACCAAGTATGGAGTGAATGAATAATGACGACAGTGTAGCGCTTTGAGAAACTTGGTAATACAGGCTTGTAAAGCGCAATACAAATGTAACGAATTATTATTATTATTATTATTAGCAGCTCCCCACCCGCACTGTAAACAATGTTGGTGAAGCACTGCTTCCCCCTCTTGAGGCGCCGGATGGTTTGCCAGAATCTCTTAGAGGCCGACCGATAATCCTCCTCCATGGCTTCTCTGAACTCCTCCCAGTCCCGAGTTTTTGCCTCTGTGACCGCACGAGCTGCAGCGCACTTGGCCTGCCGGTACCTCTCAGCTGCCTCCGGAGTCCCACAAGCCAACAAGGCCAGGTAGGACTCCTTCTTCAGCTTGACGGCATCCCTTACTTCCGGGCGCCACCACCGGGTTCGGGGATTGCCGCCGCGACAGGCACCAGAGACCTTACGGCCACAACTACGAGCAGCCACATCAACAATGGAGGAGGAGAACATGGTCCACTCGGACTCCATGTCCCCAACCTCCCTCGGAATCTTCAAATCCCACCTCTTCCGGAGGTGGGATTTGAAGACCCTACTGACAGAGGGATCCACCAGACGTTCCCAACAGACCCTCACAACACGTTTGGGCCTCCCAGGTCTGACCGGCTTCCTCCCCTGCCAGCGGATCCAGCTCACCACCAGGAGGTGATCAGTTGACAGCTCAGCCCCTCTCTTCACCAGAGTGTCCGAGACACGCGGCCGCAGATCAGATGACAAAACTACAAAGTCGATCATCAACCTCCTGCCTAGGGTGTCCTGGTGCCACGTGCTATGAACTATGAAATGCAAAAGTTGTTACATTTAAAAGCCTATGGCGACATCACCTTTTTAAAAAGCTAGTCCAGGCGTCTTGTGAATCCATTTTCCAGAAAATTGTATTCTTTCTGTTAAAAGCAACAACCAGTTTCAATAACTGTGAATGTGAGGATTGAACATAGGCTAAATTAATACTAAACCAGGAATAAATCAGGTTGAAGACGAGCATTTAAGCATGTGTCCATACCAGGAATTAATCAGGTTGCAGATGCCTGATTTCTTTTGATCAACTGATTCATAATTGGTTAGCAAAAAATGACATTTTTCCCAAGAATCGAACCAAATATGGCTCAACATGCACTATATTTTCTAATCTTTTTTCTTTTTAGAGCAATGGACAGAAGGCCAGTGATAAACGATGAGCTCCCCTACCAAATCCTCCTTGGAGAAGTCGTGATCAAGCCAAATATCAAAGAATTTAAAGAATCAAGGGTTGTATTTGAGGATAATGCAGAGGAGAAAATCGACATTGTCATCTTTTGCACGGGATACATTGCAAACTTTGCCTTCTTGCCCCAGTCTCTGTGTCAGGGACCGAAAGGGGAATTGACATTGTACAAGTAAGCCTTAAGCGCAAAGTGTTTTTACCTTTACTTTTTCCTCTCTGATTAACTTGAAGAACTTAACTGCATTTAGGAGACTATTTCCTCCATCACTGCAACAACCCACATTGGTGGTTATGGGCCTGTTCCAAACAAAGGGTCCGATCATGCCTGTGGTGGAGATGCAGGCTCGTTGGGCTGCAAATGTGTTCAAAGGTAAAAACATAACTTGTACAATGCAAATCAAAGGCAACCCATTTGATTTGATTTAATTTCTGCTCTAGGTTTGAACCGTCTTCCCACCAAAGACAAAATGTTAAGTGTTATCGAGCGTGAGAGAAAGAGGAGCATGAAAAGGTGAACTTTGCTGCTTTGTGTGGGGTCGGTTTCAGATTTGAGAGTGTGTTTTTAATCACACTATGGATTTCTGTATCAATTATGGATATTCAAGTGTAAAAATAAGAAATGCACAAATGTTGATCCTGATTTCTTTAGTAGTAAAACCACAGGCCTGTGGAATGATGTGACCTATGAAAGTCTAATGATGACATGTGGTGCTTTTGTGTCACCAGTTACCCATGCCCTCTTCAGGCGGCTCTGCAGGTGGACTACATTCCTTATCTGGATTTCATGGCTGACAAGGTTAGTTATTTTAGATGTATTTTCCGTTTCTGTAAATACTGTACAGCTTCTACACGTGCTACACTACTTTTGAGTGATAATTTATTGAATTTATATGAAATGTATTGACATTTTATGAAAGCATAACATCATCTCTAATGACAAGCATTAAGTTAAAGCATAAGTCTGGGGGTAATTTATCAAGACAGGTGCTAAAAAGCAAGTGCATGCAGGCAAATTGAATATAGCTATTTGTGGGCTTGTTGCAAAATACAAAAGTCATTTTAGTTATTTTAGTACAGGTTGTTTAAAAAGAAAGCATCAAGTTGACAGTTAATAGTTAATCTATAAATCCTCAATTATAAGTGACCAATGAATGGATGTACTGAACAGAATGTTCATCCTTAGTACAAGATACATGACACAAAATTCTGTCCCTAACAGGTAGGGGTGAAACCACGCTTCTTGGGCTTACTCCTGAGAGACCCCTCCCTGTGGGCGAAGGTCTTCTTTGGGCCCTGTACTCCATATCAGTTTCGGCTGAGTGGCTCGAGACAGTGGTCAGGGGCACGCCAGGCCATCCTTACCCAGTGGGACCGTGTGGACTGCCCCTTTAACACCAGAGAGGTCCCAGAGCCTCACTCCGAGGCCTCGGGATGGTCTCCTATGTGGCTGTTGGCATTCGGGGCGAGTGTGCTAATGGCTGCTTTTATGTATAAAAATGAGGCCTTCCCAACTAACGAGAATGTTTTAGACAAAGTTTTCTTGTTGTTCAAATTTTAATTTTTTTAACTCATTTTTAATGCTTTAATCCTATAACATTTTAATTAATTGTGTTTTGTGTGTGTCACAGAACATTCTAATACATTTTACTCAAACATTCACTCTGCATTCCATTTTTGAGCAGAAGAACCTTTTCTTGCGTTACCAACAGCAGCGTCGTCTGTCTGGAGTACCATCATTGTCCAGGCGATGGCACCAGATTTTCGAATTTCGAATTCCCTCCATCTGCAAGCCTGAGAGCCTGGCCTTAGCCATCCGTAAACTCCGGTCAAATTATCTTTGAAGAGGAGTGGACCAACATTCCACAGGCCACAATTGACAATCTGATAAACTCTATGCGAAGAAGATGTGTTGCACTGCATGAGGCAAATGGTGGTCACACCAGATACTGACTGGTTCTGAGTCCCCAGACCCCCAATAAAGCAAAAAACTGCACATTTCAGGGTGGCCTTTATTGTGGGCAGTATAAGGTACACCTGTGCACTAATCATGATGTCAGATCAGCATCTTGATGTGGCACACCTGTGAGGTGGGATAGATTATCTCAGCAAAGCAGAAGTGCTCACTATCACACATTTGGACTGATTTGTGAACAATGTTTGAGAGAAATGGTAATATTGTGTATCTGGAATGAATTTAGATCTTTAAGTCCATCTCATGAAAAATGGGAGCAGAAACAAAGGTGTTGCGTTTATATTTTTGTTGAGTGTAAGTTCACCCCTCCCACCTGTTAACGGAGCTCTAATGGCTTTAATGGGCTTTGTTGACAACGTGGGTAGTTGTGAACTTTGACCGGAACATTACCACGCATGCGTACTGATAATGCTGATTTGGCTTATTGTGAAAATCCAGACCCTCTGTACGAAACGAGTACGAGGGTATGGTAAAACCAGGCTAAGCCTGAGGTAATCCTTCCACGCAAGTCATTTTTGGCCAAATTGAGATTCTTCTCGCCATATTTATCAGAAATACTTTCTGTGTAAGCCTAAAGATGACTTGATCTTTCTGAGGGATACAAAGTGTTTTTTTTTTTATTCTATTTTCCTGAAACCTTAGGATAATGTGAGAGTTGTCTACGAGGCTACCGAGGAAAACACTTTTACGCTATTGCTCCCTATAGAAATAGGTTTTCAAAAGGACCATAAACTAGTTGGCACCTCATCCACAAATAACTCTGTCTTTAGCTGCATATGTACGATACAATTACAATGTTTGTAGATGTGCGTTTAGAAAACAGTGAACTCTGGTGACATTTCCTCTTGTGTCCCAGTTACCCGTGCCCCGCAAAGCGGCTCTGCAGGTGGTTTACATCTCTTACCTGGATTTAATAGCTGAAAGGGTGAGTCAAGTTCAGCTCTGTTTTTATCAAAGGGGCTCTCAAAGTACAATGGCAGTATAAGTATAAGTGGTGCACTTACTCCTCCTGAGAGATCCTTTTCTGTGGGTCATCTCTGGTCCCTGTATATCAGTTTCTGCTGAGTCATGCACTAAATTTCACACTAAAAACACAAAACAAAATGAAACTTACCCCAGGCTTAAAGTGCATATATGTCAGATTAGACCACTCTTTTCAGTAAGCATAGAGAATTGTACTGTAATTGTGATTCCAGGTGAAAAATAAATTTAATCGCGCTAATTAAGAAGATAGACGTTTTGTGAGGGGAGGGGGGACGATCTGACGAACCACTTTCTCCCATTTTAGTCTCGTTGACGTAAACTCATAGAAGTCTCGTCAGGTTTAGTCCCCAAAGAGCTATTTTTAGCTCGTCGTCGTTACGTTATCGTCATTAAAAAAAAAGGGGCGTCAACGAAATGATATCTTTATCGTCTCCGTTGACTTAAACAACACTGCTTATTTGTGTATAATAACTAGTTCATACTAGTTAGTAGTTTGTATTATAAAAAGATGCATGAATATTAAAGGGGGGGTATTATGTAAAATCGACTTTTTCAAGCTTTATATCATGTTATTATGTCATTCCCTCATTAAACACATGCCTGGAGTGTTTCCTTGGCTCATTCACATATTTTGAGTAATCAGTAAAAACTTAGACGGCAGCCATTTTAGGTGTAGCTATGCCTCAGTCCTCCTAGGAACGCCCCCACCTCCTGGAGACGCCTCTGGACCTTTCGTCACCAGCCAAGCCACCAACCACTGTTCCTCAGCTCAGCAGAGCCCCCTCCCCGCACAGTAGTGTTGTTTAAATGCCACAGCAGTGTGCTGAAGGGGGCGTGTCGGAAAGCTTCTTAATAATAATAATAATAATAATAATAATAATAATGCATTTTATTTGTAACGCACTTTACATTTGTACACAAATCTCAAAGTGCTACAGAGAAAAGAGACAGAGGCCTATTTCAAGACGTTCAGTACAGCCATTTTGAGAGAGCAATTTTATTCAAGGCAGTTATTTTAATTTACTGCATATACAGACCAACAGAAGGTTACGTCATCATTGTAGTATGCTTTAGACTGGTGCTATGTGATTGAAAAAAGCTTAATACCCCTCTTTAAGAATAACCCTGAGACCATCTATAGTGCTATACTGCGTTAAGCAGTAGGGCTTAGGTGGCCGAACCTATCCAATTTTGCATTTAAAACGTGACTGTCTGTAAAAAGCTTTGAGAGATGTAACTATGGATTTCATCTAACTGATTTCTTTGAAAGGCTCCACAGTATGTCTTATGATTTTATTTTACAAAATCATTTGTGGAGCAGTGGTGTCTGACTGTTGGAATGATATACATTGTGGCCATACCGCCTTTGCTATGCCCGATCCCGTCAGACCTCGGAAGCTAAGCAGGGAAGGGCCTGGCAGGACTTGGATGGGAGACCGTTTGGGAACACCAGGAAGCCTGGGAAATGTAGTGTGTGTGTGAGTGGTTGGTGGTGGTGGCTGATGTGTGCAGACTGGTTGCCTCGCTTATCATCACAGAGTATGGAGTGAATGAATAATGCAAGAAATTGTAAAAGCGACTTTGAGCGTCTGGAAAAGCGCTATATAACACTAATGCAGCATTATTATTATTATTATTATTATTGTTATTATTATTATTATTATAAAAAAAAAACTTCTGAAAATAAACATTTTTCTTCTTAATGATGGATTGCTTTGATATCAGTTGAGTTTTGGGGTATTTTTTATTCTCTTATCAATAACAAAATACAAGCATATACAGCACCTTACTGTCATTGATACTGTGATAACTACAAGGCAAACTAGTTTGGGTACTGGGATATTAACATGTCATCATTTGAGACAAATGGTTCTAAGTGGTAAATAAGATGGAGATGGGTTTAGCTTAATTAAAGTGCATATGACAGATTTTAATGTTAGATGGATTACATCAGTTGCAAGTTCATCAGTTGCATAGTTATCATTATTTTCAGTGAAGCAGCAATTTTAATGAAGAAATGTTGGGCAGAAAAATTATTTTATTTGAATTGTTAAGCTGCAGACAGGAAGTGACATATAAGAAGGTAACATTCCATAGCAGTTTGACTCAAAACAAACCACTGGGCACTCGGCTGCGTCTCACCTCATAGCATAGCCCTATAGTCACGTCATGTCACGTGATTTTATCAAACCCGGAAATGCTCTTGATTTTATAGCTTATTTCTTTATAAACACAGCAATGTGTTGTTTTAAAACCCATATATTGTTACTTGGGCAATGAGAATACAGATTAAATACGAATTTCAAAAAAATATTAACTTGACATATGCATATGGTTAACCCATGTTAAATATCCACCATTTATTGTCTGTTCGTGTTATCCAGTCACGGAGGCCAAAGCCAGACTTGGCCAAAAAGATGGCATATTTACTCGAGCAGTGTCGGCTGAGGAACTTTAAAGACCACATCTGTGCAGGTAAGGACTCATATCAGAATATATAGTTTATATGAAGTATTTTTGCCAGCTCTCATTGTTGCATCAAATTGGCCACAGGCGGCTGTAATAAATTCCCAGAGATATTAACTGCTAAGAAAGTGCATGTTTGAAGTTGAACACTAGAGGGTGCTACACTTTGGGGCAGAGATGCCACTCCCTGACTTTGATTGGTCTTCAAGTACAGGTGTGTGCAGTCCTTTGTTCTGCCTCACAAACAACTCAGTGCAAGGAAGATACCAGAGATGCTATTGGTATGTAAAGTTGTAATTGTATTGTTTAGAAATACTTCAAAATATCTAAAATGGAATAAATATTTGCAGAGTGGTTCATATGTTAAGTGTAATTAAAAAGTACAGAGTAAAATGAGTGTCAAAATACAACTTGACACTCATTCATCCAAGTAAAGTGTTTATCTCGCAAGGAAATGTGACACATCACTTTGTAGCTGCAATCTGCATTAGCGTTATTGCTTCTTCACTGGACTGGACCATTTGAGTTGTGGATGTGTTGCCTCTTTGAACGAAGGCTTCTTGGCTCTGCCGGAAAGCCTGTGCTGATAAGCCTGTGTTGAAAACTGGGACTTCACACTGCCTCACAGTTCACACTGAAGCAGGGAACGAATGCGAGTCTGGGTATTCTCTGTCACAATGCCGAGTGGCTGCGATGCGTGGGCGAGAGTGAGACAGGGTGGTCGCATGGGAGGGAGTTGCCCCGAGGGGCGAGGGCCTCTATCACTGCTTGTGGCTTTAATTATTTTATTTTTTTTAAATTATGAACTTAGTTTTTGACAAATGGGACTGAATATAAACTGGATTTGTCTGTCTGCTTTTTGTCCTTCTCTCAAGTGATTCTGTCATAGCTGGCACTGATTAAACATACTGTTTGTTCCGCACGCGTCCAGACAACACCAGAGTGCAGCGACGCCATTTTTGTTAATAAAGTAAAACATTTGGCACAGACTTTAAATGAGGCTGTAAGGGTCACTTTCACGTAGTTTATGTATGTATGTATGTATGGGAATGAAGCGCCTGGGATATTGTAACGTAACAGGCCGCTTCCAGAAAACACATTGTTTCGGTTGTATCCGAAAGGTGCACTAATCAGGCGAAGGTCAGAACACGTAGTGCTCCGGCAGCGCATCGTAACACTCTTCACACATTCCTCTTTGAAACACATGATTATGAGCTAATGATAAACATTTTTTCCCTATTGAGCCCATCCTACTTTGTATTTAGATAGCAAGAAGTCATTTTCTGTACACACTACACTTGGGGCAGCACGGCCGTGGCTGCAGAATGCATTACCTGTTGACATTTCTACAAATGTACCAAAATGAGAACTTGTCTCACTGCCCATCCTTTAAGGTATTGTTTACCACTTAGAGTGAACCAAGAGTGGAGCGAGAGGCTGGGGCCATAACAAGGCGAATCCATCTTTGGTCTGCACTGCTCACAACTGGGGTCTATCTGATCTGAGATAAGGAGCGGTGACAAAGGTGAGGGGGCAACATAAAGAGCTGAGCGATCAATTGACTTGATTGATAAACCACAAGATACACCACAAGAACATATTTGTATGTCAGTGACAGTACAATTCTGTTAATTTACATTGCCCACCTAAATCCTTCATTTCATTTTTCGCTATATGCATTTGATTATATCTATGCAAATAACGTGCTATATTAAAACGCATGTTAACTATGGCAAAAGCCTAGTTTTAGCAGAACAAAATCAACAATTGTAGCAATATGTAAAATGTAAAAAACGCCTGTAACTACAGTACGTGCAGTGACTTTACCTCATTCATTTGTTAACTCGAATATTGAGATCATATTAGATAGTTTTGAAAGTGTCAGTTCAGCATAAATTCTTTTATAAGTCCATTTTTAACATGACCTATGTTGATGTCAACAAACTTTGCCATAAAAGTTGGAAAACTGGGAAAGTTGATGCTACAACGCTCTGTGATAAACACCAAGACACCAGAACAGTGTTTCCTTAACTTTGCGAAAGGAGTGAAACATCGCCCCCAATTTGACGCTGGTGGCCAAAAAGTGTACTGCATCCACATTTACCATTGAGAATGAATGGGAGAGTAGTATTAACCGTACAGCGCAAAAGTACAGTAGGTCACTCTATGGCGGGCCAACAGAATTGTTTGGCCCGCGGGCCCCACTTTGGGCACCCCTGCTCTAGACTAACTTTGGGTCAGGTTGCCTGTATTTTAGGGTGCAGTGCTAACGTTGGGTGATTTTTTAAATTTATTTATTTTTAAGTTGTATTGGCCCCATTCACAACTGCAGATGAGTTTGTTTGTTTATTTGGTTGAGACAGTGCATGTTAATGAACATACATGGGACTCATGCACGCCACACTGGACAGCTGACTACTTTTTCTGCTAGTGAAATTAGACCACATTTCTCTGACAACTTACAAGCATTTAAATTTGCAATAGCAATCTTATTTTTGTAAGTTGTCCACACTTTCCTATTATAAATTTGGGATTATTTCTTGGGCCATTTACTGAATACCAGTACTTAAGTGGGTGAAGACATGTTGAATTCTGCTGCTGAAAAGTAGTGATTATTTATTATGTATTATTGTTTGTGCTGCCTTACTAGGAGGATGTATTCTGTAATACACTTACTGCACACTATTCAAAAACCATAAAGAACTTAAGTAAAATATAGGGGGGAAAAAAGAATATCAATTTCATCACAATGACCATTTCCAGGAGGAACCAGAGCCAAATCGGGCCAACATTTACCAGTCTGTAGTCGTCAACAGCTCCAAGGAGATGATGGCCTTCAGTGACTTCCCGCCTCCTGCCGAACTGCCCAATAACTTGCACCACTCTGAGGTCCTGGGATATCTACGCCTGTACGCAAACTCCTGCCTCACATTCAGTTCAAGGTATGGGATGGTTTTGGCATGTTAGCCCAATCAGTCTATTCGGTTTTAATGCTTTTCGTCTTGTCAAACCACAGTGCTGAAAGTGAGGAAGACCCCAGATTCTGCAGAAACGGTGCAATGGGAGGTAGACACAGAGAAACAAAATGGAGAGAAGGGGACCCATGTTTTTGATGCTGTGATTGTTTGCACCGGACACTTTACAAACCCACATCTTCCCCTTAAGGACTTCCCCGGTATTGGGCATGTCTAAAATCATTTTAAACAACGCTATGGGTTGGTCGTGAAATTGTTTTTGCTTAATTAGGTATTGAGACTTTTGCTGGCAGATATTTCCACAGCTGGGAATACTGAGGGTCTGCAGGGAAAAAGAGTAGTGATGATTGGAATAGGGAATTCTGGAGGCGACATCGCAGTGGACATCAGCCGAGTTGCAGAAAAGGTACGAGGACTGGACAGATGACATAATAATCTAGTGGGTGAGTGCATCAGCCCTTCAAAACCAGAGTGGTGCCAGACTTCGAGAAGAGACCCATATCCAAACTGAAGATGCAAATACTCTCAGGAACAGCCTTGATGTGTTTCTTTCTGTACAAACAACAATCTCTGCCACAGCTGCCGATTATGTAAATATGTTTCACCATATTGTAACTTGTTTTAGCTGTTGGAGCTATTTTGCACTTTATTTTATTTCCTTTCTTTAGTTGCTAAAGTTAATTTGCCTTATTTTGCATTTATGCTTATTATTTGTTTATTATTTCGGCTAATTTAGATCATTATTTACATTGTTGTTTATTGGTTACTGGTGCTTACGTTCATTTACATAAGTAGGTCAAGGTGGGAGGGATCACAGGCTGCCAGGGCTCATGGTTTTTACCAGCGTAAGAGAGGCAGCAGAAAATGTCCGCTTGCTTTCTTTGTGTAAATAAACCTCAAACGCATTTCTCCAGTATGGAAATTGATTCATTTGATATCTCTGAAACTGCGTAAAGCCTAACCTGACGTAGCCTTAGTGGCCATTTTGAAAAGTTTGGTATTTGTTTTGTTTAAGTTTATGGATAAATAGCCACTACATTAGCTTTAAATATCGTTTAATCTTTCAATAAAAGTTTTTAATGAAACTATTTTGAATTTCGGGATAGTTCTTCAACAGTCATGTCAGTAATGGATTAAATTTAATTATAAAATGTACATACACAAATGTCAAATATAACTTTCAGGGAGTAGGCTACTATGGATTTCATCAAATAATTGCTTTTTATTGCCTTATTCATTCACCTCATACTCTGTAGTGGTAATCTTCTATTGTAGCCACAGTGGCCCTGGGGCAGACTGATTGAAGAGAGTCAATCTGCGCCATTGGCCCCTCTGACCCAACATCAACCACTCACACGAATGCAACTTGGCAAGGTTCCAGCAGATGGCAATATAATGCAGGGATTGACAAAGACTGGACGTAGCCTTCTTTTTAACAGTCTAAATAAGTTCACAAAAGTTCATATTTTATAGAGTCTTGGGTCACGATAAGCTTATCGTTTTTGAATCATTAGCCTTTATAGGAGTTTGCGTTGGGTGGTTCCAGGTTCACTCTCATATAATACACGGTGCACCACTTGGTCGTAAGGTGGACTGTTTGCTTTTCCGTGGATTCAAGGGTCGACTGAGGAGTACAGCCCCACTACGCACTCTCACTCCGCCCATCGTCTGCAGCCTGCGAGAGAAATAATAACTCCACAATTGTATTTTATATGCACCGCTGTGAAAATCACCACTGGGTAAGTCGTTTTAATCGGTAGCCTGTTTAGTTGCGTTTGCTGTGCGTCGCAGTTATGCAACAGTTGCCTTTATGGGACACTGTTGGGTGGATCTGGCTCCCCTCTCAACGTGTTGTTCTCACTGCGCTTTAAAACTTCAAAGTAATGCACACAGCATTTTGTACAAAGCAAAGGCTATACCCAATCAGATCACATGTGTTTACGGTGAAATGTCAGATCATTTTGTCTACGCAAAATAGGCGTAGCCAGTACCAACTTAACAGAGTCAGATACAAATCAGCCTGTTATGAATCGATGTCCAAAAATAGCCTAAACGTTACTTTGAAATTAAAAGTCGAAGTAGCTAAATAAGGTTTAAATAGACTAAGAAATACTAGGCTACTTGAGTAGGCTGTTAAAATGTTTGTGTTTTTACGTAGACTAATTTAAACTGACAGCCTACAAAACATAAGCTTTGTGATAGGCTATTTCCTGCGTAGGTGTCCTCTGGGTAGGCCAATTCCAGTGGTGTCCCCTGGGCCCTACCACTGAAAATCGTGTAGAATAAGGATGATGCTTATTATTATTTTTTACTTGTAGATTAATTCACGGTGGAAATAGTATAACCAATTATTTATTCAAGAAAGAGTTACTTCAATATATTATACTGAAGTAAATAGGCTGCCTACTTGAGTAAATGTAACTATGTACTACCCGCCTATGTGACTGTAGACCTAACTATATCTGCCATTATAATATTGGTTCCATGTATATTTTGTGTGTGTGTTCTTTTATTTATATTGGCCTATATATATGTGTGGGGCAAAATTGGTGAAATGCCCCTTCTGTGTCTATTTGTTGCAGTTAAACAAGGACGGAAAGTGAATATGTCGCGTCGTGTGGCTATCATTGGAGCGGGCGCCTCAGGTCTGACCTCGATCAAGTGCTGCCTGGATGAAGGTCTGGAGCCCGTGTGCTTCGAGAGCAGTGATGACATCGGAGGGCTGTGGAGGTTCAAGGTGAGAGACCGATGGCACTGTTTTCACTCCTCTCTCTGTATTCATTCATTCATTTCTGTCATTTATAAAAACAGCAAGTGAAATGAAATGGGACTGACTTGTTGTATATGTTCTGGATATTTATTAATGTAATGTAGATTTAAATAGGTCAGTACTCACCTCACTGTATCTTTTTTTAATTGACAGTCAAATGCATGTGTTGTTGCAGGAGAACCCGGAGCCGGACAGGGCCAGTATCTATCACTCTCTCATCATCAACACGTCCAAAGAAATGATGTGTTTCAGTGACTACCCCATTCCCGGCCACTACCCCAACTACATGCACAACTCTTTCATCATGGACTACTTCCGTTCATACGCAGACCACTTCAACCTCCTCAGATACATCCGCCTCAAGGTGCAGAGTCTACTGTATATGATTTAACCTTGTTTGAGCCTCTGTATTAAGACGAGGTTTACAATATAGCAGTAGACAGTTGCCTTTGATAGAATCCATACGAGTGATCGCTGTTTATCGCTGCAATTTTCGCCAGATGCTTTGGTGAATGGCCAACAGTGAATGCATCCAGGCCGCTAACGCTGTTTTACAAAATTACCAACAGTTACAGCGCAAGGGAAGCAATGCCTTGTTTGTGAACATTGGTTTTGCCAATCTATTTTTATTAATTTAATACATTAAATGGCCTGCCACAGCCCCCAGACATGACAACATTGTGATCGCTCCTATAGATCCACAAGCAAAATCAAACACTGGTAAAAACACTGGTACGAGTAATGCAGATACTTTGACAAATCTTGAACGTCCTCAAATACATTTAGTTAGACTGAAATATTTGAGATTTTTTCTTGCAAATACTGAGACTGTGATTAGATTTGCTAATATGTTTTCAAATCAAGGTTCAATGCACTTTACAAATCCAGAAGCATTACTACTTAAGGCTGAATTAATATTTATATTACTGAACAAATGTAATTTCCAGAACACGTTTATAGCGGTCTCAACTACAAAGTTTGCATAGCTGCATGCATATTGCTGAAGTTTGAAGAAGATGCAATACAAAACTGTTTATTTTTTTGTTTAGACCAAAGTGTTGCACATTAAGCAGAGGACAGACTTCACTCGCTCAGGCAAATGGGACGTAGAAATAGAAAACAAAGACGGACAAAAGGAAAAGCATATTTTTGATGCCGTCTTGATCTGCATTGGACATCACTGCAATCCTCATCTGCCTCTTCAGGACTTCCCAGGTATCCCTTAAAATGAGCCGTGTTACTTCGTGTTACTTAGTGTTACTTAGTGTGCCCAAAGGTAAACAGCGACGCAATAAAAGCAATAATGTTGCTAGATTAAACCAACCTTTGGTACAGGTAATGCTGTACGGCCAATCTCAAAGACTGTAGTTGCATAATAAGCCAGCGACAGAAAAACATTTACACAATCACTGATGTGTGTTGACTTAGTGTTAAGTGTTGGTGCAGTGGTTCTCAAACACTGTTTCTCACTGGTAAAGGTCTAAAATTAGGATTTGGGCAAACCTGTAGTGGAAAAAACAGAAACGTGCACCAACATAGAAGGACCAATTAGGGATTCAACTATAACATCCCATTATGCTTCACTCCTTTCTAGGGCTGGACGATATGGACCAAAGTCATATCCCGGTAATTTAGGTTGAATATCTATATACGATATATATCCCGATATTTTTGAGTGAGAGCTGTGAAATGAAATGTTAAGTCAAAGCCAAATAAGAGTAGTTTTATTAAAAAGTCACTATAAAATGTAAACATAAACACTGTTTAACAAAGCTCTGTAAGGTGCACATTTAAATAAATAAAAAAGTATTAAATAAAAATAGCCTATAAAATGAAATAGATCAATCTTGTGCTCAGTTTAAGATAAACCTTTTTAAACATCAGCTTTAGAGATTACCTGTTTCTTTTTGTCAACTTAATAGTTTATCTGAATTTGAACAGGCTTTTCTGTCCTGTCTAATGAAGCCTATGGGATCGCAAACAAAACAAAATAAAGCCCAGAATGACCTTATAAGTAATAAATTAAAGTCTTGATTTTTCCACTATTTGTGGTTTCAGCCAGAGGCAAACCTTTGTTTGAGGGCCACATTATGTCCCTGGGGCATTGTTTGATCATTCTTCAACTAAGAGTTCATCACAGGACAGCGTGCTTTGCAATGTCTGACTACAGTCCAAAGAGCGCTGTAATAGCTCTACAGTATAATCATGGATGGATAACTCTCAAAGATCGAATAAAACACCTGTGGCATGTGCTCATTTATAAAACCAGCTGGTAGCAGTGCAACAGAACCACCTTGTATTACTCAGGGCCACCCTTTGTAAATGATAAGTGTCTTTTCTATTCCTGTCATTTTCAGGGATTGAAACATTCACCGGAACGTATTTCCACAGTCGAGAATACAAGGCCCCGAGGAATGGAGGAACAAGAGGGCTGTGGTCATTGGGATTGGAAACTCTGGAGGAGACATCGCAGTGGAGCTGAGCCGATTCACCAAGCAGGTACAGACAGGCCGCCTGTGCCAGCATTTTAGCTACACAGTGACACGATGTTGTAAACTAATAAAATGTAGTTTTCACTTAAAGGCTTTATCGCAGTTTAAAGAGCAAAAGTAATAATACACGTTTATAATGTTACTTTTGTTTCAATTTGGCATAAACTTAAATACAACCAACTCAAAAAATTCTACATGATTCAAACTGTACCTTGTTGTTGGAAAGATAAAAACAACACTGGGCCAGCAGATAAACATCCATCACTGCAGTATCGATTTAGTGTATGCGAATAAATATCAGACACTAGTACTAACACTGATAATGGTTTATGTGAAGCAGTCTACAGTGTATTCTTTCTGCTTGTAGGTTTACTTGAGCACTCGAAGAGGAGCTTGGATTTTGAACAGAGTTGGAAACTATGGGATGCCCCTGGATTTGTTTTTCAACCGGATTCTAACTTTTTTCCGTTATACACTTCCTTCTGGATTATACAACTCCCTCGCTGAAAAAAAACTGAACCAAAGATTCAACCACAGCCTCTACAACCTCAAGCCCAAGCACAGGTTTCAAAACATATTACTTATTTATTACAATTCGCTCGGATAGTGTCCAGCACTCCTACTTGATTTTGTCTGGTTTACTTGGTTTGTTTATGTACAACAAACATTAACCTCAGAAAGAGATGCATTGTACCAGGTTGTAGCCTATTTCCGCCTGTAGTTCATGGGCAGGCTGATGTCAACAAACAGGCCATGCACACATTCCTCACTATCACCCTTGTCTACCTGCTGAAGTACCCCAGAAACGGATGCCATATCGAATTAAAATTGCTTGTTACTAAGATCATTTTGATGCTGTTTTGACATAAAACATCATTGTACAGTGCACCGATCTACAGCTTTAGCCCATGAAATTAGTTCACAGTTTACAGACAGAAAGACCTGTTGTGTACACCTGTGGCGTATAAAAAGTTACTTTTGTCATGAAATGCCTTTATATTTTTTCTTGTCTTCTTTCAGGCTGTCCAGTCAGCACCCCACTGTGAACGATGACCTGCCCAATCGTATCCTCTCTGGGACCGTCCAAGTTAAACCCAACATCCGCAGGATTCAGGGCTCCAGCATCGAGTTCGAGGACGGAAGTGTCGTGGAGAATATTGACCTTGTGGTAAATACACTTCCTAAGTCAATGCAATGCTTTATTCAGTACTTTTAACCTCTTAACCAAGTGCATTTTCTCCAGCTCTATAGACCATTGTAGGGCCTCATTTGAAAGCTAAGACCTACAAAACTCATCTAAACGGATCTTTTTCCTTGCATTGTTGCCGTGTTGTCACCTTTTTGACATTTCTTTTTATCACTTTTCTGTTGCTCTTTTGTGGCATTTCTATTGCGTCACTTTTTTATCGCGTTTTCATCCTTTTTTTCTTATTTTTGTTGCTATTTTGACACTTTTTTCAAGAAGCTTTTAGATTTGGGTAAAGCCAAACTGGAGAAAATGTGCTTGGTTCAGGTGGTTACATTACTTTTTGTCATCTATGCTTTTATTTATTTTATGGTATTTTGAACTCTGAAATTATTATGAAGGTTTAGTGAAGCTGCCTGGACTTTAAAAACACAGAAGTACATTCTTATGACATCAGCAGGTGAGGGGAAAGAAGACTGATCAGCAGATTTGATAAACGTGCATGAATTAAACTAAACACAACTCAAAGTCTGCTTTTTGTGAAGGAATTGCCTGTTAACATGGCTGAAAGCAAAAGTCTTTTTAGCAGAATAACAACCATTTAAGATCATACAATTTTTAGTCTGAAATAATTTTATTTTTTATTGATGGCGATGCTTTATGAATTAACTCAAATATCCAATTCTTATAGGTTTTTGCAACAGGCTACACCTTCTCCTACCCGTTCCTGGCGTCCCAAGTGGTTTCAGTAACAAACAACAAAGCGTCTCTGTTCAAGTATGTGTTTCCTCCTGAGCTGGACAAACCGACGCTGGCGATCATTGGACTAGTGCAGCCACTCGGGGCCATCATGCCCATCTCCGAGATGCAAGCCAGATGGGCCACACGCGTTTTCAAAGGTTACAAACCGTTAGTTTTAAAAGTGAGTCGTATTGTTGTTAATTGAATTGTGCTTCAGGTGTCGTCAAGTTGCCCTCACCGTCTGCCATGCTCCAAGATATCAAATACAAGGAGGAGGCGATGGCTAAAAGGTAAAGTAGTATCACAAAAAAAAAAAATTCAGAAATGTTTTTAGTGTGTACGCTTTCACATTAAAATGTTCATATTACAGGCTACAGTAGGTTTTAATTTGAAAATAATAATTATTCTCTGCCATACAGTAGATAGCTTCATTTTCTACACAAATATTTTTTCATTTGTTTACATCTCCCGTGAACCAGTCTTTGAAAAGTCTAAAAGATAGAAATTTGTAACAGAATGTAAACCTGTAAAATGTAAAAATGATTCAGATTTATTTTTTAATTATTTGTTTGTTTGTTTGTTCATGTTAGGACTCATGCATGTAAGCACATCCCACATTATTTAGATAACTGCATGTTAACAAAAAACAGTTGTATAAAAGTAAATCATTATGAATAAAATCACAAAATTGGTCGACTGGAAATTTCACAATAAAATGTACAATCAATCTGAGCGGCTTGTGAAAAACATGTCACTACTTTTCAGGTATGTTGCCAGTCCGCGTCACACCATTCAGGTTGACTACGTTAACTACATGGATGAAATCGCAAAGCAGTTTGGGGTTATGCCAAGCTTCTTGCGGCTTCTGCTGACTGACCCCAGTTTGTGGTCCAATGTGCTTTTCGGACCAGTTACTCCGTACCAGTACCGCCTGAAGGGACCAGGGAAATGGGCTGGGGCGCGGAAAGCTATCCTCACTCAGATGGACAGGGTGATCGAGCCCATGCAGACCAGGCCGTGCAATGACCCCAAGCCTCAGAGGGCGTCCAGGTGGCTTCTCATTGTAACTGCTGCTTTGGGCTGGGCTCTGTATGTAAACAGGACCAGTGTTTTACCTCTGCTGCAGGATCCCAGTGCACTGTTGGATAAGATGAAAAGTGTGTTATTCAGACAGTGAAGTACATAAGCTTATTGTGAGGAACATTGCATTTGAACACCCTGCAATTTTGCAAGTTCTCCCACTTAGATATTATAGAGGGGTCAGAAATGTACATCGTACGTGCATTTCCAGCATGAGAGACAGCATAATGGTTTTTAAATGTCTTAATGGTCTTGGTCCTTCTTATCTTTCAGAAATACTTTTACCTTATGAACCTTCGCGGTCCCTGCGCTCCTCTGGCAGGGGTCTCCTAGTTATTCCTAAAGTCAACAGAAAGACTCACGGTGAGGCGTCTTTCCAATATTATGGCCCTCGCCTCTGGAACGACCTGCCGGAGGAGCTCAGGACCGCAGAGAACGTTCATGTCTTTAAGAGCAGGCTCAAGACCCACCTTTTTAGCTTAGCTTTTAACTGACATTTATTAATTTAGTCCTAATGATATATTGTGTGTGTGTGTGTGTGTATGTATGCATGCATGTGTGTATGGATGTATGATGTGGGGCGTATTGTTTTAAATGTTATCTGTAAAGCACTTTGTGATACCTATCGGTATGAAAAGCGCTTTATAAATAAAGTTTGATTGATTGATTGATTCCCCTGCTCAAGCCAACACATGTCCAGGCCCATCCCTGTTTGCCAATGACAATCTGGATGATCCAGAGAAGGCATGGGAGAAAATCATGTGGTCAGATGAGACCAAAATAGAACCTTTTGGTCTAAACTCCACTTGCCATGTTTGGAGGAAAAAGGAGTACCATCCAAAGAAATCCATCCCTACTGTGAAGTATGAACGACTGCACTGTTTTACGGAGAGGATGAATGGGGCCATGTATTGAGAGATTTTGAGCCACAACCAGAGCATTGAAGATGGGCCGTGGCTGGGTCTTCCAACATGACAATGACCCGAAGCACACAGCCAGGCTAACAAAGGAGTGGCTCTGTAAGAAACATATCAAGGTTCTGGCGTGGCCTAGCCAGTCTCCAGACCTAAATCCAATAGAAAATCTTTGGAGAGAGCTGAAACTTCGTTTTGCTCAGCAACAATCCCGAAACCTGACAGATCTACAGAAGATCTGTGTGGAGGAGTAGGCCAAAATCCCTGTTGCAGTGAATGCAACCCTGGTCTAGAACTACAGGAAACCTTTGACCTCTGTAATTGCGAACAAAGGCTTCTGTACTCGGGTGTTCAAATATGTATGTGCAGCAAAAAAAACAAAAAAATACAAATAAATTATGAATAAATCATACGATGTGATTTTTGATTTTCTTTTTTAATTCTGTCTCTCACAGTGGAAATGCACCTACGCTTTAAATTTCAGACCCCTCCATAATTTCTAACCCTAACTTAGAAAATTGCAGGGTGTTCAAATTGTGTTCCTCACTGCAACTTTTAATACAGTGCCAAATTTTGCTTTATATTCCCATAATGAAGGAGCACAATATTCATGTGAAATATTACAAACGAACATAATGCAGTATCTACATTCCAGCCGTTGTGCCATATCTTTTGATTGCAATATAAATGTGTGTTTGAATAACAGATTTGATTGTCTGTTTTCTGTGATGTCATTTAATGGTTTATTTACAATAAACTATTAATTAAATGTATGTGTCCTACTCTTATTGCCTCAGCTTACACAGATCCTAAACCTGTTCATCCTCAAACTGGCAGAGATGGGTAGAGTTCCCAACATACAGTGCATTTGGAACGTATTCAATCTCATTCACTTTTTCCCCATTTTGTTATATTACAGCTTTATTCCAAAATGGATTATATTACTTTTATCTCATTGATCTACACACAACGCCCCATAATGACAAAGTGGGGGAAATATATATATGTAAGTGAAACTCTGAAAATTAGAATATTGTGAAAAAGTTCATTTATTTCTGTAATTCAGTTTAAAATGTGAAACTAATATATGATACACACTCATGGCATGCAAAGTGACATCTGTACTGAAAAGGCCATTCAAAAGTGTGGGGGACCTTCACGGGGAGTGGACTGAGGCTGGAGTCAGTGCATCAAGAGCCACCACACACAGACGGATCCTGGACATGGGCTTCAAATGTCATATTCCTCTGGTTGAAGCATCCTGGTCTTCCATAACACCTCAGCAGTGCCACAGGCTGAGAGCATCCATGCCACGCAACCGCATTAAGGCAGTCATTCAAAAGGCCCAAACCAAGTACTAAGTACATACAGTATGCATGATTAGAGTTTTCAGAGAGCCCACATTTCTTTGTTTAAAATCCTTTTTTCATTGACTTAATGTAATATTCAAATTTTCAGAATTATTCATTTTGGGTTTTTACAAGCTGTAAGCCAAAATTTTCTAAATTAAAACAAAGGCTTGACATATGTCACTTTGCATGCCATGAGTCTATATCATATATTAGTTTCACATTTTAAACTGAATTACAGAAATAAATGAACCTTTTCACGATATTCTGAGTTTCACCTGTACAGTGAGAACCATGTTTACATACACTTCATAAAAAGACACATTTCCCTTTTTTCCCCTCACTGTCAGACATGAAATCAGAATTAACCGTTATTTTTTCTGTCATTTAGAATTTAGAAAAATATTTCTATTTGTCTAATTCCAGAAGAATGAGAGATAGAATTTTCTAAATTGAAAGTCGAAAGTTTACATATATTTCATTAATATTTGGTAGCATTGCATTTAAACTGTATAACTTTGTAAAAAGTAATACAAAATTGTGTAGAAAATTCTAATAAAGTGTATGTAAACATGGTTCCTGCTGTATATATACAGTAAGATTTGTTTGCAAATGTTTAAAAAAAAGAAAAACTGAAATACCACATGTACATAAGTATTCACACTCTTTGCTGTGACACTCATAACAGTGCTAGATGCATCCTGTTTCTACTGGTGTTTCTACAACGTGACTGGAGTCCAACTGTGCTAATTTCAATTTATTGGACTTGATTTGGAAAGGCCCACACTTCTATATAAGGTCCCACGGTTGACAGTGCAGGTCAGAAAAGAACCAAGCCATGAAGTCAAAGGAACTGTCTGTCTGTAGACCTCCAAGACAGGATTGTATGAGGTACAGATCTGGGGAAGGGAACAGAAAAAAATGTTGCAGCATCGAAGGTCCTGAAGAGCACAGTGGCCTCCATCATTTGTTAATGGGAGAAGTTCAGAACCACCAGGATTCTTCCTAGAGCTGGCCACCCACCCAGACGGAGGAATTGGGAGAAGTGCTTTGGTCAGGGAGGTGACCAAGAACCCAATGGTCACTCAAACAGAGCTCCAGTGTTACTCTGGGGAAATGGGAGAACCTTTCAGAAGAACAACAATCTCTGGAGCACTCCACCAATCGGGCCTTTATTTTTAGAAAGACCAGACGGAAATCTCTCCTCAGTAAAAAGGCCATTTGGAGTTTGCCTAAATGTACAGACATTCTGGATGAAAACCTGCTGCAGTGTTCAGGACCTCAGACTGGGTCAACGATTCATCTTCCAACAGGACAACAGCCTGAAGCACACCGCCGAGATAACAAAGGAGGGGCTTCAGGACAAGTCTGTGGATGTCCTTGAGTGGCCCAGACATAGCCCAGACTTGAAACTATTGAACATCTCTGGAAAGACCTGAAAGGAGCTGCAGCGACGCTCCCCTTCTGACCTGGGAAGGCGTCCAACAGAGCTTGAGAGGAGCACAATTGTAGCATCATACCCAAGAAGACTTAAGGATGTGATAGCTGCTAAAGGTGTAGTAAATAAAGGGTTGAATATTTACTATGTGATACTTTTTAACTTTTTAAATTTTAATACATGTGCAAAAATGTCTAAAAAAAAATATTTTTTCCCCCTTTGTCATTAGGGTATTGTGTGTAGATTGATGAGGAAAATAAATAAATATTTAATCCAATTTGGAATAAGGCTGTACCATAACAAAATGTGAATGAAGGGGATTGAATACTTTCCAGATGCACAGTAGGCTCTCTCAGTTAAGGACCTTTTTTACTCAAGTACAAGTAAAAAGTAGTGACAAAAAAAGTAGGCAATGTAACTGTTGGAGCGTAAAAGTCTGATTTATATGTTTTCATGTTGATTTTATCAGACGGACAAACCATAAAATACAGTTAAATGTTTGATTGTGATAAAGACTCACACAAAGAATTTTTATTTAATTTAATTAACTTGAATTCATTATACTGCTTGTCAACATAAAGCTTTTGTTCTCTTCAGACTCACTTGGTGGAAAGAACAACACACCAGCCAAGTAAGAGTGTTTCAAAAATAATAGTAAAGTGAGATGAACCTTACTTCATAAAGTTACTCAAGTGCATGTAGGCGTAGGACAGTACTGTTACTAGGCCATAGCTCACTGGTCAAAATAACAATGTCATGAAACCGAGAAAAGATTTTTGAGAAATAAGGTCTACTTAGAACTTTTTGACTTTCAATATCATTTATAACAGTGCCAGCAAAAAGGACCAGACTGTCCAAATTGTGTATGGACACAATTTGATTATTGTAGCGTTGATCATTTCTACTATGAGCCAGACTGGATCTCAGAGACCGCCACACATGAGCCACCCGGAACAAGTATTGTACATGTATGACTTGTTTATGAAAAGGGTTGCCAGATTTTCAAAGTTCAGTGACAGAAACAACCCTGACCGACATTTGCTTATTGTGACAGACATTAATGAATATATCAGCAAGGATACATTTTTACACAGAAACACTAAAAATAAACGTCATGTTATAGTCCTATTGCCAACTACAAAATCAGAACTATTTACTATATGCAATCTGCTATTAGACCTAGTACTTTTTTCTTTTCTTTACATTTTGCGATAAAGACAAAGAGCTGAAATGGCATTCGCAATGTTGATAGAGCAGTTTTAACTAGGGCCGGGACTTTTTTCGATTAATTGCGATTAATTAATTACATGAGGTTTAGTGCGATTAAAAATATTAATCGAAATTAATCACACTTTGCTTTCCACACTTCAGTTTCCTTTTTTTCCTGCAGACGCACAATTAATGTCAATATTGCACTGGTCTGTTGGACTTGGTTGAACAAAAATAAACAATATTTTGTTGCTTAAGCTTATGTATTCAGTCATTATTCAATGGTATACTAAAAATCCTTATGAAAAAACTTACTTCTCACTGTTCTCAGGTCAAATATTTATATGCGATTAATTTCGATTAATTAATTACAAAGCCTCTAATTAATTAGATTATTTTTTTAATAGAGTCCCGGCCCTAGTTTTGACATTTCTTTCCTTTTTCTTGTTTCCTGTTTTTTTTTGGTCTGTACATCGCTTTTGCTAAAACGAAAGTAACAGCCATCGTTCCGTTTGTAATCTTATATGATAAACAGGAGTGTAAGAGGGGGATGTGCGGCATATCTGGCAACACAGTCTCCATCTTTGATTGTGCGACAGGCCGCGACGCGAGCGGGGCCTCACTGAGCCAACACGGTCTGACACGAGTTAACGGAGACAGACTGACCCACGGGAGGACCGCAGACCGGCCCCCGCTAAGAGCCGAACAGGCGAGAAGAAACTCTTGGCTCTGACCTTTGCACAACTTGTAACAGGCCCCGTGCACGTGAATAGTAGTTTACAGGTAGCGAATTTGAGGCTAGCTATCGTTAGCCGAACTGGGTTAGCGCAGAGGGCTAGCAAGCTTTTTGTAATCCGCCGGCCAGACACGTTCATTGATAACCAGGCCCAAACTTGACAGAAGTCATATCGTAGGACCGGCACAGAGGCACAGCGAGCACCCGCGGTGGCAGGTAGGTTTGCATGTCCCTGAGGTTGAACTTGTTCAATGTTGCAGGTGTGTTGTGTCCCTGCAGCGCTAGCTGCTTAGCATGCTCTGACCACTGACGGGCTGAGAGTGATGTGATGGCGACTACAGAGAAACGAAACTGTGCTAGCTGAAGGGTGAACGCTGTGGGCCCTTCATTTCCTACAGTACCATGTTCTATTCCCTGTATCTATTTCATATGACTGAGCTGTGTGGTGTGGTTTCTTAATATTAGTGTTTTTATTAGCTTTTGTGTTCTGTGTGGGACAGTGCTGGATCAAGTGGGGCCTGTAGCCCTGCCGGTATGAGCCACCCAGCCCCAGCCCACCAAGGTCTGATTCATGCAGTGGGATGGCCTGAAGAATCATAACTTTAGCTGTTTTACCGCCGCTTTTTATGGTCTGTGTGAAACCGTCTTTATGTTCACAGTCCTTCTCCAATAAGGTTGCTGTAAATGTTCTCGTAATAGCCTGTAATAGTTAGTTGGTGGTTAATGTTAGTCTTAAGAAACTCTGATTGAAATGAACGATTACTGCTTTTGAGCCTCCCTCCAAAGACATGTAGTTTTTAGTCTGAGAGATTTACATCAGCTGGTGCATACAAGACATTGTCCGAGTAATTGTTTATAGGTAACTGGTTGTCTTCATGAGAAATTTTGAGATCATGATCTTTGTTTCACAGATGTCTGACCACATAATTAATTGAGAGTGATCGTCTATTGTACAGTGTAAGTGTGTGAGGAGACTATTGAGGTGAGGCCGTTCTGTGCACAGAGTCTAGTATGTCATTGGTGAGGCTTTAAAGCACATCTGGCCCTCTCATTGATCCACACATGGATCAATATCTGATCAATTGTCTCTAGTGTCCACTACTGTCTGTCTTAAGCTAACCACCTGTGCGGAAGTCATTGGGAAGTCTTAAATGAGTGATGTAAATGGCCCACTCATCAGCATCTTTGTTCGTGGTTGCTCTGTGCTATTTTCTCAGTCATCAGACCCTAAATATGAGGCATGCAAGCTTTTGTTGTTTTCGTTACACTCGTGCTGGACAGTCACAGTTGCTTGTTGGGACATTTTGTGATATATCACCTATAGCTGAAAGGAGACTTGGTCATTATAAAACGACAAACTCTGCTGATACTGTGTTTGTTGCACTATCTTTTGCAAATGTTTAAGATAATCAGTTATCCAACTTAAACAATGCTATATTTTGTTTCTGTGTTGGTATTGCTGGACCACAAAGGAGGCTGGTTCTGGGGGCGAGGCCAAAGGACCAGACTCAATGAGTTTCCAGCGAAATGTCAGAGAAGTCAGGGCAGAGCACCAAGGCAAAGGATGGCAAAACAAAGTATGCGACCCTTAGCCTCTTCAACACCTACAAAGGCAAATCTCTGGAAACCCAGAAAACTGCTGGTAAGTTCAAACTAGGATTTTGTGGTACAAAGCAATTGGGTGTCATGATTACATCAAAGTTCACCTTCAGCCTACTCATTCATTCTGAAGTCACAATTCTGGGTTTATATAGCGCATTTCTGGACACTCAAAGACGCTTTACATTGCACATTATTTATTCACTCCATACTCAGTGGTGGTAAGCTACTATTGTAGCCACAGCTGCCCTGGGATAGACTGACAGACAGTCTGTGCCATCGGCGCCTCCGACCACCAGCAACCACTCGCATTCACCAAGGCTTTCTAATGTTCTCAAATGGTCTTTCATCCAAGTGACAACCAGGCTCTACCTGTTTAGCTTCTGAGATCTGACAGGATCAGGCATAGCAAAGGCGGTATAGCGGTTTTAAATATTATTAGTCAGACATTGTTTATGACACACATATTATTCAATCAATCAAACTTTATAAAGCGCTTTTCATACCAAAAGGTATCACAAAGTGCTTTACAGATAACATTTAAAACAATACGCCTCACATCATACATCCATACACACATGCATGCATACATACACACACACACACACACACACAATATCATTAGGACTAAATTAATAAATGTCAGTTAAAAGCTAAGCTAAAAAGGTGGGTCTTGAGCCTGCTCTTAAAGACATGAACGTTCTCTGCGGTCCTGAGCTCCTCCGGCAGGTCGTTCCAGAGGCGAGGGCCATAATATTGGAAAGACGCCTCGCCGTGAGTCTTTCTGTTGACTTTAGGAATATCTAGGAGACCCCTGCCAGAGGAGCGCAGGGACCGCGAAGGTTCATAAGGTAAAAGCAGTTCTGAAAGATAAGAAGGGCCAAGACCATTAAGACATTTAAAAACCATTAAAAGAACTTTAGAATCGATCCTGAAACACACGGGGAGCCAATGCAGCGACTCTAAAACCGGTGTAATGTGGTCCCGCCTCCTGGTCTTCACTGCTGAATTTTGTAAAAGTTGTAAACCTGAGATACTCTTTTTGGGAAGACCAGAGAGCAGGGCATTGCAGTAGTCGATACGACTGGTGATAAAAGCATGCATTAGCGTCTCCGTGTTGGCCCGGGAGAGAATGGGCGGACTCTGGCTATGTTCTTTCGATGGTAAAAACCTATCTTTGTGATATTCTTAATGTGTGGAATAAAAGTCAGCTCAGAGTCAAAAATCACACCCAGGTTCTTCACCTGTGAGGAAGGATTAAAAGACAATGACTGTAGTTTGGGTAAAAGTTTCTCTCTCTGGGCCTCAGGACCGATGACTAAAACTTCAGTTTTGTCCTGGTTAAGCTGGAGAAAGTTTTCTGTCATCCAGGAAAAATTAAAATGCAGTTATTGATTAATGCAGTCCTATAAGTAACAAGATAATACATGTTATATTGAATGTACATTATTTTATATTTTTTGTAAATGCGTTTGTGATGTATTTTATTTATTTACGCATCAGTTGCTGCCAGACATGGACTCCAGAGTTTGGGCAAAGTTGCTATTAGCCGGCGCATGCCCCCTCCAGCCAACCTGCCCAGCCTGAAAGCGGAGAACAAGGGAAACGACCCCAACGTCAATATTGTTCCTAAGGACGGCAGTGGCTGGGCATCTCGAACTGAGGCAGGAGACGAAAGGTAAAAGTTAGTCTTTGTTTGCAGGGCTTCACAGATTTAAAGCACTGCTTCAAAACAACTGTACATTGTTTATTTTACTGCGTAGACAACAGGAGACCCTCCACCCCAGATCAAGCCTGTTGTGCAAGAGGTTCCGACCGTGGGAAGTCGATCCTGGGCTAACAGCAAGCAGACGCAAGATGGTAAGAATTTATTTACAAATAACATATTATTTACATGCTTTACATTCTGTTTTGTGTGTAATACAGGAGTTCCTCGTGTGAGCAGCCATTTTCATCAGGAGTTTCCCAGCTTACAGGCCGCAGGTGAAGCTGAGAAAGGGGACGGTCCTGAGGAAGAGCCCTATGGACCTGGACCCAGCCTCAGACCTCAAAGTATGGATGTTCTGAACATAAGATCTCTAATAATTAAAGTTATACAACTGTATATGTGGAAAGAAAACCTCTTCCATTAAATAAATTGTTCTTGCCTTTTAGATGTAGGCAGTTGGCGTGAGGGCGGTGGGAGAAATCTGAACACTGCACCCAGCCCCTCTGAGATGGACAGCAGGCCTCCAGAGGAGGGCAGTGTGGGCCAAGGTTCCTCAACACCTCCTGTGGAAGCTGAAGAACCCACTCGAAATGTGTCTTCAGACAAAAGGGAGAGTCGGGACAGGGGTCCACCTTCAGGTCCACCTTCAGGTCCCCCTCAGGCTAAACTCAATGGGGGCAGCCACCTCCTGCTGGGATACCAACTCACTTTGACCCTGCTTTCAGAAGCATGATGCCACCTTATGTAAGGCTACATATTGGTGTATTTCTCCTGGAGTGTGTTCACTATAAATGTTTCTCTTTTCTTTTTTTCTCTTCTTCTTTTTCTCTCTCAGATGTTCCACGCCTATCCTCAGATGTCTTTAGGCGCTGCTCAAGGAAACTTCAGATACAATCCATCTCAGGATGGTTCAAAGTAAATTACATTAGCAAAGTCTTCAGTGTTCCTGCATTTGAGCATAAAACTTGTACTAACAATCTAAATTACTTTCAGGGGATCGCGTTCAGCTCGAGCCCAGCAGCCACCTCCTCAGCCCTGGCTCCAGGACCCAGACAGACCCTCTATTATCAGCGCCACTGAACTTAAGGAACTCGACAACTTAGACACTGATGCTGACGAAGGCTGGGCAGGTCTGTATCATTCTGGAGAACATTTTATCAGCTTCAAGTCAAATTAATGATTATGCCATCACTTTTCATATTCTCAGGGGCTCAAATGGAAGTGGACTACACCGAGAAGCTCAACTTTAGTGACGACGAAGAAAACCAATCTGCGAAGGAGAAAGGAGAAAACTGGTTTGTGTCCTTTGAAGTGTTTGTGCTAAAACAAATGGAACACAAATTGACACTTGATGTTTTAGGGAGTGGATGGGGAAAGTGGAACGTCTAAGATCGCGACCCCCTGACTCACAGGAGGGTTGGAAGGATGGGCCCGAGGGGCGGGGGGGCAACAAAGGCCAATGTGTTGACAGTTTGGATCTCAGAGCACCTTCTCCCGGCATTGTGGCTTCATTCAACAAATCAGGGGCTCCGCAGGAATACCAGGTCAGACAACGTACTGCTTTTTACTCTATTAGGGGTTGAGTCATAAGTATATTTGGCAACTTAATTATCCATTCCACCTTAATTTGTAAATTACTCTGATTGTGGAGCGTTTACTACTAGTGGGATTTAGTTATGCATTTAAGTTAGGTGTCTTAGACATAGTTTACATGAAATTCAGATGCGATATAGCCCAATTTGAGTACCCTTTTTAGACCTGATACAGTCCTGATTTGATCTTATTTATTTATTTGACGGGACAATGCACAACAAATATGTTGCAGCGACAATCTAATTTTCATCTGTAGTCCCTGAGGCAAAGTGACAGCAGGTTTAGACAATGAGCATTCTTGAGTCCATTCACAATATAAAATACGGATGAAGCACCGGCAAAAGGATCACCTCAATATGCATTCAAATGCAATATTTACAATTGCAATTACAATTATTTACTTTTTTTATTTTTTATTGTTACATCTTGTTACATTTTTAACAATACCCCGATTAACCAGTTTTGTGCTAATGATCACAAATGTGACCGTTTCTCCACCACTTCTTGATCTAGGCCTGGTGGCACTCGAAAAGTAAAATATTTAGTGAGGTGGTATGTGGTGTGAAAAGTTTGAGAACCACTGGTATAGTGCATATTGCTAACACAGAGTACAGAAGCTAATTAATTTACGATTAATACAAAAATATATGATAAAGAAAACACAAAAATATCCATAATAGACTGTAAATGCCTATACAAGTGATAATGGCACAGTTGTAATTCTTTTACTCCTTTCCCCCAGGGGGCTGGCCGTCCAGTCGGTGGAGCACTTGCACGTACAAACAAGCCACACTCTGCAGCCGCACCTGTTGCTGATGAGGACTCTGAGGCCTGGCGGCAGAAGAGGAAGAAGCCAGAGGTTTCCGAGGCTGTGGAGCGAGCGCGGCGGAGGCGAGAGGAGGAGGAGAGACGCATGGAAGAGCAGCGACTTGCGGCATGTGCTGAAAAACTCAAGCGACTCAATGAGAAACAGCGGCAATCAACTGATGGCAAACCTGCACAGTCCACCAGTGATGACTCCGGAGTTTTATTTGAGGACAATTCAACATCTACTGCTGTGTCTAATGCTACATCCGCAATCACAACTTTACAATCACAGGTGCCCCTGCAGCCCTCGTTACCCGAGCGAGTGGATCGGGAGAGAACTGAAGTAGAACAGGACAGGACTGAGCTCAGGGCCGACCCAAATGTAGAGGAGGTTCACTTGGTCCGACAGGCCGCCTCCCCTGTCCCAGTCCAAAGACCTGTAGCCATAGAGCCTCAGAGTGAAGCAGAGAGCATCTTGACTGAAGTTGGCCCCATGGTGGATGACAAGCCAGTAGACAGGACTGCAGTGCCTATCCAAGACTATTTCAATATTGAGGACAGCAGAGGTGATGAACCAAAGATTGTTTTTTGTGATATTAACATTTTCAGCTTTATGTAACTTGGAATCTCTCATTTTATTGTCTCACAGTGGATGAGCCTCATCTGTCTCTTCCTCACATGGACACTCCCAGCGGAGATGATGCCTCAGTGGCGCCCCCACAGTTGGAGGGAGAGGCTGCAGCTGCAATGAGACCCTCTCTTACATCAGGCTACTCCAAACAGTTTCAGAAATCCTTACCACCACGTTTCCTTAGACAACAGGTATATAGATATGAGCTTGATGAGGGTCCGACTTGGACTAACTTGCATCTAATCTAACTAAAATATCAAAAATGTTTAAAAAATAAAGTGTTTACGTTGCTCGTTTGTAGGAACAGATGAAGCAGCAGCAGTGGCAACAGCAGCAGCAGCAAAGTGGGGGCTCAGTGTCTCCCTCTAGTGGAGCTGTCCCATCTCAACAGCAGCAGCAGCATCGCTCCATGTACCAGGCCATTGGTCCTCACCATCAGCACCTGGCATCGATGGGATTTGACCCTCGTTGGTTAATGATGCAGTCATACATGGACCCCCGAATGATGTCAGGACGTCCTCCCATGGACATACCAACCAACATGCACCCAGGTGAAAGTGGTTAATATAAGAAAATGGAAAATATTTAGGTTTGCTCTTGGGAAAGCCTGTTGAAGGAATTATCTAGGATTGTAGACTATTGTTATCTGACTTTTTAGGGAGAATAGCACCAAAACAGATCGTCCGCAGAGATCCCGGTGACAACTCCAGCTCCAGCTCTGACTCGTTTGACCATTTGACTCGACCGATGCGTGATCATGGTTTACCGTCAGACTCGAGGATGGTATGGGGGTCTGACCCATATCCACAACAGGAACCTCTGGCTTCAGTGACACCTCCAAAGGGACGTGATGAGAGCAAAGAGCCAAGGTAAGCGCACACATTATGACTAGTTTACATAGAAACACATGTTCTTCTTTTTGTATTATGATTTCAATTGAGTATTTACATTCTCCAGGCTGGATTCTGGACTGGATTTAGACCGAAGCCTGCCGACCATGTACTCCCAAGACCATAGTGCTTTGGACTCTCGTAAAAGTAACTTCTTCCGAGACCCCACAGAGGCCTTGTCTGCATTCACCCAGGTTCCTGATGATACACCAGGATCTTTAGATGGGATCCCTGTTGGATCAGGCTTCAACCATGAAGAATCGGGGCTGCCGACTGGGGAGGAAGTGGAAGCTTTAGGTCAAGCTATGTTGCAGAGGAGCATCTCTCAGGGCTCTAGTCATTCGCTGAAGGTGGAGGAGTCCAGGTTTGAAGGATTACCTTTGGGAGTGAAATCACTAGAGCTTCCTGACCCAGGGGACAGAGCTGATGAAAAACCTCCAAACGATCTCTATTCTCAGACTGCTGTGACCAGCAATAGATCAACGCCTCCGGCAGATGGACTTCACAAACCAGAGAAGCTCCCTCTTCCTGCTTCCAGCAAACAGAAGGCAGAGCTGCGCTGGGGTGGGCGCTCTGGTCCTGGGAGGAGGGATGGACCCAGTGGAGAGAGGCCTCTCCGCAGATCTGGACCTATAAAGAAGCCTGTGCTGAGGGACATGAAAGAGGAGAGGGAGCAGAGAGAGGAGAGAGAGAAGCGGCATGAGAGAGGTGACCGAGGCGACCGTTCCAAAAAAGACCAGTCGGCCAAAGCTCCGTCCATAGCTGCTGCAGTATCGGAAGGAGGCAGAGCTCAGGGCGATGGGAAGAGAGATCCTCCTGAGTCAGAAGAACCGCCCTCTGGACTTCAGAGGAGCAGGGAATCCCAGCCTTCACCTGGGGTCCCTACTTCCTCTTCTCTGGAAGAAAAAGTAGATAAAGCCGCAAGCCATGACAAACATCCAGAACCAAAATTACCCTCCAGAAAAGAGTCTAATCTCCCCCACGCACCTACCGCCGAGAGGAGAGGGAGCGAGAGCGGGATCGGGACAGGGACCGAGACAGAGATCGAGACAGAGACCGGGACCGCGACAAAGAACTAGACCGAGAGTTTCCCGGTGACTCTAGTTTCAAAACCCGTGGTCGGGGCGAGTATTACGCTAGAGGCAGGAGCTACAGGGGCACCTACAGAGGCAGAGGCGGCGCTGGCCGTGGACGAAGCCGGCCTGAATATCCATACAGAGAGCCCAGGTCCCGCTCTGACCTGCCCTCTGCTGGAGGCGCTGTGGCTTTCCGGAACAGAGAGGAAAGTGAAACGCGCAGTGAAAGTTCAGACCTGGAGGTTATGCCGAAGCGAAGGCGGCGGCGTGGTTCAGACACGGACTCTGAGAGTGAAGGAGGACGAGAGTCTGCGAGTGACACTGGACCCTCTGATCGGGAACCCAGCGCCAAACCCAGCTGTCCACTCAGACGGGACCTGCCTGGAGACCACCGAACAGGACCTCACAAACCAGGCTTTGGCCCACCGCACATGGGAGACAGAGGTGCCAGAGGGGACGATGACAACAGGCCGAAGCCAGGGTTCCTTCCCAAAGGAGAGCCATCCCGCCGAGGCAGAGGGGGATTATACAACAGAAGGGGTGGGACCAGAGAACGAGGAGGTCCTCGCTCTGCTCCTCTTCGAAGACCACCACCACGAGAGTCATCCTCTCAGTGGCCCTCAAAGCCAATGGAGACCTTCAGGCCTGAGGACACAGAAGCTCCATCCAGATATGACCCTTCAGGTGACCGGCGTCCCCCAAAGCCAGATGGGAAGAAGTTTGTTGATGGAGTTCCTCAGAGTAGCAGAGAGAGGCCCCGAAGATCCAGGCCTGCCAGACCTCCTAGGCAGGACAAGCCCCCTCGCTTCCGGAGGTTAAAAGAGCGGGAGGCAGCTGTTCTGACGACTGGAGACTCACTCCCCAGTCATTCAGTACCTTTACCTCCAGTGCCTGCTGCTGGGGCTGTCCCAAGCAGTGCCCCTGCTTCCCTTTCCCCGAAGCTGTCCCGAGCTCCAGGAACGCCAGTCACTGCTCCTGCAGAGGGGTCTGCTGCCACAGCGCCTGAGCTGCCGTCTCCAGGAGAGGCCTCCTTACCTGACATTAGCAGCTCCACTATCACTGTTGTGGGCACAAAGTCTCCCGACTTATCCAACCAGAACTCTTCAGACCAAGCCAACGAAGAGTGGGAAACCGCCTCAGAAAGTAGTGACTTCAATGAAAGGAGAGAGCGGGAGGAAAGGAAGAGCACTGTGGAGGCTGCTCATGAAGCCATTGCAGCAGTTCCTGTTCCTGCCCTTCCCCAGGGCTCCATTACCCCCAATAAAAGCTCTCACGATGGAGGACTAACTCCCAAACGGGACATTGCTCCTGCTGCTAAACGAAGCTTCTCCAGTCAAAGACCATCTGAAAGGCCGAGTCGTCGAGCAAACACTGGAGCAAAACCAGGACGCAGCTACCCAGGGGGCAAAGGAGACAGGAGGGGAGGAGCCAAAGCTGGCCGCAAAGGGTAGGTTTTTGGATTTGACCAATAATGATGGTGTTAATTTGGCCAGATTATAATGCTGTTTTTGTATTGCAGTCCACCTGCTCTGCAGAACGCTGAGGGGTCGGCACCTGCAGCTGGAGGAGCAGCACAAAGGCCCACTAAAGAGCAGTCTGCTCGTCGCAAAGATGAAGCCAAACAGGCTAAGAAACCTAAAGAGAATGCACTTTCTCAGTTTGACCTGAATAATTATGCCAGTGAGTAGATTAATAAAATGCTCATAGTTGTGATGACTCTTTGTTGCTGCGTGTTTTAAATTGACCGGTTGTTTCAGGTGTTGTGATAATCGACGACCATCCAGAGGTCACCACCACCGATGACCCACAGTCCAGCACCAACGATGATGGATTTACTGAAGTTGTGTCTCGCAAGCAACAGAAAAGGCTCCAAGATGAAGAGAAACGGAAGAAAGAGGAGCAGACCCCTCAGGTGAACATAAATGAAGATATAAATGGATAATATATATGAATTTTTGTCTATTTTATTTTATTTTTACAAATTTTAAACAAAGGTTTGCTATGTTCATGCTGTTTTTTGGTCCGATGGTAATGATTAAAACTCTATTGTTGCAGAATTGGGGTAAAAAAGGCTCTGGTGAGAAGAACAGAGGAAGTGGGGGAAAGCTGCCCCCTAGATTTGCCAAAAAGCAATCATCTCAACAACAGCAGCAGCAGCAACAATCACAACCACCACCACCACCACCACAAGTGTCACAGCCTTCAGCGCCCCCAACAGGCCAACCCCAAACACAGCCCCCTATCCCTCCGCCCCAGCACCCCCCTCTCCTGCCTCCCTCCCAGCCAGCAGCTGCCCCTCAGACCCTGGAAGCGGCCGTGGCCCCTCTGCCATCTATTCCCCAAACCAATGCGGACTTCAGCTCCAAAATCCTTCCCCCTGCCCCGGCACAGACGCACAGTGCTCTGGGAACTGAACTATGGGAGAACAAGGTAGCTGGCTCTACCGCCCTCCCTGACGTCAAGAAGTGTAAGCGTCTAATTTAAGCCATACATTTTGTTCATTTAATGTAAATGTTCAAGCTAAAGTTTGCCTTTTTTATGACAGTGGGTCCCATTAGTCCTCCCCAGCCGCCATCGGTCAGTGCCTGGAACAAACCTCTTACCTCCTTCACCGGCACAGTATCATCAGAGGTATTGGGCTTTTCTCCTTGGTTGAAATGATTGCTTCATGATACACACTTTAACATAATTGGTTTGTATTCTAGGGTGTAAAGCCAGGGGCTGAGCCCAGTGTGGAATTGGCAATAGACACTATTCAGTTTGGTGCCCCTTCGTCTGCGGGCAGCACTGACAGTGATGGAGTTCCAGTTTTGTTAGATTCTGTTTCTGACAACAAGCTTCCTGCTCCCAAAGAACAAAGACAGAAACAACCCCGGGCTGGTCCAATCAAAGCACAGAAGGTATAGCAGCAATTAAGACATTTGTATTTCACTGTGTACTTTGACCTCTCCTTCAACCTTTTCATATTGTCTTTGTAGCTCCCTGAAATGGAGCCTGTGGAAACCAAGGAGTACAAACCAGGTCCCATTGGTAAAGAGCGCTCCCTGAAGAACAGAAAAGCCAAAGATGCTCGAGGTGGAGAGGGGGATGTGTTGGAAGCAGGAGTACCTGGACCAGGAGTGAGCCGAGCCACAGATCCCAGCCCCCCAAACAGTGACTCCGCTGTCCCAGAGCTCAGTGGAGACATTGAAGGCATGATCACAGTCCCCTCTGTAGAGTACACCAGCAACTCAAAGGTTCAAATAGTTTTATGACCATGTTCTCAATGTGCAGAAGAGAGTATGCGTTTATCATGTTCATGAATTACAGGAGTCTGTGACAGACTACACAACTCCATCCGCCTCTTTGGCTGATAGTGTTCCAACAGGAGGGAATAAGATGGAGGAGAGTTTAGTTGCTAATGTAAGTAATGGGAACCTCTGCATTACACAGTGTTTTTATTGTGAAGTTGATTTTCTTACCCATTTTGTTTTACAAAGGTTCCACTGCCTCACTCATTGCCTCTTCCTCGACGAGAGACTCTGCAGCAGAGCTCAAACCTCAGCACAGTGTCACCTGCCACTGTCGACCTCACACTTAAGGTACAGACGAACAGTCATAGGTGAAGGTTCTTTAGCTGTCATCTGTACTGTTAAACACTTGACACTGTAGAGTACAGATAAAGAACTTTTCTGTAAGATGTAAAAACATGGAGGGAACTATCATTGTTTTGGGTGATCTACTGAAACATTTGGCCTTCTAATTTAAACCTTTGCTTAATAAATTTATTCTCAGATGGAGTCGGCTCGGAAAGCGTGGGAAAACTCCCCCAGTCTGGAGAAGAACTCTCCAGTCACTTCCTCCTCATCTCCAATTACATCCTGTGCGTCTTCTTACTCCTCATTCTCTTCAGCCTCGATGCCGCAGATTCCCGTGGCTTCTGTTACACCCAGCACCTCATTGTCAGGTAACAACTTTTAAGTACACAAATAAGACTCCCAACTCATTTTGTTGTATGTACTGAACATGTGATAGATTCAATCCATTAAATTAAAACTACAATTATGATATAATTGCGTCATAAACAAAACCACAAAAACGTTTGTTAAAAATGTCCTATTCTTGTTTCCATTGACAGGCTCTAGTACCTACACCACTTCCTCTCTGAGCACTAAGACTACCACAGCGTCAGACCCGCCGAACATCTGTAAAGTGAAACCTCAGCAGCTACAAGGCGGTAGCCTGACCTCAGGCAGTAGTAGCTTCTCTCAGCTTGTCCCGCCGCTCCTGCCCCAACAACAGCAGACCCCGCAGGTGTACGTGTCTCAGTCTGCAGCAGGTGTGTGCTCTTCACCACAGAAACATCATTTTGATTGAAATTAACCTTAAACTTGTTTGGGTTTTTTATGCACCGGTTATGCAACCTTAAACTCTTGTCCTCCATTTCAAGGTTCTGCAGCTCAGATTCCAGCCTTCTACATGGACACGAGCCACTTGTTCAGCACCCCTCACACTCGTCTGGCCCCTCCTTCTCTGGCGCAGCAGCAAGGATTTCAGCCTGGCCTCTCTCAGGTAAGGCTGGTATCTGTTTCTCATATTCAGGTTTTTCTTTGTTATAAAATAAAACCGGACTCTTTTTCTCTACAGCCCACAGCAGTTCAGCAGATTCCCATCCCGATTTATGCTCCGCTGCAGGGCCAGCACCAGCATCAACACCAACATCAACACCAACACCAACATCAACACCAACACCAACACACACACCAGGCTCAGCTCGGTCTGAGCACAGGACCCCCAGTCTCTCAGCCGCAGGACCTTTTCAGCTCCTCTCTGCAGCCTTACAGGTACAGCATATGCTCCTTGGATTTATTTTATGTATAATGATGAATATAGCAGGGTGAAAGTTTACCAAAATAAACGATCAGTTTCACCATAAGGAGATTTTCCTTGCACAAAAAGTACAACCAGATCAAAGTCCTGTTTCCTTCCTCAGATCTCAACAGGCGTTCATGCAGAGCAGCCTATCCCAGCCCTCCATGATGCTGTCAGGACCGTCGCTACACAGTTATGCTGGAGTGCAGGCTCCAGATCTGGGCAAGCCTCAGTCCAGTTTAGCATATCAGCAGACCTCCTCCACCCAGCACATTCCTATCCTGTTTGAGCCACAGCTGAACCAGCCTTCGGGCATGGGGGGCTCCCAGCTCATCGACACACACTTACTGCAGGTGAGCAATGGCTCCTCCTTGGATGTGTTCCAGATAGTTACAGTAATAGTGACACTAAAACCTATTAACTTGTTCTTGTTTAGGCTCGACAGGGCTTGAATCAGCATTCAAACTTGTATTCGGGGCAGGTGCAGCAACATGGCCAAAGTAGCTACTACAGTAACACTCAGTCCCCCAGCTCTGCCTTGCAGCAGGTACCGTTCTCTCTTCAACATTACAGGCACTGTTTGCTTCATGTATAATGCTGTAATGTGTTCATATTGTCTTACAGGTGACTGTTCCTCTGCCTGGCTCTCAGTTGTCCTTATCAAACTTTGGCTCCGGTGGTGGGCAGCCTTTGTTAACTCTGCCACCCACTCCCCCTCAGGCCCAGCCTCCAAACATGAACAGACAACCTTCAGTATCACAGCAGTACAGGAACCTAATGGGCCCCAACCACAACATGATGCCGCCTCCTACAAGCAAAGTACTATTAGAAACACTACTTCTGACTTGTATAACATGAGCTCTTGCCAATGGTTCATGCTAATGTTGCAGATGGATATGGACCTCAAGCTGTTCGGCAGTGGGATGGATGTAAAACCTGGGACTCCCCCTGTTGGTGCCAGAAGTACAACTCCAACCTCCAGCCCTTACAGGTACAAATTAAGCTATTGAATTTGTATTAGGAAAATAGTTCAACAAAAATATGAACACATGTGTATAGATGCCTTTCATTATAGTCAAGGCCACAATTGCAATAAAAACATAACCCGTAAAGTCAGTCAAAACAAAAAAACTACAGATATATTTTTGATGTTCAGAGATCAATTAGATATTTTCTAACCAACAAGTGTAAGATGGTGATAAAGATGTGTTTTGGTTTTTTACCAAATACCTGCAAAAAGCATAATATGCTCTCTTTAATCTGCATAGTTTTCGCTCTTGCATGAATCGTTAAGCACCGCCAATGGCACGTGCAGGATATATATTACATTTTACATTTGTCATGTTTTGTTCTGCAGGGCCAGTTCCACTTCTCCAAGCAGCCAGTCCAGTAAAATGAACAGTATGCTATATCAGAAGCAGTTTCAGCAAAGCTCCGCTGCAATGAGACTGACACAACACTTCCCTGGACAGTTCAACCCACAGGTATGACGCTTGCATATTATTATTAAGTACAAGTCCCTTTTACATTGTGGGTCCCATTTAATTTCAGATTATGTCGCAGCCGAATATGGTCTCTCCTCTCGTTCGACCTCCTCACGCCAACTCGTTTACGGGTGGAGTCCAGCGCTCTCCCATGGGTCCTCCGATGGGCTCCCCAAATGTTGGCGGAGGTCTGATGCCTCACCCTCGAGCTCAGCACCCGCAGCACATCCAGCACCCGCCGAGAGGCCCCCCCGGCCCCCCAATGGTACCCAGAGGCACTCAGGCCGCGCTGAAGGCTGAGCAAGACCTAAAGGTGGGCTGGATTTAGTGTTAAAGGGATATTTCAGACATAGGGCCTCATTTCCTAGTTATCCAGAGTGGTGTTGATTTCTGGAGATTTTTTTTTTAAATGAATGCAGTCATTATATTTGAAGAGTTATGCATTACGGCCTGATTTTAATTTGTAAAACAGCTTTTTCATTATTTGTCGTAAGAAAGAAGAAAAAAATAAAATAAATTAAGTGCCTGACGCGTCTGAACAGATGTCGTGTTTGCACCGAAAGTTGTGAAGAAGGAGCTCTGTCTAACCTACTCCAGAGTAGGTTAGACACTTCTTTTTTCTTACCTCACAATAATGTCACGGACAAAAGCGCGTTTGGCTGCGGGAGGTGCAGGACTTTATTCAACCTTCCTAAAGAAGAGGCCACTCGCCAGAAGTTGGAATTTCTCTCCAGGATTCAGCGACTATCAGCCAAAATAGTGTTTGTCTGTGACCGTCTCTGATGGATGCTTGGTGAACCTTGGCCAGAATCAAAATGGATTAACTTTTATAACCAACGCGAGTGCCATAATGGAAACACCAGAGCGGTGAGTCAGTCGTAACCAATGGCCGCTGACTGCTCTGCTTTGCGAGGACGACACTGGAGGCCGCCATTGCTGTAGTACCGCCATATAGCCGCTAGTCCCCCATTGGAATGCATTGCACTTTAGACATGTTAAAAACAACTTTAATGCCCGGTGCCTAACTTTTGGGAAATGTCTACAGCTAGATATTCCTCCTGTGATTACGGGTTAGCCTAGCACCACTAAACTCTTCAAATATAAGGACTGCATGAATCACAAGAAAACATATCTCCAGACATAAACAACACTCTGGATAACTAGGAAATGAGGCCCTATGTCACAAATCCTGAAATATCCCTTTAAGTTGACAATTGCTGTCAAGTATAAATGTAAAATGGGACTTGAATTCTTTTATTTTCCTGATTTAAAGTTAAACTAAATAGATGCAAATATATGATCAAACTAGCCACAAAAAGCATAACCAAGTCAGATGATGGATATTAACTAGTGGTGGGACTCGATACAATTTTTTATTATGGCCTTTGTAATTAATCGCAATTAAATGTCTTTGTCTTTTTTTAGAGGCATATTCTTTAGAGGCTTCTTTGTATTTTCCTACATTTGAATTTACTTGAAGTGGAGACGTCTGTGTGATTGTTTCAAAGACAGTTTTTCAATAAGTTGATCACAAATCAAAAATCAAGATTATGTCGATTATGTGTGTACAATTGTAACTTGTGTGTAAACTTGTTCGCCCGCACCTTGGCCAGGACACTCTTGAAAAAGAGATTGTTAATCTCAACGAGTTTTATCCTGGATAAATAAAGGACAAATTAATTAACTCTGTAAATAAACAAGTTTGATAGTAAAATTGTTTTTGGCTTTAGGCCGTGTTCGCACCTAAGCAACGTCTGCAGGAAAAATGAAACTGACATGTCTGTGGTAATTTCGATTTATGTGATTAATTAATCTGAATTAATCAAAGTCCCAGCCCTAATAGTAACATTATTGCAATAAATGGAAGTTTTTTTCATACAGAGTTTTTCAGTCGTTTACAGCACTTATGACCTGTTTATTTCTTAAGATTCCTATTTATTTAATCCATTTTGTTTCCTGTAGGCAAAGCAGAGGGCTGAGGTTCTTCAGTCCACTCATAAATTTTTCTCAGAGCAGCAGCAACAGCAGCTGAAGGCTCCTCCGGTGAACAAACCTGTACGTCTGGACCAGGGAGTAAAGCCCCCGGTCGACCCCTCTGCACCGAACCATCAGGTGGTGATCGAGCGCCCCGAGCCTGAAAAGCCTCCCATCTCCACAACCAAACCCATACGGACTGGTCCCATCAAACCACAGGCCATCAAACCAGAGGAGAGCAAGTAGAGCGCTGCACGGCCTCTTTAAGACGACTACGTGAACGGAGGGGAGAGGGGAAGAAAGACCATCACCACCTTCAGTCAGCCCAGGAGAGGGGTGTGGACCGGGCTGGTTCAGACTCGAGAGGTGGATGAGAGAAGGCATCGATCTGAACATTCATGACCCTCTTTCTCCTCTTTGTCCCCCCTGTACTGTCCTATTGTTGGAGGGACATTTGAGTTGGATTCTTCCATCATATTTAGATGCTGAAACGGCTGCACCAGTTGTTTTTAAGCATTCTACTGCAAAAGTAGATCAGGAGAGTGTTGGAAACAGAGAATTTGAGATTTGCTGCTGAGTTTTCAATTTTTATTGCCCTTGATTTCAGTTCCTTTTTATTTTCCCCCACCACAATAGGATCGCGCATATTATAGGAGAAACCCGTTTTGTTAACAAGAGAACGAGTGTTTTGTAGTTGAACAATGTTTTAAACAGACATCACTTCAGAGATGGTCAGTTTGTGTTGCCCCACGCACAGCTCAACGGTTTCATACATACTGTCAATGGAGGCATTAAGTCAAGTGTGTGTTGTATTGCGAGAATGGAAATGTGAAATTGCAGTAGTCAATTGGATCTGATTAGTTCTGCCTGTGAGCCTTTGCCTTCTTCTCTTCTTGTTTTGGGATGAACAGGAGAAAGCACATAGCCTTTTTTTCCCCGCCAAAGGTGAAAAGAGATGCCGCAGCCTTTCTGATTGCTGTTGCTTCGACTCTGAATTGAGAAATGATTGGAGATGATCACTAAATAGAGCCGTTCGAGGGCTATGGTCCCACACTTGTCACTGCTTTCACCCATTTCGCTGCCACAGACACACACGTAACTGTATAGCACCAGATCTGCTGCTATGAACTGATTTCAGTGCCCTTAGCTAAAATGTCAGGGCTATTTAGAGGGTGAGAAACTGTCGGAGATGATTGTTTAAAACGGTAAAAGTGTTTCTCAGTCCTTGATTTGGAGGCAAGTAAGAATCCGACAGAATGAGAACAGAAATAATGAAGCCTCAATTTCTAAAGTGTTTTGAGCTAAAGGACACTCGGCGTTTGTTGTTTTGCTGATGAGAGCAATCAGTGCTGTGTTTGTCTCTGCCTCACCGCCGCTGGCTGTCCCGACCACAAAGCTCTCATGTCAGGGTGGTGGTTCTTCGGAAATGTACAGGAGTATGCACCCTGAGGCCTCTGTCCCAGGACGGATGAGGGAGGGAGGGGGGGAGACTTTTTTTTTTTTTCTTTGTTGTACAGGGGTTTCATCGCTGTATTAAAATATGTACGGTCTTATTTACATTCTCTTGGTTTGGTTACAGAAACTAATAAAAAAAATAATAATATACGATTGAGAGATTTTTTGGTGGTTTTTATTTGAAGCCATAAATCCAATGCTACAAGTGGACACTAGGGGGTGCCAAACAATATTACAACCATCTACAAACATTGTTACTGTACATTTACTGAAATAAGTCAAAACAAGGAATACAACACCCAGGATGCATCCTTACCATTTTAAAGAAGAATCTATCATACAAATTGCAGGGAAACAATTGTATTAGTGGCATGACTTTAAAATATGACATAGCTTATTTAAGAAATCAAACACAGAATACATAAAGTATAAAAATAATTACTCTGCAAATATTTCTGTGGAACTTCCACATCAAAACATTCAATATATGATTCCTCCAGGACCAACTCTTGAATTTACAACTTTAATAGTAAACAAAGGTTCTTGATCAGTCACCAGTACTGGGTTGTTTTGAGGACGTTTTCATTGGCACGTAATCTTTGTGCAAGTATCCAGCCTGCTACTCAATCTAGTGGGTCAAGTTTATAAAGCACATTTAAAAACAGTACTGTCTCAAAGTGCCTCCTTAGACGGAAGGTGTTATCATTGGTTCTGCCTGTCTTTATTTTAAAAAGTCATTATCTTTATCAATAATGCTTCTCTTACATCTAGTGTTACCCTGAAGACTTGAATATAAGGATGTCGGGTTGTTACCTTGGCTCAATATTATGTCAGTTTAGTCTTGTGGAATTAAAGCTAATAATTAAGGATATTAATCTTAACAGAGATTTACCATCTTTCAATTGTTCTTGATCACTAAACAGACAACACCCACATTATACAGAACACTCTGCTTCAAAAAGCTTGTTAGTTGCTGACGAAGCCATGGAGGTGAAACGTCCTCAACACTGAAACAAACCATTACAGATGACTGAAACTTGTCACAACCCTAATTTTGCCTCTGTGGACTTTTGGCAGCAACGATTGATTTTACAAGTCTTTAAAGCTGGAGCGTATGAGCAAAAACAGTCAATTCTCCATCAGTCTCTATTTCCCTTTTCCTTTCACACCTCATTTGGCCTGCGTGCGCCCCAGCCTGACGTTATAGGACACTATGTGGAAGTTGTCCCAGGCCATGAGTTTCTTCTGGACCGGGTTGTAGTCAATCATGCTGTTGTAGCGGTACTTGTTCTTGAACGGAATGGCCACCGCTCTGCCCTGACTGGTCGCCGTGTCGTACATGTGATTCACGGTGGTGTCCGGCGACGTGTAGCTTGCGACGGTGTACAGCTTACCGCAAATGATAAATGCGTTGGCGACAGAGTTTTTCCTGATGTTCGTCTCCCAGGTTTTCCTCACCTCCAGGTTGTGAGGGTCGAGCTGCGCGATCACAATTGCCCCCCTGGCCTTGCTCGTGGAGTAGATCGCCCAGAGACCGGATTCGTCCACCGCCAAATCGATGTCGGTGTATCCACCCCAGGAGTAGGGGAACTGACCGTGGTAGCCGGCGTGGGGCAATTCCCGACGGGCTGCAATGCTCTCTGATGACAGGTCGTATCGGATTAAGGTCCTGCTCCTGCGCCGCTGGTAATAGAGCGAGCCCCGGAACATAGTGGCACCCGTCCCCTCCACAGAGTCAGGCAGCAGCAACACCTGGAACACATAACGGGTCAAACATCAATAAGAAAAGGTCAGTGTTTATACTCCTCAGTGACTATGGGAGCCTTCTTGGGTATGTTAGTAGTAGGGCTGGGCGATATGGACCAAAAGTCATATCCCGATATATTTAGGTTGAATATCGATATATATCCCAATATTTTTTCCGCAAAGTGGGAGCTGTGAAATTAATTGTTAAGTCAAAGTCAAAGCCAAATACGAGTAGTTTTATTGAAAACTCATTATAAATTGTAAACATAAACACTGTATAACAAAGCTCTGTAAGGTGCACATTTATATAAAAAAAAAAATCTTGGATAAAAAAAGCCTATAAAATAAAATAGGTCAATCTTTTTGTGAGGGCAGCATTTATATATAAAGGAGATACAACAAAATAAAGTGCTCAGTTTAAGATAAATTGTTTTAAAAATCCTCTTGAGATTACCTGTTTCTTTTTGTTAACTTAATAGCTTATCTGAATTTGAAATATCCCGATATATGCGATATGGTCTAATTCCATATCTCATTTAAAAATATATCGATATATATCTTAAATATCGATATATCGCCCAGCCCTAGTTAGTAGTGTACTGTATGTCACAATGCTTCTGTGCACCACAAAGTGACTTCTGATTAGGTGGAAAAACTGTTTGTTCTACAGGAAATGTATACTGTTCTTGTGTCCTTTGGCAAGACACTTCACTTTCCTCTCCTCTAGGGTAAACAAAACACTGACACAAGAAGAGTGTGAATGGGAGAACAAAACTGTTAAACTGACTATTGTATTAGTTCTGGAGCAGCTCATTACAGAGTGTAATGTGCTATACGCTGGACTCACTTTTGAAGGGAATCCTCTGGAAAGCTGCTCCATGTCGTCGTACCCGAACAGCTGCCTGACCTCGGAGCCCACAGTGTCGATCCGCCACACCATGTTGGGGCCGTATGGAGACACCGCCTCGGGGTCCTGCATCCAAACGCCGTATTTCCCCGCGATGTTGTCCGCCTTTCTGTGAGTGACCGGATCAGCCACTGACACCAGGTCGCCACAACCTGCACAAGACGACAAGGAATTCAGAATGTGGTTTTTAAAGATGATTTTCCTTCCAAATGATACTCAACTTCAATTCATAGTCTAATTGCTTGGGTTTTTTCATGACTAAATGAGGAAAAGTGGTTAGCATTAGTCCTGGGTAGCAAGTATTACAACTTATCCTTATGCGTGGTTTCTCCCATTTCTGACATTTGGACTTTGATAAACGACTTCAAGGATTAACATAGACATTTGTGGACATTTGAAGACACTGTTGACAAGTTGATCTGATTTGGGTGTGAAGCCTCTGCCTGACAACTCTGTTCGCATCCGGTCAATATTGTCAATACCTCAGCTGTGCCGCCACAACTCATCCCAGGCCGGGGCTGCTTTAACGGGACACTCGATAAGACGAGATTTATATTTATCACTTCCTAAAATACATCCTCCGCGTGCTCAGGATGTGCCACGAGATTTAGTATCTCAATAAAGGAAGAGAAGAGAGTGTCCACATGGCACAGTTTCAGATTAAATGGCGTTGGGTGTTTAAGGCATGGAGGAAATGTAACTTAATGGCTAGCTTTACAGTGAGTCTTGTATTTTGATAGAGGTGTGATCCGTTTTACGTCGACACCTGTAATTGATGCACTCGTTCCTACATTTTGGCAAAGGAGTCCCACTCAAAATATAGACATATTAATAGCTGTATTTGCTTTGACGATGGATGGCAGATCATGTCATGTTTGCAGAAAAATGGCTTTAAACAGCAGGAGAGGTATCGAGTATCGGCTGTTCTTTGGAAGTAAAGATCTGCGTCACTGTTTTGAATAGTTATAGTTAATATCTTTATTGGTAGAGGCTGTAATATATCCCGACCTGTGCCATCCTCTGTGCCATCCGGAGCAGGGACCTCGGTCACTTCAGCCTTTACCTCTTGAAAATCTGAAGCTCCATATTGCCAGGCAGAATCTAGAAGAAGCAAATTTATAAAACATATGTAATTTCACCCTAAAACGTTGTTTGGCTTTTGCAATATCTAAAAAAAAAACTGTTTTGAATTGCATTGCTCATTATCTTTATTAATTAATGATAAAAATCGTCTTGGGTTACATACTGTACATGACGGAAGACCAGTTTGTGTGGATGTTGCCTTACCTCTCAGGCTGCTGCTGTCTCCCTGCCTGTTGGGCCTTGCCATCAGATGGGACATAGAGCTGGATCCTAGGAAAGAAAATTCAATGTTAACGGGTTGTTTTGAATTGAGGACGTTTTCCCTCTTATCCAAAATGCTTCTTGAGTTACTGTTAACATTTTGGCCCTCCAGTTGGAAGGAGTGAGTCACTTGACCTGCTTTGTTTACTGCTAAATAATTTCCCACCTGGCTCTGGCTGGGAACTGACTACACAACAGCCTTGTTTTACTCTGAATACTTTGTTTTTGGTGATTAATAGTGCACATACACACTGGTCCCAAAGAAAATTGAAGCTTCAGCTGCAGGTTAAGAAAAATACCTGCGGCTGAGCAATGTGTTGAGATCAGAAATTAAATATTTTTAACCACTATTTGGGATTGACAATGTAGAGAGCTGGCTTGCGTTAACGGCAGTGACGCTCGACAGGGGGGGGAAATGAAGCCGAAATAAACATACTCCCCTGAATATATTCCCAGCTGCCCCGGAGTCACACAGTCGCTGGATCAGCCAGAGAGTAACATGCACAACTCACTTGACACTTGTCCCGGGTCTTTACAACTACACTGGCCCTTACCCCCCCCCCAAATCACACAAGTCACGCACAAACTGTGACTTTCATCAATCGTTCACAGCTCCTTAAGTACTTCCTCCCCAAACCTGTCCACACTTTCTCATTTGGACAAAACATGTGTTCTAAAACTGTTTGGTAACAGCTTTTGTACTTCAGAACTTCGAGCTTAGACTACTGTATTTTGCCAAACAATTTGTTACTTAAGAACTTTGACTACAACTACAAAGCACTACCAATCACTACTATCATTCATCTTATTGCTACATCTACATACTTGAAAGGTACCTGTATCTTATGATTATAATAATAATATTGCTACACTGTTTCATGGAAGTGAGGTTGCCAGTCTGTGCCATCCCGGGCAATCTGTACCACCAACCACCCATTCACACACTACATTCACACAGGCGGTGGGTGAAGCGTCTTGCCTGAATTCAGCAACTCTGGGAGCCGGGATTCGAACCACCAACCTTGGTTATTGGCCAACCTGCTCAATTAACTGAGCCATTGTCGCCCTGGTTAGGCTGGATTCCAATATAAATACATTTACTCCCAACACTAATACTATCATCTTAAACTTCGACTTCTCAAAAATATTAAACTATTGTCTTCATCCATTTTCTTTTTGATTTTGCCATTAACTACAAGAGTTGCCAACAACCAACAAGAAGTCTCAACATCCAAACGGTGATAGAAAAGTCCCTCTGATTATCACGTTGAAAGAAGATTGTACTTCATGATTTTCCAATACAGTGGATCAACTGTGCCTCTTGTTGCCTCACGTGTAGTTTGCACAGGAGTGTGATGACTTCTAATGCTGGAGAACACACAAAATGCTTGCAGCTGGAACTTTGTTGACAAAGAAACGCAGTCGGAAATGACGCTGAAACAGTAAATAGTTCCTCCATTGGGAGTTTTTGCTGGTAATGTTGTAAAACCACTTGAGCCATTTAAAACCTTGTTCCTTCAACAAACAGTGCTTCCGCGTTTACAGCCTGTTTAATGTCTTAACCTTAACTGCATTGGGCTCCCGTGAGATAAGCCCATTCATCATTACTGCAGGTAAACAACAGGCACATTCTTGAACAGCATGTCAGCCATATGTTTCACTCAGTGTCTTTGTTTGGGGCGCCCATGACCTGAAGTTGGGGGACAGCCCATAATTTTTCCTAATGACAACAGGCTAATTGTGCTGTGTTAGGATTTAGGTTCTCTCATTTCCCCCAGTCTGAGGCCAAACTTCTGTCATGTAGTCGTCATAAAACTATTTTAAGGCCGGGCCCCACATGTATTTCACCTTGCTTTTTATTGCACCTTCAGTTTTGAAAATTACTGATGCGGAAAGCATCCCCAAAACTGTTTTTCTAATATAAGAATAACAAGAGCTTCGTGTGTACTGAGGCTAAGCAGTAAAACAGGTGAAGACATCAACAAAATAATATGATTTCAGTTTATGTCGAGAGATCCTGCTGTTGTGTGCGTTGCAATCAATCACAAACAGCCAACCTAACAAGCGAGTGAAGTCACTGTGCCATAAATGGAAAGGAATGGCATGTGACATAAAAATCAAAGGTGGAATGCAAAAACATAAATATTGTTGTGGCAGTTCATTTTCACTAGGAATACTTTTTTACTGAAGAACATTTTTATTTAGGATGCATTACTTTTAGTACTAGTTACTTTAAGTATTGATCCCTAGTTTAATTAAGTAATTATTGAGGCCAGGATGACACACTTTTGTCTGTTCTCTTCTAAAGATGGATGACCTAATTCAGTTGCGTTTGACTACTGCAAACAGAACAGAGTTCATCCACGAGGGCCATAACTCTTCTCGTCCTGCCTGTCCTTCTAACGTCCCCAGGAGCCTCCTCCCCCACTCCCCTCTCACCTCCCACCTAACACCAACCCACCCGGGACCCGTTGTGCCTAAGCGTCATCAAAACCCGCCTCCTGCACGGAACCTCCACTTCCAGAGCACTTGCATCCCGTTTCACCCCTCCCTCCTCGAAGTATTCACGCCCTCCTCGCCATGCGGAGGGAACCACCGCTCATAAAAAAAGCAGCTTCCAGCACTTAAATACTAAAGCTGGACCTCTGTGGACTAAAAGCAGGCAGGAAGCAAGACCCGAAACCTGAGCCGGGTGTCTCAGCAGACTTATGGGGCCATCAAAACAGAGACCCTTCGCCACACACAAATAGGCTTACTCACACATATGGCACCAAAGGGATTCAAACGTTTCTCTGATGCAAAGTGCACGTGAGCTCGACTTGGCGGGCCACTGCACTGAAGTGTAACGTATATGGTGCATGGTATTTCGTATGTGGCATGTCTGTATCATCGCTTCTATGCTCTGATAAACCCTTTTCTCTCATCAGCAGCAACCTGTGTGCAAGCATCTACAGTGATTAACAACTGAACTGAACAAGTACAAGCAAGGGACAGAGTAAACAGTATTTTGGATCTATTTGAACAAAGATCCTAGTTTTTTTTTTAGTTTCACATTTCAATAATAACTTCCTGTATTGTAGATGTACAAAATACCTGGATAAGTGTTTTGAGCTCTTCAGAAGGAAGACTAGATACAAGTTGTGTTTGTTTGTTTTTCATAATAGAGAGTTATAAAACAGATGAAAGAGTGAAAAGGTCAGTATAATGTGGCTCAACATACCAAATCCATTTAAGTTTAAAAAGGGTAAAATCATTTGTGACATTGCATTTTGTGTTATGGTTTTTGCAGCTTCATCATCTCTATCATAGCTTAAGATATCTAAGGGGGTGTGTGTTTTAAATTCACGTTTTCCATCCCGTGTATCTTACCTCTTCCACCTTTAAATAGAATAAAACCACGCCGAGGTCTCAAATGCATCTAAAACCGGCAACATGCTGACAGCCGGCTAAATGTTATTCTCTGTCAATGTCATTAAGATTTGTTGTGTGAGCTGTCGATGCGTGTGTGTTGGGGTGACAGTGTATCCCTTACCTCCCGCGGGTCTTCTAAGGGAGCTGTCCTGGAGCGGGGGGCTGGGTGGCACTGCGGGGGTCTGGGCAGGACACGGTTTGTTCCTCAGCCTCTCTGTTTCGCGCCTCATCTCCTCCACCCTGCGCTGAAGCCCCTCCAGTTCCCTCTCCAGGCGCTCCTTTTCGGCGCGCAGCAGGGTCCTCTCACCCATCGCCCTGTTCAGAGAGTCCTGAAGGTCATTTTGGGTTTTGGAGGGGGACACTTGTGGGGTGCCCGTCTCCCCTCCGCTCAACCGGGCCACTAGCACTTCCAGCAGGCTGAGTCTTGCCTTCAGACCCTCGACTTCTGGACCTGCGTTTTGAGGGCAGGTGGTCTCAGACGGGCTCGGGACGGTGAAGGTGTACTGGCATCTCCCACTTCGGTCGTTGTTCCTCCACATTGCTGCTCTGTCCTGCGCCTCGCCTTGCATCAGAAGGCCACAAACGCACAAAACAACAAGAAAAAGCATCTTGCGAAGCCAAAAGAAGATTCTCTCAAAAGATTCTGTGCAGTTTTCTTGATGTTTAGGAACCTTACTTGTGCTTAAGGTCTGTAGCTCTGAGCTCTCCCAACTGGCTCACAGATATTTATACAGTCTGGAGGGGGCTGAGGTGACTGGGAGGGAGGCACTGGGTGGGGAGGGTCAAACAGTGAATAAGTGATGGGACGTGTTGCATGTTTGAGAATAACAACATCTCACATCCCTTTAGGTTTGTGTGGCTCTGTTTTTCTCTCAACACCACTGCTCCATGTCATGTTTTAGACATTACTCCAGCCGCTTTTTTATCTTCAATCCCATCTGTGTTCGCCACAGCAGATCATCTAGTAGCTCCTATAGCATGAGTGAATTTATTTAAGTCTCATTCAGCATTTGTTTACATTGGAAAATGTATCTTTGGAGCTACAAAAAACAAACAAATCTAAACTGTACATAGTTGGTAACAGACTGATATGAAATGCACTGAACAGGATGTTTATATTATTGTGGTATTGTTGGACTCTGAATTATTGAGACCGTAAATTGTTACATTTGCTTGTCTATATTACTGTTTGATATGTGTCTTCTTGTTGATTTCAGAACTGTTTGATCAAATCAGCAGCATTTGGGAACCCCTGAGGGGCAGCTGCTGTTTGATACTGGCCTTAACAAAAATATAATGAAAGATTGATTGTAAATAGGAATGAATGTAAGGGTAACATTTAGAGTATAGTTACTGTTATTGAATGTTTTTAATGTGCGCAGTAAATGCATCTATTATCTATTAGGCTAATAACTGGTGCAGTATACGGTATTATGGGGCTTAATGTCCCTTAAAGTGATAGACTGTAAGTTGAAATGTTTTATAAATGTGTATAACTGACCACCTGGACCTACAATTTGATGTTAAGTCGGTATTATTAAATACTTATACATTTCTCCTAAGTGGCATCCCTTTGCTGATCTCAACAACTAATCAGAATCCCCTGTGCCATAACTTTGACCAATGAGACGAGCTTTCCTGTGAACCGGCCTGTCAGGTCCAATCAGGATGGGACGGGGGGCTTAAAAAAATAAGGAGAAGCAGTGGTCTATCCTAAAGTATGTGGACAGTTAGCGAGTCGGCTACTCGGGTCAATTTTTCAGAGTCCGTTAGCCTGCTCAATGTACTTTTCCTAGCTGTTAGCATTAGCCTTCAAACATAGCAAATTATGAACAATCCAGATGTTGGCCAACCATCGACCACATTTAGGTGAGGTCAAAGCCGAGTTAGAAATCATTAATGAATGTACAGACCTTTTTAGATGTTACTTCAGATATAAATGTGTGTATAAAAGTGGCCTCTGAGCTAAATCAGTCAAGTTTCTGCTTTTTATGGGGTCGGCTACACATCCAATGGCCACTAAACATCATCTAATGATAAGTCGATAATGAGAGAAAACACAGAAATTATATAAATGCCATGAAATTGACAAAACATACCTCGCCATACTTTAGTATTTCGTCTGGCTTCTCAATTCATTTGTATGGGAATAGAATAAGCACCTTATCTTATCCATATCATTTTAAACAGGTTCGGGATTTGGCTAACAAAATGTACACGTAGGAACAGGCTCATTTTGCAATCATGCAGACTGTCACTTTGACAAAAAAAAGATTACAGTAAAGCTACATCAGGAACTACTTCTCACCTAGTCACACACTGAATCATACACCACCTGGGCACCGACGCTGAGGGAGGGGGTAAAAATATACCCTTATGACAGTGGTGTGATTCAGCATCATTGGTACATGCTATTATTGGTGACTTACTTCCACAAAAAATCAAAAATCTCTCAGTATTGCTACCTTTGGTTCGGCTATGCAAGCAGCGAGGAGCCGCTTGCAAGCTGTAGTCGGATATGATTACTTCTTGAAGACTAGTGTCCACTTTCATATTGGTAGGGAGCCAGAACATGACGCAAGCAGATGATAAAGAGAGTTTTTATTAGGGCGCAAGGTCACAAAGGGCCAGCGACGACGCGATACCTGAAGCTGACCCTGACATAGAGAGGCATCGAGCTTAATTTAAGTGTGTTTTGAAGCAGAAAGTGCAGAGATCTTAAGCATTTCTTTCAGATTTGATAATGCAACTCTATATTAGTCAAGAGTTAAACTTATGTCATTTCACGCTTAAAAAATGCTTTATGACATGCTCAGATACCCTGGGGTTAAAGCTGCTGCACACATGCTGTATTCTGGACCATGTGCCGACAATTTTACTGTATTGTATGTCTCTATGCTCCCACTCTACACCCCATTCCACTGTCTAATCAAGCCAGCCCTGCTTTAAGAAATAGCATGTTAATTCTTTTGCTCCTAACTCCTGTACAAACTCTGTGCTGGCCTTCCAATAAAAAAAAGTGATGATACAGGGATGTCTAAACGAATTGGCTATGGTCCTCCTCCTCTTCTCTTTTGATTTACAATATAATTTCATCGCTTAAATTATTGTGCCTCTTGAGATTTGTTCATCATGCAATATCCTATTTCGGGACGGGGTGAAATATCCAAAGGTGTACATGCAAAGTTCTGAGGAGGAGGTGTGCCTTCCAAACCAAATAACCAGAACTTTTTTCTTGTATCCTGTGAGCTTTGTTCGGGTTCTTCTCTCTTAGACCACTTTCTTCTCACCCTGAATCGCCACCTGACTCATGTCTTTCACCCCGCGGAAGGCCACGGAGCAGAAGGGGCTGCGCTGATTGATTGACAGCTCCTCAGGGGGCGAACAAGTGTAAATAATCCTTAAAACATGAGTTTCTTGTGGGGTGCCTCCCACTCGCAACAAAGACAGTGAGGCTCGACAGGATGAATTGTCCAATATGTGTTTGATTTGCTGTATTTGCCGTTTGGGCACATCCTTTGGGCGGAAATGTCTTACAGATGAGAAAAGGATGAGCAGAGGATGGCAAGACACGTGAGATAAATAATGCTTAGCAGTCCAGAGGCAAAGAAGGGGCATAAATCACACGAAAACTGGTAGGGATAGGAACAACTCCGGTAAGCACCTGGGGAAGTTATAGGAGATAAATATAACTTATGGTTTTCATGATGAACTCCGGTAAGCTCCTGGGGAAGTTACAGGAGATAAACGTCATGATGAAAACCATTTGAAGGTATTTTTAAAGTCGATTCTTCCAGACTGCCTTCTATTTCTGGAAATGTACTCTCCATTCCCACAGTTACATCCATCTAACAGGGCACTGGTCAGTGTGGCGTGTGTGAGAGGGAGACGGACGGCTGCTGGCCGCCACTTTGTCCACTCCTCTTATTTCGGCTTAGATTCGCTTTTATGTGACTCAAATAACAGAAATAACAGCTGCTATGTCCGGAATCTGAAGTCATGCAGCAGGACCCTGTAAGGACAAAAACAATGTCTGCTGCCAAAAACGGAAAGATGTAACGGTACAAATGGCTAATACGCAGACCTGGGCAAAGAATTTAATGAGGTGTGAAACTATGCCGTTAACCCACGGTGCTTTAAAAATTATACTTATACTTTTATTTGCTCGTGAAAATTTCAGGAATAATTAGTCATCGGAAATCATAAGGAGGAAAACAAGGTTCACGGCCAAAAAAAGAAAAACAAATACAAAACATGTGAAAGGATTCAAATGAGTGTCTTCATTTTGGTCATGACCATTTCGGGAATGGTAAGGTCAGTAATATGAAAACATGCGGCAGGATCAAAATATTATCCTCTGCCAAAAGAAAGTAAGTGAACAAATAGCTAGAGCTCAGATCTGTGAAAAAGTTTCAGTGAGGTGTGAAAGTATGGCGTCAATATAGTGCTTTTTTAATCTGGAATTTAATTTAGGTAAGAAGTGGTCTGTCATCATTCAAGGAGAGTCAGTGGTGTGTCTCCAGATCATGCTTAATAGATAATGGACTTAATAATAATAAAAAAGGTTATTTGGCTAATAGTTTTGAATTGAACATCATTTATTTTACTTTATTACTGTATAAGTTAAGTGTTTTTCAGGTTTAGACATAATTTAGTCTAGTCCAGTTTAGATCTACTTTAGACGGTCTTGACCAACTTTAGATATTTGATTTAGACCCGGTGTTACTTGGGAAGAACTAATTTTATGAGGTGTTCAATGAAGGTACTTGAGTCATCTTCTGTACTCAGTAGTTGAAGTCTTCGAACGTTTCGCCTCTCATCCAAAAGGCTTCATCAGCGGACTACAGTCCCGCTCAGCCTGCAGCTTAGATAAAGACCACAAGGAGGAGTTGGGGTTGGCCCGGCTCCTCCCCTCTAATCACAGCTACTCTCACCTGTGGGTAAACAACCTTTGAAGTAGAGCGTCTCTAACGACCTGCTCACCCTAGTATCGGTCAGTCCTGTCCTTTTCATAGATGATCACTGCCCATTATCTGTCCTAGTCTGGCTGATCACTGATAATTACCTGCCTATTGTTCTTTTGTTGGCTGAGGTACCTTCTCCTTGGACTGGCCATGCCCTGTCGGCTTTCCCTGAAGGAGATTGGAGTAGAGTGACGGTAGATTAAATCTGAGCCCACCATTCCAGTTCATGGAGGGATTTTCTTTCTTGACAAAAATAGCTTCTTTTACTCCTCTTTCAAACCAACGTTCTTCTTTAGCTAAATTTTTTTTGACCTCCCCGTCCTCAAAGGAGTGGTTGGAGGCTTTGAGGTGGAGGTGTACCGCCGACTGAGGGCCGCTTGTGCTTTCTCTTCGGTGTTGATAACGTCTCTTCTGTAAAACTTGTTTTGTTTCTCCAATATAATGTTCTTTGCATTCTTCTTCTTTGCATCGAATAGAATAAACCACATTGCTTTGTTTGTGGCTCGGAGTTTTGTCTTTGGGATGAACTAATTTTTGTCTCGGTGTGTTCACCGGTTTGTGGTACACTGGAATCCTGTGCTGTTTAAACATTCTCTGAGGTTTCTCTGAGACCCCAGCTACATACGGCACCGCAACTCCCTTTTTTCTGGGCTCTGTAGTCTGTCTGTCTTGTCCTTTGGGTCTTCTTGCCCTTTGTGCTTTAATGAAAGACCAGCTAGGATAGCTCTATGTCTGAGCGTCCTGATGACCCCTAGTTTGTGCTGGAGTGGATGGTTTGAGGCAAACATCAAATACTGGTCAGTATGAGTTGCCTTCCTGTAAACCTCTGTCTGACGTTGTCCATTCTTTCCTCCCTCCAACATCTCTGGAGAGGAAACAAGGGCTTTGGCAGCCTTGAAGAAGGACGAGAGCATCACCATCCTTCCAGTGGATAAAGGTAGATGCACAGTTGTCCTCAACACAGCTGACTACGAGACCAAGGTCAAGCACCTGCTCTGTGATGAAAACACATATGAGCGACTGAGAAGAGACCCCACCAGCGGGTACAGGAACAAAATTATAGAGCATCTTCAGTAACTAGAAAAGGAAGAAATAATTGACAAAAAGCTGTATTACAAGCTTTACCCGGGAGAGGCTATTCCGTGTATTTATGGTCTGCCAAAAATACACATGGAAGGTTTTCCTCTCAGACCCATTGTGAGCGGCATTAACTCCATCACCTATAATCTGGCGGAACACCTCAAGTTCATCTTATCCCCTTTGGTCGGCAACACAGAACACATGTGGAAAACACAAAGGAGTTTGTGGAGAAGATCAAAGACCTACAGCTGGAAACAGATGAAACCATGGTGTCTTACGATGTGACAGCACTGTTTAAATCTGTCCCAACCTCAGCAGCAGTCACAGCGGTGAGGAAGAGACTGACTGAGGACAGCACTCTAGCTGATAGGACCCAGCTCACTCCTGACTACATTTGCCAACTACTAGAGATCTGTCTTGGCACCACATATTTCCAGTTCAGGGCAACTTCTACAGTCAGATCCACGGCTGTGTGTGCTCTCCAGTTTCACTCATAGTGGCTAACCTCTACATGGAGGAAATGGAGAGGAATGCCTTGGCCTCATACCCAGGAATCAAACCCAGCCACTGGCTGAGATATGTAGATGACATGTGGATCAAATGAAAGAGAAGGAAGTGGCACCTTTTACAGATCACATCAATGCTGTGGACCCCAGCATTAAATTTACTCAGAAGGGCGTTAAAGAGAAACAACTTGCCTTTTTAGACTGTAAAGTTATCATAGGGGAAAACAGACAACTTCAGACAGAGGTTTACAGGAAGGCAACTCATACTGACCAGTATTTGATGTTTGACTCAAACCATCCACTCCAGCACAAACAAGGGGTCATCAGGATGCTCAGACATAGAGCTAAAGAGGTGCCTACCAGTGCAGAAGGAAAGACCAAAGAGGAGCAACATGTCCAGAGAGCCCACTCAGGCTGTGGCTATCCTAGCTGGTCTTTCATTAAAGCACAAAGGGCAAGAAGACCCAAAGGACAAGACAGACAGACTACAGAGCCCAGAAGAAAGGGAGTGGCAGTGCCGTATGTAGCCGGGGTCTCAGAGAAACTTCAGAGAATCTTTAGGCAGCACAGGATTCCAGTGTACCACAAACCGGTGAACACACTGAGACAAAAAATTAGTTGATCCCAAAGACAAAACTCCGAGCCACAAACAAAGCAATGTGGTTTATTCTATTCAATGCAAAGAGGAAGAATGCAAAGAACATTATATTGGACCGAAGAGAAAGCACAAGCGGCCCTCAGTCGGCACCTCCACCTCAAAGCCTCCAACCACTCCTTTGAAGACGGGAGGTCAACATTTTTTTTGCTAAAGAAGAACGTTGGTTAACTCTGAAAGAGCAGTAAAAGAAGCTATTTTTGTCAAGAAAGAAAATCCCTCCATGAACTGGAATGGTGGGCTCAGATTTAATCTTCCGTCACTCTACTCCAATCTCCTTCGGGGAAAGCCGACAGGGCATGGCCAGTCCAAGGAGAAGGTACCTCAGCCAACAAAAGAACAATAGGCAGGTAATTATCAGTGATCAGCCAGAATAGGACAGATAATGGGCAGTGATCATCTATGAATAGGACAGGACTGACTGGGTCAACCCCATCTCCTCCTTGTGGTCTTTATCTAAGCTGGCTGAGCGGAACTTTACTCCGCTGACAAAGCCTTTTGGATGAGAAGCGAAACGTTCGAAAACTTCAACTACTGAGTACACAAGATGACTCAAGTACCTTCATTGAAGATGGACAACACCTGTACGACTGAGAGCTTACACAGACATTTCATGAGGTGGTAATATAAGGCCAAATATTGTTATATTCAAAAACCCTTTATTCCCTTTATCATTAAGGTATGAGGATATTTGAATTTTGAATGGTCTAAAATGCTCAGAATGGAATAATTACAGAAAAAATGTGACGGAAATCCATCCATAGTTCTGTTTATTGGGCTTTTTTTTTTTTTTTTTTTAAACGTTGATCCTTGAAACGTTTTTAAAGCCTACCATTTTCTCTACACTGTGAGATAAGAATATCTAATGTAATTGTGATGGGTTTACCTGGTGTTGACGGACAGGGTCTTGGTCACAGTCGGGGCTGGGCATACTGTCAGTTAAGATCTGGAAACAGCTGTAACATTTTACGACCGCTCATCAAACAACTACTTTACTACCGTTATTTGCTCCAGGAATTTCAGTCGTCCCAATTGCAATGCCGGCCCTTACAGTATCAACGTTTTCATCAAAAGTGATAAGACAGATTCTTGTCCTGACCAACCCCGTCCTAAAATTGCTTTATCTTAAAAGCCAGAATCAAGCCAGCATCCCCCGCAACCCCAAGTATCTGTAATAGAGCAGGTAAATATAGGACCCCCCAATGCTCCAGGCAAAGGCTTGTGAGTGTAATCTTAAATTTACAGTCTTATGAGGACAACAGGAGTGGTCTGTCAGAACAATAATACTTCATAGACTTCAGTCCCTTCAAGTTAAGTGCTACCTTGAGACTTCGCCGGTGCCAATAAAAGACTATTAAAACGTCCCGGTAATGTGAGATACGGGGGATTTCGAGGGACCTGAAGGGAACATCTAACGCAGGCACCGGTGGCATAGCGAGTGTGCTTCGATTTCATAATTTTTTCCATATGCCACTTACCCTTTCTTGTCTGTGTCCAAGCGTCTATTCTGTCCCTCAAATCAGAGGCCAGAGATCACACCAGAGCCCTTTAAAATGATTTTAATTCTGAGCCAAAAAAAAAAAAAAAAAGGTTCAGTCTTTCAGTGTAATGCCAGAATATAATACAGAATCCATATTTACAGCTAAAATAAATTACATTAAAAAATAATAAAATGCCAGAGGTTTTATGAATCATACACTGAATTCAGAAGTGACAGTTCATCATTTCCTATCGGGAACTATGGTATTGGGGCCTTGAGACAACACCGCAGCAAACTAAACACCCTAACGTAGCCAAATGCGGCATGAAAAATACAGTTTCATGTAAGTTTCCGAGGACTCCATGGAGGTGCAAGAGCCGTGACCAAACTGGGCCAAAGAACAGAAGGCGGGTGAGAGGTTTTAAGTAAGCAGTAAAAACAGCCTAAAACATTCAGAGAGTTACAAACCCTCTTGTACAATTCAACCTGAAGCAAAAAAAAAAGTAAAAAGTTACCTACATCGTTACTACTCTTCTTTTGTTGCCGGAATGATACATTAAAAACACACATAGATGTCTGGGTGCTGTGTTGGGTAATGTGCCCCTGTTGACAATAATCCCCTTTCACATTATAAGTCTGGAAACAGCAGACAGGTATGAGGCTGTAGCAGGTTCACGGAGGCTCATCAAATGATAGGACAGTGTTTGGACTTTTGTTTGGAGATTTTACACAGCGTTCAAACAGCTCTGTAAAATGTGATTATAAACAGAAATGTTATTATTCCCAAATCTCACGAAAGTCTGGCCAAAGTTTTAGGCGAATGCAGTGCACCAGCTCCGTGCCAGTATGTACAGTTGCTGTGTCCTTGGGCAAGACACTTCACCTGCCTTGCCTCAACTTTCTGTTTATACTGGTGCATGAATGAGTATGTGAGAGTGAGCGAACGGGAAAACGGGTGCGTGATGCGTTTCCATTCATAACATTAACAAACAGTAGTGGGTTATGCTTTGGCCTGTGCTGTGCTGAGGCGTAGCTGTGGTTACATTGAGTAAAAGTAGGAGGTATCTTTCAATATTGAGCAGCACAATGTTGTCATGTTCGATCGTCTATTGTCGTATGTTTGTGTGGATTACATGAGACTTGGAAATAATTACATTCTGTCATTTTACACACTAGCATCCAGACTTTTTTGCTGCACGTGGTGTTGCACAATGTGGAACTAACAAGATTTTAACATCAACAAAGCGATCAGATCCCAACACGTGCATGGAATGAAATCCCCCTTCATTTTGACAAGAAGTCCGTTTTATCTCCCCAATCTCCGCTTGTCCTATCCCGTCTGTAACTGAATATTAAACTAAACAAAAACCTTAGTGCGGATCCCACAGAGCATTCCTCTCAAAATGTCAAAAGTAAGATCTGTATTCAGAAAAGATTCAGGTAATCCCAGTTCAGGGCAGGTGGCTCGCTGGCGCCCTCTAGAATGACTGGTGTGAAGAAGAGAGGAAGACGCTAGCGATATCGCAGGATCACTGGAACTAAAAAGAAAACAAACATCACGTTTCAAAAATGTCCGAGGAGAAAGCGGTGATTTTGATTTTTGCGATACTCACTGATGATAATTAACAGCAGACCAATCACTACCAAAGCGATAATCATTTTCATCTGTGGAAGGAAAGGACACAAGTGATGAGATCTTTGAACTAAATTAAAAATGTCGTTTTGTATTGAATTGAATGACTGGTTTAAGAATCAGGCGCTTGGACAGACAGAGAGATTACCTTCGTGTCTCTCCACCACATCCTCCGGTGCAGCTGTTTGGCTCGGCTACTGAAGGCAGATGCATTGTCTGAAAGGCTCTCTGGATCGTCAGCAGGGGTCACACAGAGGAGCAGAGTTAGCAAACAAGAACAGCAAGAATGTAAAATATTGTACCAATTTATAATAACATGACGCCTTAGAGCAGTACAAATATGTCAGGGGGCTGCTGTCATTGGCAGGACTTCATACAGATCAGCCGTAACATAATGAGCACCACAAGCACTTTTTTTTAAGGTGTTTTGGTCCATCTACTTTGATAGAGCAGTTTATCATGAAAGTGGCGATAGATGGTTTGTGCAGGGATTTGAACTCACAACACTGAAGCTGGCAAAGATCCCAACATTTGTACAGCGGCATAAATTCATCTGATTTCGTGCAAACAAGTGAGTCTACTTTGGCCTTCCCTTCCATTCAAATCACTCCACCTTTTGCATCAGTGTTGAAAAGTTGAATATTCAAGTTGCTGATGAGCATACGGGGTTTCCAATTCAATTGCAAGAGTTCAAATGTACCCTAAGTATATAAGTTTTTCTAACATAATACTACACTATAATATAATATGTAACAATGCATTGCAAGCAGGGCTCCACAAGAGAAAAAATAGCAATATTCGATAACCGTCTTCAATATTGCAATTACAATATTGTTTTGATATTCCACTAAACCATATCAATGAATTATATTTGAAATGGTTAAAATTAACAAAAAAAATGTAAGCAGCTAATTGTGTCAAAACAAGGCTTTGAAATAAATAACTAGGAAAACCACTACTAAAAATAAACTTTTGCACACTTTTACAATGGCTTTAGGCTGTGTTAGCAAAAAATGTGTAAATCTCCTTAAGATGTCTTCTTGATATATTGATATTACGTCAACCCTAATTGCAAGTAAAAACAACATTGTTAACAGCGTGATGCGTACAGCTGCTCACACGTAAAGCAGAGGAGAGACTATGCTAATGAGCATCCATTAACAATGATTATAGGGCGTATGAATAGTCCGCCAGCTGCCTCTGGTCTGGTGTTTTAGCCTGGTGCTTCTTGGCGCGGCGCTGCTCATGTGCTGTTGTTATTATGTGCGGTGTTATGCAAGCCTGAGCAGTCTGCGGGGTGAGATCACTCTTCCTGGTGGAGAATGACCAGACGCTTGTGCTGCCAAACTGAACAACAAAGAGTAAAGTAAATTTCTAAAAACTTCCACTTCTTTTATGACGCTGTATCCATTTCCAAACAGTTCGCCCACACTCCCGACTGTTTCTTGGACACTGTTGTTGGGGTGTTGTTTACATGCGCGAGAAGTAAGGTGCGTTTATGGCTGCACAAAGTGTCGCAGGATTATTGTTACTGCAATATTAGCCGACACGGCCAATTTCCCTATTTCTGCAACATAGAGTAACGTTAGTCAAAATCAAAACATTATCAAAAATGTAAACAAAACAGCAGAGGAACAACTGGGTCAAGGTAAACGCTAATTTAAGTATTTTAAGTTTTAAACTCTCCATTAGTTTAACATTACACTCAATGAGAATTTGATGCCGTTTTGACTCAGTCCCGATCTCTATGGCAAGAAATGTAACACTGTATCGCAATAAAAAAAAAAATCTTTACAGAACCCTAAATCAAAGTAGCGGAATGAAATGTGCTTGCCGTCCCTCTTTCTGCGGCCTTATGAAAAGATGCTTGTTAATCGTGAGGAATTTAACAGGTCACCGGCTCGACTGCTCGCGTCAATCACAGCTTTACATGGCGCGCACATGAAGGAGAAATTTTCAAAACACATGCACATGCACTGGACTTAAACACTCCCTGTGACACGCACGTTTACGCACACCAGATGTCGAATATAAACTTTGTTCGATGTAGTAGGGGCACAAAAAAGGGCAACGTGTGTAAAAGAGAGTCAGAGAGCCGTCAAAAAGGTTTAGACAAGCACCTGCTAAAGCATTAAACCTGGCCTTAGCATTAACACCTTTAGAGGACACTGGTGTATTTACATGCATGCGCCCCTTTGCCGGTGGACACTGCTGTTTAAATGCTTGGTCGTCCCGTGAGAAATACGTGCGCCTGTTACACACGGAATAAGGAAAGCTCTGGAGGTACAGTCGTGTTAGTTGGGGGGTCTCCTATGCAAGCCAAGCAAAATGATGACCTCTGCTCATAAAATGCTAAACATTCAGGGTGCCAGAAAGATTTGCGAGACCTCTAAAAGTCATGTGATTGAACATGAGGGCAGGACAGGACCAAAACCAAAACAATAACCTGTTCGCCAGTGTTCGGATATTGGACAGCATCAACAGGTCCCTACCAAGCACTCAGTCTGCAGTAAGAGGAACACAATGAGATTCTGACTTCAAAGGCGTCCGCACAGGAGTGGGTTGGATACTACAGTGTAATCTGGATGTGAGCCGAGTTTGTGAGGAATGTTTATCGGGCCACACCTCACTCAGCTCTGGGAGAGGCAAATCAGGCTAAAAAAATGGACAAAAACTCCTGAAGACTGAAAAACACATCAACAAGAACTTCTCACTTCAGAGCATGTTTGTATCGGTCTAAACTACAAGGTTATCAGCCCCACCTTGCAGGTTATACTGTACTGTATTTCAACTATACCGTTTTCTTTATCATAATTCTGTCTTTTTATAATTTATTTTCTATTATGAGTTTATGTGGAAGGACAAATCTAGTATTTACATTAAATATTGACAAAACAGTCGCAATGTACTTTAGAAATAGAAGTAAATAAAACGTTACTGAATTCACCTACTTAACCATGGACCCAACTTTGACTTTCAAAGATCATGTAAAAAACAACAACTTTGAAACACTTTCACTTGTACAACTTCAGACATATGGGTGTCTCTTACCACTGAGGCGTCCCATTTGTACCTAAACTCTGTATATCGAGTTGGTCACGGGGCTGTAAAACGGTTCTGGGGCCTCTTGAATCAAAATATGCGCTCAAGATTCATGATAAGAAACCCAGGCGCTATCACCATTGTCAAATACTAACCAAGTATAGAATTCTGAATTTCACAATTCAGAATTCTATACGCCCCCCCCCCCCCCCCCCGGGGGCGCCTGAGATTGCAGGGGGGGCCCAGAGCTTTGCCTGGTCAGAGGGTCAGGTTATAAACGATAGTATTTCAGCAAAATAAACAGTCTAAAATCATCAAATATGACTGAGTAAGGACTACAGGTGTATTAAACACTCCAATTTCAGTGTATTTGTTTGAAATAAATACTTAATAGCAATTATTTTCATGTTTTGATACATTTGTGGGGGCCACAGTTTCAGGTTGTGGGGGTCGCAGGCCCAACTACAACAGGCGCAGGGGTGGGCTTCAAGCAAAAAAGGTTGGGAACCACAGTTCTACACTAATGTTTGCTTACTGTTTAAAATGATTCATGGCGCCACTGCTCCTCCTCTGAGTAAATTCATAACTTTATGTACAGATAAAATGGCTTGAACTACTCGATCCACTTCTAGAGGAGAATGCAGCATCCCAAAATGTAAAACTGCTTTAGCTAAATCTGCTTCCTCTGTAATCGCAGTGGGTCAGTGGAGCACACTGCCAACAGAGATTACTGCATGTACTACATTTAAAGCATTTGCGCATTTAACTAAAAATGGCTTCTAGAAATCACTCATGATCAGTAACGGCGTCATGAGGGAGCGGCCGTTCACCTGGAAAAAGGATTGGTGGAAAATGTTATAATGTTTCACACTTAAATGAAATGTATGTTAATGACGATGTTAAAATGTATAAATCTATGGTCACCTACTCATCTACATTTAGTTTAGTTTAGTTTAGTTTATTTGAGCAATTTCAAGTTCCAGGTTGTTAGACAAAAGGAAACACAATAATGCCCAAAAAGGAGTAGGCCGAAGCAAACAATGATTAAAATCAGTGTTTGTACTGTAACATCAACCTGCACAGGGACAACAAGTGAAAATTAGTATTTTTTGCTTTTTTAAATTTTTGTTTTACCTTTATTTAACCAGGAAAGTCCCACTGAGATTAAGAATCTCTTTTTCAGGGGAGTCCAGGTCCCGGAGGGGAACCTATTGTACATGTTTTTAGTGGTAGGGGAAACCAGAGAACCCGGAGGAAACCTACGCAGACACGGGGAGAACACGCATCTTTCCTTTTGGTCAATGTTAAATTGTGTATGGACCTTGTCTAAATAAAAAACATACCGTGCCATTTGATGAAATCCTGTGAACTAAATGCAAATCAACAAGGACCAGACGGCTGTTTTGTACACAGTGGAAACAGAATTAAGATGACTGACCACTCTATCAACCAACTTGTAACCACTCGGGGCACTGAAACTTTTCCCAGACCACAAATGTAAACCTACCCAATGTGCGTACCATGTGTTTCTTTGACAAATGCAGCTGATAAACAGCACTTGTAGCCTGGTCTGCTATTTATTTCAGAAGAATAAAAAACCCGCACAACTGCGTTTTAGCTCCCAAGAATAGTTTGTTTTAATGTGTACTCACACCACTTGTAACGTTTCGGACTACAAGTCCTTCATCAGACATGTCTGATGAAGGACTCTTCTTACATTTGTTACCTGTTTTTGATCCAGCACACTGCTCAGTTAGGGATGTGCGCGTTTTTTGATTGTGCTGCTATTTATTTCACTCATGTTGATACAAAGAAAGGAACACGTGTGTTTTCTGCCTGAAGCAACCTACCTGATTTGTCCTGCAGGTCGTCCAGCCGCTCACCCCTCTCAATGACCTTGGAGATGTTCTCTTGCATCACGTCGATGACTTCATCAACTTGAGACTGCACACTGTGAACACACAAGTCATAATCATAAATCCCAGACGGCCCCCTCCCCAGGTCTGTCCAGTAAAATCCACCTCAGATTACATTATGATCCCGTATTTTACTAAAGAACAAAGAGAAACGTTATGGTCAGATTATCCCAGCAACGTGATTTTGATTGTTTCAGACAAGAACGAAGCCTTGAAATTTCCCCTCATTGTTATGAAAGTTCAAATTGGAAAACGGCTAAATAAACACGACCAAAATGTACTACTACAAATGAGTTACAATTACTTGACTATAAAACCACAGTACGTTTATTGTAATAATTTTTACTATTGCTTAAAAAAGTATTGTTTTTAATTTGTATTCTTTACAAAGTTTGGACACACTTTTTCTGTATTGGCTTTTCTTTATTTCAACATAATTAACACACTACGATTCTCATTGAAGGCGTTAAACTATGAATGAACACATGGGATTATGAAGGAAACAAAAACAGGTGAAATAACTCCAAATATGTTTTATATTCTAAATTCTTCAAAATTGCCACCCTTTATTCTTGGCATTTTCTCCATGAGCTTCATAAGTCGTCTTTTGAAATAAGTTTTCAACATGTTTGAGAAGTCAAAACCATTTCTGCGACGACATCGTGAAGCTCACTGAGAAAATGTCAAAAGTGTAAAGCAGTAATCAAAGCTTCCATTTGGAAGAATTTATGTCAATGTTTTTTGTTTGTTTAAAACACAATTCCGTATGTGTTCACTCATAAATGAATGACTTCGGTGAGAATCTACCATGGAAACAGTTTTGAAATGAGAGGAAAAAACATCAAAAAAAGTGTGTCCAAACTTTTGTACTGTATATTTTTCTTGGTGTCATTGAACAGTTTGTCGCGGAAGCACAATCGGTCCAGATATTCTCCATAAACAAGCTAGTAAGTTAAAGCCGTACTAAGTAACTTGTTTACCTTAATAAATCCTTTTCGTAGTCCCTCTGGGGTAATACAAGTGTTAATGGAATGATTGGGGGTCTTTCATCTCCCCCTGGTGTCTCTGGCCAGAAAACCACAATTGCAACTTTCCTGCCACCGGGTCGGAGCCACCAATACACATCGCGACGAAGAAGCTAACAGGCTAAAGGGCAAAGCTAACTGCGGGCTAGCGCCACTTTAACAGTATTTACAGCCAAGTTTGAGTGAAAAAAAAGTTCCATTGTGTAATTGGATGTACAATACAATCTGCGAACTGCATTTGTGGTTTCTGTGTTCCACATTGGTTTTCTGGATACTTTTGTACGTCTTTGCCGTGTTTTTGTGGAGGTTTGGTGGATTTGTTTACTTTGAGAGTCTAAAATGGTCCTGAAGAAAGCACCTTTTTAAAAGGTAAACAAAATGCTAGCTTATCAGCTAAACCCATTTGAGACACATTTCTTCTTCTGAGGCACCAAGAGTCCCCACAGCTGCAGCACAGTCGAGGCGTCACAAGAGGAGCTACAGGAAACAAAAAAGGGACTAACGAGGAGATGGTGAAAGACTGTTGTGAAGCGGAGGGAGCGGAGGGAGAGAGGAAAGAGGAGGTGGAGCTGACCAGTGCAGGACACAACGCTCTGAAACAGGGACAAACCCAGGAGGCGCAGCACCATTTCAGAGGATCAGAGGAGACAGAGGGCAACCAGCCAGGTTTCTTCCGAGTGCTACAGTTTCCCCGACCTCCAAGGTCATGCGGGTCAGGTTGACACACAGTCGCAGCGCGGCTCAGCCGCAGCAGCTCAGGACTAACACCTGAACACTATTTCGTTGTACACTTGTACAATGACAATAAAGCACTTACTTACTTAATATCCCTCTCTTCCTTTGTCTTTTTTGTCAGCGTAGGATTTACTCTCACGGACAATTAATGAGTAAAAAAACGCAACATGCTATGACACCTGCAGTGGCGCTTATGGCCTTTAGGGTGCACGAGTTACTTAGTACTGGTTTAAAGCTGCACAACCTGAATTATTCCGTTATCAAACCGTGTAGTGTTGAGTCAAATCTTTCAGCTATCGCCTAAATGAGTTTCTAGCTCTCGCAAACCCCCCTCCCCACACATCCCGATTGTTGATTTGGGTTAACCTCTTAACCCCCACCTGAACTGAGCACATTTTCTTCCGCTTTTATCCAAATCTACAAGCTTCTTGACTGGAGTTTACAGGCCAGTGTCACACCTCATTTCAAAGCTAAGACCTACAAAACTCTTCTACTCTTCTTACTTGTTTTGTTACCACGTTTTAGTTGTTTTTGTTACATTTTTAATCATGTTTTCGTTGCTTTTTTTGTCACGTTTTGTCAAGTCTTCATTGGTTTTTGTCGCATTTTTGCCACATTTTTGTCACGTTTTCGTCACGTTTTCATTGCTGTTTTGTCGTGTTTTGGCCAAATAAGTCAAATAAGCAACAAAAACGTGATGAAAGCACAACCAAAAAAACGACAATCATAACAAGGCAGTAGCTTAGATGAGTTTTGTAGGTCTTAGCTTTCAAATGAGGCGTTATACTGGCCTATAGGCTGTAAGCTCTGGTCGAGAAGATTCTAGTTTTGGGTAAAGCCGAACTGGAGAAAATGCACTCAGTTAAGAGGTTAATTAGAAGCACGTCTCAGCCGGAGTTCATAGAGAGACAGAGTTAAGACGTGAACAGGGCTGACCGCAAATGCTAACACTGTGCTAAATTAGCCTCTAACTTCCCGGTTTGTCCTGGAGTAAAATGTGCTATATTTAGACCCACTGTACTACGAGAAAATAATTTGATGACCACAGCTTTAAGAGTAGCGGAACTAGCGTAAGTGTTATTCAGTCTGGACCATACGCTCTTGACCTTTGGTGGTGAACTTAAGCTTTGTTCCTGGCATGAAAAGTCGCATGCGCTCAGAAATAACAATAATAAAATCGATACAACTCGCAGCATGGAAACTGCAGTGCACTTCAACAATGACCCCCTCTGTTCCCAGACCGGCGGTGGCTTCGCTTTAATATGGAAAAACCACGTAGAGGGTTTCGGAATTTCCTGAGAACGTTTAAAAAATGACCCGTGCATTAGCGTTATTACACAACCTGCAGCTTTTGGTAAACATGGCACGCCACGATTACATAATAGCGACGCCAAAACAGAGCCGCGCCCCTCCCACTTTTCTGTGAATGAGGAATGTGTCCGAACTCACTGTTTGAGCTTGTCATTTTGAGGGACGAATCGGGGAGCGCTCGGGCCTCTCCTGGAAAAAAAGAGGCACGAAAAGTCAACAGCCGTCGGTGCACATTTGACAGAACGTGCATGCGGTGACTAGACTTGTGTATAAACAAGGCATTGGTGTTATGACAGATAGAGGGAAAAGCTCTTAGTGGGTGGGAATTACTAGCCCAGTGGTTGAATTTTAGATTTTGTTTATTGAATTTCATCCAAATGTATCTGATTATTAAAATCCTAATCAGCTTTAACACCCCCTTTTATTTGGAGTGTATTTTACCTGGCAGAGGTGGTTTCCATGGCCACGCACTTTACTCCTCCCCTTTGACTGCTGTGTGATTTGACAACAGTATGCAACTGGTTTAGCTCTGTGATTTTATGATCATTTTGGTAATTTTACTCAACCTTATATCAGTTTAATTTGTTTTATCTGTAACATAACACTGTTAAATCTATGTTTTAAGTGATTATTTGAATTTTTGGGGATTTATATTGACATTTGGTCAAGTTTATATGTTGTCAATCATTGTCAGTTAGCTTGTCAGGGGAGTAACTGCCATAGCTCCATAGATACAATGTACAGTTCATACTTTGTAATAATACTCTTGTATCTGGTGTGGTATGTTTAGGGGCAGAAGACACTGTCAGACCACCTGTAATCACCTGTCCTGTCTATGTGTGATTCCAGGTATGTAATTAATGGGGAGTGTAATATTAGTAATTTTCAGTTATATCAGTTTCATTGTTGTTTTGTGTAAATACTTAAATCACTATACGATCATGCCCCTTTGACTGCTGTGTGATTTGACAATGGGGAAGAAGACACTGTCAGACCACCTGTAATCACCTGTCCCGTCTATGTGTGATTCCAGAGCTTCATATCATACTGCAAAGGGTTACATTTAGGGCTGAAACAACTAATCGATTATTGAAATAGTCGACAACTATTTTAGTAATCCATTAATCGTTTTTTGGTTCACACAGACTCAAATAGAGCAAAAATGACATGAAAATTTAGTATTATTGATGAAAACCTACTATGTTTTTATAGTTAGGGTCTGCTGTGTTTTGTACATCGTCTGTGTCTCATCCAATCACAAAGCAGAATTAGCGCCAAGAGCCTCCAACAAACATTTACTTTAAGTTTACTCGATCAACATGTCCTCAAGCGGCGCCACTTTAGCTTTATGTGAAAAAAAAATGAAAAAATACAAATTTCCTACACCATTCACAGCCAAGCGATGAATCGAATAATCATAAAAATAACCGATAGATTAATCGATTACAAAATAATCGTTAATTACAGCCCTAGTTACATTTACATTCAGATTAGATTAATTTACTTTTTTTAGTAAGCATGCTGCATTAATCATCATCCCAAATCATTTTTACAAACTAGGTACCAAAATAGAATTTATGTTTTGTTTATCAGTCGTAGTACCTTTACTTTTTCACCCCAGTACCACATTAGGGTTTATAATTCAATGCTATTTAATATTCCCTATTCTCTTTTACAGCACCTTTACGAAATAAACTTTACTTACTTACTAATGCCATTTAAATGCCCCAAATTCAAAATTCAATCAAACAGAAGATTGAATATTACAGTACTTTACAAGCACTGTAAAGTAACAATAACCCCTTTGCAGAATACATGCAATAATCCCTGTATTTACATCACTTATCTGCGTCACTTTATTAACCACTTGCACTATGATGTAAACCTGCACTGCTAATACTGACAATAACATTTTTTGTTATAGTCTGTTTACTTTATTATTATATACTGTTTACACTTTTTGTCCACACAAAGTCCTTGGTAGTCATTGTATACAAGATACCCATATTTACTATATAATGTTTTTTTTTTTTCACATTTCCTGCCTATTTGCACACCCTGTTTCTAAGAGCTGAATGTATATTTTCTCTATTGTGAGATCAATAAAGGCTATCTTATCTTATCTTAAATTTGGATATCCAGAAGCAAATTGGAAGATAGTGTACAATTTCAGCCAAAACTCAAGAATGTATTTTATATTATAATCTTTGTAACTTTGATTAGGGCTGTAACTTGCGATATGGCAGTGATGTTGCGATATATAGTGGATTTTTTGTGATACGGATATGCTTTATCTAATATCACAATATGATATTTTTTGCGATATATCAAATTGATGAACTTGTGTCATTATTTTTCAAGATTTTGGGATTTAATGCCAGTTGGAATCAAATCGAATGCTTTTTAATGCCCCGCAGAAACCCATTGATATGATCAGAGCATCTTCAAAATGGAGCAAAACTGTGAACGTTTCTGGTCAGATTATCTTATGGGGGCTTGGGTGGTCAAAGAGTTCCAACTGCATGTGAAGTTCTAACAGAAAGGTTGGCATCACAGCTTGTTGGGTGAGACTGATAATAAACCGGTGATTATGTTCGGTCTAAACTGTGTAAAGAGTTTGTGAAGAACAGAACACCAGGTCACTCACAAAAAGAAGTCTTCCTCCTCATCCGAGTCCTCCTCCAGCAGGTTCCTCTGTTGAAACATTGAAGAGTTGAGTTGCAAAAACAAGGCCAGCTTTCCATCACGATCGGCTGACAAGCAATCACAAAACTGTCAGAGCAGCCACTTCACTGGGCTCATGGGGGCCATAAAATGGGACACTGAACAAGAATACCCGAGCAGACTGAACGCCACAATGACACATTTGCTGTAAACACAAATAGCTCCACACAGTTTATGATGCCAATAAATGCTAGGAAAACCCTAAAACGTCTCCGGTGACGCTTCAGGCTACTCTTACCTTGTTTGTCCTTGCTTTGGTCAGAGAATGGTTTAACCAGGACGTGTAAAAAGGTTTAACAGAAATCACTGAGGAGACTGTGTGCTTGGAGTCAGGCGTGTTTCGGGTAAACAAACAAGTCTCTGGGCCAATGTTTTATTCCGTTTAAAGGCCAAAACTATTTCCCTGCTCACAAATGCTACTGAGAGATATTAAACATGACCACCAAGAGATTAGATGAATAATGAAGACGCCACACAGTCTTTAGTGTTAATTTCATGATCTGTAATTGTCTTTATACACGATATCAAATTGTAACACATATGTAAATAAAAATGCAGATACACATATAATTAGCAATTGTAGGAATCTTCTAGTGCTTGCTTAATCCATGTGTAAAACTTGACAAAACAGTGATGCGACGGTGAAACAAACATGTACTTTAAATTGTAGTAACAGCCACACTGAGGTACAAAACAAAACTGACAAGGCTTTTTATACATTAATTGTAATCAGTGTTAATTTTGTTGACGGAAATGTTTCATCATAATTTTAGTCAAAGTAATATTTTGTCTACTACAACTTTCAACATTGTTTTTAAGCTAATAATGAGGAAAACTAGGACTAAAATAGATATTATCATCAACTTCATTGACACAGTTTGAAAGAGTCTCATATCATATATTAATAATAATGATAATAATAATGCATTGATTTTATATAGCGCTTTTCTGGACACTCAAAGACACTTTAGATTGCATTTTTCATTCACAGCTGCCCCGGGGTAGACTGACAGAATTGAGGCTGCCAGTCAGCCCCTCCGACCACCTCCAACCACTCACTTACTCACTAGATTCAACCCAGGCTTCCTGATGTTCCCAAACGGTCTCCCATCCAAGTACCGACCAGGCTCTACCTGCTTAGCTTCCAACATCTGACAGGATCAGGCAGAGCATTTAAATTCACTGCCAAAGGAACAGGTCTGTGCTTTGCTCATGAGGGAGAAGCTCCATAACCAGTGCAATATAATTAATGTTTGAATACAATAATGTGAACGTAAAGTTAACTAAATGAATTTACATTAAATTTTTGTCAACTAAAACTAGACAAGAATCATTTAAATCTTGACTTAAACTTAATAACAAGAAAGAATGAAACAATCTGTCAAAATTAACACTGGTTGTAACGCATATCAATATGTGCGACACTCTGGAAACGGTCTTTGTTTATGAAATGTGCGATATAAATAAAGCAGATTTGGATATCAGCTGCGGATTATCAGATAAAACTATTTGAAGATGACCTAAACTATTCAAACCCTACTGGTTGGCTACCTGTAAAGGGTAAGTTCAAGCTTAAAAACACAGGTAATGAAAAAATAACCCATATAGGCCTATCTATTTATTGAGTTGAGCCACAGAAAAGGCTTTAAAGAATATTCTATGGTATAATCCTGTGTCTGATGATAAAGAACTGAACTTGCAGGTAGGCAGCTGCACATGGCCGTCCACAGTTCTGTTGTAAATTCATCTCCACAGCTGCAGAGCGACTGGCAGCCACATGATGATAAAGGCTTTGTGATATAAAGTAGTAGTAACTCTCTCCTCATCCTGTCTATCTCCCCTAACTATCACGAGGGAAAAGTGGAGGCATGGAAGGTGCAGGTTGTTACGCAAGTCTCCCCGTGAGCTAAGCTTTGATGCCAATTCAAAAACAGCAATTGGGAGCCCAAAATGGAAACACATGGTTCAAATAAATGAATGTAGGATTAGTGGGGGACTGAAGAGGAGGAGGATGGCCACAGCGAGGGATGTTTATATAAAAGAAGCTGTTATTTACTCCTGTAGCCGCAAACACTTTTCCATGCTGCTACGTTTTCAACAGTCTCTTCTCTTTAATGAATGTTCTGACAATGCAACTGCAAGTCATTTGCCTCCTAGCTTGCATAAAACATGTGTCAAAAGATATGATTGCATTAACAAAGGTCTTACGATCCCATAAAACTGGAATCTCTTGATCGAGGCAACAATCACAACAATAATTATAATGCATCATCCAATCTAATAATGGTTACCTCAATTACTGTGAAGCTGCTACCTTGGCCAGGTCTCTCTTGTAAAACAGAGTTTGAATCTCAAAGGGATTTTCTGGCTAAATAAATGTATAAAATGTAAAGCTGTATAAACCATAATTTCAAAAGCAACCATTTTCATTTATCCAGTTTTGAGACTGGCCCAAAGTCAAATAAATCCCTGTGAATGGAGCAATGCTTTTTCACCAAATTATTTAAATGGAGAAAAGGCATTGCTCCATTCTTTTCACAAGTTAAAACATTTATTATTGCATCTGTTTGCCAAAGAGAGAGAACATCTATGCACAGGTAAGCCAACTGCAGTGCACCGTTTCCGCATACATACAGGAATAGTTGTTTCAAGCGTGATAGTCTGTGAATGGAGCATGCAGCACACAATTCTTGTGTGGTGGCGACGGAAGATATAGACTCTATTACACCATATACTGTCTTAATGAAGGAAAAGATCAACCCCCAATGCACAGATCGGTGTGTAAAGGGACTTACCCTTTCACTACGAATCGATCCTGTGACTTCATCGTCATTCAGATGTCGTTTAAACTTGGGGGGCATGTTTTCATCAAGCTGCTCCTCCCGTTCTGGCTCCCTCTGTGACAATGAAAAAAAACGGAAAATTGAAGCCATGTAGGGACAATTGTGGGTAAACATTTTACAGGCGGGTAGTTTGCTACTTGACATTTCTCCAAAATTGGAGAAGGTGGAAGAGGATAATTAGGATTTAAGTACAACCAGGGCAGGAAGCACAATACAAAGGGCTTTTCACAGACACCAATCCTGAACCATTCTGTTTGTTTTAGTGAACTGAATGGGTGCGTAAATCAGTCTTTATGATCTAATGATGAATACATTTCAAACAAGGAGCCATTACAACATGCCCATAGGGAAATTAGTTAATGAATTAGAAATAATAAATGTTCATGCATTTCTGTTGCTCAAACAAAAGGATTAATACCATTGATTCCAGTTCAGTCTGAGCCAGAAGCTAGTTGAGCGTCCTGTAATGGCACTGCTGTTGAAAAGGCCTTTCAGGGGCCAGCAGATGTCAGGAAGAAAACTAAGCAAGGAACTGGGTACTTCGTTAACTGCAGGGTGAAATGAGGAAATAGACAGAAAGACAAAGCAAGTCTGATAAATTAGAAAAGAAATAGGATCAGAAAAATATTAATATCTAAAAATGCCATGCTAGAAATATTGACTAAATTTAAAAGATTAAAGATATTAGACAAAACACAGTAAGAGCAAAGTAAACAGTAAGTAACATGTTAAGTCAGTTTTATGAACATGATTTTTTTTAAACAATGTTTCCACGGCTTAGATTGTATTCTTCAATGTAAACTGTTATTTTTTTATGTAATTGAAGCTGTATTTTTGTTATGAAAGTAGTCAAATTTGTGTTTGATCTACGGTATATTTAACTAGTATTATCACTTGCTTACACAGTACTACAACACTCGCTTGCCAATAATTGTATTGATTTCTGCAAGAATCAAATTTCATCAAATATAATAACAACAGGAAAAATCCGGTTTAATTAGGTAGCTTAACATAAATCTGACCCAGGCTGATAAGCTAACAAAAAATATGCTAAATCCACTGACAGTAGTTAGCACAAATGCTTACGTGACTTTACCTGTCGTTTCTCAACGCAAGTGGACCCTTACCAAGAAGGATCAGTATCCGTTTTAGGTATTGTTTTAGATTACATCAAATGCTGGGAAATGCATTTTAATATTCGTTGGGTCGACGAGGAACGGTTGTCATCCTGGATGTAGCCTGCGTTACCTCCTCCGTTGACATCAGACATCAGCTGACCAGGAAATGATCACAACAGAGGATGAGAAGAGGAGCACAGCTTTTGAAAGACAAAAATAGATTTGATAGCGCATAGACTGAATATATACATAAAAAACACTACATTTTCCGAATGTAGTTATTATTTTATGAATAAGTATATTGCATTCATTGTCGTTTTAGAAATATGAAATTGAACTGCTGCGGTCCTGTTGTTCCTGCAGAGGGCGGTGTTCCGCTCACTTGATTAAAGTAAATCTGTCTGCTTACTTGAAGAAGAAAAACTTCCGGAGTTGCTGAGTTAAGTTGTAACTGTAACAAAACAACCCCAAAAACCCAAAGTAAGTGCATTTTTTTCTCTCATAAATACATTGTATTTACCTGTACTACTATATCTACGCGTATGTCTATCCATAACTACCACAAATTGCCTTTAATTCTGTCAGTGTACCACTGTAGGATAATGATCAAATGATGTCTCATTACACACTATGTTGGCGCCTAACGTTAGATCTTTCTTTATGTCTATGGTCTTTCTCAGGCACTGAACCGTAGAGGGACATGCAGGCTGTGGGAGAAACCCCTAAGCCTCATCCACTCTTCGGAGGAGCCCTGTCAGCTGTCGTCCCACCAAGTGCTACTGATATCAGCAACCTGAGGGAGATCCCGGACAACCAAGAGGTTTTCGCTCACGCACACACGGACCAGAGCATCATTGTGGAGCTTCTGGAGTACCAATCCCAAGTGCCAGACCAGGACGCTGCGAGATACCACTTCGAAGACATTGCAGGCAGTAACAGAGCTTTGGAGCCAGGTGCTTTTCAAGTGACAAATGTGATCCCTCTTTCCAAATCTGAGCTTTCCTTGTCCCAATGCAGCTCTGGTTGGTTCCTAACAGGGACTCAATCTGTGTCTAAGTTCAATGAAGACGCGAGGAACACGGTGACCATTCATCTCGGCCTCTTCCGCCTGCCACAGTTCTCCACAGATATTCTAGTGACGTTCAATGACCCGCAGAGTATAAGCCCAGACAGCAGCAGTGCTAGTTCAGCAGACACCCACAGAGAGCCATGGACTGTACTGGACTTTCAGAGGGTGCTACGGTCTCTCTCTCTTCATGACCCTGGACTGTTTGGTTAAAACTCCAACAATGATCATACCATCACATTCACTTGTATACTATTGTGTTGTATACTATTGTGTTTCTGCAGAATATTGTATTTGATTGTTTATTAATGATTAAATATGGAGCCTGCCGTGACAGATATGTAATGTCAATAATAAATAGATTTTGGGGCAAATAAAATAAAATATAGCAAATGTATCAAGTGAATCAAATGATTTCTGGGTTCCTCTGCTGTACCTCCGAGGTCCCCACAAGTGTCACAACTGAAGACCCCTGATTTAGTTGATTTGGGCAGTAAATCATTAATTAAAATAGCCTTAAAGTCATTTACAATGTACATATTTCTCATCATATTTTCCAAAGGGAGGTGGTTTTTAAAATTGAAATTGCTGTCTTGAATAGGTGTGTGGTATGTCTGTCAGGTCAGCTGGTCAGTCAATTAAATGACTTGTGGTAAAAAAAAAAAAAAGGCTTATTAGCCTGATCTGGAAAATATCTGCGGCTTCATTTAAAGGCTAAAAGTAATGTCTGTAAGCGTTTAAGCATAATTCAAGGTTTTTCTAAAAAAGACTGCTTTATAAGACGGAAAATGACCCTCATGCCTGTTACTTTGAAGTTAAAACTAATTAAATGGCTGATTAACTCAAACTACATGCTATAAATTGTGTTTTGTTCAGATTTTCCAGTCTGTAAAACAATACTTAGATCATAGGTAAGTCCTCTATAGCAAATTAGAAGAAGTACGTAGTCTACTCTAAGCCACATCAACACACATCTCATGCTGCAATCACACTGGATTAGGGTCTCATAAAGTTAGGCATCTTTTCCTGTTTGTGACTTGTGGAGGCACGTACCTATTTTAAGTAGAGCATCCTCCCCAGAACATCAGTATGACCCCTCTTGCCATGTTATATAATCATCTTATTTTTTACCATTAAGTTAAAAAAAATACTTTAAAATCTATGCAATATTATGGTTTATTTACACAACATAGCATACTGGATGACCAACTGCACAAACTGTATTTGAAACGGACAGGAAAATGATTGACAACAATATTTCTCAGCCATAAAATAAGTAGACCTACATGTATTTTAAAAACATTTTCATCTGTATTTGCCTTATGCCTTCAGATCTCTGAGCATCTGAAAAAGATTAGCACATCACAGAGGATGTCAAGGGAAAGGAAGCACTGTTCTAAACTCTGACAGAAACTTTGTTGACTCTAAGACACAGAGGTAAAAAAGAAAAACAACCAAATGGCTTCATTGTAATTTGCTATAAATCTGACCACAGGTGTCCTGTTGAGTTGGACACAACTACAGTATCTTCTGGTAAACATCTTTGAAGTAGAGATTAATAATGACACAAATTAAGATATTAAATACAAGTTTCCCCTGTCCTCATTCACCTCACAATTTCCTGAATGCTTCACAACTAAAACAGATGACTTTGTAAATGTTCTGAACAATAAAGAGACAGACAGTGATTACTTGTGGTGTGTAAGAAGATTGTGAGTCAAATGGGATAGAACGTCTATGGAAAGAACTGGGAACACTAATTATAAAGTAATAGTATTAATGCCAATATTACTAGTGGCAGCAAATGTTGCCAATATGCGGTCATAGTAGTCCTACGTAACACTAGAGAATTCTGTTTATAATAATATATATATATAAATAATAATATTACAATATTATTACAATAATAAGAGCCTAGATAAAGGATTTTGTATGTAAGGATTAGCTAAATGCTGACGACCGTATGTCCTGTTCTTTCTGTGGTTTGGGGTGAATTCTCAAACATTTTGGTGTCAATCAGATGCAACATTTTCAGTCCATCTGGGGACCATCCGTCACAGGTGTATGCATAGTTCCTGCTTGGCGACTTCCACCTCCCAGGTCATTTATTACCCACACTCCCCTGTTGTCACTGGTGTGTAGTGCAGAACATCCCCCTTCCCAAACTTCCCCCACTCTCTTTGGACCGCAGCCTCTCTTCTGCTGCCAGATCCTGAACTCCGCATCCAAGCCACAGGTCATCTGCTGCTCTCATCAGTACCTTTTTAATTTTATAGTCTTTTTCCATTCTATCTTTGTCAACTATGACGAACCAAATCTTTAAAAGATGAGTCCAAAATTGCACCCATGGGCATTAAAACAAGTTGTACATTTTTACTAAACGTAATATTTAAAAACGCAACATAAGGGTCAGAGAAACAACCTTTGGGACATATCCAAATGTCTATTAATGTTTTACATGTAGATGTGCTTTTTAAAGGAAAAAAGGCCGCAGAGTCAATGTATTTAAGCACCACAATACTTTTATACAAAATATAAAAATTAAACTTCTTTTTTCTTTTTACACAATGGAGCGGTATTGTTTACTTCTGCAAAGTGGTCTGACATGGCAGCCAATGCCCTGTAGCGGTGGGAAATTGAATTCTTGACTTCTTTGGGCAGTTCAGCATATCTGCGAAATAAGAACGTCATTATTTATGAAATATAATAGCATACTATTATATTCTTTTTATTAAGAAATTCCAATCAATGAACTGCACAGCAATGTTAGTCTAGAAATGGCTTACACCAGTGGTTCTCAACCTGGGGGAGGGGGGGGCGCCTGAGATTGCAGGGGGGCTCAGAGCTTTGCCTGGTCAGATGATCAGGTCATAAATTATATTATTTGAGCAAAATAAATGGTCTAAAATCATCAAATATGACTGAGTAAGGACTACAGGTGCATTAAACACTCCAATTTCAGTTTATTTGTTTGAAATAAATACTTATTAGCAATTGTTTTCATATTTTGAAAACAAAAAATCTGTGGGGGTCAGTTTTGGACTGACTACAAAAACAGCAATCAGCCCAACTACAACACGAGCAGGGGGGCTTCAAGGAAAAAAGGTTGGGAACCACTGGCTTACACTATGGTGACCTCTTCTGGTTATGAAGAGAATATCAAAGAGGGGAAAAGAACGCTCACGTTTTGTCATATCCCTCTGGCTTGAAACAAGGATCCCATCCAAAGTCTCTAGGACCTCTGGGTTCCACAATGTGACCCTTTGTTAGAGGACATACCATTAGTGGAGAGAACAATAACTCCTCAGAGAAATGTCCAAAGAATATTAGACACCTCTGTGATTCCTCTGAAGAGCATCACTTCCTCATCTTTTCCCGCACAGAAAGCAAATGTGCACAGAGCCCATGCAGACTTATCCTCAAATCCAGCCAGAAGTTTGTACAAGCCTAAAATGAAACATAGCACAAAAATAGTATTGTAGTTTGGTTATCTATGTCAGTGTTTTGATGACAATAATTTACCCTCTGGCTTAAGCTTATCCAGAAACCATTTTCTGCAAGAAGAAGAGGTACACAGTAACAATAATTTCATCATTTTTATACAACACATCTAAAGCCAAATCGTGCATAAAGTGTGAAATGTACCAACATGTAAGGGCCAGGCAGTCCCCCCAGAGCTCTAAAGCACAGACAGGTGTCCTCTACTATTACAGGTCCATCAATCTAAGAACAAATAGAAAAGGTTATAGAACACACTATTTTCAAAAATCTTGAATCTTGAATCTTGAACACACTATTTTCCATCTGTTACAGCACAGTTACTATACCTGGCTTGCTGCTTCCTTACACTTCTGAATAGAAATTTCATCTGGTTCTCCTTGATATTCAGGTACTAGTGTGACAGAAATTACTTAAATAGAGTAAACACATAATGGTGATGATTTTATTATTAGACTTACAATCAATCTTCTTTGAGATTAATTTGTAAGGAAACTTATTTCCGAGGATCTGAATAACCTGAAGATGTGAACAGCAAAAAAGGAATAATAATAGCAAAACTGATAGTAGGATTTTAATTGGCTTGTGATTTATATTAGCACCAAAACAACATCCTTTTGAATGAAACCATGCATTGTTTTAACATCATATATTGAAAGCTATAAAGGTGAGGTGTTGGATAATAGATTTCAAAGCTACCTCCTCGAGTTTCTTGGCATTTCCAGTCACGAAGACCACAGACCTTCCTGCAGTTACGGCCATGATGAAACTTGAAGCTCACCCGGAAGACTTAAGAACACGGACCAAAACTTCTCTCTCGTGCACGCTTCTGTAGAATTTGAGAAATTAATGACGACGAATAACGACTTTTAACTAACACAATATGTGCCGGTAAATGAAACTATAAATTAGCGCAATTTACAGATTATTAACCAAATTCATGCGTAAATCTCAAACAGGCCACTAGAAATTAATGCTCCGCCTACATAGAATTGACCAATCAGTGAGCGGTCCACCCCAAAATGATGTCCGTGTTATGCAGCCAGTGTGAAAATCGGCATGTGGGAAAGTAACACCGCCACAACAAGTGTATTATCAAGTTATATATGTATCTGTGGTTATAACAGCTAATTGTTACGATGAGCCTGTTACCTCGCACCGCTGGCGAGTTCAGTTCTGCGGAGTACTGGGAAAGATTTTTCAAGAAACGTGGAGAAAAGGCGTTTGAGTGGTATGGAGACTACAACAAACTCTGCGGTGTGCTGCACAAATACATCAAAGTGAAAGACAAGGTGATTCCTTTTTTGCTTTATTGCTTTATATGGTAGATGTAAAGTGAGTTTCGTACAATTTTGTGTGTGATGTAGTTGAGAGATCTGTTTTAGACTCTTTTTGCATGTGATGGTGCTGAATGAGCTAATGTACGTGAACTGTATACACTGCCCTCTGGCCCTCTTCCCTAAGGATTGCAGAAGGCAATTGGTTTGGAAACGGCTAGTGTGATCCAGACAACTTTGCTCTTGAGCTTAATGGCACTCATTGTATTATATGTATTTTGACGCCTACTTTTCTGTCTGCAGGTGCTTGTGGTGGGTTGTGGCAATTCTGAGCTGAGTGAACAAATGTATGATGTTGGCTACAAACAGCTTATCAACATTGACATCAGTGAGACTGTGATAAGTCACATGAACCAGAGAAATGCTGAGCGCAGACCAGGCTTGAGCTTCCAGCAGATCGACGCAACTGAGACACCGTTTGAGGATTGCTGTTATCAGGCTGTTTTGGACAAAGGTACTCTGGATGCCATGGCGTCTGAAGAAGAGGGGCCCTGGCTACAAGTATGCTCACAGAGGTAGGGTATGCAGAAGTTCCCCACATGATCATAATAAGTCTAAAGAAAGATGAGAGGAATTATACAGTATGCATACAGTAAATCATAGCTGTGTGTACTATGATCCTTAAAGCAGTAAATGCTGCAATTAGTGAAAAGATCAAAACAAAAACTCAACAGACCATGAGCTTGGTCAAGTCTAAATCAACACTATTTCTTGTTATAGTTTTCCACCCTAGGTAATTCAACAATTTGGATGTTTGGGAGTGTGTGTGACCGCTAGAAATGAGTTGGGGCTTCAGCTCATAGTTTCAATGCAACTACCTCCTTCTCCTTTCAAAATCTGACATGGCATTATAGACCGCTTCAGGTCGGTGGAGAGTCCTTACCTCAAGTGGAGGAGTTCAAGTATCTTGGGGGTCTTGTTCATGAGTGAGGGACGGATGGAGCGTGAGATCGATAGACGGATCGGTGCGGCGTCAGCAGTGATGCGGTCGCTGTATCGGACTGTTGTGGTGAAGAGGGAGCTGAGTCGGGGGCAAAGCTCTCGATTTACTGATCGATCTACGTTCCCACCCTCACCTATGGTCATGAGATCTGGGTAATGACCGAAAGGAAAGATCGCGAATACAAGCGGCCGAAATGAGTTTCCTTCGCAGGGTGGCTGGGCGCACCCTCCGAGATCGGGTGAGGAGCTCAGTTACCCGGGAGGAGCTCAGTGTAGAGTCGCTGCTCTTTCACGTCGAAAGGAGCCAGCTGAGGTGGCTAGGGCATCTGTTCCAGGACACGCTGGTGGGACTATGTCTCCGAGCTGGCCTGGTGTCGCCTCGGGGTCCCCCAGAACAGCTGGAGGAGGTGTGCGTGGATCGGGAAGTCAAGGCATCTCTGCTGAGACTGCTGTCTCCGTGACCCGGCCCCGGATAAAGCGGAAGAAAATGGATGGATGGCGTTATAGAGGAGGAAATATTTAATTGTAGTGTGCTGCTATAAATTCCTGGATTGATCGAAGAAACTCTTGTAGATTTGGTTTATCAAGCATCCTTTTTGTTTTTTTGTGCCTACAGATGAGTCGAGTCCTTAACGTTGGGGGCCGCTATGTCTGCATCACATTAGCACAAGAGAGTGTTATAAAGTTAGCCGTGGAGCACTTTGTAAAGCTCGGCTGGGCAGTGAGGCTCCACTGTCTACAGAATGACACTCAGAGCGAAGAAGAGGACTCTTTTGCTTTACCTGTGTTCGTCCTGATCTGCACCAAGTTTCGACAGCCGATGCCCATGCCCATTCTGGAGATGTGTCTTGGGGAGGATGGCACACCTACACGTTTCACTCAAGTGTCAGAGTTGCTATCCACTGTGAGGGAACATCAGGCCTACTCTGTGTTAAGGAAGAGGCTTCGCACTGGCACCGATGTCACTTCAAATGTGTCACTCACTCTTTGCCATGTGAAGACAGGCCTTCCCAGATACACACTAACTGTACAAGACTGCGGTCCTGGTGCTAAAGTACCTAAAGCCAACTACTTTGCTATATTTATTGGTAAGTTATGTTGTCCATGTTATTACTCAAAAAACATTCTAATTAATAGTAATAATAATATGTTTTTTCTTTTCCCAGTCCCACAGGGCAGTGAGACATCTTGGCTTTATAGTTCTGCTGAGGGCCAAAAACAGTTAGCATCGAGCGCTAATTTCAGACGACTCGTAATTGTTGCAATGCACCGAAATCAAGAGTATAACAATATGGAGGCTGTCCAGTCTGAGCTTTCACCCATGGTTATGGACCTGGCTCCTCCTGGTATGCCCCTCAAACACCAGGTAGATTTGTTTAAAATATTGTGTCTATTTTTATTTTACTTTTTGTTAGACTAGCTATATTTTATTGCATTGCAGGTGCCATTTTTGTCTGCCTCTGGTGACCTTGGTTGGCGTGAGGTGGTCAGTACAGGTGTCAGTGATCTAAGTGGGGAATTCTGCGTGGAGAACGTCAGAGGAGAAGACGGCGAACTGTATCGAAGACTTGTGTTTCTGTCGAACACTGCCCTCATCCAATCAGAAAGCAGACTTGTGTCACCAAGAACAGGTAAGTAGCATTAAGGTATGCTGCAAAATTGTTTAGTGACTTTTGCGTTTGTAGAACTTTTTTTGTGTCACAACAGCGGGCCACAAGAAAAAGGGCAAAAAGAAGGTCAAGCCAACAACTCCTTCAGCGGTGCCATCCTCTTCTCTCACAGTGGACACTGGTTTCCTCTGCTGTGAACATCATAAACGAATGGTTGCTGGTCTTTCTATGCTTCGGATTAATGCCCAACAGAAAAACGGTATTGTGGAACTTTTAGTAGACTCTACATTTTATTGTATTTGACAGTTATTTGCAAGTATTTATGTATTTGTATGTATTTTTTACTATTAAGATGATCCAGCGTCAGTGCTTCTGATTGGCCTTGGAGGAGGGGGATTGCCACAGTTTCTTCGAGACTTTGTTCCCGATATTACAGTTGAAGTTGTTGAACTAGACCCTTCTGTGTTTGAAGTAGCAAAAGAATGGTTTGGATTCAGACCAGATGAACTTTTGACTGTATCTATTGGAGATGGCCTTGAACGCATCACTGCTTTTGAAACGGAAGGTATGTAACAAAGAGTGACGAAGTGAGCTTCTGATAATGTATGCAAGTGAAACTAGTGGCAAAATAATTATTCTGTTTTGTGGTTACTTGCAGGACGCTTGTTTGATGCCATTATGTTTGATGTGGATAATAAGGATAATAAAGTTGGTATGAGCTGTCCTCCTGCATCATTTGTTGAGGTCTCAATTCTGCAGAAAGTTTGCAGCCTGCTTACTCCCAGAGGTATTATATTATGCCACAATATGATCTGATACAAACTTAAATCCAGTGTTATGTTTTAATCATTTTTTGGTTTGTACAGGTGTCTTTATTCTGAATCTCGTGTGTCGAGACTCACTCTTGAAGAAGACCCTACTGGAGCGCTTAAAGAGCATATTTGCCACCATTGTCTCTGGAGATGTCGAAGGGGAAGTCAATCAAGTATTACTCTGTTCTAAAGGTGAAAAGAAGATGCCTGATACCACGAATATTCTGCAGTCCCTGGGCCAAGCAGGCAAAACCCTGCAGAGCACATTGGGCTCAAATAAGACTGGCGGCAATTGCAATCCCCATATAGACATCATAGAACTGATAAAAGAAATGAAGATTGTCTGATTGTGAGTGCAATGAAATCAAAACATCTTTAATTAATAAGAAATATATTTGGAGATGTTTATAATGTAATAATCTCCTGCCACTCAAAACCTCAAGTAAAGACCGTTTTTATCTATCTTCTCTCTTCTGTTTTCTATTTAAAAATGGGTGTCACCAGAAAACACTTGCTCAACTTTTCCCTTATTTCATTATTTTGTTTTTCTTTCACTTCCTATGGCTTTCCCTGGAGTACTCTGTGACTACTCCTCACTGCTTGAGAATGCAAGAGTGTTAGGTCGTCTGCAGCAGACCCTACCCTTACAAGATGTATGTCATTTTAAATAGCTTTCTGCAACAGAGGAGGGGCTGTGGCTCACAAGTGATACGAGGAGCATTTATAATTGGACTGTAACTATGTCTGTCTGTCAGGAAGGGAGAGGGGAGTTGCCACCCCTGTTTTAATGCTTGCTAATGCGCATGCGCTGCAAATTCATTCCGTTAGCTGTCAATGTACACTTTCTTTTTTCTGTTTTGATAAGACTTAGTTTGCTCAAAGATAAAATAATGGACAAGAGTTAGGCTTAAGGCGCTTTTACTAGTATTTCTGTTCAGGCATTCGTCGATACTTGCTACTTGTTCGGACTTCTTATCTGCGATTGGAAAAAAAAAAAACTTTGGAAAACACGAAACCATCGCACAGTTTTCCTCCCAGTTTCGACAGTTTTTGACTTAAAACTTTTACCACGCGGACTTCCGATGCATCTTCACGAGAATCGACTGCGTTTCCCGCGACAAAACACCGTAGTAAGTTGTTCGTAAACCCATATGTTTGTTAGTTGAGGTGGCGGGGTCCAGCGGTCTCGTGTAGCCCCCAGGTGGCTTTGTTGCGATGGGCAACCGGGGGATGGAGGAGCTCATCCCGCTGGTGAACCGGCTGCAGCGTGCCCTGAGCTCCGTGGGCAGCGCGGGACAGGACTACAGCCTCCTCCTGCCCCAGATAGCCGTGGTGGGGGCGCAGAGTGCGGGCAAGAGCTCGGTCCTGGAAAACTTTGTCGGCAGGTAAGACAATCCAAGTCAGTGACTGGACATACCAACGGCATGTGTGTGTGGGGACATGTTATAGCACGACAAAAAGAAGTAACTCCCCCAATACTGACTGACAAGATGCAACCATTTGTTAACCATATGAGCATGATCAACCCTTTTTTGACATTTGTATGGGACAATTGCTGTTCTTTCATGATGATACTGTAAAATCGAAACTGAATGGAATAAACAGACGTCCTATCTGTGGCATATTTCTTTTAAGCCTGTTAGAACTTGTCCCTTTACAGTCTCAGGTGGTGCCTGAAAGTGTCTTTTCGACAGTGCCCAGTGCACCACCAACTAATCTCAACAACCTGCTGACAATGAGGCAGTGTGTGTGAACTGCACTAATGTCAAGGTCATTCACCAAAAACTCTCTTCTTTGTGTGGGAAATCGTCATAACAGGACATTGGTGATGAATAGGCTCCTGACCGACTGTTACAAAGGATTACTGGTAAAATAAGGCACGAGTTTCTATTTTTCAGTTTGCCAACGTTGAGACAGATGAGCCCATTGAGCCCTCTGTTGAAGATCACAGTGACTGGTGTCTCTGAGCATGCCTTTTGGCATAAGCTTTTATTATATTGATTTTCTTTTGTATATTTTTAACTAACAATGTTATATGTGTTTATTACCCTTCTGGCCTTCTCAAACAAGAGCAGGATGCACTTGAACAAACTTCCTGAGTCTATTTTACATAAAGAAGGAAGTTTATCCTAATGTTTAATCTACCTGTAAGCATATATATATATATCACACTGTTAGATGCACAGAGAATATGCATTTATATGGAGGCTAAGTGGATTTTTGTAAAGTTAGATCAACCAGCTTTTTTAAGCTCAACAGGCATTCTCTTTTACACTGCCACTAAACGTTTTGATCACATTTACCTTTTTCCAGAGACTTTCTTCCAAGGGGATCAGGAATTGTCACTCGAAGACCACTAGTTTTACAACTACTCAACTCTGAAACAGGTTTGTACTGCGCATTATAAAATCTAACCCTGAGCACAGCCACTAGATGGCAGTATATTTTCATTCAGTGTATGACCTGACAATTCAAATACATTTTCTTATGACGAATAGATTATACTAATATGTATGTTTTGTGCAGAGTATGGAGAGTTTTTTCATTGTAGAGGAAAGAAATTTACTGACTTTGATGAGATTCGAGCGGAGATTGAAGCAGAGACAGACAGAGTCACTGGGACCAAAAAGTGCATTTCTCCTGCCCCCATTCATCTACAAATCCACTCACCTCATGGTACGCAAATGTTGAAACTGATACTACTTATTTTGTTTTCTACTTGAAATAACCTGATGTTATTAATACTGTATTAATGTATTATATTAGCCCTGATCTAAACGTGTGTTTGCAGTGCTTGATTTAACCCTTGTGGACTTACCGGGCATCACAAAGGTGCCTGTGGGTGACCAGCCTGCAGATATTGAGTACCAAGTGCGAGACATGATCATGCAGTACATCTGTAAGGACAACTGTCTCATTCTGGCCGTGACTCCAGCAAACGCAGACCTGGCCAACTCTGATGCACTGAAGCTAGCCAAAGATGTTGACCCTCAAGGTACAACAAATTTGATATCAGAGTATATTAGTAAAATTGAGTCTTTTTTGCCACATTGAAATGTTCACTCCATTATCCAAACAGTGCAGCATCTTTTTGTTTTTATTGTCCTCAACCAACTATAAGGATTGTTATAATCATAAAGCACCTCCTGTCTAAGTCATCTTTAGTAGGATTCCAAAGTATTTCTTTCTACTTTCCTCCAAAGAAAACAAAAATAAGCATTCCTGCTATGACATGTACACAGAAGTATGAATGCATTTTGCCATTTTTTTCTCTATCTCTTTTTTCTTAGGCCAGCGCACAATAGGAGTAATCACTAAGTTAGACCTCATGGATAAAGGAACTGATGCTCGGGAAATACTAGAGAACAGACTGCTTCCTTTGCGCAGAGGTGGGTCAGAAGGGTTTGTGTACAAATGTTACAGCTTACACTTCCTTTCCTTAAGTGTTTTAAATCTATGATAGTATTGTTTTGTTTTACTGTTATACACTTTTTCTAAATGTTTAGTATTGGGAGCAATGTAGTGCATAGAGTTGGTACAACAGGCCGTTTTGTCCCTTGGCTTTGTTTAAGCTTCGTAAAGTCCTACCAGGTGTTTCTTCACAGCACTAATGCATTAGCCATGGAAACCCACTGACATAACTCAGAGCTGAAGACTTGGGCTGAAACATGAGAAATGTGCCCAAGTGCCAACACATACAGTGTGTACATCATATTGCTCAGTTAAATTTGAGAATCAGATTAGACCTACAGTACTTTATCCAAACGCAGTTTCTCACATAAACCCGACTAATGCTGTGCGGATCAGATTGTGAACTTTGCGTATGTCAATATGTAACAGTACAGCGGACAGTCAAAGTCTCTTGTTTTGTTGCACGTTGCCTCTTGCTGTGGCCACATGTCTGTATTTCCCTTCTGTTCCTTCCTGTCCAGGTTATATTGGGGTGGTGAACCGCAGTCAAAAGGACATTGATGGGAAAAAGGATATTAAGGCGGCTCTGCAGGCAGAGAGGAACTTTTTCCGCTCTCATCCCGCCTATGGTCACATGGCTGCTAAAATGGGCACACCATATTTGCAAAAAATGCTTAATCAGGTTGGCAGATTTGACACAACATATAACAAAATGCACTGCAGTGTAACATTAATATGATTTTGTTTTCCACAGCAACTGACAAATCATATCCGTGAACAATTGCCAGCTTTCCGTAACCATTTACATACTCAGCTTTTGGCCTTGAACAGAAAGGCAGAGGAGTACAGGAAATACGTCCCTGATGACCCCACACGGAGGACCAAGACACTACTACAGTAAGTCTATGGTTATATACATGTTCTTTATATTTTTTACATATCATTAGACATTGGTTACATTTCTACAGGCTCGTTCAACACTTGTCTGTCGACTTTGAGAAGCTCATTGAGGGTTCAGGTGATAAAGTTGACACAGACTATTTGTCTGGAGGCGCCAAGATTAACAGAATCTTTCATGAACAGTTTCCTCATGAACTGGTCAAGGTATTTATATTGTTGTAATATCAGTTTTGTTAATAAAACATTGATCTTGGTAATTTACTACTGTTCTGCTCTATTGCAGTTGGAGTCTGATGAGAGGGATCTTCGTCGGGAGATCACATATGCCATCAGAAATATCCACGGGGTCAGGACAGGGCTGTTCACTCCGGACATGGCTTTTGAAGCTATTGTGAAAAAGCAGATCTCCAGACTGAATGAGCCGTGCATGAAGCTTGTTGATATGGTCAGTCAAGAGCTCCTCACCACTGTCTACCAATGTATCAATAAGGTAAGACCTAAAACAGAAAAAAAAATGTTATTCTTTCAAATAATTTTCATGATGCTGTATTCATTTTTCTTTCTCAAGCTGGCATCCTTTCCCAAACTGAGAGATGAGACTGAGAAAATTGTAAATACAGAGATACGTGAGCAAGAAAATAAATGCAGAGATCAGGTTATCCATTTTTCTTGTTCATATTATCATTATCATGCTTTTTTGTGTGTGTGTGTGTGTAATTTTCATATAATTATATCTTTCCAGATTTTGCTGCTCATTGAAATACAACTTTCCTACATCAACACCAAACATGAAGACTTTGTTGGATTTACTTGGTCGGTAACTGTTGCTTTACATGTAACTTCTAGGGTTTAATAAATCGGGTTGTTCTAAAACTATCTCTTTCACTTTCAGTGCCCAACAATATAGCAATCAAAACAGTAAGAAGATTGCTCCAAATTTAATAGGAAGCCAGGTAGGACTCCTTTTAATACTACTATTGCCTAGAGTGTAGCATGCAGTACATCGACAGTTTACGGCTTCGCTAAGCTTGCTATAGCAAGGGTTGTCATATTTTAGACCCATATTACACATAAGCTTTTGAAGTAAATGATATATTGTATTTATAATATTTAATTATATATATAGTAAAAATCATAAACAATATCCTAGGTAATGAAATGTAAAGCTTCAATAAAGTTGGCTAATATATGTTGTACCTTAAATACCTGTCCACGCATCTTTTGCCTCTCCCCAGGGTGTGACCCCTCTCTCCAGTCTAATAGTAGGAGAAAAATCCCTTTTAAGCCTACTGCCCTATCTTCCACTTTATGGCACTTCTGGACATATCTTTGCAACACTCAAGCTAAATGGCTGTGGGTTGGCATGTCAATAATCACAGCAAATATGTGCACTGGCTTTTGCAAACTGGTTACTCTGCGTTTTACTAATCACCACTTTTTTTCCCTAACGCATTTGTCTTCATATTTAACAAAGTATCTATTATCTTCATTGTATTTAATGTATTTAAAATGTTCTCGTTTGCAGAATATTTCATTTTCAGGATTCCAGATTTACTCTTCTTTACTTGTTTTTGTTTCATCATTTCGTAACCACAGTAACCACTTTACTCCTGCTGCACTATCCTCACTTGCGCACACTTTCTTTTTGTGTCATGCTCATTCTGTAGTTCTTGCCAGTTTACCATGACCTTCCTAACCTTGCCTCCTCTGCAGGTAATACGCAAGGGTTGGCTGACAATCAGCAACATTGGCATCATGAGAGGAGGTCCAAGGGAGTACTGGTTCATCCTCACTGCAGAGAGCCTTTCCTGGTTCAGAGACGATGAGGTAAGGCAGTCACGCTTTCAAGTCAATGAAACGCAGAGATTTGCTCATGTTATTTTAACTTTTATTTACAGAGATTTACAGTTGAGGGCAGTGTTGGCGTTCATACAAAAAACTACTTTAGGCAGTTTCAGTGTACAAAAAAAAACACATTTATCAACAACTTGTTGTAATATAAAACAGCATTTTAGATTATTAAAATTCAGTAGGCATGAAAAATCTATTACCTATACAAATATATATATATATCTGTCAAAAACCTGTATGAATAAAAAAAACAGCAGGTAAGATCAATTAAAAGCCACTATAGATCTGAATTACGATACAGCTACTGCTCCATACTCGGTGTCAGTGGGGCTGCCATGTGTCTGCCTGTCTGTGCCTGCTGTACAGGAGCAGAAGGTCTGCACAGCAAGTGTAGACAGGCAGACACACCACAACAGTCTTTGTTCACAGCTGATGTCATGGGAACCGTGCGGGGCAGGAAGTCAGCTCGCAGTAGTCAAGCACATGGATTACTGTATACAAATGACAATAGATGAACTGTAGGGAGTAACAGTGCAATTGATTATTAGAAGCCTTGTAACACTTTGAGGCTTTCCTAGCAAAAAAGTGTCGTACGCTCAATGGCCGCTGGCTGCTCTGCTTTGCGACGACGACACTGGAGGCCGCCATTGCTGTAGTACTGCCATATAGCCGCTAGTCCCCCATTGGAATCCATTGCACTTTAGACATGTTAAAAACAACTTCAATGCCCGATGCCTAATTTTTTGGAACTGTCTACAGCTAGATATTCCTGCTGTGATTACGCTGGGTTAGACACAATCAGAGGCACCGGGCTGGTTATCGTAGGATAAATTTTAGAAATCTCGTACTTAATGAAGGTCGGACTATTAGCATTGGAGCTGCGTGAGCGACACGTCACACAAGAGCCGAGTCTACAGTGAAGATCCCGCACTTATGCCCTTATTAGGAACATGCTTCGTCGGAGCTGGGGAGGAGGAGTCTGTAAATCCGCCATGAATTCCCCCTCGAACGTGGTCATTATGGTAAACGTGGGAGGAGTGAGTAATGACGGTCTATTAATAATATGTCGCAACTCACAGAATGAGGCAGTTTTCGAGACAGTCATGTGACCAGATGTTACTGAAAGAGGCTCCAACGCAGTGTTTTGAAGCAACCTGCTTCAGGAAGGGCGATACAAGCATTTTCAAGTTTTGCTGAAAATACTGATGGATGAGACTCTATTAGTAAGATAAAGCTGCGCACATGGAGTATTGCAGTCATTCAGTCATGTCTGTTGTCTTCTGTAAAGTTGTAGTGTACTCTAGCCTTTGTTCTAACCTCATCTCTAAAGCTTCCAAAAACTTGAATTTCTGCCAGCCATGTGTTTTCTCTGCTTTTCCTGACCGCCACCTGGATTTGCAACTGAGCCCCTTATATCCCTATTCACCCCTCACCCCCTCTCCCTCACATTTGTCCCGCTCTCTACTGCTCCCCCCTTTTTTTCTTCCTCTTCTGGGAGTTCAGGCATTTGGAGCGGCTCACTCTGACACAGCTGGAGATGCCCCAAGCCAAACACAGACGCACACACTCAGACGCACGCACAAAAAAACGCACAGCGGACAAAGTTGTGTATACAGTATGCGATACACACTAGACGCCTGATGTAAACAAACTGGTGTGCAAATAGTGTAGGAAAAATATACGCTCAATCAGGCACATGGTCACTTCTTAGATAAACTCCAACGCTCCTTGATCGCACTGTTCCCAGACACAGCCCCTAGGCATGCCTAATGTACACACGCAGTTACTGAGGTTTCCTTTGGCTGCCTCCTCACTTCTACCAGTCAGATTGCACACACACACACACACACACACACACACACACACACACACACACACACTTAGCACATCTGTGATAAATAATAGACAAAGGGAATCAAGCAAATATCTTCAGACCACATCAAAGCATCAGAGAGAGACTACGCTGCAATGACACACATGTGTTACGCTGCAAAGGCTGTTTTTTGTTCTGACAGACTTCAATGGTTAAGATATGTCACAAAGTTATACTAGACGGCCTAAGCAGGAGTTCTAAGGGCCTGCTTGGACCCAAACTACATCCAAACACATTTTTACTATTGTATTGCATCTCTGTTGCCCTGTCCACTTCTCTCTCTCTCTCTCTCTCTCTCTCTCTCTCTCTCTCTCTCTCTTCTACCTTTCTGTCTCCCTGCCTCTTTCTGCGGTTGGCAGTCTCCCTGGGACCGTGCACATTCCTGGCTGGAAAATCTGAAGCTTTGTCCAAACACCAGCTTCCAAGATCTGCCCAGAGAAATCCCACATGGCTGTTTCTACACAGCAGACCTACCCCCCCTCCCCTCCTTTACCCTCCCCTCTTAACCCCCCCTCTTAACCCCCCCCCCCCTCTCACCCTAAACTCCTCCATAGACTCGCACATACCCCTCCACTCACCCCCATTGACACTGCTCTCCATCACTGTGTCAACCGCCTTTACTCCTAACGCAAAACGCATCTTTTAGCTTCACGAGAACAAGCCTATCACCACGTTTGTCATAGATTCAGACACAAAGCAATACCAAGATGTAGAGTTTAATCTCACTAACAGAGTGAGCAGACATGCATTCCTTCACTCCTCAGCTGCCAGGGCTCCACCAGCAAGCCCTGAAGAAAAACAGACAGCCTCTGCTTATGCGCTTAATCTACATGCTCCCCTCTACATGTGTGTGTGTGTGTGTGTGTGTGTGAGTGACTGCAAGGTATCTAAAATCCATTAGCCCAAAGGAAGAGGAGACACCGCTTTAGTCACACAAGCTATGATAAATGATTCGCCTTGACCACCCTGGCACCTTGGGACATGACACAATAGCTCTTTTTCCAGATACACACCCATAATCTTAAACCTCTCTGTATTAGGCAAGCGTCTGCTACAAGTTAGTGTGTGGAAAAGTTTGACAGCCCTTTCCGGATTATTATCTACTGAGAGTGTTAGACATACTTTAAGAAATCAACTAGTGTTTGCGCTTGTGAAACCATCTGCGAACAAAGCGCGCCTATACACATTCAGACACACCTTTACATACTAAACAAAATGTGAGTAATTGTAAGAGTTGACAACAAAAGCGTGTGCACATATAGGAACATTAATGCATGCCGAGCGGACAACACAAAACCAAAGGAACGGCCTACAATACATGCAAGTCTTCACAGCGTCCTTAGCGTTATTGTAGGCACTTGGAGCATTTCCGTGCACAGTCTAACCAATGTGCAGACTACTGTACACCAGCAAGATCCTGAACAGGTAGTCTGAACACTGGGATGACGGAGCAGGACGTCTGATGGCGTTTTGACCTTCGGATGCTTGCTAGGCTGATCTTCTTATCACAGCGGATAGGAAAGTCAAGCAAAGTTTTTTTTTTTTTTTTTCCTCTTGTTATTTTGGTCTATCCTGTCTCAACGCTGTGTGTCACATGGGGTCTCACATCAGGCGTCCACTGCTGCCCCGGGCTTTTCCGGAGATGTCATCTGCGGTTCTTCTCGGGTCTTGGTTTGCTCTACGGTCCTGGTGTCCAGGCGTAGTATCCAGTCCTGACGTGGCACATTTACGCATTCGGCTAGGCTAGTGCTCTGGCTGTTCTCTCTGGGAAGGCATAAGGAAATAAGGGGAGTGAGGGAAGGAGAGAGAGAGTTTGGGAGGAACTTAGCCGCCATATATGGGTTGATGGGACCCTCGGGAATCGACTTTGGAGCGATCTGCAGTTTCTCCTCACTTTCTCCTCCGCACAGTCTCCCCTGGTCTCCGTGTTCTCCGTGCCTTCATCCATCCTTGCTTCCAAAAAACACCACCTTCTACCCTTCCTTATCCCCCCTTGTCTTAAACTACCCCATCTCTACTTTCTATTTCTACATCATCATGGCACCCTATACGCTCTCTCTCCAGTCTCCGCCCACTTCGGTCCAAAGCGATCCCAGATGTTGCTGTTTGAGCGCCAATCCTGGTTTGTCCTTTTTTTTCGGCCTCCGTTACAGGAAGTGGGCCCCTTTGGAAAGAAGGAAGGAGGAATGAAGGGAGAGAGTCGTAGGGTTCAGGGGAGTGCTCAGAGGGAAACCTGTGCAACACCTTTTAGCATCCTTAAGCAGCAGTATCTTGAAACGGGCCGGTTGTGTTATTCAAGTCCATTGCGCTGATTCTCATTTGTAATCAATACTCTTTTACCAATAGGGCTGAACAATTTGAAATTACTCATTTTAAAAACATCTAGGGGCATTAATACACTATTTGATATATGTCATTTGAACTGCTAAACAAAGTGATGAGTCCTGCATTTCAGAACATTTTTGTAGATGTCTAAAACTAGTAACTACTTTTATAAAACCCCATATTTGTTACTTTGCTTGATTATATTTCCTAAAGGACTGCAGCCTTTTCAATTTTCTCATTTCAACCAATTACAAATGCGATTAGCTCACAACCCTATTAACCAACTTCTGATGTCCCTTATATTGTAAAAATCACGCATGAAGGGGGATGGGCCTGACTTGGGCAGAAATTTTGTGTTAGTGCAAGAATCTGAGTAATGACTTTCACATGTGGGCCCGGGCTCCTCTCGTTCCCTCCCTTCAAGCTCCAGCTCTGCCTCCGTACTGTCTGCTTCGACTCACAATGCGTCCGCGCAACCCCGTCCAACTGCTCTCTGTCATTCACAAGTCTCCATGGTGACGACAGACTGGGCCTGCTGTGTCCCGCCAGTTTGTGGGATGTTAATAAGTCAGACTGACGGGCTTGCACAACATCATCAAGGATCAAATTATGTGCTCAAGATAAAGAAAAAAAAGTATTGGTTATTTCTTTTGATTTGTAGGAAGTGCTTCTTTATTATTATTGTCATTATTGATTCATGTTTAATGAAATACCTGTCAAATCAAAAGGTACTGCATTTTTGGCGGCAAACTCAGCCTATAGTGACCTATGAAGACAGTCACGCTGCAAAGATATTATATTAACTAATATATTAACTAATGCATTTGAGCAGCATAACCATTTTTTTCAGGTTTCATTGTTGCTTGCTTTACAATTTCATGTAAAGTCACAGCTGCCCTGCGTAGGCTGATGAAAGCGTGGCTGCCAGTCTGCACCCCTTTGATCACCACCAATCACTCACCCAAACACCACATTTATACAATAGGCAAGGTGGGGGATTGAACCGCCTACCTTTATGCCGCTGCTGCCCATGTGCAGTTGCATTTAGCACCAAGACTGCAGCTGAAGGGGTAGAACAGCATCTTTATCTTTATTACGGATCCCCATTAGTTATAGCAGCAAAAACTATTCTTCCTGGGGTCCACATAAAACAGCGACACAAACATGTACAATAACAGACTAGTCCCTATGTAAACAAAAGTAGGTTAAGCTGACATTATCAGTTACAAGTAGAATTTACAGTTACATCATAGAAATTGTACAGTGTCTTAAATACACACAAATACAATTTAAACAGAAACAAGCATGACTTTGGCAAGTACTTTAAACCATAAATTTTGAGAATAATGTCCTTCATAAGTATGGCCATTTTTAACTTATTTTTTAAATGTCTCCACTTTAATGATCTGTGTGAAATATGGAGGCAGATGATTTCACACTGATACAGCTCTTTACAACACTGACTTCTTCAAAGCATTAGTTTTCGGTAAAGGTAGTGAGTAATGCATTAGAACTGCTTGTCTTTTATGGTACCCACGTCTATCTTTAGTCAGAGTCAGCTGATTGTAAAGGCAGGCAGGTTCTTTAGTCAATGAGAGCTTTTTGATAAACTGAGCTAGTTTACAGCCCATTCTTTGCCAGGACCGACTGCTGTGCATCACTTCTTCATATTCTCTCGTGGAGCAGTTTAAAGCCAATCTTGCAGCTCTATTTTCTGTGAGCTGAATTTTGTTAAGATCTTGTTTGGAGGCAGATGACCAGACTAATGGACAATAGTCTAGCTGAGCTAAAACTAATGTTTGCAGGACTTGTCGGATTGTATTATCCCAATAGTTTTGCTTCTTTTACCTGCTCAATATCTACTCCATGCAGAGAGACAGTTAGTCTTGGCGCATGGCTGGATGCTAAAATGATGGCTTTAGTTTTTGAGGTGTTTAATTTTAACTTATTTTCATCCACCCAGTTTGACAACATTGTCAGCTCCTCTTGAAGAATTGTATTTAACTCTGTTAAGTTACCAGCAGATAAATAAATGGTAGTATTTTCAGTGTGCATGGCCACTGATGCCTTTTCCAACACTTTTGGCCAATTATTTGTGAATGTAGCATATAGAAGTGGCCCCAGACAAACAAGTAATAAAGATGATTGTTTCTCCATCCCTGACTTTCGTTAAAGGATATGGACACTTTAGTGTCTACAGCCAAACTGGAGTCCAAGTGTCATGTGTAGGGGGTCTGGAAAGGCAAGACTCAAGTCACGCAACTGTTGTAATAGGAAAATCACTTAGAACAATTAATCCTCACTTAAATGTGGTTTTACACATGGTTTTAAACACCTGAACATCACATTGATAGGGATTGGTGGACGGTTTGGGGTACTTTGGGTTTTGTCTGGTTTGAAAACCCCTGGTCTACAGATGTGATAATCTGCCCTTCGGTTTCACCATTTTCCTTTTGAACCCAGTGTACAAGTGTACTATTCCAGACCTCCAGTTCAACCCAGTATTTCGTGTGCTGTAGCTCCCTGCTGGCCATCCGCTTTTTAAGACAGATGCTTAAAAATATAGCTCCAGATGTACAACCATTTCAACCTTCATGAGAAAGTTCCTACAGTGTTTTTCAGCAGCTATAAACACCTGTATTGGCTTACAGTGATCTCATAATTTACATAGTTTCCCAGTCAACTTTTATTTGTCTGTTTTCTTTTGTTTCCAGGAAAAGGAGAAAAAGTACATGCTGCCTTTGGACAATGTGAAATACAGGGATGTTGAGAAGAGCTTCATGTCGAGTAAATTCAGCTTCGCCCTGTTCAACACGGAGCTACGGTTTGTGTGACTCAGAAAAAGGAGTGGTGTTGGTCACTTGTGTATTGAGTGACTACTTGCTCACATTCACGTACTCACATACACATATTTGTTCTCATTTCGACCTTTGCTATTTTAACTGTGCCACCAAAACAACAAGATAATCCAGTGGTTTTATAGATTAAATTTAATTGTTGCTCGTTAGGGTTGTTAGGTTTTTGGCTATTTTGCCTTGACAAGTTTCTGACTTTATGAAATTGAAAAAATAATATGAGTTTTTTTCAGCCTACTCCCTTTGAGCATCCATAACTGTATAATGTGAATTTTGTAAAAGAAAATTAAGAATGTTACTGCTCAAATAAACTAAACTTAGCTAGCTACAGTTTAGGGCTGCCTGCAACCAACAGTTATTATCTCATCTGCTGATTTTTGATTAATTTATGAATCATTGCGAAGGTTATTTTATTTGATTGATTACACTGTTCCCATACAAGTCACGCAAAGCGCTTCACAACTAGGTACTTTTTTCACTCCACACATACGTAGCCCGAGGTACAATGAGGTAGACCGACAGAAATGCCAACAGACCCTCTGACCACGACTAACCACAACACCACTCACACACACGCTACAGAGTATTCCCTCACGGTTTCCCATCAAGATACTAACCAGTAGTGCTGGGACCTGGGTATCTCGATACAGAATTCACAAAATGTATCGCGATTCAAGTGTATCGCAATAGATTGTCCATAATACACGATATGTTCAAAATTTTAAGAATAAAGGATCTCATAGATGAATAAGCTCAGCGTGCAATTTAAGCCTTTTTTTGAGATTGTTAGAGTGTATATTGTGGTACATTCTGAATGAAGACTATGACTGACATATTTACGTATCACATAACAGGTGCTTTGATATGAGACGTGTATTGTCACGTACTCTGTAATGATATATTGAGCACAGCCCTACTAATCAGGTCCAACCCAGTTTAGCCTCCGAGATCTAACTGGATCAGTACAAGGTGGTATGACCGAGTTGATGTGTTTGGTGTGTTGGTAATTAAACTTCTCTCTCGACAAAGGCCATGTTTTAGAGTGCACAATTAATCGCAATAAATAAAACAACACGTTTTTAATATTTGGAATTAGCAAATTGCAAAGGCTGCACTTATTTAGGTAAATTGTTGTCAAAGTTTTTTCTGGAGCACAGGGGGCTCCATAGGTTGCACACACACCATTCACATAAAATAAATAGAATCTAAAATACATTTTCCGTGCGTTCGTTTAAATATAATTTGTATTAAGCCTATATCGCTACTTTGTGTAAATTGTTTAGTACGATTATGAGAAATTGATGAGGAAAAACATTGCTTCTTCTTAAAGTATACAAAGAGATTCAGTTTATAGCAGTTAATCCATTTGCTGTGTTGTGTATAATAAATCATAGATGGAGGAAGTTGTGTCACGAAGGGCATTTGGCATAAACTATGCAAACTCTATTGTCTGTGCAAATCATTGCACACATGAGCCGATGAGTTACAGCGAGCAGACATGCCAAAAGGAAAGAGGATCACTACTTTTACTTTTACTACGTTTACTACTCTGTTGCTGATTAGTCGCCAGATCATTGGTTCGGTCTGAACTTGGTTTGCTGGGTTTACGAGTGTGAAAGTGAGAGAGAGAGAGAGAGAGAGAGAGAGAGAGCAATGCAAAAAAACACAAAGTGAGCGAGGGAGAGATTATTAATAAAAGTGGAGTTCACTCTCAGAACAGCGTTACCACAAGACCCTTATAATTTAACGCAGTTTGGCAGAGACACGATGACTTTTCAGGCATGTCTCCTTGCATATGTGAGAATAGTATGCGCTTTGGCCAATATGTGCGCCTTTGTGTATCGACCACAGCATACCGACGGCAGGCTCATTAAGCAGCTAATCAAAGCCAGAGTGCTTGGATCAGAGATGAGGCTGCTCTTGTTTGGAAAAAATTGCTCGACTCGCCACAAAACGGGGGTAGAGGGAGCAGGAGTTGGAGGGGTTGTGAGGAGAAAGAACGCTACAAGAGAGCTAGTATCAGAGCCATTGGCCAGGAATGTGTCAAAAGTCTGTCCCCCCCCCCTTTTTTTTTTTCCTGCACCCTCTCTGTTTCTCTTTCTGTATTTATGTGTGTCCATGCGTGTGTGTGCGGTAGACATTGCAGTGGTTTTGTCCCAGTCTGACAGTAATCAAAAAACCTCAGGAAACTCTTCGAAATCTAAAGCAGTTGGAGTTCAGTGCAGAAATTCCCCCAGTGTGAGTTTGGGGGGATGAAAATCAAACAAAACGCTGGCCAAGAACAGAAAACATCATGAAAAGAGAGACTGAGGGAAAAGAATGATGTGAGTCGTAAATCCAAGTATATGCGTTTAATAGCCGCTCGTGTATATCCGAATAATAGGCTATGATTTCCCTGTAATAGCACTGGAGTATTGTCATCGTTGGCCAGTCTCGCTCTGTCAGCCACCACACCCTACTTATTAGCTTCACCCGTTGTAGCCAAGCGCACAAACTAAAATAAAACAATTTCTTTTCCGTTTTACTTGTCCCGTTATCTCGTGGAATAGCCCATTTGCGTGATCTTTGAACGCTGCTCTCTCTCTCTACTCTCCCACACATACTTGAGGTTAATTGCTGCGTGTTATGAATGTGAGAAGTGAACAACAAAAGCAGGAATGAAACAACGGAGTGATTAAAGAAAAAATGTTTAACAGATGGGCCCCATCTTGATCCAAAGCCATCGCCTGTTGCCTGGTTTGCGCTGCCTGTTTGGTATCATTGTTTAGAGTGAGAGGGGAAGAACAACTGAACAGCGGGGTTATTAAACATAAACAGCCAGTGGTAAAGTTGGGTATGACCAATTACACATCTGTAAACAAATCAGTGTTTAAACTTTAAAGCATAAATGTACCTGTAAATCAGTTGCAAGACCGCACTTGGGAAGCAATTTAGATCTTGTTACTTTATAGTATTGCAATTAGATTTGCGACTTTTTCCCCCAGTTCACATTGCACATTTTAAACACATCTGTGAAAAGACTGAAATATGAACTGCTATACTAATAAGAGAATCACATGCGTTTTTTTTTTTTTGGGTGGAGAATTTCAATTTGCTTAGTCATAATAATAATAATAATGGCTTACAATTTTATTGCCCTTTACAAGCCTGTGTTATCAAGTTCTTCAAAGCGCCACACTGTACTCATTATTCATTCACGCTACATTCTGTGACGGAAGAGAGGCTGCCGATCTGCGCTATCAGTCTCTCCGACCACCACTACTGACTCACACAGGCAAACGCACTCTTATTCATCATGTACGTGTTTTTCTTGGTAGGGGAAACCAGATTACCTTGAGGAAACCTACGCAGACACGGAGAGAACATGCAAACTCCAAACAGAAAGGCCCCGTCCGGCGGGAGATAGAACCCAGAACCTTTTAGCTGTGAAGCGGGCGCTAAACTCGTCCCTATGAAGATTTGTTATGTTAGAAATGTGTTAGGAGTGAGTTTGGGCCACAACTAACAATTTTTAATTTTAACTATTTAAACTAACAAAACAAATTAGGTATAAGTTGTGGGTGATGCGTTTATTATATCGACATTACAGTTTTGATAGAGGCTATAGCACTGCTTCAAAGTCAAAGTGTTACAGAGCTAGAATTAGCATTTGTATCTCACACGTCTTCTTACAAAACATTTCTCCTGTTGCCAGATCTGTTTTGCGTTGTGCGATGTATTTGTCCGAGGACGTACAAATGTTATTGCCATTGTTGCAGGAATGTGTATAAGGAGTACAGACACCTCGAGTTGGCGTGTGGCTCTCAGGAGGAGCTGGACAGCTGGAGGACTTCTTTGTTACGAGCTGGAGTTTACCCTGAGAGCACAAACGTGAGCACCCTGACCCGCTGATATAACCCAATTAAACCTTATTCTGACCTCTCTATGGGGAGTAACACCGGCTTGCACAGTGTCTTCACGTATGCACTTATTGACTTTTACTAACCTTAAACCCAGGCCACACAAGCTTCTTTTTCTTTTCTTTTTTTACATGCCCCCCTTCTTTCACAGTCCGAGTTATAAAGCTAGTCCCCCACCCCTTGCATCTTGCTCTGTCGTTGGCTCTTCAGCACTGCATTCCGCACACATGATGTCACTACAACATGTGTATATGTGTGCGTATGTGTGTGAGTGCGCAGTCTGTTTCTAATCAGCAGTTCCTTGTCCCTCACCCATTCCCCCACTTTCTTTCGTTTGCCCTCTCCTCCTCACCTCCCTTGAGTTCCCGCTGCTCTGCTGTATGTCTGTACTGCACTCCCCTACTCTACTCTTTGTCAGCAGTTGATAAAAAGATATTAAAACCGAAGATGAGTCAATTTACATCACTCATACATTGTTACTTTGGATTCATGATAGTGGGGTTGTTAGCGAATTGTCTGCCACTTAGCATACGGTAGTTTTTACAGTGATTTAATTGGACCAAAGGTTGTACATTTTGCTTTATTCTGGCTTTTATAATAGTTTTGGGCACCTGAGCATTGGTATTTTATAATTAATACAGTAATTAATGAAGTCCTCATTTCTGTTTTCTGAGCACGTCAAATACCTGGACTTGCACAAAGGCAGAGTGAAGTGTTTAAATTGAAGCTTTGTTGTTTTACGTAAAAAAGAGATTGTAGTGGAGACAATTTGACCGCTAAAATGTAACGATTTTAATGAATCTGTCTGAACTTTGAAAACACAGATACTGCTTTATTGCGCAAACATGAATAAAACAAAACAACTCTGTGTATGAGGGAAAAGCCTATGGTTGAATCGTGGTTACTAGCTCAATAAAGTCAGATTAGAATATAGGTCCTATGAAATGTAGCGTGTTTTTGTCAAGAAAATCCAGCTGTAGTGATTCACCAAACTCAGATTATTTGTCGACCTGGAGCATTCTTGTTTAATTTGTTGTCTTTGCACATTTACAGGGAAATGGGACCCCAGAAAACTTTACTGACCCCCAGCTGGAGCGCCAGGTGGAAACAATCCGCAACCTTGTGGACTCCTATATGAGCATCATCTACAAATCCATCAGGGACCTCATGCCAAAGACTGTTATGCACCTTATTATAAACCGTGTAAGGCAGAGAGTCTTCTTATCTGTTATTAAATATGATTGGAATAAAATATTAAGCCTTTTTGAAGCCGCATTGCACATCAGTGTTCCTGGTTATATGTTGCCATGGCTCAAGGGCAACTAAAGTAAACTGCCATAAAACTGAAAACATAAGCAAACATGTCAGCAATACCAACCATCGTCCTTATGCTCGGCTAGACGCTGTCATATTTGTTTGGCTACCAACAGTCTAAGGAAATTAAGCAATATCATGGAGACAGTGTTGATGTCCCGCTCCCAATACCTTTTTTTTTGGTTTTCTTTTTACGCATTTCCAGCAATAAAAGCATCTATAAAAGCAATAGCATCTATGGACAGGTTTCCTTTGGGTACAATCGGTACAATAGGCCAGAATGAACGTAATGAGTGGTTGGCAATGGTCGGAGGGCGATAGCACAGACTGGTAGCCTCGCTCCCGTCAGTCTTCCCCAAGTGGCAGCCGTGGCTACAACAGTGGCTTATTACCACCGAGTATGGAGTGAATGAATAATGACTACTGTGTAGCGCGAGAAACTGGGTAATATAGGCTTACAAGAGTAAACCATTATTATTGTTTTTACTATATAGTATTAATGCGTGTATTATATTCCAATTATTGGGCAAAATGTGGCGTAGTACTAGGAGCCAGCTCCATAACTTAAAATAAGGCAGAATACAATTAGGACGATGTTGCGCATGTTAAGACAAACACATGGAGGTCAGAATGACCAGCCTGTGTTCAATAATGATTTAAAGAGAGGCAAAAAAGTTTCAATGGAAAGTTAGGAGCCAGGAACTTTCCGAGGGAGCCGCCATCTCCTTATGGTTACAGGAAGAAGTCGGCCACAATAAGTCCTTAATTTTACAGTCTATGAGTATGGCTTTAAATGTATTAAGAATACATTTCTACTTCTGATTCACTAACTTATGATAACTATTTAATTATAAAACATATATAATACTTTTAAGAAATAAAAGCAACAATAAAACAACCGGTTGCAGCTTTGCACTTTTAAGAGTTTAGTCATGTTCCCAAATCTGCAGAAAGGTATCATTTCACAGTGTTCCTGAACATGTTAAAATTGTCACAGCTGTTTGTAATCCCCCTTTCTGCAGGTTAAGGAGTTCATAAGCTCGGAACTCCTGGCCCAGCTTTATGCTCTGGGAGAATGCTCTGCGCTGATGGATGAGTCACCAGAGCAAGTGCAGCATCGAGAGGAAGTGCTGCAAAAACACACCGCCCTGAAGGAGGCACTGTCTGTAATCGGGGAGATATCCACTGCTACCTGCGCCACCCCTGTGCCCCCACCTGTGGACTCATCCTGGGTTCTTCCGAGCAGGTATTGCATGTGTTGAGCTAAAAGTGACTTATTTTACAAATGAGTCCCATCTACTGGTGCACAGTATGAGAAGAACATTGCCGTCTTGAATATTGTGTTATCTTTTATTATTGGAATATTTTACTAAATTCAACACAGGACTTTTGTTATTTTATTAAATTGTGTGAAAACAGACTTACATTTCCAAATCAAGACCAAAAGTCTAAATTTGGATAATCATGATTAAAACTTTTGCATGTTTTTATGTTACCATGGATCTTTGTTTTAGGCTGTTAGCTCAAAATGTGTTAATGTAAGATGGAAGACCTCAGTGATTTTGTGACACATTCTTGCGATATCGTTATTGCGTCATCTGATATTACAATAGCTACACTTTGTGTAGCCCTTTGGCTCTATACAATGTTTTATTTTCTTCTGTTCTTTTTTCTCAGGCATTGTGTTAACTTTTGTCATGAATTGCAGAAGCCATGGTTTGTTTTATATTTCAAGTAGTTTAACTCATAGTTATCTTCTTGTCCCAGCCCAAATCGTCATAGAAAAAAAAGTAACCGGAGCAGGTCTGCCTTTCGCAGCCAAGCCACCCCAGCCCCTATCCCTCCACCAGCAGCATCCACAAATGATGATGGCGATTATCACCACAAGAGTCATCAACACCGTGCTCCTCGAAATGTCCCACGGTATGTAAAAGGACATCATATAAGGTCTTGAAAAATGCACACAGATTTATGCAATCCAGTACAGTCAACCATCGCACCAGCATCGAGGGTAGAGTGAGGTGTTATTTGAGATGGGTGGGGGTCTGCTGGAAATGTGTTTCTCATAGACTTGTTCCCATCAGACTCAGTAGACAGGACTGCTCTCTGCACAGCTTTCGTTTGGAGCCAGAGACAACAGACTGAGCACTCTGTCAAGTTTTCATCTTTCTCTCCATCTTTCACGCACGCACGCACTTACACTCTCCCTCTGCCGTGTCTCCTTCTCCGAGCATCGGTATGTTTTATTGCCTTCCTTCCCCCTTTCTCCCTACACGTTTCTTTCTCTCACTCATTCCCCTCTCCAGGCTTTGGCCCGTGTCTCCCTCTCTCCTTGCCTCATTTCCTTTGTGCTCTCCAATGGTTCTTTAGGTTCTTTCCCAAATACTATTCCCCATTCCTGCACTTTCCATCCAGATCTAGATTTTCTGACTCACTCCCCTATAGAAACACGTCAAACAGATCTTTATGGAGTTGTAATGTTTATGCAAGATTGTGTTTGATTGGCCTGGCTATTTTTGAGTAGTCATCTAAATGTGACTTTTACTCTTGTTTTCTTTGTAGGAGACAACCCCCAGCTGTCCCAAAAGTCAAATAATTGTCAGTTTTGGAATGCCTTTAATACATCCTCTCCTATGATGCACTGGGCGGCTGCTGGGATCGTGACTGAGATACCCATGACAGGGTGATGTCAAATCCAGCTGAAGCTCGAGGTTGGGCTGTGTCCTGTGGAGTTGTGTGCAAAATTCACCATGCCTCAAATCCGTTTTTTCTATAATACTATCAGTAGCCATACTGTTAATGTTGGAATGTTCTTGTCTGTGTGCAGATAATGTCTTGGGTAAGACTGTAGCCTATTGTGCAATGTAATTTGTACTACAGTGTTTTACGGTATTAAAACTGTGTATGTCAATTAGAATTTTACCAGAAAGTAATCCTTTCTGAAAATGTTAACACTACAAGCTATTTCAAATAAACTGTTGCATTGGTTGTTGATTTTGCCTGTTGATAGTTTCAGCTGAGTGAAGGACGCGCTCTACGCGTGGTTGCTAGGTCCATTTTACTTTGTCTGCTCGAGAAATGAAGATATAGCAATGGATGTTCCGTAGAAAAGTGCCTGCTAATTCAAAGCGCCGGGCACGACTGAAGTTTTAGCTTAGAGTCGAGCTCCACCTTGTGAGAGAAAGATAAATGGCGCCACCTGCTGAGCCAATACCGACATCAAAATGTGGCTCTGCACTTGGTGCCAAGCAACCGAAGAAACGCGTACAGGTACGAGTCCCTAACGTTACTTAACGTACACTAACATACTTTAAGATCTTTGACATTTATATGAATATAGAAGTCTCTTCACCTATTTCACTTGATGAAGTAGTGATTTTGGTTGTTAAATGGAGTAGGAGCTAGTTTCAGATCAAACTTGAACCTAGAGTAAACGGTAGTAATATAGCTGGGCCAACACTGCTGAGCTATGCTACTTCTGTTGTCATAACAGTATGAGCTAAGAGGCAAATACATAAATAAAATGATTAAGGAGTGACCGACTTTAAGTGTTAGCCTACTGTTAAGTCTAGTAGATAAACACAATTGAATCATAGGGCATATTTATTTAGACTCCAGAGTTAAAAGTCTGGAGATAACACATACTGCGCCCACAACACCACGATTATCATTTACATAGACATAATAATGTTCAACCATAGATTGATTCATTAACAGGGTTACCTACTGTACAAAATAACATTCATTAAAAAAATTACACTGTGCCTTAGTCTGCAGAATCTGAACAGTTTTAGCCGATTAGTTTACCTTCACCTATTCTTTTAAATACAAAACTTGGGTTTACTTTTATGAAGGTCTTATTAAAAGGCAGTAATAACACTTCATTAATTAGCAAATCGCCTTATATCTTCATGGATCTCAGCTTCATCCCATGGGCCAGAAATATTGTCTTTTTGCCTCTGCAGTCTGACCAGCAGCAGGGGGCAGATTAGTGTCACACTAGCTAAGGCCATGGTCAGGAGCACAGCTCCAAAGGGGGACTGGGATCCCAATCCTGCTACCCCTCCTAGACACACTCCAAGACAAACTGCAGTAAAATGATGAGGAGTCCTCTCCCTCATCTTCTGTAACAAACAGGGCCATAGTGCGAATACCAGCAGAGCACAGCTGAGCATAGCAAAAGTATGCAGAGCTCCAGGCAGCCTTGATGCCAAACACACTGAGGCGAACAGAGCTGCATTGAGAGAGAGGCTGCCAGGCGTAGAAGGCTGAGTGTATGGGAATGACATCAGGTGGGCCAGTAGCATCATAGCAGACATGGCATAGACGGTGTCTGTGCTTACAGACTCCGTCAGTGTCTTCAGGACTGGAGAGAAACCAAAAGTGAAGGACAAGAAAATAGTGGCACTTTGTAAATCCGCCAGATATGTCCGTGGCTTACAGTCCGACTCCTCTTTCATTGTCAAAAGCTGGTGAAGTCCATAACCCAGCAGTGCAGTCAGGAGGCTTGTCCACAAGAGTGTCTGAGGGGGGAGTAAACCCTGTGATAGAAAGTACAAGATCAATATATTATTGCCAATATTGTTATAATTGTTTAGTACAAAGATTACCCCCTTACCTGCTCCATGTAGAGCCATAATGTTATGAAAATGGCAACACAAGACAGCTGCTGTCCCACAATGCCTGACTCTTTCACCACAGTCCAGTAATGGTACTGATGCAGACCCTCGTTCCTCCGTAACTCCCCCAGGAACCGCTGATCCACGTAGTTATCAGGGAAAGGCTGAGGCTCCCACAGCACTTTCCTCCAAGGTACAGCTGGGTCCGCCTCACTGTCAGGACCCATCACCCTGAAACAACACGTCATCTTCATTCTGAGTGTAGGAGATTGTTATTAATGTAGGTTTTGATTTCTCTGCCACGCATTAAGGAAGGATCGCAGTCACATAAGCATTCAGAGCATCCGCCAGTTTGTGTTAACCAGACTGTAAAACTTTTTAAAAGTCATTTTTGTAATAATTAAACATAAAAATAAATGATATTACAGACATTTGAACACGTTACAAACAATCTTAAATCTGTTGTAACTTCTGTTGCTTGTTATTAAAAACCCAACCTTTTTGGCACAAAATGACTTGGATAATTTTTCACAAACGTCTACAACACTTAACATACATTTTTAAATGGTTTTAACTTACTTGGTACTGGTATTTCCTTCTCGTCGATGCGGATGCAACAATCATAACATTATCCCGGAAACAAATGTCGCCCTGTGATCACGTTGTATTGACCACAGCACCCTCTCTCGGTTCATTGTATACTACATGGTGTGTAGTCAAAATATTTACCTTGATATCATTTGTACATTTCTTTTGTGGCTATGTTAACTCTATTTATTCTTTACCAGGTGGCTGTATTGAACATAAGCTCTCCCTTTACTCATCCCAGGCCACTGATCCAAGGGCAGAAATTGTACATTAACTTGAATTCTGCTAGTTTGTGGTGTTAAAATTAGAGTATTAATTGTCCTATCTTTTCTTTATTGCAGCTTTCCAGTGCATGTAGGACCTTGTGTTGCCAAAGATTATTACAATCGTTGCTCACCATCTTATTGTAGAATAAGGCAGTAAGTATAATGGCAGTATTTATGCAAAAATAAAACTTAACCAAGTGGGAAAAAAATACAGTAATGTGCTCAACCTTAAGATCCCCAGGCCTCCGTGATTTGTGCTATAGAGGACCTCCTCCAAGTTCAACTTTACATGAGCATCTGATCATTCATTCTCTTCCAATTCATAGCAATCCATGCGTTGTGGCACGGGTGAGTACATATACACTTATTCACACTGGATACGCAGTCAGGACAGAAGTACAAAATTCAGAGAAAATTCTTCATTTTTAATTTACACAATTTACAGTAACAGAACACAAGCTGAATAAATATGGGGTCGCTGTGTTTCTTCTTTCGAACCACATGAAAGAAAATAACTGTGTAGCTGATTATTCAGAATGACTTAGTAAAACCCTGCATATAGCCTCATAAACACTAATAAAAACAAACGGTTATTAATCAAACAAACACACATGATCAATGTAAAATCCTGTGTACTTTTTTGCATGAAAATCACAACCTTTCCATCACCGATGCACAAATTCATTATCTGTCTTTACAGCAGAAAAAAAATGTCCAGAACCATGAGACCAGGGAACTCCCAGCCAGGATCCAAAACGATCAAACGATCGAACAGGATACCCAATAAACTTCAATAAATGCAGTAACTATGAAACCAAGCCATTGTATAATACTTTCATTTTTCTTATAAAATATAATGTACAGTAATGAACTATTTATGTTTGTGATTTCATATGACAGATTTTAATGCTCTTGAAAATATGACTTATTTAGATGGATTACATCAGTTGCAAGTTCATCAGTTGCATAGTTGTCATTATTTTCAGTGAAGCAGCAATTTTAATGAAGAAATGTTGGGCAGAAAAGTTATTTTTATTTGAATTTTTAAGCTGCTGACAGGAAGTGACATAAAAGAAGGTAACATTCCATAGCAGTTTGACTCATTCATTTCCCATTGACTTAACATGGTTGCACTGCAACAGTTTAAAATTCTTTACCTTCTTCGATGTCACTTCCTGTCGGTGTCCAATAAGGAAGTGAAAACATAAACATCACAAATATGGTCAAACTAAAGAAAACTGGGTACAATCTTTAGCAAAATCTTAACACGATTATATTTAACTGTGTTTTAGCAGAAATTCTGTCTAATGTGTCATATGCACTTTGTGTTATTTCTACCCAACATTGCAAAATGCCATTCTAGACCCACTTCTATAAAAGTACATAAGACAAACAATGTTCAATGGCTTTTGAGGCAGTGCAAACCCAGTTTGTGTAGGCATGATAGACCTTTTTAAATATTAAAATCAAGGCAATGAATGGCGTGTGCATATTATAAAGAACTGCACAGTGCTCATGTGTAATAGTGGAAATGACCTTCCAGGTGTCCATAAGATAGAAATAGCATGTTCATGTTGTCACCAGAGAATATGGCAGACATCTTCACACAGTAGGTGCCTGTAACCAGACACCCGTCAGCAGCCATGAGGTTTCACAGCAGCAAAGTCCACTCAAGATATGGCAAAGAAAATCAGAACAATAGCCATTACATGATCTTCACAAGCTCAGTTTTTTTCCTTTCATGTCTCTGGCCTTTTATGTACGAAGACTATGACTTGGCACCGTTGTAATTTCTAGGGCTGCAACTGCAACTAACGATTATTTTGTCATCGATTAATCTATTGATTAATTTTATGATTAATTGCTTAGCTGTGAATAGTGTAGGAAAATTTTATTTTCTCAATTTTTATTTAGTCACATAAAGCTAAAGTGGTGCCGCTTGAGGACGTGTTGATGGAGTAAACTTAAAGTAAATGTTTGTTGGAGGCTCTTAGTGCTAATTCTGTTTTCTGATTGGATGAAACACAGACAGATATTCATGAAATTTACAATGTACAAAACACTACATACACTCACTATAAAAACAAAGTAGGTTTTCATCAAAAATACTACATTTTCATGTTATGTTTGCTTTATTTGAGTCTGTGTTTACTAGAAAACGATTAATCGATTAGTTGTTTCAGCCCTAGTAATTTTATGCACACTCTAGGTCTCATGGACAAGTAGTTACTTCAAAATTTAACGTTGCAGGCGTCATTATAAAAGGGCACATTTATATAAAATTATGCTCAGTTATTAATTACACAGGAATTAATTTACCCTAAATGTTGTAAATAACATTTTCAGGAATGGTTTAACAATCCATCAAAAAATGTCAAAACTGCCCAAAAGATTGCAGGTTCAGGTTCCTAATGCTTTCTTCAGTTGGCTGACAAATTTGGTGAAAAAGTCTATAATTATTTGTTTTTGTTATTGTGTTTTATATCAAGGCCAAAAGTATTTGAGGCAAAGTGTTTTTCTAAAAATACAGTAAAAATGTTATGTGCGGATCTTCCTTTTATCTTCAAACAGTGACCGCACAAGAAACACTTGAACTGCTGATACAATAACCATTACGATGAGATTTGTTACAGACCAAAAGTTCACTCTGTCAAAGTTACTTTCCTGAAGATTTCTGTCACGGGCCTCAAAGGCTTTCAGCACAGTCTGAAGATGAACACTTTTTGACAGCCGTGCCTTCACATTGTTGATTGTGTCCTGAAACAGAGAAGGGGGGGGAAACGTATTTAATAAATGATGGCTATTATCCAATCACTAATCTTATATTGGTTATGTGTGTGTAAATACTATGTAACAACAGTATGTTCTCAGTGTCTTATAAAGAATGTTACAAAGTGACAATATGAAAGAACAATAGCTGGAGGAGATTGCATTTCCTGAATTTACCCTCCTACCTCTGACCCAAATTAAAGCTATTAGTAAGGAAGCTGCCCAGTTGTGGAAACAGGGAAGAGGGGGGTTTCTTAACAAATAAGAATGACGTTGAATAAGAGTTCTGGCATATGTCATAGCAATTGCACTAGTGATAATTTGTGAGAAGTTACTTTGTGACGCGACACACACCAATGCATTGCGAGTGTTGAAGATGCAGACATAAAAGGTTTGAAATTGACTTGGTATACTCTCACCATAATGTCCTCCAACTTCATGTCCAACATGTCTGTGCCGTGGACGTACTCCTTCCAGTCTTCTGGGTCTTCGTCTGTTTCCATGTTGTCCAGGATCAACTCAAAGAAGATTATCTTCTCTGAAACGGCACTGAATGTGTTGTCAAAGCAGAACATGTAGTCTCCATCCTCAGTTTCAACTCTGGAATATAGAAACACTAGATATTGTTTCTTGATGTAAAACATAGTACAACAGCTTACCAACCGTACTTACGTGTGCACTCCGTCTGATTTACGGTAATCGTTGTACAATATTTCACCTGTAGGTGAGGCGATGTGAAAATCCACATCCAGACCTGCCCCATCTAATACCTGTGATAAGTGGGAGAACAAGTTGGAGTAGTCAACCAACTATCCTTTTATGCCTTGCAGTGTTTTTTTTATTAGTGCTGTGTATGTTAAGAGAAATCTTTTTTTTCTCAGTCATTATCTACTTCTTTATACTTCATTATTAAAATAATTTTGAAAGTACAAGAGACATACAGACATATCAGTGATTCCACACTTATAGACCCGACAGGTCCCCCATTAACATGCATGTAGCTTCAATACTGCAATTAAAACGAACCAAATATGGACATTTCAAAAGAGAATGAAACTATTAACTTGTTTTTGATTTAGAGGCCGGGTTGTCAAGATCCACCGAGAGAGCTACAGTGTGTGTGTACAGTATATAATTTTACAGAATCTAGCTGTAAAAAATATTTCAATAATAAAGAATAAACAAACTGAAGACAGCATGAGACTTAATACAAACCTGATATTCAATCTCCAGCGACGCATGTTTCTTCATGGTTTGGTAGAAACACTCTCTTCGACCCGAAGGAAGAGTAAACGTGAAGTCACTGTCCACTGACTGCGAGAAGGCAGCCAACACATTAAACTCCAAAACTAAAGCAAACACAACGAGTACTACATGAAAAGAAACGCTTGATACTTCCATAATAACCCCTTCTTTCCAAAAGTACAACAATGCCCCTAAAGTAACAAAGCACTGACTAAAAAGATGAACAGTTCCCGTATATCACCAAAGTTATCTCCTAAAATGTTGGCAGAGTGAACTACTCCTGCGGAGGGCGACAGATGGACAAGGACCCCGCCTGTATAAAATAAACGACAATTTAGCGAATTAAACTCTGGTCAATCAAATAGTTGTCCATTTATTTTTTCGCAAATATGTGTCATATTTTTCATGCATTTCATTAATATTAATTTTACTATTGTGGTTTTGTACAGGCCGGTGGCTGTGGCCATTCAAATGCATTGTGGGATATGTAGTTTGTGTAAAGCTATGACGCATACGCCGTTCACATAAACAGAAAATGTAAAAAGGGAAACAGGTTTGACCTACTTTTAATTTTTAAGAAAGCCATTCACTTAAGCACAAACAATAATTAAATGAGTGGGTGTAAAAACATTGTTTGTATTGATACGGGATAAACCAGATGCAATTATAATATAATGAGTAAATCAGCTATATATTCATGAATACATAGTATATTTCAAAGCATGGTCATTTATATTGGTCTTTGGCAAAAAGTACACAGTGTTCTACTTTCCTAGGTCCTTGCCATTCCACAGGTTTCCACACGGTTTGCTCCATTCATGTGATTGGATTAAAACAACAAACTTCAGTTTTTTGTTTCAAACGCCAGGGCCGTAAACTTGTGCAATAATCTCTAGCATTGCGTTATTTATGGATTTACTTATCATAAAAAGCTGACGCGTCCCGCTCGATTGCTACCAACCTGCTACCAACTCATCTCTGACACCAGTGGGCGGGGTTCGTCGAAGTCCTGTTTCGGAGGTCTGCTCTGATTGGATGACTCTTCCGAAATCTGTAGTGTGATTGGTCACACGTCAGTGAAGGTTGAAGGTACCGAGAGCCAGCTTCCCGTCAACAGCAGTAGCAACCACAGCAGCAGGAAGACAACAACCCTGCGCAATCAGTAGGGCACGTTTTAAGTACATGTCTTAGCTAAAGAAAGAAAGGTTTCTCACATGTATCACTGATGCAGAGCTACGCTATCTGAATTGCAGTAGCAGGTGTTTTGTGAAGGGGTGAAAACAAGAAAAACACCCAAAGAGCGAGGATGTTGGTCCCCGCGGGAAGATAATGAAGAGGCTGCGCGTTGTGTTGGTGTGCCTCATTGTAGCTCTCCTGTGCTGGTAAGATCGCTGTCATCTTCATTTACTTTAAAATTACTAATGTGTCAGATCCTTATTTGCCATAAATTGAAGGTTATTGCCATTTGATATCTCACCATGGTCACCATGTATGCACGTTCATCCCTAATTAGTATTCACTAGCGTGGAGCACGCTTCAGCTAACATTTATTTAGACACACTAGCGTTATATCCAAACCAGGATATACTATTGTGATGTTCGATTCGTTAAGTTGGATATTGATTCCTTGCAGCCTGGAAAATTATATACTAAAAGTGACTTTGAGTCCAGTCCACCATTGGGGCGTGTTTAAGTTAGACAGGTCACTAGCTCTGTAGCAGCAAGCTAACCAAATAAGAAAAGTGGAAGGAAATTAAATATAGTTTTCAAATCTGATGTATTTTATTTTGTTGTTGAAAAATAATATGGATGTATACAAAGATTAGAAATGTATAAAAAATTCTGTGGCATTGAAATTCCAGAAGTGGGGGTTCATACTGTTGTTTACATGGTGCATGGTCCTTTGTGACTCGAGTCCTACTGTGGATTTTTTTTAAATTCGGTATTTATTGTAATATCAGGTGTTTTGAAGACCGACAAGTACAGAGCTATATGTGCATCACCAGAGCCATTGTAGGCAGAGCACTAGAGGCTGAACGATATGGACAAAATTTCATATCTCGACATTCATGCCAGATATCTCGATATGGATACGATACCATGTAACTAGTGTTAAGTGAAAAAGAGTGCAGTTTTATTGATGAAAATCTATATAGTTTATATCTTGCTTTTTTGTTCTTAACATCTTGAATGTTCATATAACGATATATCTTTCAGCCCTAGTTTTAACTAGAAATACACTAAATTGTGGGCAAAACTGATAAACAGTATTGTTTTCTTTTCGTTATTGAACCAAAAACGTTTTATTTAAAGGGTTGTATTCAAAGCGTTCATAAATATTTTACAATGTTCACATCGTCGGGCTGCTGTATTTATTTTGCTTTCGAAACTACTCCATGGATGAAGAGTCTTTGCTCCATGGAAACAGCTGCAGAGTGGATTACTGCTCCGTCTGGCGTTTAAAACCCTGGTTCACCTTTTCACTTTCTCACAAAGTAATGACCATGCAGGAACACACACCTCTGGGTTCATTACTAATGCAAGCCCTTTTTAGCAGGCTACTGTCAGTTTCTCACTGCCCCGCGCTAACTCTGGCACATCCCAGTGGGAGTTGATATGGGAGGGCTGACATTTTCCTGTAATATTAAAAACATTGTAAGACGTTTATCTTTCATTTTGTTTCAACATGTTGGTGCTTTCCTTTTCACGTATGGACTTGCCACCATACATTATTAATTGGATTGCTTTCGTTTTGCACGTCATCATTGGTTTCAGGCTTGCAAAGACAGCAGTTACTCAGTGCGTCATGCTACTCCTCTCGAGGAGTCCTGCTGTGTACACAATCTTGCTTTTCCAAGTCGGCACTAGCATACTTAGAAACCAAGGTACAATATTACAAACCTGTTATATGCAATATCCATGTTGTTGAATAATTGTTTTGGATACATTCGCTTTATTTGCCTTTGTTTACACATTTTCCCGATTTACTGACCAGTTAATTATCATCATTATGCATGCACAGTCCAAGGTACATCCTGGTTAATAACATTCTCATACCTTTACCAACCTTTACAGAAAATGTTCTGCACCATGTCATCACATATTTATTTTGTAGTCCTATTAGTTTGATACTGGAGCTTAGCATTATTACATAACACGATTTGCGTGTATAAGATTTCTCTGCCACCCCTGCACTTGCCAGGGCTTTGTATTGGGCCCCATTATGTTCGTGTTCATGTGCAGGATGCTAAAGCTGCCCCGAGCTGCCCGCTGAGTCAGACATTTTCACTTCTCATCTTTATTTAATTAACGGAGCTGACGCAAATTGACGTGCGCTTCAGGCTGCTGTGGTATTTTCTTTTTGTGTAATCCGGTAATGAGTTTTTTTTGGGTTCAATAACATTTGGTTATAATTGCTTTGCTCGGACAAGTTGAAGGCTGTTTTGTCGTGGATCATTTTCTCAAAGAAACTTAACTCTTGCCTGTTACACTAATATGCTGTGTGACAAATGGAGACCAAGGGGGGACATATGCTTCTACACAATATGTGTCCAGCCCACCTCATAAAACTTCCCTTTATGTCGGAGTGGTTATGTAAGAACATCTTCGTTGTTGTGTACATGTCCATCAGTTTTCATTGGCCTGTTTAGCACTCAGGGTTGTAAATATTCTGTCACACTCTTTGGCACCTGAACCAAGCATTTAAAGTAATTGACAGGTCTTCAGACACAGCTTTACAGTCTTCTTGTCAGTGTTGGATAGATGGTCATTTGACAGAAGAAAGTTTAGGAATCTTATGTTGCAAAATCTTTTTTTGGTTATGCTTATTTCATCCTTATCAAAAACATGGAGTAGTCCGTTTTATTCTCGCATGTTTCAGTAATCCTATCTGTTCCCCTCTTCTTCTGTCCTCAAAATACCAGCCCGTACTCTAATGCAGTTGGTCGCACAGAGAAGGGCAGTATTTTCTAGACACACATGATCAAAATTACACAGTAGAAAAAGTGTAAAGTAGTAGTAAAAGAACCTTTTAGTAAAGTCTAAGATTTTTATTGAACCTGTAGGTTGCAGCGGGTGTCCTGCCATTATCAACTGGTTAAAGGCATGGAAATGTTCCGTCATTCTGTTCTTGGAGGTTTTCAGCTACGCGCTTTTAAAAGCTCTCTTGTTTTTGATCAGACTTGCGTCACTGGTTGTTTTTCCAAGCATTAGCCCTGTGCTTGGTTGGCACCCTGTCCGCAGTGCACCTTTGGGTGAGCTAGTGTAGTTGAGTGCCCCTACCTCTCACCAAGTGCCTGCTCATGTTTGCTCCAGTGGCAGCCCTTACTGTCTGTACATTGATACGTGTCTATAGAAATGGATGAATGTACAGATGTCTTTACCTTCTTAATATTTACTCAAATGCATTGACGTGTGTATAAAGGTCATACATGTAGGCGCACACGTGTTCAGGTCAAGAAATCTATAGAAAAAAGGAGTTTTTGAACAATTTGACTTCAAAGTTCAAATGTGTTTTTAATTTTCTTACACTATGGGTCATGTCCTTAATAAAGTCTTTAACGAATGAATGAAACATTTTTTCACTGTCTGGACAAACATGACTTTGGAACAATCTTTTTGTAAACCAATACATCAAATCCTTCTCCTTTGTGATACAAAATAGAGGGCGGCACAGTGCTGCAGGGGTTAGTGCTCTTGCCTCACTGCAAGAAGGTTTGCATGTTCTCCCCATGTCTGCATAGATTTCATCTGGGTGCCCCACATTCCAATGCCACTAAAACATATACAATAGGTTCCCCATGAAAAATAGATGATCGTTGTTAAATATAGGTCAAAAAGATAAAGACATTACACTGTTCAAACAGTTATCAACGGCTTTGGAGTCATCTATTTTGACTGACATAATAGCAATTATCTGCATAGAACTTCAGATGAACAGGCTGCTTTAGTTTTCTGTGAGCTGAGAGTTGGCCAGCTCTTCCAAAAGAACAACATTGATTCTGCCCACTGCACACATGACAGTACTGCTCAAACTGAGATCTCTCACTTTCTTTTCACAGCAGTTTAATAAATGGATTTTTGTCTAACAGTCACACAGAGGCTAAAAAGAGAGTAAAACTCAGCCAAATAACCCTTTTGCTCTGGTATTTTCCCTTTACCTTCAGCCCTACATATGAAGCGTGATATCCCAGCTTGAACTCGCTGTCTCTTTTGCCCGCAGCTGAATATGCTAATGCTAGCGTGACTTAAATTCCTCAGCATCGGGATTGTTTCATATCTGTTTCCTCTTTGATGTTACACTGGCAGTGATGACTTGTGTGTTTCTCAATCGCTTTATATATTGCGCTTCTGGGAAGAGCTATTGACAATTGAATGGGATCCAGCTGCCTGAGGAGCAGTGGTGACAGATTATCTTCAAGGTGGTGGTTAAGAGAGGCGTGGACCTGCTTCAGTTGATATTGTTTATCTATTATTATATTCTCTATCTATTGCAGTCATGTGGTTTCCCCCTTTGATGCCAAGTCATGTGACACCTATTGACACGATTGATGCAGCGTGGCATGGTTGCTTCCCAGTATGGCGTTGCGTTACCTATTCGGATGGATAAAACCAGGAAGTGACGCTAACGAGAATTCAGACACAACCTACAAAAGTGCAGAAGTTGTAATCCTTTTTTTGAAAGATTACACTGCATGCTCTCCAATATTTTATATTCTCAAGCAGATTTGGTTTTCTTTCACGGTGCTGGATACTGTAATTTCGCACATCCTAAACAACATGATCCTGTTTTTGATAATACATTCAGTTTAATATTGTGACCATACTAGCCCATTTCAGCGGACCCTAACGTAGCTTGCATAGACACTTTTTTTTGCTTTCCTGAAACTGTTGCTCCCCTCCCCTCTGCTGCTCGCTGCCTGAGCTTTTGCAGACGCACTCGCAGCTTCTTGCTTTGTGTGAATAAACATGATAACCGTGATATAGTTTGACTATCAGTTACAGTTGTACATGTTTTGAAATACGGTGGGGCAATGTGCAGAAGCTTGTTGACAGACCTCCCAAACAACATTGAGTACTGTGGCTATAGGGACATGTTTATAGACGCTTATGCTTATCCATATATTTTAAGCTGCTGTCATCTTAAAGCAACAGCCACTACTCATTACTTTCTACAACAGACAGTAAATTACAAATCAATTGTGGAGTGTAGTATTGTGGATAAACATTTGCCTCAACATCCTCGCTCTCTTGTTAGGTTTTCTTTAAGAGTGTAGGATGAGTTGGGGCAGGTCACTGTTTACACGGGAGGCCCCTATAGCGCATGTAAAGGTTTCACCACCTCGGACCACATGAGAACACTGCATCCTGAGGAGGTGAGTGAGACTTTGACAAGCTTTTTTATTTTTATTTTTTTGTACACGTGTGCTGTAGCATGCACAAAGCACAAAGATGAAGGCAACAGCCAAGTGGTCTCCTCTGATCCCTCTGTCTGCTCCATTGTCCCGGCTGGTGCTTGCGAATGTCATTTCACCCAAAGCCAATTTGATCCCTGTCTGACTCTGGACCGTAGTTAGGAGGCCCTGTTTTTGGTAGCGCTGGGTGATAATAATGATAATAGCTGGTCTAGAAGATACGCAACGCACATTTACAACATCGAGTTTATTAGTCAAGAAATGGGTAAAAAAAATGTAATAAATAAAATGGGGGGAGAATATTGGGAAAACATTGAGTCAAAATTGGGGGGGGATGCTCTTTTGTAGTCTGTTCAGGACCATTATCTTTTTGAGCGACAAAGCGATGTAATTTTTGAAGTTTGCCAGCACATTTTTGCATATTTCTGATGGTTTGCAAAAAATATCGCTTCATCGAGAAAGTCCCCATATTTTTGTCAATATCGCCCTGGGCTGATGTGTATTTTTGCTGTACATCAAGACTGAAGAGAAGAAGAAGAACTTTGTCATTATACAATTGTACAACAAAATTACGTAGATCAGATGTTTGTTTAGTCCTGAGCCGCTGTGACTTGACCAGCATGTTTTTAGGAGGTAGGGTAAACCAGAATACGTGAAGGAAACCTGTTGTACTAGTGCTATAGTGAACAGTGGTCACCTGTTATTTACTTTAACAAATAATTTGACTTAGTTGGTTATATCTTCAATGAAAGTACTTGAGTCATCTTCTGTACTCTGTAAAGTCTTGAACATTTCCCCGTTCATCCAAAAGGCTTCGTCAGCGAACAAGGTTGGTTATACCATTTGCCGACTTATCCGTGAATCTTGTTAGTTTCTCCACAGGCACTGCAGTGTTTCTCGGTGACTCAGTTTTTTGCAGAGCCCGGCCAGTTTTGAAATAGAGGTGTGTGTGTGTGTTCATTCAATTTGTATCAGAAGGACTCCTGTTTACAGCCGGGTGGGTTTGCTCACGTCACAAGGCCTTATGCAGTCAAAAGACTCGTCCTTCTAAATAGGTGAACAAACTGCATCTTTAAATATTTACAATTGGTGTGTTTAGTTTACGGTGATGCTTCATGCAAATCAAGTCCTTAACCACCTAAAGAAGGCTGACCATAATAAGGAATAGCCAATATACTGGGTGTGGATAACTGCGTTCTTCAAATGCAGGACAACAATGTGAGTTCATATAGAAAACTTGTCACCAATTAAAACGCTTTGACACTACTATATAAAGTCTAATTTGAGCATTTTATATCTGACACCTTTTACACTTTTAAATAAGTTACTACAGTTTCACTAAATACATTTCACAAGATTGGATATCCATGTTTGTTATGATGTGCTTCCCTTCTAAATGTTCTTCATAGATAAGCGCACAAACGCACTGAAGCGCAGTGCTGACAGCTCTGAGTATTTGAATATTTTCAGTTTCCTCAACCAAGAAGCATTTAGGGCCCACATGATGCGTGGAAAAAATAACCGGTTTTAAATGAGCTATTCTATAGGTTGCATGGGGGAGGAGGAGGAGTGCATTCTGCCTCCGCTTTCAGCAATGTGTAGATTCTATCTAGCCTTGCAGGGGAGGGAGCAGTATTTGACAAACAACATGCATCAGGAACTTGTCTTCATGCAACCCATCGTCAAACCTCGAGGCAACTTCACTGAGTTAATTGTCTTCATCGACTTGCGTAAGCGTTTTTGAGGTGACTTGTAGTTGACAATATGTGTTTGAACATGTAGTGTCATTGATACCTGTGCTTGGTTGATGCACTTGTCCAACAAATTACAGGGAGCAGCAGAAAAAGACACAATTTCTATTAGACTTGGGATAATTTCACTTACTGTTGCGTCCATACAAGCTTAGAAGTCACACAAATACAATATAAAAATCTAAAAATGTTAAAGACACAACATTTTTCAGAGTTAAAACGTGATCTACTTGACTTAATGCATTACTTGTTAACTTGGTGATGAAACTAGAACACCTTGCCTTTTCAATTTATCCATCCAATATCAACTAGCCTAGACGAAGTGTTCTTTTGAACCCCATTTCTTTATCAAACTCCCTCGGTGACTCTTACCCTCCTCACCGCTCTTACTCGGTGTCTGTGCGGCAGATCCAGCCGTGGCCTAGTTTTGCAGTCGGGTCCTGGCACATCTCCCTGGCCCGCACTCTGCTCACAGGCCACGTGGAGCTTCCTCCTCTGCTACTTTTCACCTCCTGCTGCTCATCCTGCACAGTTAGCCAGAGGAAAACTTGATATTGTTGCAAACAAAATAAAACGCTATGCATGTTTATTTTTTTCCCCCCTTACTTGATATCATTTGTGTGTGTTTTCTTTGTAGTCCAACATTGCATCATATCAGGTTTATGTGAATGAAAATATCTCCACTCTGCATGTTTCGCATCACAGTAATGTCATCTCAGAGGAAAACATCACATGAGTGTCAGTGCCTCAGTACAAAAACAAAAAACTTTTAGATAAAGTTTGATAGCAACTTAAATTGCATTAGAAGAGCTCCACATGACTTCATCTTCCGACGGTACTCGGCGTCAGGGCAATTTCTAACTATATTCATTTCAGTTAGAGGTGGTTATATGCTTAGTAATGAATTTGAGTCAGATGGGTTTTTAGTTTAGTCATAGTTTATGCCCAGTTTAGACAATTTAACCCAATGAACCTGTTTTATACCTAGTTTAACTCCAATGTGTTTTTGTTCTAGGTCTGGTGATACTTGGAAAGTCATGTATTTATGAGGTGGTGGTGCCTCTTGTGAAAAGTTTGAGAACCCACTGTCTATGTCTAGTACAAGATAAATCTAAGCATTTGATTAAAGTATTTTATAGATACACAGTAAAATGTTGAAGATAAGCTTATAATGTGTTACCTACCTTTTCTATTTTTTTTTCTCAATGACGCACCTTTCACGTTATCATATATTTTGCTCACGCTATTATAGTATTTACATAGAAGGGTTAATCGAAAGCCATTGAACACAATTTGGAATCGCACTAGATAAACATTGTTATCTGCGCTCAACTCAGCCATAAAAGTAAATAGTCAGACGTCACTGCTTATTTACTTACGGGAAAAGTGTCCACAGAGTAAATATAAGTAGGTGAACAAATGTGGAAAATGCAATGTTATTTCCGGTTATTTTCGAATAAACAACAACCAAGTGCTAAAAAATGGCTGTTCTGGAGTTTGTCTGAAAGACGCCTTTGCTTAAACGTTGTGTAAAAAAAGCTCAAGTACATGCTGCTTGGATGAACCACCAACTAGATTCTTAAAGTCTGTGCTGAGCAGTTTATCACAACAACTCACGCGTTAACACCTCACTCCAGACTGGAGCTTTTCCAAAGGCCCTAAAAACAGCTGTCATCAAGCCACTGCTGAAGAAGAGTGGTCTTGATGCGACAGAAATATATAATTATCGGCCTATATCAAATCTGGCATTTATACGTAACGTCTTGGAGAAAGTGGTCTACAGCCAGCTTACAGACTTTCTTCTTGTAAATAATGTTTTTGATGTGTTCCACTCGGGCTTCAGACCCTCTCACAGTACAGAGCCTTGATCAAGGTGACAAATGACATCAGGCTACATACACATGCAGGCAAGGTCACAGCTTTAGTTCTGCTGGACCTTAGCGCTGCGTTTGACACAGTGAACCACAGGATCTTACTAGAGAGGTTAAAAACCTGGGTGGGAATCTCTGGAAAGGCTCTCGAGTGGTTCAGATCCTACCTCGAGGAACAAACTTACTATGTTGCGATGGGAAACTGTGTCTCAGACCTAATGGCATTGACCTGTGGGGTTCCCCAGGGGTTGATTCTAGGGCCCCTCTTGTTCAATTTGTACATGCTTCCGTTAGGTCAATTAGGATACATTGTTACTGGATATTATCACAATTACGCAGACAACACTCAGATCTATGTCTCACGGCGGCACGGTAGTACAGCGGTTAGAGCTTGTGCTTCACAGCTAGAAGGTCCGGGTTCGATTCCCACCAAGGCCGGGGCCTTTCTGTGTGGAGTTTGCATGTTCTCCCCGTGTCGGTTTCCTCCGGGTACTCCGGTTTCCCCTACCACTAAAAACATGTACAATAGGCCAGGATGAATGAGAGTGCGCATGGGGGACGACGGATGGAAATTAGCCCAAGGCTACAATCCGGTGTGGCTTGTTCATTAACTTGCACTGTCCCTACCAAATAAACCAATAAACATAAAACAAACACTAACAGCAGGTGAACATGGGTACACTGTGTCATTGTATCAAACAGATCAGTGTGTGTTCCTCCAGTTAAATACTGATACAACTGAGATCATTGTCTTTGGCCCACAAAAACACAGAGAAGTTGTCATTGGACATCTTGAAGCTCTTTCACTAGAACCTAAAGATCAAGTTAGAAATCTAGGGGTAATCATGGACTCAGACTTGAATTTTAACGGTCATGTTAAGTCCATTACATCAGCGGCTTATTACCACCTAAAAAACATAGTGTCAAAATTAGATTTGGAGAGATTAATCCATGCATTTGTCTCCAGTCGATTAGACTATTGTAACGGCCTGTTCACTGGCCTCTCTAAACGAGCTGTTCGACAGCTGCAGTATATTAAAAATGCTGTTGCTCAAGTCCTGACCAGAACCAGGAAATACGACCACATTAGTCCAGTGCTCCGGTCTCTGCACTGGCTTTCTGTCCCTCAGAGAATAGATTTTAAAATAGCTCTGCTAGTTTATAAGTCTCTTAATGGTCGGGCACCAAAATATATAGCTGACATGGTACAGTAGTATCTCGGGCCTTGAGATCCTCAGAGAGGGGTCTCCTGGTGGTTCCTAGAGTCACCACTAAACACGGTGAGGCTGCGTTTCAGTTCAAGCAGCAAAAGTGTGGAACAGCTTCAGCGAGGATGTGAGACAGGCCACAACTCTTACTATGTTTAAGTCCAGGCTGAAAACATGCCTATTTACTGTTGCCTATGGCAACTGATGGTATTTTAACCACTTTTAATATATATTTTTAATTATTATTTTGTATATTTTTATGAATGTTTTGATTTTGTTCCATTGTGTTTTTATTGTGTATTTGGTGTTGCTATGAGGCACATTGAGTTGCCTTGTGCATGAAATGTGTTGTATGTATAAATTTACCTTGCCTAAAAAGCTTAGTCAAATGAAAGTGTTGCACCATTTCTAACCACAACTACCTTTGAGCCTTTTCTTTCCTTTGAGGGCTCTTATCTCTAGTCTTCTTGACACAGTGGCACAGTTGAAGCCTAAGATGATTAGGCACTTCAGTGTTTCCTCACGTGCTTCACAAGCTTCGTGCACGAGGGCCTCCGGATAACGAACACCAACAAGCTGACTGGGCATTTAGGCCAAATAACCACACTCCCTAAATGCTCATGTGGTGGGAGTGCAAACTTATAGATCAAAGGGACATGGTACTGGACGGAGCTGCACGAGTTGTGGAAATAAAACAAATTGCCAGTTTTCTGTAAAAAAGCACTCAGTAGTTACTTTTGCAAACTATCTATTCCAAAGCGTATTTGAGCTCGTGTTAGTATTTTCCACCTCAAACTGAGCCCATGCAGCTACAGATGTTGTTTTTGTAAGTTGGGGCTGTGATGGCGCTGTACAGTTGGGTTGCCATGTGATGCCCAGTGATCCTGAACAGCGCTAAAGCCAACAGGACGTACCAGGGGGATTTAGTGTCTGGCCAAAGCACTGGCAGCTCATTGTGTTCAGCCTCGCTATCTGGGCAGCACTGATACGCTTTGATTTTGGTTCCTACTTTGTTTTGTTGTCCATCCTGGTGCCAGTCTCGCCACTGTATCGTGTAACCACATTTCTTGTTGGGTTTTAGCCTTTCCGCTGTAAAAGCAGGCACTTTTGTCTTTATTACTGGACACTTTATTTATTGAACAGCTGTGATGACCAAAACTCCACTCTGCCCTTCAAACTCATTGCTTTATCAGCCTTTTGGGGGAATTTTAACCTCTCCCTTACCCAAATGTGTAAAAGCTTCTCTACTGGAGCTTACAGCCTATAAGTGTTCGAAAGCTAAGACTTGCAAAGCCGATCTAAGATTTTTCCTCGCGTTGTCGCCACTTGCTTTTGTTGCTTTTTGTCACCTGTTTTGTTGCATTTTTCTTGTTTTTGTTGCTTGTCTTGCTGTGAGTGTTGCTTTGTTTTGCGTTTTTGTTGCTTTTTCATTTCTTATCACCTTTTTTGTCGACTGTTTTGTTGCTCTTTGTCACCTTTTTTACTGTGTTTTTGTTGCTTTTTCATCACTTTTTGTCTCCCTTTTTGTCGCTCTTTTGATGCTTTTTTTATGCGTTTTCATCCAAGTTGAAGTGGAGAAAATGTGCTTTGTTCAGGTGGGGGTTAAGCGGTTAAACCAGTGAAACCTGACCTGAGGACTCTTCACTACTTCATCAAAGGGTAAAACTTAAGCTAGAACCAGAAAGATTAATGTTATGTCACCCCGGGCTTTTCTTTGCATTACGTCCTCTGAGTTGAATCTTGTAATACCTGTATCTGCGTCCTTTGACCTGATTTCCCTATCCCTGGCTGGCCCGTTTGCAGGTCATAGCGTATCCCTTTTTGTTACCTCATGATTTGAATGTTAAAATGTGGGTCAGTACACGCCCCTGCTGTTGCTCCTCTCAGATTGGCTCTCCGTCTCGCTGCTTTTTCCCCTCCTGTTTTTCCTCGAGATCCCTGTGTTCACACAGTCACGGCATTCGCAGGTTTTTACAACTCTTATGTCAACATGTGATTCCCCGCTGATATGAATCGGCAGGTTTAAGCTATTCAAATGTAAAAGTTTGCATTTTGCTCGGGAGCACTTGGTTTTGTTTTGTTTCTAAAAATTAAACCCAATGTGAATCACATTTGCATTTTTCCACACAGCAGGTGTTTGGTTATCATTTTGACTTGCCGTAAATAATAAAGGGTCCTGTGAGTGCCTTGGGTTTTTTGTGTTGTTTTAAAGGTGTTTTGATTAGATGATGTTGACTTAAAGCTACATTGTGATTGGCCTGTTTGTCGTCTGCTCTGGTTTCAGTACTTTTAGACCTTCCTGAGGTTTTTTAGACCGCTCAAGTTTCACCTGTTTACTCTATGGCTGTCCTATACATTGACCTGGTTAATAATTTGGGGTTAGACCTATACTTAACCCAAATCTATCAAGTATTGCACACATTTAATAGGGCATAATTGGGCTGCACATTTTCATGCGCTCCACCCCCTCCGTTACGTTATACTGACTGACGCGAAAGGGGTTTTCATTGTTAACACCTTTTATTAAATGGCTGGAACACATTTAAAACAAAATTAATTTATAGAAATAAAAGGCAATGGTAATGACAGCAGTCAAAGTAGGTCACTGACTTGCGTTCACGTGGCTCTACAGTATTATTATTTTACCTACAGTCATTTAGCCCGCTTTTTTTTAAACATTGTGCAAAGAAACAGTCATTCATGCGTACAACAACAACACTTATCGCCCCACCACGTTTTAACAATAACGAAAAGGCGAGTTTTGTGCCTTTTAGCTTACCTAGCTACCTCCTAAGTGATGCCTGGGTGTAGGCTGTTGAGATGGTACAACAACGAAGTTGCACTGTAATGCAATACTTGCATTTTGGTCCGTCATTCTCGGTTGTAAAGCGCTCCCACACGGTGCTGTTTATGGCCCGCTTCATATTGAAAGTTAAACTAGCTAGCCAATGCTTTTACTTGGTTACGCAATTTTTAACGGTTAATCGGTTAACCATGGACACCTCTTGTCATTAATTGAAGCACAAATAACCTTCCTATGTTTTTTTTCGCTGCAGGACATTATATAACATTGTCCCGTTGACATACAGAAAGATTGATGGCAAAAGGTCATCTCCTCTTGGCCAAGTGTGATGAGACGTCGGAAACACTAGAGTCTTTAAGCTGTGGACCTAAGTTTAGCGGGGCTCCTATATCGGCCCATGCTGCCCGCGAAATGATGTGGCCCTTTGGTCTTGGGTGTCCTTCACTGCCTTTTATCCAGTGCTTTTCTGAGAAGTAATACATCACGTCATGTTAACACTGTAGGGACGTATAGTAAGTGTATGATGCCAGCAGCAGGTCAAAACAACTCCTAAACTGTTTTATAATCCTAGGTCCGAACTCTATAGCTGTCGTTTCACATAGCGCGACCCGGCTGTGCACGCCACGATCTAAGTGCATGTATCGACACTACCTTTCTGTTTCCACCACACGCATACCCGCCTTTGTTGTGGGCGGCGCCCATACAGAGGAGCACGCTGTACAGATCGTCATTAAAAGTTTTGTAAGCCACGATGAGAACAAATGTGGACAAATGCTGCCTTCTGGTGGGAGTTACGGAATCATTCAGAAGTGCCAAGCTGTATTAAAACAGAAAAGGCTAAATGCTAATATCAGCAAAATCCCCTTTTAGCACAGCGGTATTATGATGCGAAATATTAAATCCATATGACGTGAGGGCTGGCCACTCTCTCGTTGCCAATCAGAGACCAGTGGAGGAGAGATACGCTCAAGGGTCAGCACGACCTACGCGCCCCAGGTTGTGCCACCTTCCCAGCCTGCGAACGGCGCACTGGCCACTTGGCACAGTATGTTTAGCTCCGTGCGTAATTGGACCAAACGCTTTAGCTACAATCCATCTTGCAGAATGTCAGATTCTACACAAATGTAGAGAGTCCGCATCTAGGTGGACAGAAGACTCGTGCATTGTTTAAAGGAGGAGAAAGGAGCTCGGGGAAGCGCACGAGTTACGCACTCCAGGTAGTGCCATCTGCGGCCTGCTACGGGCGCGTTGGCCACCTAGCATAGCGCTGTAGTTAGCTCCGTGCATAACCAATCCCATCTCTGAGGAATTATTATAAAGGAGTGCTAATACCCCAGGACAAAGAACTGAAAATTGAACGATGTATACAATCTCCGCGTTAGTTTTTATCTAAATTTGTGTTTCAGGTCGGACCTTAATGTGAACCGTACAGCCGAACTTCCGGCTATACGCAAATCGATAAAACAAAATAATGACGCTCTGAGGCTGTGATTTCAATTTTCATTTTTCCGTTTTTGTATCATATTGAAATATGAAAATACGTGCCAATTTGAGTGATTTCGTTTCATTTTATGAAATGAAAAATGCTGATAGCACACACTTCTGGGTAATTTCATTGTTGTTTTCAAATTGAAAATTGATTGAACGAAAGGTACACGGACCCCATATGTCTTATAAATAGTTTGTTAGACATCTACTTATGTGCTTATAAATGATTTATAAATGATGGAGAATGCTTTGTTAATAGTATATTAAATGTTAAACACTGGTTTCCAAATGCTTTACTAATGCTTTATAGTGTGCAGTTATAAAGTGTTATCAAAAAATCAATGTCTATTTCAATATGTATTTTTTATTTAATTTTTTACATTTTATCATTAATTTCCTTTCTCTATATCTTGGCTTCCAATACAAATGAGTCTACACCTCCATTGTATGTGCTTAAATCCCAAAGCTTCCCCCTCTTTCACATTTCATACGGTCAGCTGAAGGGACGTGCATGCGGTCATGTCTACAGCTGGTGGGGCTCTCGTGATTGACAGCTCTGTGACTTGCACAGATGGCTGCGGCAGTCTGAGGCTGAGTATTTGCTCACTGCTCATCTTCCTGCAGTGACAGAGCGCTAACACGGCCCTCCATGTGTCCTGCCCGGGAACACGTCCTCCACTCTCACAATCACAAGATGCCAGGCCTGTCAACGTAACAAACGGTGCAATATACTGTATTGCTTCAGAAAATATTGTGAGAAACGAGAAAGACCGAGGAAACTGCAACCCTAGAGCATGTGTGGGCAATTAATTTTCATAAGGGGCCACATAAGAAGCCTGAATTGAGTCGAAGGGCTGCACCAACAATAAGTCGAGCTTATTCTGCAACTTTATCCTATTGTACATTACACTAAATTGTGTATTTTGAATATCTGATACTGGTATTTAGTAGGACTATAATTTTCTGTAAATATTTAGCCATATCAAGTCAAAGACGTGCATGTGTGTGCATCGTTATTTAGGTTATTCAACTTGTTATATTCGTTAACTTCTACCATCACACTGAATGCACCTCTGTGCTTCCTTCTAATTTACCATGTAAATTTCCCTAGGGGCCAAAAGGGGAGTGTTCTGCCGGAGTCCATAAACAAAAGCTCCAAAATATGTTTTGATTGGGAAAATACTATTGAGGAAACTTTTTTCAATAAATGAATAATAATGAGCCTGACAGGACAATGTGTTGTTTATATCCTGATCTATCATGTCAGTGCCCTCTGCTGGACACGTGTTGAGTTCTTTCCTTCTATTTTATTTAAGCAGCCCCCTAATGGCTGGAGTGAGCATTCTGGTAATTTCTTTAAAAAAAATCATAACTCCGCAAAGGAATGGGCTAGAGACTCACTTGTTTTTTGACATACTCAGGAATTTATGCCCTATAAGTCGTGGGCTATATTGAATCATCTCGCGGGCTGGACGTGGCCCGCGGGCCGTAATTTGCCCAGGTTAGAGCATGATAATCCAAGTGCTTACTTCGATATTACCGACAGGGAATTTTGTATTCTCTGCACATGTCAAGGACTCCTCTAGACCCTCCCTTGTTTCTTTGTGGATACCAGTCTAAGAAACAGTGTTGTACAGTGGAGGTACAGCTAGAGTTGAATGAAAGGATTAAACTATGACAATTTGTCAAGTCCCCGGCTGATGATGATTACATTTCTCCGCTTCATGTGATAGACATTTGAAGCTGTACTCATTATCCAACCTCTAATACATTATGTCCTACAATTAGAAGATTAAAGTTCTCCACAAGGTCAAATAAAGATACAAGAAACATTGAGCCCACATGACATCGCAGCCATTTGTCTTTGCGCCTTTTAAAGAACACCGGGATGTTCTGTCCTGTGTAGTATGGGGTTTAGTTGCTGTACATGAGCTCCTTGTGTCTTCGCTATAGACCCTTTAATTGTTTGTAAACATTCTGGGCTTAGCTGGAGGCGGGAAGCTCGATTCCTATCTATTTTCATTGTAGCTGTTGTCATAGTAACGATAAACAAATGTCTAACTGTTTGTGGAAATATCAGATAAATCTTATTTTATCGTCTCAAATGTCATTCCTCTTGTTCTGGCACCTTAAGCCACAACAGGACCACATTTTTCAGTTGTAGTTTTACACTTAAAATCGCTAGTTTTAGTTTAATCTCATTTATCTTGATCACTTCCTGCCTCCAGCTGATGTCACTGATGATGTCAGCAGTTAAAGGGTCTATTGCCTCAAGGAAACGGCATTAGCCACTTGCTCTTTGATCAACTGTGAGGTGTAGCCTCTCTGTCCCGCCTTTGAGGGACACCGAGTAAAAGGAGCTTTGTTTAACATTGGAACGTTTTCTCAAGTGCTTATGGACAAAAAAGTGTATTTATTCACCTAACCTTTTATGTCTTATACTCTATCTTCTATGTCTGATGTTTATTTTGAACTTGATAAACTACAACTCTTAAGTTTCGGTCAAAAGACAATGCGCTGTGTTCAAAATAAAGCTAATAATAATCCAAACTCCTATTTTTACTTTAAAACATTATATTCCATGTAGATTATATTATATGTAAATGGATTTAATTTGAAAAATATTCAAATGATAGTAACTTTTTTAATCTAAATTTCCAAGTGCCCCATGCTAAGGCAAATATTTTACATAACAAAAATGTTATCAGTGGCGCATTTCAATTTTATTACCGTAGCCAAAACCCATATTCACAATCTTTCAGTCCAGTCTTGGTAATAATAATGTTCTCTCAACACGTGTTTCTGCAGCCATGAATACGCCAGTTAGTTGTAGCAAAAAATTGATTAGTGAATAATAGGACCCATTGAATTGCAGAGCTAGATTAAACGTTACTCTAGTTCATGTGCGTCACTGCAGAGAGACGTGTCCTGCTGCTATGACTCATTTAGCCCGACTTTACACTTGCTCTGTTTTCACTTTAACAGAACTGATAAAAAACTAACCCAGAAACAAGCTTATCTTCGCAGTATCTGGTGTTTCTCCATTATGCAGCAACATTATCTCTTGTACCACGGCCTCTTATCTCACCAAGCCTGAACTTTTTCCTCATTTTCTCATCTATTATTTGGAGAACTGCGGCTAATGTGGAGTTTAAAGACAGTACATGAATTATTCAGATGTGTTCAGATGTTCTGCACTAATGGGTAGCTGTTTCCATTGGCCCAGCTGCCGTTGAACAAGTTGAGGGCTACTTTGACTGTACAAAGCTTTGTGTTTTCAATAGCAAGAATTTTCTTTTTCTTTTAGCTTTAGTTTAGCCATTTGATTTTATATTTATGTTTTAGAATCAATATTCAGTAGGGCTGTGCTACTGCTTAATGTATTGTATTGGCAATATATTGTTACTAAGTCACTTGCCAATACACATATTGTGTCGAGGCGCCTGCATTGTGATATGCAAATAATAGGAAATACTGAACTTCATATGTTTCTTTGAACCCAGGCTTTATTCAGAATGTATCATAACGTGCACATTAGGGCTGAACGATATTGAAGTAACTTGTGATATGGCTGTGCAATATCAATATTATTGCAATATTTGACTAAACCATTTCAACACGATATATACGCCATTCTAATTAAACACAAATTGTCAGTTACTAGTTTTTCAGTAAATTGTGTCAAATCAAGACTTAAAAAAAAAACTACATTAGGACCAAAACAAGACTAAAATGTAACTAACTTTTGCACATGTATAATGCATTGTTTGTTTTTGGCAGAGTTTGCAAAAAAATGTGTCGATCTGATGTAGCGATATATTGTGGCTTCTTGCGATACAGATATTGCATCACCTAATATCGCGATATTTTTTGCGATATATTGTGCAGCCCTAATGCACACGAACTACTGCAATATGAGGCTTAACCTGCTGACCAGATTCAGCATAATAAAAATAAAAAAACTCCAATTTAGTGACCTTTTTAAGATATTTTTTCTTTCAGTTCATCTGGATAGTTATTGTATTATGGAAACTATATTGAATGAACTTGTATATCAGGATACGTATCATTTCGTGAAGTTGTCAGCCCTAATTCACTGAGTATTTTAAACACTTCAAGGAGAGTTTATAATTTGAGAAAAGTCTTAAACATTTGCCGCTGAAGGAGAACCACATGCAGAACAGACAATTTATGAAAACATACAAAAATGTATCCGTTTAACAATCTAAGCAACAAAATAAGAAATCCTTATGTTAAAGATGTGAAAACATTGACATAATCTATAAGAGTAAAAGTGGCACACAAAAAATAATGTAAAACTGCACAGAATTTTATAGATTGAGTAAAATACAAAGCACTTATGTTGACTAGTTATTTTGTCATTTACAAAGGATATTGTGCCGCCTAAATAACTGCAGCGTTGTGATTTTCTAATTGCGATATTAGGTGATGCAGTATCCGTATCGCCAAAAGCCACAAAATCGCAACATCACTAAAGTTTTCATCTGACTGAGATCAATGCATTGTTTGTTCCTGGCTGAGTTTGCAAAAAAATGTGTCGAACTCGTGTAAAAGTTTTAGTGAAACGTTTCCTAATTTAGTTCAGTTTTGGTCCTGATGTGGTGTTTTTTTAGTGTCTTCTATTGATACAATTTGCTGAAAAACTAGTTGCGGTTTGTGTTTAATTAGACTGGAACGTATTGCGTTGAAATGGTTTAGTAAAATATCTTAATATTGTTAATGCATATCGCAAGTTACTTCATTATTGTGCAGCCCTAGTTAAAATTAAGTTTGCAGCCTGAGCCTTTCTTCTATGACCCTTCTGCCATAAACTTGCGTGTCAATCTGGTCTCATACCATACTTTTTTTGTATAGCTGGCAAGTGCTATTCTTCTTGTGTCCATGTGAACTCTAAACACTCTTTAAAGCCTGTGCCATTAGTTCTACACCTGGAGGCTCCTTGTACACAGCTTTTGAATACTCCTGTATTGTCTGCCCTACATTCATTGTATCACTGGTCTTTTATAACGGCATCAAACGCATATAGGCCACTTCTGTGTTTTATTTTCATTACGTAACTCCTCCTACAGTCATTCGTGCTGACTAAATTTAGACGCTTGGCCTCTTTCTGTTTTTTTTCTGTTTGTTTTTGACAATGATACTGATCTGGCTTCGGTCTCGTCTTTCAGGAACCCCAGTCATCATGTGTATTGTTCGGAGCAGAGCGCGTCAGGCCCGGGTCAGTCGGATCCGGAAGACCACGAAAAGGAGCAAGAGCAGGACCTTGCACAGCAGAAGGTGGGTACTTGCAAACTCTGGAGTACCAAAAATAACACGCTTTTACGGCAGCTCAGTGGTTTGTTTCTCATTTTTATTGGGAACAATGGCTGCCCAATAGAACTGCAGCCAACTCAGTCACGTTGGTTTATTATTTATGACATCTTTAGTAGTTTACTGGTTCTAGAGTTTAGTTTTGTTTGGACTGTCTAAAATGTCCTATACACCTTCATCTTAAACTGAATCATGTGCTACACAAACCCCCCCTAAAATAAAATGACCGAACGTTAAAGAATAACCGAATTTAGTTAAGCTTTTAACCCTCGCCTGAACAGAGTTTTCTCCAGGTTGGCATTATCTGAATAAAGCATCTAAATAGCGACGGAAATGAGATGTAGACGAGGATGAAAATGCATTAAAAAAGCGATAAAAGAGCAAACAAAAAAAGTGACAAAAGAGCAACAAATTAGGGCCAAAAAAGAAAAACGCAGGTCTTAGCTTTCAAATGAGGTGTTACACTGGCCTATAGGCTCCAGTCAAGAGGCTTTTTAGATTTGTGTAAATCTGAACTGGAGAAACTGCATTTGGTTAAGGTGGGGGTAAGAGGTTAACAATATTATGGTATAAAGTTTTTCCTTGCCTAGACTGAGAGAAGCCCTGAGACAATTCTCCATCTGCTTCTTTCCTGCTTCACAGAATCGTATTGAATTAGTTTAAAATTAGAAAATGTATTTCTCTCTTTTACATGACTTTAAGTTTGTATTTTTTTAATCCATCTTCATATTTAGTTTTATAAAGATCTAGGTACATAAATTATTTATAAATGCCAAGATTTTGCTGATGATGCTTCTGGTCTCCGAAGCTGTACATGTGGAATATTATTAGACAAGCTGCTTCTGGTGAAACCTATGAGTTGGCAGAACCGTAATAGGACAGTGGTGAGTCACAGGTTGTGCACTTTTGACCCTCTAACCCTCGTGTCATGGAGCGGGTCAATGACGTCCTGTGGGAGGGCAAAGTCTCTTATGAGTCACTAAAATTAATGTATTTAACATGTGATAGTATTGTTGACATTAAAATGTTCAACATTACAGTTAAAAGGGCATGTTTTGTGCGCGGGGAAAGTACTATTACTGAATGTTTGAAATCCTGTTTATTTTCTTTTATCTATGTCACATGTAATGAACAAAATAAGGAGCTTTACTCTTTATTTGTGTCAAGTCCTTTTGAAGCCTCTCTGGATTATCAGGATTATTCAGTAAGTGCCTGTCTCACAGAAGGAGAGAGGAATGGATTCAGAACTGATCTCTGCCTTATTGTTTAATACCTGGCATTATGTCCTTTCAAAGAGCCGAGAGGTGTGGCCCTTCTACTAAAGTTAAGTTCTAGCATCGTCTGTTTGAAGAGTCTTGAAGAGTTTTTTCTTTTCTAATTTAACCTGGTTTGACCATGTATGTATTGTTTATTATTTAATTGGCTTCCTGCAATTTGGCGTATGAAGAAGTAAACATTCCAGAGCTGTCACTGTGCCGCCATACTGTACACAAGGGCCATGAGCCAGTCCTAGTCCCTGATATGGAACACTCCCTCCTTCTATGTCACATAATTAGCATGTTTTAGATCATTCAGTTATAAATACACTTTCCTCCACTTTTCTTTTATGCCCAGCATTTTCCCATTAAAACTAAGTCATGATCAGAGTAAAATGTGCAAACTTGTCATATGCATTTCCACAAAGTGACTGCCAACAGGCTGATCGGGTTTTTATGAATGGGCTTGAAATCTATGCTTGTATGCAAAGACGTGGGGGTCAGAATGAATGGCATTTCTGTGCAACGAAGAGCTACTAAAGAAGGAGAATCTTTGTGCAGCTACCAGGCCTGCTAAGGCAGTTCAACGGGCCTGGCAACCTGTCACTAGTGTATAACACACTCTTTGTTTGTAAAACAAAAGACTCTCACAAACCTTACGCTGCCAACATTTTCATAGAAAAGTTTATTTGACAATTAGTGGTGCGGTAAAGTAAAGTTGTTGTTCCCCTTTTATTTAGGTGGAGGATGAAAGGACAATGCACACATCATACGAAGTGGGGCTGGAGACGGAGAGAGCAGCACTAGAGGAGCCATCAGCACTTGACAAACCCCCAGAACAGGTGAGAGACAAAAGATCTGTATAGAAGAGCGATCCAAATTCATATCAGATTTTATTGCGACTTTCACAATGTGCAAGGGCAAGAAATCGCAGGTTGTTTTTTTTTCACAATGGGTTTTATCGCCAAGTCTGATGTTGTGGATGATCTCCAGAATGTGAATAGCGATGAAGCAGAGGAGACCAGACCTGACCCGGCGTCAGACCCTCCACTTGTCGCTGCTGAGCCACAGCCCCTCCCAGACCCCAGGCTGACGAGGAACCGCAGCCCGAGTCCCGGAACGATCCCCAGGAGGTCCCCGAGTCCCCCTCCCCCACTACAGTCCTGGCTGAAACGCCCTCAGAAGCCCCAGCTCCAGCGGAGAGTCCCAGCGACAGCAGTGAGCCCACAGACAGCCCCGGCCCGGACGCCGACCAGAGCACACCCCCACATGAAGCTCAAAACACACCTACCTCACAGACTGGCATCCCGCCTCAGCCCTCAAGGTAAGACCGCATGATCTATCAATAGAGTGCAAGTTTGGCTTTGGAGAGTGGCTTTAACCACTGGACAAAACGGCATACTGCGTTTCCTGTGTTTAAAGCCAATTTCCCTTCCATTACTGCACTGTGTAGAGAAAGAAAGAAAAAAAAAAATATATACATTATTATATATTATTTTATTTTTTGGTCATTAAAGGATCTGTATCATGCTATTTTAGCCATTCCAAAGTAAAGTATAGGCATATATATGATATATTGTACCTCTATCACTATGGAGTACTCATTTTTGAGAGAAATATAAGTATTTTTGGGGGTATTTTCCCTACCCGGAAGACAAGACGCTTCGATTCAGTTAACTCCGCCCCTCTCTCCGCTCATTCCACATGTGCAGTATTATAAATATAAATATTGCTGCAAAAAGTGAAGTTACTTCACATAATGCAGTTATAAGGAGTTGACATGTGCAACAGTTTCATAAATGGCTAACACACATGCTAACACACACGCTAACATGCGTTTTGATTGACTCACCGCTCAGTCTGGCCTCCCCATGGGACATGCGTTGGTTATAAAAGTTATAAAAGTTTAAAAGTTAATCCACTTTGATTCTGGCCAAGGTTCACCAAGCATCCATCAGGTTGGTTGATATAGTAGCTGAATCCCGGAAAGAAATTCCAACTTCTGGCGAGTGCACTCTTCTTTAGGAAGGTTGAATAGTCCTGTTCCTCTCGTAGCCAAACGCACATCCGTGGCATTATCATTCGGTAAGAAAAAAGAACAGGCGGTGTCCAGAGTAGGTTAGAAAGAGCTAAGTCTTCAAAACAACACTTCTGCTCGGATCCATGGATCCTCCGGCCGTGGGTGCGCTTGATTAGCGTCGTGAGACAGCACAGACGCGTCGGAGAGTTGCTGCTTTCTTTTTTTTTTTTTTTTTTTTTCTTATTGCTCTTTTACAACAACAAAAATGAAAAAGCTGTTTTATAAATTAAAACCAGGCCTTAAGGCATTACATTACAGACGTAGAGCACTTCCGTTCCTTTGTGACGACACAAACGGAAGGAACAGCTCAGTCGTTTACCAGGAGAGGGCAGAGCAGCTGCTCAGAGAGCAGGATTCAGGAGGATTACTTAGAACTGCGTGAATGAAGCCAAAAACCGCTCTGGGGGTTTTTTGATAAGGAAATAGCATAACAACATGGCTAAAAGCTCCAAAAAGTCAATTTTGCATGATATAGGACCTTTAACCATTTGGCACCTTTTGTGAATTTTCATTTCATTTTTATTGTTTTACCGCTGTGCATTAAATGCCCTAAATCCATCCCCTGAGGATATTTTACACTAAAGACTTGTCGTGGAACTGGTGGCTTGGCCGGCAACAAAACTTTAAACGCCTCAAAACCTGGAATCAATGGACCTGTTGAGCATCTGGAAGAACACAAGGATTTTGAACTTAAATGGCCCAAAGACATTCGGCTAATTACTAAGAAGAGGAAGATGATTTGTGGACATGCTGTCATCATTAAAGGACAGAATCAGCTCTGACTTTATTGGATGCTCTACGTCGACACTATCAATGCCTCTCCTTAGATTCTACCTCTCCTAAATCTCTTACCCCAAACTTTCACCCCATTCTCTCTCTGCTTCCCTCTGTGTCTCTCTCTGTGTACGAAGGTGTGGTAAATGCCATGTCCTTTCTTTCCCTCAGTGCAGAGCGGGTTGCCAGTGAAGGAGATGATCTCCCAACAGACAGCTTTGTCTTTGCAGAGCTCTCTGACTCACAGTGCGGGGTCATTCCACCCGAACTGGCAACCTGTGAAAACCTCCCTTTTGGCAGCCTTGTTCCCATGTGAGTATCAAACCACGGGAAAGCCAATCAAAGCACAGAGGTAAATGACAGGTAAATCAAAGCTGCAGCTTCCCCCTCTCAGTGCAACCACCGACCTTCACCAGCTACCATTTTTAATTTTTGTCTTCATAATTTCATTTGTGCCAAAGCAAAGTATATGTTTTACCTTTGGTTGATAATACAGCAAACTTAAATACTCTCCACCTCCCTGTACATAGTGTTGATGAAGCTGGACTTGAAGATCCACATGAGAAGACTTCTGAGACCAAGTCTGAGGTCCAGCCCGCTCTGGACCCTGAGGAGCCCGAGCCAGAGCCACAACAAGAGCAAGAATCTGACAGTGGGCTTTCAGACCTCGACCGACAGGCAAACACGTCACAAACCCCCAAAGAACATAAGGTTGGTGTTTAACAGATTTATATTCTTTAATCTCTGGTCTGATTATGATTATGAAATAACATAATACACACATATGTTCAGGTTTTAGTATTCTAAACGTCTGTGCCCTCTAGGCCGGAGATGGCGGTGTTGCCAAGGAAACCGATCCCTCTGTGCCCAGCAAAGAGGACATCCCGACCTTCGACGAGTGGAAGAAGCAGGTTATGGAGGTCGAGAAGGAGAAAAGTGAGTTCTCTTTGTGTGTCCATTGGTTTCTTATTTTGGTCCAAACCACTTTAGTTTATTTATGAAATGTTGGTCTCTCTTTTAAGGTCAGTCTCTCCACACCTCGACCAGTAGCAGCTCTCATCAAGTGAAAAAGGTCCCCAATAAATTTAAGAATAACTACGCCTCCGTGGAGTGTGGTGCCAAGATCCTCTCTGCCAACAGCGAGGCGAAGGTAGGACTCTGTTCTCGTCTTTGATGTCACTGTTGTGTGACATTTATGTGTCATGAGCTAATTGAACAGTGAGTGTGTTATTATAAAACTAGTCACGAGAAGGATGGTGTTGACAGAATAAAATGTTTTATTTTCCAGAGCACTTCAGCTATTCTCAAAGAGAATATGGATCTGTATATGCTTAACCCCTGCAGCACTAAAATATGGCAAGTACCGGTTCATAATTATTTATGGAAGTTTTCATGAATTTGTTGTAATATCGTTTTTGTTCATCATTGTAGGTTTGTGATTGAGCTCTGTGAGCCCATTCAAGTCAAACAGCTGGACATCGCCAACTTTGAGCTCTTCTCGTCGACCCCAAAAGACTTTTTAGTGTCCCTCAGTGACAGGTACTGAACTGCTTCTCCAGTTTGCATTCCCAAGTTACATTAAAATTGAAATGATAAATGAACACTGTATTTTTGTTTGTAATTTCATTATTCACAACATTAACTGCTTTACAGAATTAGAAGCTTCACTCTTATAAAACAACCATTTGATGACGTGATCAAATTAAGTATGAGAACTGTGTAGTTACTGCTTTTTCTTGTTGTGCAGATATCCTACAAACAAGTGGGTGAAGCTGGGAACGTTCCACGCTCATGATCAGCGCACTGTCCAGAGTTTCCCTTTGGATGAGCAGCTCTATGCTAAATATGTGAAGGTAATCTTTGGCCTTTGACATTGCGAGAGAACAGAAATGAGATCACAAACACAGTGTTCTTTATTAGTTGTAATGCATCATAAATTCACTGAACGTTGTCAGGGGCGTTTCGCCCCATGGGACACACTTATGACTTCATGGTGAATTACATTTCCGCTTTGCCCAAAACCGCTCCCTTCTTGGACCCGACATAACTGTTATTTATTAATATTTAATTTATTTCTACATTATGCTTTATTCATTTCTCTCTTGAATTACAGGAAATAGAAACATTTTATTTAGTTCATTAGGCTTTATGTATCCGGCTCAAATGTTACTGTCCTTTCTCTAAACTGCTTTTCATTTCAGACTTGCTGCATTGTTGCACTTTATCATAAGAAATAATTGGTCTAATATACAATGTGGTGTAATTGTGTAATTATGAAATCAGTTACACAATAACAGTTCAATTGTCTCGGTCTTCTTACAATTTCGATCAGTCAATTGCTACTGTTGAACCATCATTTTGCATATAACGCGCTGATGTTGAACAGATGTAGCATATTCTCTTTTGCTCGTAAGTCTTCACTTATTTCTTCTGTTTTTCTCTCGCCTGCTGTCCCTCTCCTGTCTTCTCTTACCTCAGATGTTCATCAAGTACATAAAGGTTAGCACTCTCACTGTGCACTATATTAATGTTCACTTTCTAACGGGTTAAAGTTTTAGTTCTCTTTTTGTCTTGATGCATGTATGTCACTAAACCCAAGTGAAACTCTGTGTGTGTGTCTATATGTTTTCACATGGGTGGTGGATTTGTGGGTTGGGAATTGGGCAACATTGTTTTGGGAGTGACACTAGTGCTGGGAAATGTCACTGAGTAAGAGTTTGGTGGAAAACTTTATTTATTTCAGAGGCAAATTGCATACATTTTATTATTTTAGCAATTGTTTATTTTATTTATTTTATTTTATATGCAGTTTGCCCTTTTACGGTCAAGGTTGTTTTGTTCCAGCCAATCAGAGGTTAAATCAGTGCTTATAATATTATAATAATATAAATTATTCCTCTGGAGTCTAGATGGCAATTTTCACTTTGTGTGTGTCTAATACATGAACACATTATACTATATTTTGAACCACTGAAATAACTTAAACTATCCACCTTTGTTGTTTTGTATTTTGTGCCTGTATCTTGCATTCTTTTTCACTTCTCGTTTTGCTAATTTTCTATAGGTTGAACTTCTCTCTCATTTTGGATCCGAGCACTTCTGTCCTCTCAGTCTGATACGGTAATAACTATTTTTTTGTTTCATATATTTTTCTGCCTCATTTAGTTATTGAGGGAGATACACTTTTAATACAGTATTGCATTTCAGTGAGCCGCTGTGAAACATCGCGTATGTTTGAACGTGTCATACGCTGTTAGGACAAGCATTGGAACCACATACACACACAGGGCTTGACCGCAAAGAGATGTGAAGATTTTCTATAGGCAACAGAGAAGATAGTTTAGGAATGCGGACAATGAGCGTTTGCTGATATAAACCGTCTTTGACATTGATGGCCGTATCGTATTCATTGTCATCATTGTGCAGTTGACTTGCGCTGTTGAAACTTTTAAAGTCATTTGCAGAACCATAACATGGCGTCTTTGTGGTTTTTGTAGCGTGTTTGGGACCAGCATGGTGGAGGAGTATGAGGAAATTTCAGATTCCCAGGACCCATCAGAAAGAGGGGAGTTTCTGGATGAAGACTACGGTAAGACCATTTAAGTTATTAACATTAAAAAACAATAATTGTAGCGGTAAGTATGTATGCAGGGATGAATAACGGCTAGTATTTATCAGTAAGTTATTCTACAGCACTTTAGATGGTTTTTGAGGCCTGACAAATGCCAAAGGGACCCCTGTTTCCCTTTCGAAGAACAATACATGTGCTGCGTATCTCTCCATGGGATCATGTGGAGTCATGTTGCAGCGTTGTAGCTCAAGCCCGAGGCCAGGGCTGTCTATAAATACCAAATACCAGCTCAGCCATTTCCTTATTCTTTCTCATTTCCGGCACAAAATGCTTTTCTTTTTTTCTCATACTTGTAAATGAAGTTGTTTTAATACATGAATGATTTACATATTTGCCCTTGTGTTGTTGTTTTTTTGGAATCGCAGATTACCCTCCCGGCTATCAACCATCAGAGGACAAGGCTTCAAAAAACCTCCTGGGCTCAGCTACAAGTATGCGCAGGCTCATGCATGCTACACTTTTAAATGGATGTCTATGAATGACACCTTACCAGTTGGTATTGTTTACACATCTGCTTTGGGCAAATGCATAATAGAAAATCATGCGACTCTGCGATTGTTAACACTTAACTTTGATTATGCAGAAACAAGATTTATGAGAGTTTTGTCATTCTGTAGCTGCCTGTGGTTGCAGTTAGAATGTCTTGCTCTAAACTTAATATTTTATTCACTCTGTAGAAAGGCTAAAGGGACTGTATTTTGTTGTAGTTTTTTTTTCTTCCCCACAATCTGTATCAACTGATTACTAGCACCTTTACTACAGGGCTGCATGATTTCAAAGTATTGCAGTAGTGATTACAAACCCAATTTATGTCTTACAACGAAAACTCAGTTCACAGTGCACATTTTAAATGGCTTGACATGACAGAAGATTGAAATATGAGCTGCTAAACTAGAAACCCATGCATTTGACACAGTGCTCCTTAAATAACTCCAGTCTTTGCAATTTGTTATTAGTGACCATTAAAATTGCTATTTCATTTTGATTGCGATTGTTTGTGCTGCCTAATTTTACTGTATGTGTAAGAGAGGGCAGCGGTGCCTTTCCCCGTCTCATTTTAAACATAGCATTTATAGCTGATTTGGTAGAAAGGTTTAATCCCATGGGAGATGTCATAATTACAGTTTTAGAAGCACTAGAAAAGAATTGGGACGTACAACCTAAAATTATATCAGCACAATTACAGTCAATGAGTATTGTGTGTTTGTCTTCATATAGATGCCATCCTCAACATGGTGAACAACATCGCTGCTAACGTTCTTGGAGGAGGGCCAGAGATGGAGGGTGGAGCAGAAATCGGTAAATCGGTTTCTACATTTACACACCATTTTATGGTTGTTATTTTGACATATCTCGGTCTATTTTAAATCAATGCAAAGGTGAGGCATTCCTGGGCTTTGAAGTATTGTATTGTATTATAGAGACCACACCTTTTAGCACGGGCCAAACCAGGTGACCCTACCAGGCCTACAGTAGTGTTCAAAATAATAGCCGTCCAACATCACTAACCAGATTATTCAGTTTTGGTATAAATCATATAACTACATGGCCAACAATTTACCAGAAGGTGCAGTAGATTCATGATATGCATGCTCTTACTTCTGTGTAGTTGAATACTCAATTGAAAGGGGTGTGTTCAAAATAATAGCAGTGGGGAGTTGAATTGGTGAGGTCAATCATTCTGTGGTAAAAACAGGTTTGAATCAGGTGGCCCTTATTTTAGGAAGTCGGCACATGTTTTACATGCATTGTTCAAGACCTTGTTCAGAAGAACAGCGTTCTTTAGTTAACATTTTGATTGGAGGGGGTTAAACTGCCAAAGACAGTGAAGCATAGGGCAAGCATCATGATATGGGCATGTTTCTCTAACTATGGTGTGGGGCTTATTTATCGCATACCAGGGATCATGGGTCAGTTTGGATAGATCAAAATACTTGAAGAGGTCATGTTGCCATATGCTGAAGAGGAAATGTCTTTGAAATGGGTATTTCAACAAGACAATGACTCCAAACACACCAGTAAGCAAGCTAAATCTTGGCTCCAGACCAAGAAAATTAATGCTATGGAGTGGCCTGCCCAATCCCCGGACCTTAATCCCATAGAAAACTTGTGGGGTGACATAAAGAATGCAGTTTCTGATACAAAACCAAGGAATTGTGGAATGTTGTCAAAGCATCTTGGTGCCAGAAGTTGGTTGACTCTATGCAACACAGATGTGAAGCAGTTCTAATAAACTGTGGTCATACAACTAAATATTAGTGTATTGATTCACTGGAAAGCTAAATCCTACGGGGAATATTTATTTATGTAGTGCATACTGAGCGTGTAAAGACAAATGCAGACGCTGCTATTTTTCTGAACAGCCCAATGGTCATCTTTTGGAATTTTCTGTACTTGAAGAAATTAAACATTTCTCTTCATGTTTTCATTTAGAAAACCATGGGCAATGCTCCCAATGCATCGAAATAAAATCTATTATGAAAATGTTGTGCTTAACTAACGTTTATACACACTGTTATTATTTTGACCACAACTGTAAATGGATCTAACATGCAAAAGTAAGAGCTCATCAGCATTACTTCCTGGTTCAGGGCCTTTAAGTTTGATTTGAAGGTGTTTATCCATGGCGCATTTTCTTTTCTTTTACTTTCCAGAAACCTCTTTGGAAGCAGGCCAATGTTTAGATTAACTGTTTCTCGGTCACTTTTTTTTTTCTGCTTTAAAATGTTTGCACAGTTGAGGCCGTACATATGGACGTGTTCTGAGAAAGCCTGGTGTTTGAGTTCTTGGCAGGCGCTCTGTCCTGGGGTTTGGAGCAGATGCAAAAAACTTTACCTCACAGGCACTATGTGGAAAGACAAGGGGGTATACTGAAGTAGCTAGATCAGTTCAAACTGGATCAGACCAGTTTTAGGGGTTTATTTCTGTCTAAACATGACCCTTCCAGGATCCCAAAGCAGGAAAAGAGGATTCTGTAATACATTTTAGCCTACCTCCCACAGCAACTTACGATTAGGAATGTCCACTGTCCAGCCATCTGATTCTGTGTTTAGACTATACACTTACGTACTGCAGATACGACTAGCAGTGGGTCTCAACTGGTGGGTTGGGGCTCAAAAGTGGAATGGTTGCAGCATTTTCAGTGAGCTGCAGCTTTTTGGAAAAAATACTGTGGAAGATATGTCAGTCTTCCGGTCAGACCTTGAGTTATCAGAGTCCTGTGCAAAAAATAATGGATTTTGAAAATATATTGAGGGTCAAACTGCACAGGGATTTTTTCCGTGAGATTACAAAAGCTTCTCAATATCAAATTGTGTTAAAACAATACTTGATAAGTGGAAGCTCTGCACACCTGAGTCGGCAACAGGTGCGTTGAAGAATAGAATACTTAACTTGGAAAAAAGGCTCCCGCACACTGTCTCACTCTTTTACTTGGCTTTTATTGCAGCAACGTTTCGGTCACTCTGACCTTCATCAATGTTTGATTTTTTTTCAAGTTAAAACAATACTTAAAAATACAAAATCAGAACCAAAACAAGCTTAAAGGCTTAAATTGAACTAAAACATTGTACAAAAATGTGTAATTTCCAGTCAGATGGAGGACCTGACTGACTTTGCGATGTATTGTGACCTCTGGTGATTTGGCGGCACGATGGCTGAGTGGTTAGCACCCTTGCCTCACAATAAGAAGGTCCAGGATTCGATTCCTGAAGCGTGCTTACGGGCCTTTCTGTGGAGTCTGCCCTTTATTCCTCCCCCGTGTCTGGATGGGTTTCTTCCGGGTGCTTTGATTTGCCCTTTCATCTCAAAACGGCCACAATAGGTGAATCCTCCAGTGAATCCAGGGGATTTTGACCATTAGCCTGTGTCCCCGGGTGCTGCCTGTGACTGGCCATTGCTCCTAACAGGTTGCCTCAGAGGCATCGAATCAGGATGCAGAGGACACATTTTCTTGTACAGTTGTATAATGACTCCTTAGCAAAGCACCTCAACCCTTAATATGCATATTGCGTCATCTAATTTTGCAATAACAATCATTGGGCGGGATATGAAATTGAAAGTTTTCATTCAGGCTTTGGCTTGTCATTATTGGCTGCGACTTGCAAAGCTGTTGAGAAATACTGTGCAGTTTTGTTAACCTAAATGTTCTGTTGGAAAGTGAATAATCCAAACGTTTTTTTATTTCTATTTTTTTACATCCTGGTATTAATTTTCAGGTAACGCATCGACAGAATCCCAGAATGAAGTTGAAGTTAGCAAAGAAACTGCCTCTCAACCTATTGATGCCACACCACCCTCAATGTAAGATCAGTTGATAAAACTGTATAGGACAAGCTTTCTCAGACATGACATGACATTTTTATTTTTTCTTTACTTTTAGTCTGGAGCCTGGACAGTCTGGTCATCACGAAGAACAGGTGAATTTGACTCAGTCCTCCACGCCTCCGCTGATCCCTCCTGAGCCCGTGGAGGAGCAAAAGATCGTGACTCTGGTGGAGCAGGAGGAGGAGGAGGACGAGGAGGAAGAGCGCTCCACAGTGATGCTGATGCCTGACGAGAGCGAGGAAGAGGAGGAGACGATGGAGGAGCAGGGCAGGAAAGATGCCGACAGGAATCAGTGGGAGAGTCAAACCTACTGCCCCTTCTCCGCCTTCTCCTCGCTGTCTCTGTCCTGCATGGCCACGCTGCCCGAGCTGCTGCATCGCTGGTGTTCGGCGCGAGTGGCCAAAGAGAGACTCCGCAGCGTACGTCGAAGGAATCACTCCCGGGCGTCGAACTCGTCTGCCGCGATCTCCCCTTCTCTCGCCCTGGTCCCAACCCCTTCACAAGAGCTCCTCCCTGTCACTGAAGCGCCACTAGAGCTCGAAGCCCAGACAGAGGGTACAGCAAACGATATCCTCGCAGTGCAAATCAACGACACGCACGCCCCCGATGTCGGTCTCCTCCTCGAGCCGAGCCAGACCTCCTCCATCCCGCCGCACAGCTTTTCAGAAAGTCACAGCTCCAACACGCGTCCCACGCCCACCAATGAGGACAAGCAGCTTCCTCCAGTGAAAGACGCTGCCCTGGACTCTCTCCCCGCGCCTCCCGTTCAGGTCGTGTCCATCCCAGAGACGCAGCCGGCCAGCAGAGCCACGCCAACCCCCACCCTCCACTCCACGCCGCAATCACTGGCGTCAGAGGCACCTTCCTCGGCTTTCGTTCCTTCGGCTAAAGAGCAGCCGGTTCAGCCTCTACCCTCCGCCTCGAGGCCTGAGGACTCCATATCTCCTCCCACTGAATTGCCAGTTCCTTTCCCCTCTGCAGACACAGACGCGGAAAAGTCAGACCAGTCCTCTCAAAGCCAGGGAGAACATGTGGACCCTGTATCTCAGAACGGAGAGGCCCATCATGATCACACAGTGGAGGATGAACTGTTGAGCAGCGTGCATAATGGTAATGGTCACCGGTCAGCCACAGACTTCTATGCTGAGCTGCAGAATGGGGGAGACTATAACAGCGGGACAGTGAGCGGTAAGGGTGGAGCAGTGCACGGCTCCAGTCAAAAAGAGAGCGTCTTTATGAGGCTCAACAACAGGATCAAAGCTCTGGAGATGAACATGAGTTTGTCCAGCAGATACTTAGAGGAGCTCAGCCAAAGGTAACGCCTATAGAGGTGCATTGCAGATATTGACTTTTGGCTTTACTGAGTTGCATATGATTATCCATGTTTTTCTATGTTTTTGAAGGTATCGCAAACAAATGGAGGAGATGCAACGAGCGTTCAATAAGACCATCATCAAACTGCAAAATACTTCACGTATTGCTGAGGAACAGGTGAGTGGACACAAAAAGACACATGTTGTGATAATAAACAATGGAATATGCAGTTATATGTGCAACTGTATTGATTATTTCCAGGACCAGAAGCAGACAGAGTCCATACAGATCCTCCAGAGCCAACTGGAAAATGTGACTAAACTGATGCTCAATCTAACCGTCACTGTCGGCCACTTACAGAGAGAGGTAACAGGCCTTGGTACAACTAAAGACAGAGATTGATGTTTTTAATTAGGACTGTGTTAATAACAGCCTCTGTTTGTGTTGAGCGCAGGTATCTGACCGGCAGAGCTACCTGGTGGTGTCTCTGGTTTTGTGCCTGTTCTTGGGACTCCTGCTGAGTCTGCAGTGCTGCAGGAGCTCCTCTCCCAACCCCATCACGAGCACTGTGGCCCTGCCCAAGAGCAACCACTACCCCAGCCCCAAGAGGTACGTTTTTATTTTGCTTGAGCGCCAAAATATATATATAGCACTTCATTACAATCTGTGTAGTCCTTTTATCAGTTAAATTTAGTACATAGTTTTTATACTGGTGACATAATGTAAATAATGATTTCAAATCCTCGCGGTTTGGTCTTTTCTTGCCAGGTGTTTTTCCTCCTATGACGACATGAGTATAAAGCGGAGGGTGGCATGTCCACTCGTCCGCTCCAAGTCATTCCACCTGTCTTCAACAGAAGGTATACATTTTTACAAAGCTAAACAAAATACCAACTTTTCCCTTTGTGTCTACCCTTTTTAATTGATTCTATGAACACCTGTGTACCTTTTGTTACCTGTGTACGTTGCCTTTATCAATTGATTAAATAGATCGTTATGTTATCTAATCTTTTCAGCACTGTCCTCGTACTGTTCCATTGATTCTTAGAAGCCAGTGCTGAGAGCAACACTAGAGTGGGGGGGTCTGTTCAGGAAAGGAAAAAATAAAAAAAGTCTTTAAACTTTGAGACCCGACACTCCCTCTCCTGTCCATTTCTCCTCGACATTGTGTGTGTGGGTGAGAGTTTGCCCTTCAGACTGAGCGGCTGTCATTGCCAGCTTGTGGCCACATGCAAGTATAGGAGCATAATAATAGAGCTCAGAGCTGTGCAAGCCCCAGACATTTGCAAGTAGTAATCTAAGAATAGCGGATTGTCTTGTATATAGCTGCTATATACAGTGAGCGCACTAACTGCAAGGTCCCCTCATGCTTGTTACATGTATGTTTTTCTGGTCTCCATTTCATCATTAACCTGCCCCTCTTTCCCCTCCCCAGTAGGTCCAGATGACTTGTACATTGTAGAACCTCTAAGGTTTTCTCCAGAGAAAAAGGTACAGTGTTTGTTCTCACTGTCGCTGCTTGATGTTTTACGTATTTAAGGACTGTAGTTTGTTAAACTTGTGTTAGACCACTGACTATACATCTCTGCTCAGTGAAAAAGATCAAGGCTAAAGTTGGTTATGTCGATATCCACACAAACAGTTAACACGCCCTTTGTTTTGCTGATTCAGAGAACAATAGCATCTCAGAATCTCATAAATTTTACTAACATTGTGAATTGTGCCTGCCTTTTATCCCAGTCTAACCTGCCAACCCTTTTGAATGATATGTTTATGCTTACGTATAATTAATATTGACTTTAATTATTTTCACAGAAAAAGCGTTGCAAGACCAAGTCTCTGGACAAAGTGGAGACACTGAATCCTGATCCTCCCGCTCCTCTCACTAATGGGACTATTACATTTAATGGCTTTCATCCAGCTTTACCTGCCCCTGAGGTTCACCCAGCTCTCCCCGCGCCTCCACCGCCTCCACTGCCACTGCCCCCTTCTGTGGAGGAGGTATCGTTACTGCCCCCCTGTCCTACAACCGAGAGCCCTTCAGAGAGCAGCAGTTGCAGCTCGTCCCTCTCCGGGGAGTCCTACACCAGTCGCTTGCCCCCTCCCTCACCTGTGCTCCCTCCCAATGGCCTCTGTAATGGCCACAGTCTGTCCTTCTCTCTAAATCAGCCCCCAAAAAGTCGGCAGGAGAAACGTTCCCTGAAGAGAAGAAAGTCAAAGCAGACGGAGCTCCCTTTCCCGTCACTGCCCACAGGTGGTGTTGGCTCCCTGCCCAATCTGCAGACACTCATGAAGGGAAACAAGGACATAAGTGTTGGGACCATTGGCGTGACAGCTGTCACAGGACACGTCTGAAACCTCAGACCTGTTCTGATGAAATACACTGTACTGTAGCAGACAGGAGAAAGTGAGATCTTACTGCAACCCAACGATCTCCCACAACCATTCACACAAACTGCAGTAGCTCAATGTGGCCAAAAACCTGTCAAACAGTTAATTTTGGTTATGTGCCTTTATATCTACCTAGTCCTTTTAACATTCAACTGATCAAAATGGTGAATTCAATTGAAACTGGTGGGGCAATCAACGTTCATGAAGTCAGACCCATTGACATCAGAATGAAGCTCATTGTCACACGAGAGACCAGTGAGGAGACTCTGCTTTCAGACACATCATTCCTTCATATGGGGGGTTTAGTGCTGGGCTGCTCTTTTTAAATATATCATGTCATACAAGTTGCATGGAGTTTGACAAATACTACAACTCTTCATTTTCTGTTTCTGTCCCTTTCATGTCACTGTTTCCCCCTGGCTCTGCCCCAGGGACTGTATGGGACCACAGCGTTGAGTCCATGTCTCTCTACGTCAGTCTCTGTCTTGTCCAAACCATCAGAGCTGAATGAAGAAAACAATTTGGCGTGAATGTCTGTCCTTGTGGTTAGTCTTTAGCCCTGAGCAGCAGCTGATGCAAGGTTGTAGTATGAGTTAATATTTCACTATGAAGGAAGGCGAGGTGTAGTTTTGTATTTATAAAATTCTCTTCTTTTGTTGTTGTCTCCAACTCTCCTTATTGTTACTTGGGTGGATTGTTTGAGGGCACTTTATTGCTGCATTAAAAAAAAAAAAAAAAAAGCTATTAATGTTTACACTTTTTACACAGAAAACCTACTGGGACCCTGCAGATGAACAACAGAGTTATTTATCTATTTATTTATTTAAAAATTTAGACGATGCTATAAAATAGGCGCTGGCTTTCTAGTCTTCTAGATCTGCAGTGTCACAGTAGTAAAAGCATTCAGAATAAATACGGTACTCAAACAATGTGAAGGTGATCCGTTGGTTAAACTTTATTTTATGTCTTTGGTCCTGCTGCAGTTGTATGTCAGATGCTTTTGTTGCAATGCATGGAAAGGGCTAAAGCTAACATCTCCTCTGTGTGTCTGTCTTTAAACCTGTTGATGGCCATCCTTCTACAACATTAATTTACTACAGTAAGGTGGCCATAAAAGAAGGGGTGTGAATATATGAAATGCAAGTATTTTCTCTTTTGTAAATCCTTTAAATTTCTGACTGCTCAGTTTGGTTGGACATTCTTTAGGTTGGAGACAGCTTTTTGTCCCCACAAATCTTAACATTTCTATGGCTCCGCTTGTAACTGTATCTCTTCGATATCAAACACTTTTGTCACAGCTAAGCCCCATTGCATGAATATTCTGTAACTGTGAAACAACTTCTTTTTATCTGATGTTTTTAAAACCACTTTTAGCTGCTCGAACTGGCTCTTTTTTTCCATTATTGTCAACACTTTTATCAACCCATCATTGCTCTGTCACACATGCGTCTGCCCCACCTTGAATTAAATGTTCTCAAATAAAGGGAAAGATTGAGATTTAATAAACACTATTAAATGATTATTTTTAAGTCCCACAAATCCTGTTTTTACGTTTATGTTTGAATGTTCATGATCTTGTAGTCGTATGTGTGTTCAAGTTGTATGTCTTTAACGGTATGTAAGTATGCGTGTTTCTCTGTGTTAAGAGAAGGACTACTTTAAATTGTACTCATTCGAAAAGACTCTTGGAGATTAATTTTAGGAGTTCTTTGGCACTTTGTATAACTCCCCATGCCTTTTTTTATTTTATTTTTAAAGCTTAAGTGCTTTCTTTGTGACTTCTGTCTCTTATGTTTTTATTCCTGTCTACTCTGAAAGCTGCACAGTATTTTGGAGCACGAGTGCGTTACTACAAAAACTGTAGTGCCATTAGAAACTGTGAATTTCTAAATAAAACTTTTTTTTGTTGTCTTTAACTTTGTTGTTTGTGTATTCTGTATTTTTTAAGATTCTCCAGTCCTGAATTTAATTTACATTTAACAACAGTATTATTCTATAGGACAAGTCAACAAGATCACATAAGGCAAGAACATGTTTCACTAACAGTTGAACAACCAAAATACATTGCTTACTTTGTAAAATATTGACTCGCTGCCTTGATACACTCAGCACTACTGAATCTATCTACAGAAAGTGACCAATATTTGTGACTGTAGCAATATGTTGCTTTTGTTGTACATTTAATTTTGCGTTAACAGTGAAAACCCCCTGTTTACAGTCAATGGTCGAGGGGCGCAATGATTTCCTTCTCCGTGCTGCAGACCAATCAACACAACGATTGACAGGTGTCATATGACACGGAGCCGAAATGGCGACCTCCAGTGGACTCGTTGGTCACGTGTCTTCATTTGACCGATTGAGATCGCACGACCCATTTGTTACTGTATAATAAAGTTCATTGAGTAAATAAATCTGTAAAATAGTGCCAAAAAGAGAATTTGTGCTGTCATTGGCTTAAATAAACCCAGGTTGTAGCCCTGACCAATATTCTTTCGGCACCACTGTCATGCATCTTCGTCCTGGTAGGGGGCAGTGTTGCGATCTCCCTGCGTTGAGCTTTGTCAGTGATCCGTAGAAGTAGAATAACAAAAACAACATGGAGGACGAAGTTGATGTTGACATCGAAGGGGATGCTTTTGACAGCAGCATTAGGTACAATTTCCTCACTTATTCGGCAGTTATTCTGTCTTTTTGTCTTTTACTGTTGTTCTGCATTTGGTAAGGTGTTTTCCGGTGCAAAGTGGAGTGAGCTATGTTCAGTTTAATAAGTCTAGTGGTCTCTTTTTGTACTGTGACTTTCATTTGTATGACTGTCAGCTGATGTTGTTGGATGTGTTTCAGTGAGATTGACGGAGGCGGCTTGATTCAGGAGCAATTTTTGCAGTCCACCTGGAAAAGCAGCGCCGGGATACTGGTAAATGACTGTTCTTTATAACTGTAATGACACCATTTAACAGCGGCGGGAGCGATAACGCTATTTCCTTTGCTGTGTTTTCCACTTTTTTCTGCAACAGCCATGGGAACTGGACAACTCCATCAGTGCAGAAAACAGAGAAGTTATAGAGAAAATGCTCCTGGAAGAACAGTATCCTTTTTCCCACTAACATATTAGTATTTAGCATATATTACATGTTAGTAATTAATATATATTTCTACTTTGCACATCAACTGGTAACTGCTGTGCAGATGTTATGTACGGTAATGTGAGTTACACAAATATACTCTTTACATAAAATACATGCTTTTATTATGTGAATTATCCGTTTGTTTAACCTCTTAACCCCCACCTGAACCGAGCACATTTTCTCCAGTTTGGCTTTACCCAAATCTAAAAGCTTTAAATAAAAAAGCATAAAAACGGTTACGAAACGAGGATGAAAACGCAACAAGAAATCAACAAAAAAGTGACAAAAAAAATTTGTGAGAAAAACATAGCATGTGCCTCTTTTTTTATTAATGAAATGGTTTACAGTTGGAATCCTTAACTTTGGCTTAGATACTACTTGACAGGCCAGGAGATCCCTCAAAACTTTTGGCAAAGTGAAACTAGCAAGCCAAAAGTAAAAAAGTAAGCAACTTTTTCCACAATTTAGCAGTTACTAATATTTCTGCTTGTTTTTTGACTGTTTTTAATTCTTTCTTTCTTTCTTTCTTTACCCTTTTAGATCTCCCACCAAGACTGCCTCCACTTCCTCCTCTCGCTGGTCTGCGGAAGAAAAAAAGCTCTTTGAAGACGGACTAGTAAATTTTTTTTTAGACATTAAATATGGTGTGGTTTTATCATTTACCTCTTGATATGTTCTGTTTATTTCTTACAGGCTCAATATGGTCGAAGATGGACAAAGATCGCCAAACTGGTCGGAAGCCGTACTGTTCTTCAGGTTAAAAGTTATGCTCGGCAGTACTTAAAGCAAGAGGTGAGGCATTTACATTTGGATGTTGCATTGCATGTTTTAATTATTTCATAAACCTTTGTTGCTAAAGGGGGATTGTAGCTTGTATGGCCAAGTGTATTGTATGTTATTTCAGAGTCTTATAGTGGCAACAATATTACTTTATAAATAAATGATAAATACCATGATATATTTTGCAGGCCAAATCAAAAGCTGCAGCTCCCTCTACGGGCCCGAGGGCGCCAATGCATCTTCAATCAACTTCCAATCAGCCGCACCCTCTGGCTAATGCTGTGCGAATAGAGAAGCTCTCTGATGACGAAGATGAGGAAATAGACATTACAGATGATGACAATGAACCAACTGAAGATAAACCAAGTAACATGTGTAAATCTGAGGCCACAGAAACTGAAATTGATGATTTTAAACAAGAACAGGAAGATCCAGAGTCATCCATAGTACAGAATGTGTTTACAGAGAAACCTAGTTGTAGCCTAATGCCATCAGATGCCCCAACTATTTCCTCGGTTTGCACAAATATGACTGAATTTAGTGAACAAAATGAATTTCTCGAACCAGAGCCGCTGTCAAAGCTAATGAATGAGAAGGACCAGTGCTACCAGTTTGAGGGCTCTGAAAAGATGCAGCAACCAGAAGAACAAAGTGAAAACATAGGTATGAACCAGTATGAGGATGGACATTGATCAGCAAAATCCAAGCTTTTAACCATGTTGTCCACTCGTCAAAAATAGAATACAGCCAAGAGGATGATGAGGAAGGGGAAGAGCTGAAGCCCCCAGACCAAGAAATTGATATGGACCTGGAAGTGATCAGTGAGGATGAGAAACAAGCAATCCCAGAATTCTTCGAGGGACGTCCTTCCAAAACCCCGGAGAGATATCTGAAGATCAGGAACTATATTTTGGATCAATGGTAGGTTTTGTTGCCTTTTCGTTTCATCCCATTTAATTCTTTATTAAACAGATGATATGGATTTTGTGTGCATAATAGGTCCAAGTCCAAACCCAAATACCTCAACAAAACATCCGTCCGACCAGGCCTGAAAAACTGCGGCGATGTCAACTGCATCGGGAGAATACACACCTATTTGGAGCTTGTAGGAGCCATTAACTTTAACTGTGGTAAGCAAGATGACTTTTATCACTCACTAAGGTTTATTTTTTTGGCATTATTAAAAATCTCTCCTCTTTAAGAGCAAGCAGTCTATAACCGTCCGAGAGTGGTGGACCGGACCAAACAAAAAGAAGGCAAAGATGTGCTTGAGGCCTATCAGCTGGCTCAAAGGCTGCAGAGCATGGTGAGCTAATCATACATATTCTACAGTGTTTTAAAGATTATTGCATCTTAAATATCTTCATGATAAAGCGGACCAGGAAGCGCCGTGTGAGGGACATTTGGGGGAATTGGTGTGATGCCAAAGACTTGGAGGGACAAACTTATGAGGTGTGTGTTCAAACACTTTTGTTTGATGAAATACTGTATCTGTAATGCTTTTTGTTGCTGCTGCTTCTCAATATCAGCATCTCAGCGCAGAGGAGCTAGCCAAGAGGAGGGAGGAGATGAAAAACATGCCCAAACCTTCCAAGATGTCCAGATTCAAAGGGTGAGGATATCGACAGAGTTCAGATTCAACATAATGTGTGTGGCTTTACTGAAATACAACACGCTCTCCCCTCTCAGGTCATTTGATCCCTTCAAGTTGATTCCTTGCAGGACGTTTGGTGATGATGTACAGGTTTGTTTTTTTAAACAATGATAATAATCAGTTAAGCAATTTTTTCCCCAAAAACATTAACTACAAACAAAATTCCAACATGATTTGTTCATCTAAAATACATATCTTTTATTATACAGTAATAAGTATGATATATTCAAATTTCTTATGTGTGATTTAACTTGCTTTTACAGGAACCATTCCAGATCATTGTTTGTGCAGAGACACTTCTAATTATGGACATGGTAAGCTCCATATTATTTTAGTTTTTTACATTTAATACTTCTTTTGATCTGTTGGTATTGACGGATGGTGTTGTTGTCAGCATGCTCACGTGTCTCGAGGTGAAGTCATTGGCCTTCTAGGTGGAACTTACAATGAGGAAGATAAGATATTAAAGGTACAGATCACTAGCATTGTAGTAACAAGACATTGTATAGATGTTTTATTTAACTTCCTTTGTAATTAGTTATGTGTATTCAATTCATTGTGTAATATTCATAAATTTGCCATATTTCTGTTGTAGATTTGTGTGGCTGAACCTTGTAACAGCGTGAGCACGGGCATGCAGTGTGAGATGGATCCCGTGTCCCAGACTTTGGCCTGTGACTCTCTCTCCTCTCTGGGGCTCAGTGTGGTGGGCTGGTACCACTCACACCCCTCCTTCCACCCCAACCCCTCTGTACGGGACATCCACACGCAGGACCAGTTCCAGGTAAATCAATGGACTGCGCTGTTAAAATATAACCTATTTGTTTTACATAATATACAATGTGCAAATAGTGTTATTATAAGTCACTAGAAGAACAAAGTGATGTTTTAGGGCAGTATTTCCCAACCTCCTTTTCTTAAATACTCTTACCTACGCTGTATGTTATCGTCCAAACCCCCCTGAACTTGTCTGTTCATTATGTAGAAAATCTGTACAAGGACAGTGCTTTAATATAGATGTGCAGTAGGGCTTATGCTTTGTCTCTTTGTGTCTGTAGAGTTACTTTTCAAGGGGAGGTGCTCCATTTATTGGGATGATTGTGAGTCCCTATGACCCAGCAAATCCATCTCCTCACTCGCAGACCACCTGCCTGTTGGTGAAAGAGACCCACGACGAATCAGTCTCACAGAGTACGCCCTTGACAAATAACACAGAATAAAACTTAAATAAAAGCTTTTAAACTTTTACCTCAGGTCTGCCATTTGATTTATAAAGTGAGTTTATTTCTCTTTCAGAAATGCCGTATAAATTTGACTTTTTACCATCACAAGACATTCCAAACTGGGATCAGACATTACGAAGGGCACAGTGGATTATTCAGAAATATTCCCAAACTCCAGGGTAGGTATAGTGAATTTCATCCGTTTGGCTTTTCAATTCAAGGTTTTATTGTTTTTGTAAAAAACATTAACAGATTGGGACTGAACTCAATACATTGTGTATGGATGTATTCGGTCTTAATCCTTACTTTTATTCACTAGGAGTGTGCAAATGAACCGATTTTTCAGAAGAGACTCCCATCTTACCTGCCTAGAGAAGGTGTGTAAAAATAGTGTTGCAATTACTTGTGTATGTAGTGTTTGTAATTTCTGTATCACCGTTTATTTCATCGTCTCTTCATAGATGTTGTCCTCTTTGGCCAAGTACCTGGAACCCCTGCCAGACGACGAAGGAGACCCATTTCTGGTCCAAATCCAGGCTCTTTTTCAGTCCTTGTTTATTCCCAATCAACAGATGGACCAAGCGGCAGGACACACTTTAAATGTTCCGTCCGAACTGTTGCACACTGATGATTCTGACCAGGAATCCCTGCCTGGAGACTCGGATCAGGAGTCAAAACCTTCAGATCAGACGGAGACCACTGTTTCAGAAGTGACTGAGAATGTAGTGTTACACCTGGGCTCTGTGCTGTCCACTGAGCATGACTATTTACTGTGAGTCTGACACAGGGTGCCAGGTCTGCGGTATTCCGAATTAGTAGCCTATTTTTAATAACAGTCCCCATTTTGAATGACAAATCCAAGGCCATTACTGTGGCCCTTTCTGTGAGAGGGAAAAAGTTCGGCTCATTGGAGGCTCTAAAAAACAAGAAAATGTAATGGAAATGACAACTTTGCAGTAAGTCCAAAGGTTTTATATGGGCTTTATGTTTTTGGGCGGATTTGGTTTCCTGATACCTGGCAACTCTGTTCTGACGTGTTCTTTTAACAAGTGATAGCATACAGAGACCTATTCTAGTATTTTTTCCAGTGTTGTTTGATGCACATCAGACTGATTGTGAGCACAATGCTTGTATTTTATTCAGTGTTCATAGCCATTCTTATTAGTTATTTTATGACTTCAATTAAAATATATATTTTTCACATGGATTTCTGTGGTTTTGTGAGTGAACATATGTGTGTAATAGTTCTGAACAACAGTGTTAATTTTGACAACATATTTTAATTTAGTTTTAGTCTTAGTCTTTTGACAAAAATGTAATTAAATTTTAGTCGAGATTTAGTCAAAAAAATATCTTCAATTTTAAAATATCTGGACATTTTAGTCATAGTTTTAGTCTCGTGAAAAACTTTTAATTTAGTTTTAGTCCAATATTAGTCATCAAAAATATCACTGACTAAAATTAAGACTAAATATTTTAGTCGACCAAATTAACACCGCTGAACAGACTGCAGTGCCCCAACCAAATTTCAGCCTTAATTCAACCTGGTGTGTGCAGTCAAAATTGATTATATCTATTATTTTAAGCTGAAAGCATGAGTCAATCGCTCGGTGCCTTAAGCGGAACTATTGACGCGGAGTTGTTTCCAGAGGGATCAGTAAAGAGCCTGAACCTAAATATATTCCAAACAAATGTAACATGCTGAATCAAGTTTAAGCTTTAAGCTCAAGTGTCAACGGGAATATGATGGTTTTATATAACTGTTACGAGACCTTCAAGACGACCGAGGATGTGTGGTGATCACTGGCTATCACGTGCATATTAAATCGTAATGACATTGACGCCGCTTGTTCATGTCAACTTGAAAGTAGCACCGCACTGTTTCAATCGCCACTTAAGGTTATTATGGTTTTTACACTGCCGAAGGTTTTTTGACCATTAAGGGATCTAACGCTTTATGAAACGCGACAATGGCTTTACTTCTCGGTAGTTTTCTTCGGAACCAACGGATTATTTTATCTGCATCTCTGAAGCAAAACTTCCAGATCTCAAAACCACATCTACCGAGACGAGAGTGTCATGTCTGCTGTCTCAGAAAAACAAACGCAGCAAGACCGGCACTTCTTCCGATAAATGGCCAGAACCTGGGCTTCCATCCTGCTCTTAAAAGATCTTCACCCCGGGACTCTGCAGGAGTGTCCCGCTGTGAACACTTCCACACTTCGGTTCCACGACGGGCTATTCCTGCCCCCCTGGTGTGGATGGTCCTCAAGCCCCTGCAGAAGCTCCTGGCCATCATCCTGGGAAGGTGAGTGACATCCAAATATTAACATAATGAAAGGACATTTAAATGAAACTTTTAATTGAATCAAAATTACTACCTGTGCTATTGTTCTTAATGGATGATGTACAAAATGATGGCTTAACTCAACAAACGTGAGTGTCACATCGCAATAAAGCATTTATTTGCTCACAAAACTACTTAATTTAAGTGTGTTCAAGTGACAAGCTGCCAACATATCCAAATGTCACCAGTACACACTTTCACCTCACATCATGAATGTCCGGGGTTTGATTCACAGACTGCATGGAGGATCTTTGTCTGTGGTTTGCATTTCTAGACTTATTTTCAACGTACATGTATATAGAACTTTTCTACCTTCATTAGGCCCAAAGTGCCTTACAGCAAGGAACCAGTCACTTCACATTCTCATTCATACACTAATGTACGCAGACACTGGAGCTGGGATTCAAACCCCCGACCTTCTGATCATGACACGACCCGCTCTACCAACTGCACCACTGTACTGTTCTCATACGTGTCCTCTGGCCTGGGCACTTCATTTCCCCCCTTCAACCAGAAACTAGGGCAGGGCTATATGGCCTAAAATCTATATCACGATATAAAAAAAGAAATATAACAATATATTTGACGATATCATTGACAATGGACAAATTACTTCAAAATCCCAGTCTTGCACCGATAAATATGATCTAGTCAAGCAGTTTACATCCATTTCATTTTACTTTTCAAGCACCTGTCCCCGTGTTCTACAGTAGGGCTGAACGATGGACAAAATTTCATATCTCGATATTCATGCCAGATATCTTGATATCGATACGATATAACTATGGGTAAGGTGAAAACGAAGCATTTTTCAGAAAAATAAAAACATAATAACACAGAGTGCAGTTTTATTGATGAAAATCTATATCTTTATATCTTGCTTTTTAAAGCAGTACTAAGTAACGTGTTCAGAGCCGGTGCTGGCCCTTCTGGGGCCCTAAGCATAAATCCACCCGGGGGCCCTTCAGTACCTACGCATCCTATGGCTATTTGACGAAGAGCGAACCCATTTACGGTCAAAAACAGTTCCACTGTGCAGTACAGCAGGGCAGAAGTGGAACATAATGACCTCCATTCAGACCCTGCCCCTCTGTGTGAGAACCACTAACCACTAAGCCACTGTCAGACTGGGATTCAGGACTATTAATAGTCTATTTCCCCCACTTTTTAAAATGGTAAATAGCAAATGGTCATATTCTCTCACCTCTGGTTCCTGACCCACAGTTTGGGAACCGCTGATTTAAAACTAACTGAAACCTGCACCTGACGGTTATTTCTGTCTCGCCGCTGAAAATTAGCCTGTGAGTAGCCCAATTCATTAATTACTGTAACTGTGCTCATATGAACCGTGTGGATTCAACTCCTCTTTGAGACAAAAAGGCCACGTGTTCGGCTTTACTCTCGTCTATTCACCAAACTACTGTCCTGATTCTCCACTAGAGACAATAAGAAGAGTTTAAATGAGTGTGTGGCGATGCAGCCCCGAGTCCAAGCAGAGAAAACATGAGAGCAGCGCCCGGGACACGAGAGACATGCAGGAAGGGAGGCGAGCACCGGGAGACACACAGCTGAGCGGGGACGCGAAGGGGAGAAGCACTCGCGCCTGGGAGTGACAGGGGGAAGGCGGTAGGTCTCTCCTGCTCATCCACTTCAGCAGACTGCTGCGTTTTAGTGTTATATGAGGCAAAGTAGGCGGAGAGAGAGTGAGCGCTGTCAGAGAGCCTGTCCCCGTAACAACGCGTTGATTAATCAGTGAAACAACACCGTAGTTTGACTGAGATGCGGGGCCCTTGCGGCTGCGGGGGCCCTACGCACCTTGCGTAGTTTGCGTATAGGAAAAACCGGCTCTGAACGTGTTTACCTAAATAAATCCTTTTCGTAGTCCCTCTGGGGGTAATACAAGTGTTACAGAGGGGGTATTATGCTTTTTTCAATCACATAGCACCAGTCTATAGCATACTAGAATGATGACGTAACCTTCTGTTGGTCTGTATATGCAGTAAATTAAAATACCTGCCTTGAATAAAATTGCTCTCTCAAAATGGCTGTACTGAACGTCTTGAAATAGGCCTCTGTCTCTTTAAGAAGCTTTCCAACACGCCCCCTTCAGCACACTGCTGTGTGGGGAGGGGGCTCTGCTGAGCTGAGGAGCAGTGGTTGGTGGCTTGGCTGGTGACTAAAGGTCCAGAGGCGTCTCCAGGAGGTGGGGGCGTTCCTAGGAGGACTGAGGCATAGCTACACCTAAAATGGCTGCCATCAGAGTTTTTACTGATTACTCAAAAATATGTGAATGAGCCAAGGCAACACTTCAGGCATGTGTTTAATGAGGGAATGACATAATAACATGATATGAAGCTTGAAAAAGTCGATTTTACATAATACCCCCCTTTAATGGGATGATTGGGGGGTCTTTCATCTCCCCCTGGTGTCTCTGGCCAGAAAACCATGCTTGCAACTTGACTGCCACCGGGGAGGAGCAATCAATACACACGAAGAAGAAGCTAACAGGCTAACGGGCAAAGCTAACTATGGGATAGCGACACTTTAAACAGTATTTACAGCCAAGTTTGAGTGAAAAAAATTATTTCCATTCTATAACTGGGTGTACAACATCCCTCTCTCACTTCGCCTTTTCTGTCAGCGTAGTATTTACTCTCCAAGACATTTAATAAGTTAAAAAATCGTAACTTGCTACGACACCTGCAGTTGCGCTTATGGCCGCTAGGGGCAAGAGTTACTTAGTACTGCTTTAATGTTTTGAATGTTCATATCTCGATATCAATACGATAACGATACAGTATATCGTTGCTTGTTCGATATTAATATCTTGAATGTTCTTATCTCGATATCGATACGATAACGATTAGGGTTGTCACGGTAAACGGTGTAGCGGTAAACCCCGGTAAAATTTTGGACGGTAAAAATTACCGTCTTGTTTTTGAAAAACTATATTATCTCGGTGGATTACCGCGCCCGCGGTGTAGGCACGGTGAGCCTCACCAGCCGCCGTCTCATCTGCTGAAGTTGCCGTGCATGCGCACTGTGTGCGCATGCACTTTTGTTTTGCAACCAAAACAAAACTTTCTCGAAGCTGAAATCATGGCCGAAGCAGGTGGCAGCGCTCAGGATATCTATCAGCCTTCAAAGAGGACCAAGTCTGAAGTCTGGGCATATTTTGGGTATTTGAAGAAAGCCGAGGGACAGCTGATAGAAGACAGTTATCCTGTTTGCAGGACGTGCAGGAAAAAAGTTTCTGCGAAAGGCAGCAACACTTCGAACCTCATGACACATTTGCGTGACCATCACCCACAACTCTATAGCCAATGCAAGGCAAGTTAACGTTATAGCTGAAATACATGATGTGCAGACTTTGGGTTGAGGGAGAACGCAACGAGTCGCCCCATAGTGCAGCCGCAGCGCCACCGCCTCGCAGATCCCTCCGTATTGAAATGGCACAATGCATTACAGGCTCCTGGCGGGCAGATTAAAGTCGCCAATGCAATAGATTCACTCTCGCCGCATTATTATGAATTTAACAATGATTATTGTCTGATGGCATTTTCCCAAATCTGCAGAGCGAAAGCAAACTGGAAGGACACAAACTGAGAACAATATTCCTGAGGGTTTATCTAGTTGAAAATATTCTAACACGGTTCTGGCGCTATAAATAGTACATGTAATACCCTCCAAACGATCAACAATACATAGTTATACTTCATTTACTTTGATGTGAAAAGTTGCACTTTTGATATGGCGTTGTCTGTATTTTTTAAATATAACAAACACTGTTACACTTTTTTGAAACTATTTCAGTTTGTGTAGGACTATCAATGCTTTCTGAACGTATTAACACACATTAAAAAAATACCGCGATAATACTGAAAACCGTGATAATTTTGGTCACAATAACCGTGAGGTAAAATTTTCATACCGTGACAGCCCTAATAACGATATATCTTTCAGCCCTATTCTACAGTCAGTGTTTATGCTGCTCTGATGGAGCTGAGCGTAATATAAATTATATCATGTCCACAACGATATCAAAAAATTATATCGCAATAACTATATGCGATACGATATGGCCCACCCCTACAAGAAACATCATCTTCCATCAAGGTAATACTGACCAAAATCCTGGCTCAAAATCTGGAAGTGGAGTCGCCAATTTCTCTTGACATTTTACCCCAACAGCATCAGAGTTTAACTTGGGAGGCAGTAAAATCTACACAGTCTTCAAATCGCTCCCTTGGGTATTTTCTGTCGAGGTACAAAAGGCAAAGATTTGTACAGTGAGATATAACAATAGAGCACACTCCTTCTGTCTGCAGGAGTATAAGAAAATGGTGGGTGGCGCTCCCAGATAACCGCCGACAGCTCCTGCGTGAGTGGATGTGGCTTCAACGCTGGAGACTGGCAGCGGGGGCCGGTGTGGCTCTGGTGATAATAGCCGTATTCCTCTTCACACACCTGGACGAGACGCCGCTGACGGGACGGACACGCCTTGTGGTGTTCAGCAAAGAGAACTACATGGAGTTGGCAGCTCTCCTGTCAGATGAGGTGAGAGCGTGGGAGGATTATTATGAATAGTTTTACACAGCAGGCATTGATGTGGATGAAGGGATAAATACTATGTGTGGTAAAGTCAATTATTAGTTTGATTTAATATTTCTATGCTTTTTTCCCCCCATAATACAGCCAACTAAAAGGTAAAATCCCCTCAGTGCAGTTCTAATAACTGGGACAATCTAGGCAATAAGACCTACATCATTTATAATCCTACCCTCTACCCTAGCTGAACATGAGTATTCTTTATGTGTGTGTGTGTCAGTACATGGCAGAGTTTGCAGAGCTGATGCTGCCGGTGTCTGACTCCCGGCAAAAGGTGGTGGAACGGGTCATTCAACACCTTGCTCAAAGGAACAAAGACATCCCTGAGATCTCTGAGGTCCGCTGGACTGTCCATGTGGTGCAGGACCCCAAAGTCAATGCCTTTGTCCTCCCAGTGAGTGCAACAAAGACTCACATTTCCCTGCCGCTAACAACTCGACGGCTTTGCATAATGGGCTCACATTTTTGTTGCGTAACTTTCTACAGAACGGGAAGGTGTTTGTCTTCACCGGGATGCTCGAAGCTGTCGCAGATGTTCATCAGCTCACTATCGTTCTGGGACATGAGATGGCCCACGCTTTACTGGGACACTCGGTAAGTGAAGTACAAAGCACTTTAGGGCTTGAAGGCAGTTATGCAAATGAGCAAGAAACTCTAAAGTGCTGACTTGGCATACATTGCATTTACTTTTCTGTAAAATGTTTTATGCATAATGTCTTGAATAAAATATTAACTTAAATTAAGCTGCAACAGAAGCCAATAACGTTTCTTCAATGTCACGGCTTGTTACACTTTAAGCCCTTAATTCAGGACAAGTCACGTAAAATGTATGTTTATAGTATTACATTTTATTACTATTATTATTATTATTACATTATTACATTATATTACTATTAATTATGACTACAAGCATTTCAAGTTGCAGTGAGTTATATTATGCTTGTGAACAAAGCACCTGCACTCTTAGATGTGAATATTAGCCATGTGTCCTGAGCCTTTGCCTGTCAGTGCATGAGGTAGCATCGGTTGCAGCGGCGTTGCATCAGCCAGAGCTTAAGTCTTTCTCACATTAACCTCCAAAGACACACTAATTCTTTGTCTTTGCCTGAGTGGCTGTAGCACTGTTGACTCAGGGCACTTCTGCACCTTATGAACTCTCCACAGACGGCTGCTTTTGCTCCAGCCATAAAACAGCATTCGTTCTTGTTCTCAAAAAGTGTTTAATGAAGTTGTGGGTATTTCCAGACTTTAAACGTCCTCTGAGGAAATGCTTGAAGGAGATTTTAATTAGACGAAGCGAATGAGCATCGATAGGCTCTGTATTACCCAGTAGGTGTGCTCTATTGGATTTCCCTGTTAAAACCTTTAAATCTGCTGCTGCGAATAAGTTTCACTGAAATAGATGGGAACGATCAATATGCTTTTCACACCTTTCCCAAAAGTTTTACCTCTGTTTGCTTTCTCGATTTCAATTTTTTTTTAGATACGGTTCAGTTAGCCTTTGTTGATACCTTTTCTTCTGCTGTGGTTATTGCACATGTTTCTTTTCTGTCCGCAGGCAGAACAAGCCAGTCTGTCACACGTGGTGGACCTCCTGTCTCTGATTCTGCTGACAGCCATATGGGCCATTTGTCCCAGAGATAGCCTCGCGCTGCTGGGGCACTGGGCACAGGAGAAGCTCACTCAGGTAACGTTCAGAAAGGTTATGTCTTAGTAACAATTATCGCGCATACAGCCACACAGAGATTATCATTAAAAATGGGATTTGTATGCTCAGTGGTTAGAGCTGCACCACTTATACAATCCAACTACTGCATAATTATCACTGTTGATTTGATCATCATGATAATCATGACAAAGAAGAATATAATAATGTGACATGAAACAATAAGAGAGAGAAAAAAATTGTCATTATACAATTTATGTTTATCTAATAAATAATGTTTGTTTTTTTCTTAGCTGATGTTCAGACGTCCTTACAGTAGGAAACTAGAAGCAGAAGCTGATGAAGTGGGTCTACAGTTGGCTGCGAAGGTATCATTTATAACAATATATTCCATTAAGCTCTTAACTGTACTTTGTCCAATAGGCACTAGGTGGCACTGTTGCCATAGTAAACTACAAGGAACAGTCATGACCTGACTTTACAGCCTGATTGTTTTCCTGAATACAACGACTGGAGTGAGTTTTGTCCGTTTAGGCGTGTGCAGATGTGCGGGCCGGCCCGGTGTTTTGGCAGCAGATGGAGATGAGGGACCGGCTGCAGGGAGAACTGGAGCTGCCCGAGTGGCTCTCCACGCACCCCTCCCACAAGAACAGATACACTCAGATGGACCGCCACATACCACAGGTACAAGCAACTACCCAGAGCTTATTAAACACATGAGGCAACAGTGCAGCTATCAACACAACTTTTAATGATGCAACAATTATAAATACGGCCTAAATGCCGCGTACAGAATGAATATTTTGGTATTGATTGACCCAAAATACTGCTTCGATTCTGCAATGCTTGAAGATTGTACCATAGAAACATAGATCAGATACAATAAATGCCAATGGAAAAATAGCATTTACTCCTGTACTAGAAGATAGATCTGGGCACAAGGCCATTACCATGGCATCTATTTTCTATTGAACATTGCTCTTGATACAGTGTAGTACTAGTTTTATAACGCAACCTTCCTCTGTTTTCCTTAGCTTCTCTTAAAATGTTCTTTTTTGCCTTCTTTTTCCTATTTATTTCACCAAATGCTCTTCATACAGCTCATTTAAAGTAGTCCTAGTCAGACTGGGCCACCACCTGTATAGGAGAAAGAGGCTTACCTGTAGGAACTGTTGGAAGGGTCTTAATGGAACTAATGAAGCATCTGGAGAGACCAACTTGCACCTGCAGACACGGGGATGGGGCACAGAGGAAGGAGACGCCTGGTAGGAAGGAAAAAGAGGATGCAGGTTTTAGAGATTTTTTTTATTTTTTATTGCTACACTGGGGCTTGTGCCTGAATTAATGAATTTACCTTTAGGCTCTGAGATTGGGGAAAAAAATCAGCTCGATATAAGAAGTTCTGCTCCTGCCGTAGTCAAACAAATCAATGGTGTCTTTAGGCAATGAGGAAATGAGCGCACAGTTAAGACGTCCAAGGAAAGGGCAACAACTGCACTAGGAACAAGAGAGGGACTGATTAAAACAGGTGTGAAGTATCTTAAGTCACCAATATCAGCCGTACTTTAATTTATTGTCCATTAATAACATGGAAATAGAAGGGGAATAACATAAGAATAACAAGGAATAATCATTTTTCTAGCAATGTTTCCTGGTAATTCATCGTCTTTATCCTGGGTTAACGATATGATCATTTAAATTCATCAGGTGCCTGTGCCTTTCACCGTGTTATTACCCCGCGTGCTGCATTGACCTGTAGCAGCAGTCGTTGCACTGAGCAGGTCGTAGCCACAGGCAGTGTCCTGAAAATCGCAGATAAGCACTTTGTTTTTCTTCCTATCTCCTCACCGCACTTCCATAGCACCACTTGAGTAGGACAAAAACAGAGAGAATAATGCATAATGTGGTGTTTTTAACCTTTGGGGATGAGGTGACGCCTTGAAGCTTCTTGTGAGAGCACTCCACCTCCACAATAGGAGAAAAGCGCATTAAGTCCACTTGTAGCGCGGAAGGGAAGGCCTGTTGAGCAGAGCAAGCAAAGTGCCTTGTGCAAGAATGTAAGTGCAGGATTAATGAGTGGGGTTGGTCGTAAAACAAGCAGAAAGCCTCTAACGACTGGTTGGTCTGTTTATCTTTCCATTTATTTCTTTATAAAGATATCTTGCTCGTCACTCACTGCATTTTTTAATGCCTCCATCAAGCAAAGCTAGAAGTTCCAAATTGTAAAAGAGAAAACTGTGGTGAAGATGAAAGCTGTCATGAGTGAACTGAATAAAGCTTCTTCTAAATACGTTTCTATGTTGTGCAACACTAGTACAGAGTGCAGTATCTTTAGGGTAGCTACAAAATTAGCAAGAACCAAGCACATTTTCTCCAGTTCAGTTTTACCCAAATCTAGAAGCATCTCGACTGGAGCTTACAGCCTCTATGCCAGAGTAACGCCTCATTTGAAAGCTAAGACCTGCATCTTGGCCAGGGCACTCTTGAAAAAGAGATTTTTAATCTCAATGAGTTTTGCCCTAGATAAATAAAGAAACCGACCTACAAAACAGAAAAAGATGATTTTTTTTGTTGCGTTGTCACCATGTTTTGTCACATTTTCGTAGTTTTTTTGGTCATTTTAGTGTCATTTTTTGTTGCTTTCTTCCTCCCATTTTGTCCTTGCTTTTTGAAGCTTTTCTGTTGAGTTTTGTCCCTTTTTTGTCTCTTTTTTGGCGCCTTTTAATTGTGTTAAAAAGCAACATGTTTTTTGTTGTTCTTTTGTTGCTGTTTTTGTCACTTTTTTGTTGTATGTTCATCCTCGATTAGATCGCTGTTTTGCTGCCTTTTTCAAGAAGCTTTTAAATTTGGGTAAAGCCAAACTGGAGCTCGGTTAAGGTGGGGGTTAAGAGGTTAAACATACTTTATAACAAAACACTAAACAGTGTTCAGTCAGTGTATTCTCATACAAAACTGCAATGGCGAGTAAAGATATGTTAACTTTTTGCAACATGTGTGCTGTGAAGAACTGCTCTGACAAAAGCATTTTGGGTTCAAACCATTGGCTTGTGCAGGGAATAGCATCAAACAAAGATATTGACGTTTATCTTTCTCACCCTCCTTTTACCCCTCTCTCTCTCTCTCTGTCTTTTAGGCTCTTGTGTTGAGGGAAAACTGTGTATGTCCTCCTCTACCCAAATCAGACCCTCGAGTAATCTTCTCCAAAAGTGTTGAAATGTTACTGGAAAACAGCAAAAACCAAACCAAGTCTGAGGGGGAGCTGAAGCCCAGGCCCTACAATCCGGTCTCCTCGCTCCCCACTGCTGCGCTCATGGGCCTGGCGCCTCAACCTCTGTCTTTAACTGCTGATCAAGATAACAAGGTGCCCATTTTAGACAATGCAGCCACATCTTCATCGGTCACTTCTGTGGAATTGGACAGTGCTGACCATAAAGTGCAGTGCTCCAGTTCTGAAAAGTAGCACTCGACTACTGAAGGACAAGTACTGTAGCTTTGGACAATTGTGTAGGATTTTTAGATGCATATTCTAGAGCTTGTTCAGGATATTTTCCACAGTATTTTGATTTGTGTCAAGACGGTGGCCATTTGCAGTTGTTAGTCTAACTACTCCTCTGGTCAGTCTACTGTAATACAAGCTTACCTCAGTATAAAATGAAAAAATAAAATAATGTCTTGATATGGTTTGTACCCATTCAAATACAGATCCAACTACTTATTTTTTCTTTAATTAGCCATAGAAGCACTAAATACAGTGCCTCTCGAAAGTACTAATACACCTTGAACTTTTGCATATTTTGTCATGTTTACAACCATAAACATAAAGATTTTATTATGATTTTTTTACTGAAAGTTCACACACAAGTAACAGACAACTGTGAAGTGAAAGCAAAATGATACATGATTCTGTTATTTTTCAAAACATAGAAAAGTTAAAAATGGGGCGTGCATAAGTATTCATACAGCATTTTCAGAGTGCATTAAATTGCCTTTATAACATTCCTAATGACTGCAGAATGTTCACACCTTGCCCTAACCATTAAATAGAGGCCACGTGTGCGTAATCTACTCTCAATATAATTACAGCTGTTAGAACTGTGAGGGCCTCAGAGCTACAGTATGGTCGGAGTGTATTGGTCACTAAGCAACATCATGAAGGCCAAGGAGCACACCAGAGAGGTCAGGGATAAAGCTGTGGAGACGTTTAAAGCAGCGTTAAGTTATACAAAGATTTCCCAAGATTTGAACATCTCACGGAGCACTGTTCAATCCATCATTCGGAAATGGAAAGAGTATAGCACCACTGCGAACTTACCAAGACACGGCCGTCCACCTAAACTAACAGACCGAACAAGGAGAGCACTGGTAAGAAATGCAACCAAGTGCCCCAAGATAACTCTGAGGAGCTGCGACGTACTGCCGCTGAGCTGGGGGAATCTGTACATGGGACAACTACAAGTCATACTCTACACAAATCTGGCCTTCATGGACGAGTGGCAAGAAGAAAGCCATTATTGAAAGGAGGCCATAAGAAATCCTGTTTGAAGTTTGCTAGAAGTCATATGGAGGACACAGCTACCATGTGGAAGAAGGTGCTTTGGTCAGATGAGACAAAAATTGAACTTTTTGGCCCAAATGCAAAACGTTATGTATGGAGCAAACCTAACACTGCTCATCGTCCTGAGTGCACCATCCCCAGTGTCAAATATGGTGGGGGGAGCATCATGCTATGGGGCTGCTTTTCCTCAGCGGGAAGATTGTAAGAATAGTTGGGAAGATTGATGGAGCCAAATACAGGGACATTTTGGAGGAAAACCTGCTGGTGTCAGCAAGAGAATTGAGGCTGGGGCGGAGATTCACCTTCCAGCAGGACAATGACCCTAAACACAAAGCTAAATCTACAATGGAATGGTTTAAAAAAAAACATATTAATATGTTAGAATGGCCCAGTCAAAGTCCTGACCTAAATCCTATTGAAAATCTGTGGAAAGACCTGAAAACTGCTGTTCACAAACGCTCTCCTTCTAATTTGACAGAGCAAATTTGTGAACAGCAGTTGTTTTGTAAAGAGGAATGGGCTAAAATGTCAGTCTCTAGATGTGCAAACCTTGTAGAGTCATACCCCAGAAGACTTGCTGTTTTTATTGCAGCAAAAGGGGGTTCCACAAAGTATTAAGTCATGGTGTATGAATACTTGTGCACGCCCCACTTTTCCGTTTCACAGTTGTCTGTTACTTGTGTGTGAACTTTCAGTAAAAAATAAAATCTTTATGGTTGTAAACATGACAAAATGTGCAAAAGTTCAAGGTGTATTAGTACTTTCGAGAGGCACTGTATAAGTCTAGCTAATTTTAATCATCAGTGTGGCATATATATCTCTTATTTTCTGGAAGTAATTTCTTTTTGTTAACGGTCTCAAAGCTTTACAAAATGATATGTAGGCAACCCATCCACTTCAGACCAGATACAGCATACTGCAGACAAAATAACTGGCATATACAGTATACCATAGCTTAAGATTGCAAGGCCACGGGAATGTTATGCATGTGGCTGACTACAAAGATACCACATTGAGACAACATAAGTGGGGAAATGCTGAATTAATTAGTACAAGACTCTATGCATTGCAATATTAATGTGTGCATTATTCATGGACTTACGGCAACAGGGGAGGATGGGTGCTTCTTTTTGCTTGCATGATAGAAAGTTGTCCGTGACCGGCAAAAGACTCCGTCTATACTCTCATTATGGTTACCGTCTTCTTCACATGCTACACATACACCACTTAAGAGCACAGTATATCTCTCACCCTAAGGTACTTGACATTGTAAATCTATGCAGCTTGAGTTGTTTGCTGGTTCAGAAAAACTGCCGTCAGTGTAGAGAATACCAATAGCCATCATTAGACTTTGTAAAATCTTTGAAGGGAGTTTTGTGAAGTCTTATTTAACATGGCAAAATATTTCTATTTACTGTAACAGCCTGAGGGAGCAGTCTAAATGACTTGGTTTGTATTTCTGTATTCAGATGCTGCACTGAATGCCACATCTGGGGATACTGTGAAATAAAATCCTGTTAATTTAAAGGCGTACCCCATACCATTGCTTGTACTGGTGCGTAATACATGAAAGGAATAGGCCACCGTTTTTACATACTGAGATATGTTCTTACTTTAGCTTAGACGAGTTGATACATACCTTTCTGGTCTTTGTGCATGCGCTCAGTCACGCAAATGTTGTTAGCATTTAGCCTCTCCCAGCAAAGGTATAGCTCCAAACTGGGGTGAAGTTAGAAGCTACCAAACTGTTCCACGTTTTCTCTATTTATATAGTTACGTGAGCCTTTACATGATCCAAGTCTAGTTACACAATATTAAACATGTCGATTTTCTGAGCGGATAAAAAGGGGAACTATATTATGAGGCGTACCTTTGTGTAACTAGACTTGGATCATGTAAAGCCTCACGTAACTATTTAAATAGAGAAAACGTGGAACAGCTTGGTAGCTTCTAACTTCACCCCAGTTTGGAGCTATACCTTTGCTGGGAGAGGCTAAATGCTAACAACATTTGCGTGACTGAGCGCATGCACAAAGACCAGAAAGGTACAGTATGTATCAACAAGTCTAAGCTAAAGTAAGAACATATCTCAGTATGTTCCTTTAAGTTCAGGTTTCACATATGCAGACAAGAGCACCAAAAATAACATTTGATCACTGTAATCAAGGGGATTATCCACTGTGTGACCCTCCCAAATAGTCGCCACAAAAAACAAGGTCACACGCTCTAATATTTTGTTGGGCCACATGTAGCTTTGATTACAGCACGTATTCGCTGTGGCATTGTTTCAATAAGCGTCTGCGATGTCAAAAGATCCAGTGTTGCTTTAATTTTTCTCCAAGATCTTGCATTGATGATGGGAGAGTGTAACCACTGCGCAAAGCCTTCTCCAGCACATTCCAGAGATTCTCAATTAGGTTAAAATCTGGACTGTGGCCAATCCATGTGTGAAAATAATGTCTCATTCTTCCTAAACCACTCTTTTACAATGTGAGCCCGATAAATCCTGGCATTGTCACCTTGGAAAATGCCCGTGCCATCAGGGAAGAAATCTGTTAATGATAATAATAATAATAATGATAATAGCCTGGTCATTCAGAATGTTCAGGTCATCAGCTGATAATGGTCAGGTCTAGGTTCAGAAACACTCTGTGCCCAAAGACTATCAAGACAACCCCAGATCATGACAGTTAGTTAAATCCAAGTGGTTACTTTATTTTGGTCTGGTCATGTACATCAGTCCATAATAACAATGTGACGACTGACGGGGAAAGTAGCGCTCGTGCTTCACAGCTAGAAGGTCCTGGGTTCGATCCCAAACCGGACGGGGTGCTTCTGTGTGGAGTTTGCATGTTCTCCTCGTGCCTGCGTAGGTTTCCTTCAGGTACTCCGGTTTCCCCTACCACTAAAAAACATGTGCAATAAGCCAGAATAAATGAGAGTGTGTTAGTGAGTGGTAGGTGGTGGCCGGAGGGGCCGATGCCACAGATTGGCAGCCAGAAGAGTATGGAGTGAATGAATAATGAAACACTTGGTAACACAGGCTTCAAAAGCGCAATACATGTGTAAGCCATTATTATTATTATTATTATTATTATTATTATTATTATTATTAGCTAGTCAGGTAGTGATGTAAGCGGGTTGGTGCAGAAAGAGCATGCCATGTAAGGTTAAAAAAAAAACAATGTGTTTCTTTAGACTGGGTCACAGTTTCTCAAAAACTGTGGCTCTGTGGGGTTCTCCCAGTCTTCTGTGGTCAGTATCTAATTGCTTAAAGATAGTCAGAGAATTTAACATCTGCCTGACCCCCAGCATAATGCAGTTGATTGCCTCATCAGAATCAGAATAGGTTTTATTGCCATGGTTTGAGAACAGGTTCACAAACTAGGAATTTTTCTCAGTGCAAACGTGCTTCATGTATAAGAACACGATTTGTATCGATGTGCTATTATGTGAAAATCTTACTCGTCTCATGTAAACCAGACACAGCCTTGAAACATCTCAAAAAACAACATAGTCGGAAATAGTTTCACAAAAATATATATATATATTTAAAGTGCTGCTTTGATTTCAGTTTGCTGGTTTGCAATTAGCTCGTTCTGCAAAACACAAGCACTTATCACATGGACAATCATAAAGGGGGACACTAGAACATTAAGGAAGAGAATAATTAGTTCTCTGTTGACCTTGGTTCAGTTTGTTTTATGCGCTGTTTTTCTAGTGCGCAGCTGCATGAGAAAGGATAGGATTTGCATATCAAAATCTTCAATGCGGTTTCAAGTGGTAGCCAAGAAGATAAAAGGATTGGAAGAAACAAGGGGTGTGCATGTAGATTCAGATTAATGTTGAGTCAAATGTTGTACAAAATAGAGGATTACAGACACAGGTGGATATTTCCTGTGTGTGTGAGGAGGAATCAAAACGACTTTACATAGCATAATATAAATGGTGAGGAACAGCTTTGAGAACCACCGACACCAGACTCCGGGGAAATACTTTTGTGTGCTACTTAAATCCGATCAGACAGATGTAAAGTTTAAAGATTTCATAAAGGCAGAGAGATTAAACCAATGTAATCGTATTTCAATCCGAGCTGAGAATCCCCTGCTGTAAACCTAGCCATACGCCTCTTGCAGTGCTGCCAACTATTCCGACTTTTCTCTTTTTTCAAGGCTATGTCACACCTGTAGTCCGCTGTGTAGGCGACAGTGGCTTAGTTGGTTTGCCCGCGTATCCAAAGGTCACTGGTTCGAAAACTCTGATTGGTGCATACAGTTAGGCAAGACACTTCACCCACCTTGCCTATATAGGAAGGTAGTATGCGAAGAAAGGAGCAGTGCATAAGAAAGTACACATGGAAAGTCGGAGCCAACAGATGAGCTACTGTATATCAAATTGCTGGAGAACTTAAGCATAAAGTTATGAGTGTTTCATATGATAGACCAGCAGTTATAGTCAGCTCCTATCATAAGCCAATGTTCGTCTGTGTCTGTCATTTATTTATAAATTATGACCTACTTTCTGGATTTTAGAAGCACATTTTCCTCTGGATCTAATGGAGTCTTCGTGTTTCTTGGTCACATCACCGCAGCCCCCTCACTTCCTCAGACTGAGCCCGACATGAGCCGCAGCAGATGACACAGTCGCCTGCAGAAGTAACCGTAATGAGTGCGTTACAACAGACACCGTGGGCTGAGTCCAAACAATGCCCCAACAGAAGGCTTCATAAAAATAACAAAAGCACAAAGGAAGCGTTAGATTTATTGAGCACTTAAATAGGAGCACAATGTTTTAAAGAATTAACTGCAAATGTTTAAATGGCGTATCAGAAAATACTGACCAAAGATTGATGGATCAGTCCTGTTTCCAGACAGTAATATTGTTGTTGTGCCATTGGGCAAGACACTCAACTTGCCTCGCCACTTTTGTGCAGAGGTGTTTTTTTTAATATATGGCCATTTTCCAAGGGGTGGCATAACATGGGGGCTTTAGTTGTGCTGTTAACAGAACAGATTGATTAAACTTAATGTAGAATTTTACTTCGATGCTGGATAATGTAAGTTTATGTGCAAAGCCATTAGTTTAGTTTAGTTTAGTGATGGAATGCCCAAGGCTATATACAACAGAGTGGACACGCACAGCCAAAATCTATAAAAGCGTGCTGGAACCAAAAAGGCTCGGATGAGGCAAAAATGAACAGAATTTATGTGCACAGCCCTTTCATTTTTGCCTCATCCATTACCAAAACATTATGCACAGAGCCTTCCCAGTGTTTCTGTTGTTTCGAGTTGTTCCAAATAAGCATCTCGTAGTGGCTCTAAATGGACCATAGTTTGATATTTGTGTAGTATAGTTAGTTGTCTTGGACTCCTAATCTAACAGGATAAAATACAAGTTAAATACATAAATACATGTCCATTGCCTATTGTCCTATGTTCCCCACTGAAGGTTCAATGTTTCTTGGATAGACTGATATGTAAAATAGGATAACATGATACTTTATTGATCTCACTGTGGAAAACTTAACTTGTGGTGATGACTCATGATGAAAACACGTGTGTGCGATCAAAACTATGAGTTAAAGAAACAAGGGATTTTCATTTTAAATAAACTAAGCAACTAAATGACTAAGTAAAGCTTTAACAGAGAAAGATGTGCTGCCCAAAACGATAACAAATTGAAGCCCACAGTGAGGCGCTTACAACAGACAACAGCGAGAGGTCTTTATCCAAAAAAACAAAGACACCGTCCCCAAAAATAGACAGTTGACAAAGTGGAACCAAGGGATTTGACAGAAGAGGGGGGATAGACTTTCAGAGCACTCCTGGGGTGACTTTTATTCAAAGATAGAAACACAGCATTGTCCAAGTCTGTCTGTCTGTACGGCTTTCCGCTCAAACAGCCTCAGGCAAAAGAAAGTGACTCAGAAATGCAACGTCGACTTTGTGTCTGTGAATTTCACCTTTTAAGTCTCATATTGTTTTGTGTTTGTTTATTGAGCCGCCCACCAGAGACTTCGAGACCCCTGACTAAGCGCTGGTAGGTATTCCTGAGTATTGATGAGATGCAGGAGAAGTGGAAGAGGGTGCCATCAAAGGAGACAGCACTCCCACAACAAAAGCAAAGAAGACTGCGAGGTACTACGTGGCAAACTGGATGTGCCGAATCCCCCAAACAAAACACTCCCACAGCGCGTCAGGGCAGAGACGGAGCAGCACCGGCGCATCTGCTGTGTAGGTGTCCCAGAATGCAGTCTGCCTGACCCATGACCTCCCCCGCGCACTGTTTTTCAATTCCTCTCCCTTTGCAGCCACACAGACAAGTCTAATATACACAAACAGCAGCTGGTTGAAGCCTATGGAGGGAAGGCGGTGACGGAAATACCTGGTGCTAAAAGTTGCTATGTCCTTCCGCTGTGTATTAATTATGGATGTGGTGTGTGGGTGTCTGACTGAAATGAATATTTTACTGCTTTTAATCACTGCCTTTGCCAGAGTGATCGAGCATCTGGCTGCCTTACCTGGGTAATTAAAGATGCTGTCCCACACGTGCACACACGCAAGTCTCTGCGGTTGTCCCCACCGCGGGACCGAACGGATCCACACGCTTACTAATGAGTGCGGGTTAAATTTAAAGAAATTGGGCACTCATGGTAAAATTAAGATTCCTCATTATTTTTTGTTTAAGGACGATAGCTGAAACTAAATGGGATCCTTCCGCTGCATACCAAAGTGTTTTAATAGGAATAGAGATGAGGTCCAATCACGACAGCCCGTCCAGCAGCCCGGTGATTTATTACTACTGTCCTCTGCTCTGTTTTCCATTAGCACCTTCATTTAAATGTGAGCACACCCAACGCTGTCTGTGATTTTAGGAGTTCTGAGTGTGGTCTTTATGCCAGAGAGACACGAGTGCAATTTTTCTGTTTAATTAACCATAAAATACTAAATTTATTTATAAAGCACTTTAAAAACTTTATAGTTGACCAAAGTGCCTTACACAAATCATAAAACAATGGAAGAATGAATAAAACAGTCCTAACACAAGATGCAAAGTCAGGTATATACAACATAATACAGCCATAAATATAACGATGACAAGTTCAGTTATGTAAACATAGGAAATCTGAAACACATCTCACTTGTGACTGAAAGCCTGCGAGAAAAGGTGTGTTTTCAGAAGTGATTTAAACACAGGCAGAGACTGAGACTGCTTGATCTCTGAAGGCAACCTGTTCTACAGCTTTGGGGCAGCAACAGAAAAATCACTTAGGATGTTTAAACAGGACCATGGTCACATCTTTTTTGTTTTAATTTAGTATTACAGTGTGTCCTTGCCTGACCAATTGCAAGTCTTTGTAAGTGACTTGAGTTAATCATGTAATCATATTTGATTGTCGCTTGTTGTTTTCAATATCAAACTCTGTCTCTAATTGTTTTTTTTTCCAGCCTCATAATGAGCTAATCAAAGTTGCAAAAGACATCAAACAACACGTCACACTTGTGTCAGCCTCAGTGAAGTGAACATTTGACCCATCCTTCAATAATGTTGTAGGGCAGGGGTAGGCAAATGTGCTTGGTGGAGGGCCGATTTTCTAGTAAGCAAGTAAAGCATCACTTTCTACAAATGCCAGTGTTGTACATCATATAATATATGATGTATATGGGCTTCTGCTAAGAAATTTTAAAGGGATTAATAGTATTTTTCACATTACTACAGTACTTTTTAACAGGCATTTGATCTCTGATTTGTGTAATAATGTTCCTCAAAATCATCTTGAGACAGAGGTTCCTGACCTGACATTGCCTACCCCTGCTGTAAGAGGACCTGTCACAACCAATACCCACAAATATCCACAATGTGTGTTCCTGCCTAATGAAATAGGATTGGTGATAAAGTAAACCTATACAGTCGGAGATTGTGCAAAATTTACACAGACCGTCTATGGGAAAAGGTTTGTCAGTGGTGTTCTAGATTTAAAAACCCTTGTAAGATCTAGTCTTGGCTAGTGTGATTGTACTGCCCTGTCCAACATGGGGTCATCAAGTCCATCTAAAAATCCCCACTCAAAGCACAATTAGTTCCTTATGTCACTTTGGTCGTCCTTATCATCCTCATCTCGATTTATGTGCAATCATGTGTGTTTGAAGAACTAGTCCAGGTTTTATAGTGTGGCGGGCTGGCCTGATGCTGGTAGAGATTAGGATGTTAACACAGTCCCTCATCTGCCTGCATCGATCCCTTTCCTCGAAGCGGGATCACATTAATACTAACAATGTCAGGTACAAGCTTTGTGGCACCTCTCTCCCTCTCTCTCTTCTTACATCTGCTCCCGTGTCAGTGTTGATTTAAATTTGAATAACCAGCCTTTCTTCTCAGTCGTTCAGCAAGCACCTGGTACAGTCTAATGAAGGGAGTGCAGAGAGTGCGACCGGAGACAGAGGAAACTCGAGAAGGTGAAATAGCTTGAGCACATTTTTCAGTAGGTCCTCACCTGATGTGATAATATATATATATATATATATATATATACAGTATAATATAAAATAATGAGGAGTCACATGCACAGGATGGGCTAATTTTCAGGTAAAATAAATAAATAGCCTAAATAAACGAAAGCATGATTAAACACAATGGTTTGGTGAGGGAGAGTTGGAAATCTTATGAAGTCTGCACACACCATTACTATTAGATCCATGGCACACACCCACCAAGCTCTAATCCTGCTCGATACGTCACTAAATAGCGCTGTCTGTTGACGATTTTCGGAACTGCATGTCACTGGACAATAAAATACACCAGAGCTGGGATTTAAGCGTTGACCTTGGACAATGCTACAACCTTTGAGCCACTTTTGAAATCATTTTATTTTGACTTATACTTAATTAGTTATAATTACTTCAATGGTTATAATCTGTAAGGTTTACGTTCGATGTTTCTGTTTCTGGTCTCGAGTCTGGCCCCTCCTTGTCCCTCGCGGCTTGAACCATGAACACGTGTTTGATTGAGAAGGTAAGATTTTAGCTTTTATTTCTTATTAGCCAATCTTTGCAATTTGCATGTAGCCTTACTAAAAGTAGGCCTATATAAAGAGTCAAAACTCAAAAACTAAAACTAAACTAAAACGTTTGTTTCAACAAATCACAAATATACGCTTAGCTACTAAGCTAATCAGCGCTGTTAACCACGCAGCTAACTATCGCTAAGCATTATGGGATTTGCAGTAATAATAAACAAATGGAGATTTTAAAAGGTAAAATGCTGAAGTTATTGCTCACATTAAAACACTTGAACACTACAGTGTGTTAGATTTATTTACCAGTTGGGACTCAACAGGTAGCAGAGTTGTTTTCGTGACCTTTTTATACTGTTTTTAGCTAATTCTATGGAAAATGTTTGCTTACACGCATAAACATGGCGGATCTCCATGGTAACTGTTGTGAGTTGTCTAGCTCAAGTGTGTTTTCCCTTTTTGACATTAAATTGTCTGAATAATAACTTCCCAAAGAAAGGTGCTTGTCACATTGGCAAAATAAGGTATGTCTGTGTAAGTTCTCAGTCGTACAGGAGTTGTCCATCTTCAAAGAAGGTACTTGAGTCATCTTCTGTACTTGGTAGTTGAGGTCTCCAAACGTTTCGCCTCTCATCCAAAAGGCTTCGTCAGTGAACAAGCTTACACTCAGCACGCAGCGTAGATAAACACCAGTTGGGAGGAGTTGGGGTTGGCCCGGCTCCTCCCCTCTAATCACAGCTACTCTCCCCTGTGGGTAAACACCTTTGAAGTAGAGCGTCTGTAACGACCTGGTCCCCCCAGTATCGGTCAGCCCTGTCCTATTCATAGATGATCACTGCTAATTACCTGCCTATTGTTCTTTTGTTAGCTGAGGTATCGTCTTCTTGGACTGGCCGTGTCCTGTCGGTTTTCCCCGAAGCAGATTGGAGTAAAAAGCAGAAAGATTAAATCTGAGTCCACCATTTCGGTTCATGGTTAGAGTCAAACATCAAATACTGGTCAGTATGAGTTGCCTTCCTGTAAACCTCTGTCTGAAGTTGTCCGTTTCCCCCTATGATAACTTTACAATCTAAAAAGGCAAGTTGTTTCTCCTTAGCGTCCTCCCGAGTAAATTTAATGTTAGGGTCCACAGCATTGATGTGATCTGTAAAAGGTGCCACTTCCCTCTCTTTAATTTTGATCCACGTGTCATCTACATATCTGAGACAGTGGCTGGGTTTGTTACCTGGGTATGAGGCCAAGGTATTCTTCTCCATTTCCTCCATGTAGAAGTTAGCCACTATGGGTGAAACTGGCCAGTCCAAGAAGACGATACCTCCGCTAACAAAAGAACAAAAGGCAGGTAATTAGCAGTGATCATCTATGAATAGGACAGGACTGACCGATACTGGGGGGAGCAGGTCGTTACAGACGCTCCACTTCAAAGGTGTTTACCCACAGGGGAGAGTAGCTGTGATTAGAGGGGAGGAGCCGGGCCAACCCCAACTCCTCCCAACTGGTGTTTATCTACGCTGCGTGCTGAGTGTAACCTTGTTCACTGACGAAGCCTTTTGGATGAGAGGCGAAACGTTTGGAGACCTCAACTACCAAGTACAGAAGATGACTCAAGTACCTTCTTTGAAGACAAAATAAGGTATGTTTTGACAGAATTCATCCTCGATCTTGAGCTGTAATATGGATTTAAACCCATTGTATCATTTGTAATATTACATGGTGACATATTTTGTTGTTTTTACTATGAAAACCTAAACAAGCAAAACAATAGATAAATAAAAGAAATGGAAAACATATAATTGAAGCATTTGCGATATCCTACGATCTGTGACCAAATGTGCTGCCAATTGCTTCCACTGCATCAAGTAAAGTGACTACATCCAACACAAGAAAAGCTATTTGTGAGACTCAAGAACTGAATGTGTTCCTGTCTGCTTACAGCTACTTAGCAGGAATATTATTGGAGATTAGGCAGGGCATAAATTAGAATAATTTAAAGTTAATCCTTCTTCCTTTTGTTTCTATGACGTTTGTTTAAAAAGTGACATTATAATTCTGGCTCACAGCAGCGTTAGAACCAGCAGTGGATCTGAGGAAACTAAAAATGTTGCTGCAAAGTGTTTCAGCAAAAAAATACAAAATAAATAAAAAATCCTAAATGATTGTATTTAAGAGATTTCTGAATACTATTGTAGCGGCCAGGATTTGCCCTGTGCAAACCTCCGCTCTGGCTGCAGTGTTTAAGGCGTCTCGGACGCGTGTCTTCCAACATAAGAACCGGAGAAATACTGTGTTCCAACAGGTTTATTGGCATTACCTTCAGCCAGCCATCCACAATACACAGATTCCAACAAGTTACTAGACACGGTCAAAAGATGTTTGCCTCCACACTGCCACACCCAAGTGCCCCCTCCTCCCCCCTTATATAGGGCAGGTAATTACATAAGCACCCTCAGAGCGCCACGCAGTGGCAGGAGGAACAAACAGAAACAGAGTACTACAAATGGCTCCAACAACTATTGTTAAACTAATCCTGTGTAAATGTTGAGTCAAAACCATGTGTTTGATAAGATATAACCAGGTTACATATTACATGTTTTCATAACCTTACCTGTTCTTATGTCTCTATTTTCTCTCAGAGTTAACTGTTTTTGCTACCTGTCACGTTGCTATGGTTTCTGTGCTTGTTCTTGTTTGAAGGGTATACAATACAAGCATAGGAGACATTTTTAAGTTGAAAACAGAAGTGTTTTTGAGCAGCTGTGTTAGTGCAGATGTAGTAAGCTGAGGCTGGATGTAAGGCCATTGATGGAGGGACAATCTGATAAGTTAACCCGGCCTCACTACCAGATGGGCCTATGGAGGAGGAGCCCACTTTATTTTTTAAAATTTTCTGTTATATTTCATGAACAGTTTCATTAGAATCTAATTGTCATTCATAAAATCAGCTCAGTACACATAGTAATCATTTATGTTGGCCATCTAAATGTTATTGCGCACACATTTGCTTCACACATCTCAATGAAATTTGGCAGGCACCAGCCTGAGTCCGACACGTCTTTTCTCAGTCTCGGACAAATCTCTGTCACAGACATTCTTTTGTTCTTCTCCTCACATATCCGATTCAGTTGAGTCAGACAGCTGTCATCCCTGATCTTTGTTCTAGGTTTGCGTTTTCCACATTGGGTAAATGAAATGTGGACTTCAGAGGACAGTTAGATCCACACTGTAGTTTGGCTGATAGAAGGGAGCAAAGTGACTGTCATAGTGGGTCGAGTTGTAGTAAGCCCTACAAAAGGATGTAAACCAGAACAAGCCACAATAATATTTGACTGAAGCATTTGTACCTTAAACGAAACAGAATAGTACATAGCTGGATTCCCTATAACTACACACGCACACACACAGTGAATAACACCGATTGTCCGTAGAACTATATGGATGAAATGTGGCAAATCATCACGTGTCAGAAGAAGGGAAAATGTGCATTTTAGTTGAAAGTGGTTCTCTGGGGAACCATCATAGATAAACCAGCAAAAGTGTGTCTATAGGGGCATGAGGGGCTGAATATTGGGCTTGCAGTCACAAAGCTTGTTCCTTTTTGTGTGTGAATACCATCTCTCACACACACTGGTTCGATCAGCATCCCCAAAGGACAGTCAGACAAGCAATTGTAGTCCTGCATCCCCTTCGCTTCAACCGTTTAGCTCCAGCAAGCCTTATCTTCGAAGTGATCAATAGCAGGAGGAACAGCAGCACTGCCTCCCTCTGCTCCATGCTTTACACTCAGCCACTCCAATACAGTAAAAAAGCAGATTTTTTCTTCCATAACAGGCTGTGGCTGCTGTCTGTAGTTCTGCTGCTGGAATTAGAATAAAACGGCATACTTTATTTAGCTGACCTGGTTAGAGAGAGTAAAGCAAAATTAAACTAAATCGTCTCTCTGCAACATACACACTTCCCCTTTCTCTGCTTCACTCTTATTTGTAAGACTCTTAGGAACTTCTTAAACTTTTAATAACAGTCTTTAATAAGTCCTCAGATCATGGCTTATAGTTGGTCAAAGCTTCCGTTTCAACACGGCTTATTATCTGTACTCCAAAATAGAACCGTCGAGTGGTTCTCACAACTACTTATTTTCCTATCCAGGCGGGAAAAAGTGCTTTTGAACAATTACAAAGCAAGCAAAAGTGTTAAATAGCTAGTTTCATCAAGTCTTATTTTTTAACTTTCACACGTATTAAACAGTTCATAAAATACTGAAATCAGTATGAAGAACTATTTTAGTGATAGCTGATTTTGACCTTAATTGTCTCTTTAATTTTAAAGCTCCCTTTGTCATGATTTTAAAACAGAACAATTCGGGTACCGCTCTTTTGAATTAAATTTTAGATAAAGTAAAGGTCCTAAAATTAATTTGTCAGCCACTTCAACTCTTTGACGCTTATTTGTAGCTTGTCTCTGAAATGCCAGATGACATTTTCCACAATTTCCCTGTCATCCAGAGCGAAATGTAAAACGTTTTTCACCATTTGGTACTTCCCCCTACGGAAGTTCGTAGTGTTTTTTTCCCATTTTATTTTGCAATTTTGATTAGTCCTCTTTCAGCCATTTCTGTCTCCTCGCAGGCTGCCGAGTTCAAGACAAGGCTCCAGGCACTTTGTGTAGAATCGGGAAAGAGTTGTGTGACCAGGTTTTGAATTAAGTGTTGCAGGCGTGTACAGTCAAAACCACATACAGCTTTGTGTCAGGTCCTTTTAAATCACATGTCGATTCGATGTTGCTGTGTTTGACTTAAGTTTAGTAGTCTCTTTGGCCTACTTACACGTGTTGTAAGTAGCACACTGAGCTGTCTGCGGATCCCAGCGGACCCAGGCTGAATAATTGAGCGGTGCTGAGGCAGGGTGAGGTGCTGCAGCGGAGGAGATGATGGGCCTACTGGACGAGCTGTGTAGCCATTACTGTTACCCCAGAACTTGCTTTAAAGAAGTACGTGACACTTTTGGATAACGGGCATTTTTCATTCAGAGAACTTTATAAGAAGTAGCGCAGTTTATATCAGAGAAAGTATAAAGGGATATTAACAAACCGGTGCACCTAAATGTGGTTTTCTGTTTCTGTTGCTGTGTGTTGATGGATCCCATGTGAAATATGGATTATACTCTATAAGTCTTACAATTATTATTTTTTTGTCCACCAGTATGTTTTAAAGGGCTGGGACGATCCACTCTTATCACGATCCTCAATTGATTTAGCAAAAATAGTCTTTTGTCATGATCTGATACGCATCACGATACTCAGGGGCCGATACAATACGTTTTGCGATACATTAAGTATATAAGTATAGTAAATATAATAAGTAATAAGTTTACCTTGAACTGAATGAAAAGTCATGTGTCCAAAGTTTCTAAACCAAATGCCATTTGACCTTGATTGAAGCATTATGATCGAAAAGTGCATTAACACAAAATGTAACAAAGTGCTGTAACTGTTATTGGAAAACAAAGGAATGCAGGATAAAAATGCCTCTAAACACAAGTATTGAAAGTATCAGTACTTGGTATTGCAGCACAAAGTATTGCAATCCATGTCCGATCTGATATTTTGTACCAGCCCTAATACACAGTGTTCAATAACAGCTTCCCAACCATTCTGCACACCACAGCTGGATAAAGCTCCACCCTGCTGGTCTCAGACTAATTCTTAAAGCACATAACTGCTGATGCACTGTCGCCAACCTGCACAGAAAAAAACATTTACTCTCAACTCTTTTGCCCAATTTCTACATTTCAGTACAAAAAAGTAAGATCTGTCTTTTTCCCCTTTTGTAGAAGTCTAATCTGTAGTGTATGTGAAGGCCTTGCTCGTTGCTGCTGTTTAAATTTGACCATCCAGAGGAAGAACAGAAGAGCAGCCATTTATCAAACAGATGAAGTCGACAGCTGAGTTTTGTGGCGTGTCACTTACAGAATGACAGCTCCTTTCTGCTCAGAGCGCTCTCTTAGAAATAGATTTCACTCCTGAGCCGCTGTACTGTGATTTTGGGACAACACCTTTGCTGTCTCTTGTGTAAATTTAACAGCTTTATAGTATGTCGGACAGATGCTTTTCCGTGCTGACCCAACATCTTTTTCAATTTAACTATACAGTGGCTTTAAATCCGTTCAGTAAAAAGTATTATTTGTCGTATACTATGCAGCAATTCAGCGAGACATAAAGGAGTTTAGCACAACCATGTTAGATCATTGTCTACTTCCTAGGCAGAACCAAAAAGTGAGTCCCAGCAGGACCATTTTCGGTGGGCCACAGGACTTTGCCAAAAAATAAATGTTTATAAAGTGTGATAGTGTTTGATAGAAGCCATATGCCAATGCTTTAATAAACATCACTGAATTTTGTAATTTTTTGGTAGATATGGTCTGCTGTATAACAGGGTCAAACCTCAACATGTTTTTGATATAAATGTAAATGAATATTTCATTCTGGTTGGACCTTGTTATGTAGGATGAAGTTTGGTCCTGAATGCTTTACCAGTTGAGAAACAACCCTCAGTCTTCCTGAAGTCTCTGTAAATACCTGGCCTTGATATAGATTTATTGTTTATTTTATTTTATTTCATTTGACAGGGACATTGCACAACAAATGTGTTGCACAGACCAGAGATAGCTACAAGCTAATTTTCATCTGTAGTCCCTGGGCAGAGGCAAAGTGACAGCAGGTTTATACAGTGGCCAATGAGCATTCTTACTTAAAGGGGGGGTATTATGTAAAATCGACTTTTTCAAGCTTTATATCATGTTATTATGTCATTCCCTCATTAAACACATGCCTGGAGTGTTGCCTTGGCTCATTCACATATTTTTGAGTAATCAGTAAAAACTTAGACGGCAGCCATTTTAGGTGTAGCTATGCCTCAGTCCTCCTAGGAACGCCCCCACCTCCTGGAGACGCCTCTGGACCTTTTGTCGCCAGCCAAGCCACCAACCACTGCTCCTCAGCTCAGCAGAGCCCCCTCCCCGCACAGTAGTGTTGTTTAGATGCCACAGCAGTGTGCTGAAGGGGGCGTGTCGGAAAGCTTCTTAAAGAGACAGAGGCCTATTTCAAGACGTTCAGTACAGCCATTTTGAGAGAGCAATTTTATTCAAGGCAGTTATTTTAATTTACTGCATATACAGACCAACAGAAGGTTACGTCATCATTGTAGTAAGTAAGTAAGTAAGTAATATTTATTTATATAGCACCTTTCACAGACAGAGGTCACAAAGTGCTTCACAAAAAATACAAGATATAAGAGTACATTTACATTTACAATCACAAAACATGGTGGTCATAAAACAACCCCTAGCCCACTGGAATTAAAATGCTTTTCAAACAAGTAGGTTTTCAGTTTACACTTAAAAACATCAACACAATCAAGTAAGGGCAAGGAAAGCGGAAGATCGTTCCAGAGCGTCGGCGCGACCACCTGGAAGGAGCGATCTCCTCTCGTCTTGTAACAGGTACGAGGGACCATGAGAAGGTTCTGATCCTGAGACCTCAGCCTCCGAGAGGGAGTATAAGGACACAACAAGTCTCTAATGTAAGAGGGACCCTGACCATGCAAGGCTCTGAAGGTCAACACCAGGATTTTAAAATTGAAACGAAAAGTGACTGGGAGCCAATGGAGGGCTTTTAGAATGGGAGTAATATGAGCCCGTCTGTTTGTGCGAGTCAGTAACCTCGCCGCAGAGTTTTGTACCTGCTGAAGGCGGGACAACTCCTTTTTGTTTAGACAAGAAAATAAACTGTTACAATAGTCTAAACGGGAAGACACAAAGGCGTGGATAATCATTTCAAGATCTTCTCTTGGCACAATTGTTCTAAGTTTGGAGATTTTTCTCAGTTGGTAAAAACAGTTCCTTGTCAGCAGTTTTGAGTGATGCTCTAAGGACATTGCTTTGTCAAAGTTAACGCCTAGATTTCTGAGGCTTGTTTTAGTAGACAAACTCAGATCGCCCAAATACTGGTGAATCCCTGGAATAGCGTCATCAGGGGCAAACACCAGCATGTAGTAGTATGCTATAGACTGGTGCTATGTGATTGAAAAAAGCATAATACCCCCTCTTTAAGTCCATTCACAATATAAAATACAGATAAAACACCAGCCAAAGGATCACTTCAACAAACATTCAGATGCATTATTTATAGTATTTACACTTGCAATTACAAATAACTACAGTTTTTTCAGTTTTTTTCAAACATTAATAATTTATATTTCTTCACAATTTTACAGTAGTGGTACGAAAAAGGTTTTTTATCTAAAATTTGGAGTGCCTGTTTGTACAAGCTCTGGAGCGGCTGTAACGCAGTGTTGGTTGATAGAGACCAAGTTGTAATGCAATATGTAAGATGTGAAAATATCATCGCATGCATATAAAGCTTGGCTGCATTTGTGCTCATTTGAGGGCGAATATCTCTGAACTGCGCTAAATTAAATTTGACAGTTTTTATCAGTTTTGAAACATGCTTTTTAAACGACAGTGTCCTGTCAACACTACGCCTAAATACTTGACAGACTCTGCTTCGAGAATTCTTGAATGCTTCTTCTCCCATTATTTTTGTCGGATTTGTAAAACACAGATAATCAAAATCACATTTCTCTCAAACTTTTAGTTAAACAACAGTTTTATGAAACGCAGTATCAAACTTTATTTTTATGGGGGCAGCAGTGTTGTAAAATTCTCTTAGTACAGTTGAACTTTGACTTGCTAGATCAGTGGACAGCGTTCTTCTTGCATATGTTTATTTTTATTTATTGGTTTATTTGGTCGGGACAGTGCATGTTAATGAACATACATGGGTCTCATGCATGTAAACAAGCCACACCAGATTGTAGTCTTGGGCTAATATGCGTCTGTCGCCCCCCATGCGCACTCTCAAACACACTCTCATTCATCCTGGCCTATTGTACATGTTTTAGTGGTAGGGGAAGTACCCGGAGGAAACCTACGCAGACACGGGGAGAACATGCAAACAGAAAGGCCCCGTCCAGGTGGGAATCGAACCCCGGACCTTCTAGCTGTGAAGCACGAGCTCTAACCGCTGTACTACCATGGCGTACTACCATGCCGTCCACTCCAGTACCCAATTCAGGCTATGTGGTACTGGAGTAAAGTTTTCCTTCTTACTTTCGTTCTTACTGACTTGTTAAATAGTGCGTTGTCCTACTGTGAGTTGAGTGAGTTAGAAGTGTCTGTGTGATGGATGTGGCCTCTCAAACAGAACTGCTGCGTCTCTTCCCCACCTCCAGACTCACCTTCAGGCTCTGAGGGGGCCATAAGTTAAAGGGAGGAGCTTTCGACTCAGTAAAATGCGGAAACTAACTGTAGAGAGTAAGAAGTGTATTTTGTTTCATTCATACTTCATACTTTAACGATACCTGAACAATACTTTTACCTATACTAACATTTTGTCGTCTAGAACCAGAAAACAAATGTGTGGAAGATCTGCACATTTACAATATCGGGTTCATCTCCAGTGGCAAGAAATGTGTGAAAAATGGGGAATGATTTGGGGGAGAATGGGGGGAAAGTCACGAGAAATTGTGGCAAAAATAAAGAATACTTGTGAAGCAAAAATAGGAAAGAAATTGGGAATAAATTGGGTTAAAATTGGGGAAACTAGGGAAAATATTTAGTAATATGAGGATAAAACATTGCTCAAAATAATAGGAAAAAGATAAAATAGAAAAATCATTTATTTGAGCTGAAACAACACTTCCACTTCTCTGGACCAACAGCATCAAAACTTCGATCTAAAGAATGGTTTAATAGAAATAAACTATCGCTGAACATATTGAAAACAATAATGATTCTATTTGGTAAATGGAATAGTGACGTTCAGATTCAAATTGATATTGACAATGCTCGAATTGAACAAGTAAAGGAATATAAATGTCTGGGTGTGATCATCAGTCATAAGGTTAGCTGGAGACCACAAATGGCAAAAAATGTGGCCATAATTGGCAAGTGTAGATTTTTCTGGACCACAAGGCTCTCTTCACCCTGTACTGTTCCTTAATCCTACCGTACATAAATTATTGCTCAGAGGTCTGGGGAAATACCTTCAATAGTCATTTACAGGTTTTATATAGACTACAAAAGAAGGCTATTAGAATTGTTCACAATGTCGGATATAGGGACCATACAAATATATTATTCTTAAGATCTAACACCATGAAACTTGATGACCTCATAAAATATAATACTTTGTTACGGATATACACTCACCTAAAGGATTATTAGGAACGCCTGTTCAATTTCACATTAATGCAATTGTCTAAACAACCAATCACATGGCAGTTGCTTCAATGCATTTAGGGGTGTGGTCCTGGTCAAGACAATCTCCTGAACTCCAAACTGAATGTCAGAATGGGAAAGAAAGGTGATTTAAGCAATTCGGAGCGTGGCATGGTTGTTGGTGCCAGACGGGCCAGTCTGAGTATTTCACAATCTGCTCAGTTACTGGGATTTTCACGCACAACCATTTCTAGGGTTTACAAAGAATGGTGTGAAAAGGGAAAAACATCCAGTATGCGGCAGTCCTGTGGGCGAAAATGCCTTGTTGATGCTAGAGGTCAGAGGAGAACGGGCCGACTGATACTGCAATAATGTTAATGTAAATAATCACTCAAATGAATCCAATCAAGGACACAACGACAGTGTGCATCTTCAGGAGGCGGGATTCGAACCCCCGACCTTCCGATCATGAGACAACCCGCTCTACCATCTGCGCCACCATCGCCCCTAGTTATTTCCGCTCAAATAAACAGGTCACATGTACATTGCTTTGATTTGTTGCTGACAGTGCCTTGACAGAGTTCCTACTTATTCTGTTTTTGTTTTGTTTTTGTTCCAGGGATTGAAACATCCATCTTTACAAATAGTCTTTTTAAACAACTACCCGGTTCTTTCGCATGTTACTGTATGAAGCTCCCAGCTGCCAGACACTACAGCGCCCTATTGGCTGATAAAGACCTTTTTGGCAGCGGCCCCTCTCTGCGCTGAGGGCTCATTAATGCTCTGAGCGTGTCCCGTGACTGTGGGGACTAAGCCCTCCACTCTTATCAACAGCAGCAGGCTCGCTCCCCTCATACGCACACAAAAACGCACACCAACACACACTTTACACACAGATAATGGATTAAAAAGTGTGGAGAAGTCACCATCAGCTGTGAGAATCCCCTTTACAGGACAATGGCACACACGCCCCTTCCCCGTCCCACTGTTATGTCCTGAATCACCAGTGTATGGCCATGTGCAGGCTTTCCAATAACTCTATACTGTATCTCCTGGGTTGATAAGTGTGTGGTTTTGAATGTGTTACTGTAAATATGATGAAAAGAAAAATCCCCAGTTGCCAGTGTCTATGGGACAAACTTTTCAGGCCCAGTTGAGGTCAGCGTCTGTAGCTTTTGGCATTTCGTTGTGATGTGGATGAATAGTGTATTGTTGTGGAGCTTTTTCACACCGAAAGGCATCTTTTTGCTTATGGGAAAGTCTGAATATACACGAGTTGTGTCGACTTCAGTAGTTTGACAATAATAAATGCCTCTTATTTTATTTATTTTCTGTTTCTCACAATTGCATTCTAAATGATGATGATTGATGATGATGATGATTTTTTTAAATTATTAGCTGAGCTGTTATTGGTCTATTACGAGGGTGCCACTGAAGGTCAATGCTACTTTTTCCACTACATAAACATGAACATTATTGTTAAGGCTAGGGTGTAACGGTTGAGCTATCTGAACCATGTTGGTTTTGTTCACGGTGCAGGACCCATGGTGCGGTGCAAGTGCAATGTTTTATTTTAAAAAATATGTTCATCATTAGGCAATATTTTAATCTCAGAATAGAAAGAATAAAAGAAAGAATAAAATTGGGAATGCTTTCTAATTTTTCAAAGCTGCTTTATAATAAAATGTGGCCCTGGGTTCACAATGCAATTTAACAAAACAAAACTGTTCTAAAGTTAAAAAAAATAAATAAATAGCAGCGCACTGTAGGCCATGTGCTCGCAGCTGATAAGTTTCAGTTTCGCTTTCATGGCAAATAAAACACGGAGACAGAGCATTGTGTTTGATTTGAGGCTCGTGTTTGGGCTGTTCCTGGACAACATTCTGCTTGGACATTTTTGGAAACCGCTTTTGAGACGGATCTTAACCAAGATTAGAGCTTAAAGGGAATATACAGAGTTCAAAACATTTTAATATTATGTATTTTCCTCCCCCTACATGTTCCAGTAATGTCCTAATGTGTAGAATGAGCCCAGACCTGTTCACCACGACTGCCTCTAAAATCCTTCACTGTCACTCAGAAAGGTGTTAATTCGGGTCTGAAGTGTCGTCATGCACGAGCTTAATTTAGAGACTGCAGTTACGCCTAAGACCTGAGGTGGCAGTAGTGAGTATAAATCACCAACTTGCATCCAGTCCCTTTAAGCATTTTTATTAGGCCGAGCCAGGACAAAGTCCTGGTAAGGGACTTTGTTCTCCCCCGGTTTCTTGTTATTATTATTATTATTATTAGGCCCGAGCCAGGACAAAGTCCTGGTAAGGGACTTTTGTTCTCCCCCGGTTTCTTGTTATTATTATTATTATTATTATTATTATTCGCCCCCTAAGATCCTGTTTTTCAGTGCCTTCCCGTGCAAAAGTACACGCAGAAATTGGCACAGTGATCAGAGTCGGCGAAAATTGCATGTCAGTGGGCGACATGCGCACGCCCAAAACAAAATGGCTCCACAGCGCCCCCTCAAAGTTGACCCCCATTCAAAAAGAACATGCGTTTTTGGGCGTAGGCCCAAATCCTTGGGTACAGTGAAAGGGCACATCAGGACAAACCAAAAACTCCATTGGAGCGCCACGCCTGGACGCACAGGGAGTCGGCCATTTTGACTTGCAATTGGAAAACCGGCTGGACTCAACTTATGTTTTAACGAACTCGTCCCTGGTTTTTCAGCTAAATCCACTCATACATGGTTTAACAGACTCTAGAGACATGGGGCTAAAAAGTGATGCCAGCTTTTTTACATTGAACCTCCGGTTTTCAAATAGCGCCCCACAAAAAACATGCTTTTTCCCCATACCTTGGACAACCCCTCGCACGTATGCGCTCTATCTAATCTGGATCATATTTGGCTGACATAAGGCCTCTTATGGTCTGAATTCATAGAGCTCAATAACTGCACGGTGCTCACCACTATAGCGCCCCCTATCTATACCTTGAACATTTTAGTTTGTACGATTTATATGAAACGTTGCAGGTATATTTTACACATTCAAACAAACACAAAAATATATTACATGTATTTGATATTTCCGAAGATGTGGGCGTGGCAAGGGCGCACAAGAAGTCGGCCATTTTAACTTTTAATTGGGAATCCGTCTGGACTCATCTTATGTATTAATGATCTAGTCCCTGCTTTTTCAACAGAATAAAATCACACCTGATTTAACAGACTTTAGAGACATGGGGCTACAAAAAACATCCAGCTTTTTTTTCATTCAACATCTGGTCTTAACCTCTTAACTCCCACCTGAACTGAGCACATTTTCGTGGTATTTTTGGTGCTTTTTGGGCACTTACGTCTCATTTTTTTAACTGCGTTTTTATCGCTATTTTGACGCTTTTTTTCAAGAAGCTTTAAGATATGGGTCAAGTCAAACTGGAGAAAATGTGCTCGGTTAAAGTGGGGTTAAGAGATTATAATGCCACCAACATCCCTTTTTGCTGTACACTTCACAACACCTCGCAGGCATGCGCTCTATCCAATCTGGATCATATTTGGCTGACATAAGGCCACTTATGGTATGAATCCATAGAGCTCAATAAATGCACGGTGCTCACTACTATAGCGCCCCCTATCTATACCTTGAAAATTTTAGTTTGTACGATTTATATGAAACGTTGCAGATATATTCTACACATTGAAACAAACACACAAATATATTACATGTGTATGATATTTTCTAAGATGTGCTTGTGGCAAGGCTAAATGTCCCAGAGACTGCATAATATCCTTCATAATTCTCACATACCTTGTCAGATTGAGTTGAAAATGTAATCACTTATGAACTTGATGAAAATGAATCCATGTTCATGACAATAGACATGGTTCATGCTATAGCACACGCCAAAACAGCGATAAAGCCAGTGTGAATTGTCTGGGTGGTCCCACCCCCATTTGAACGAAAGTGAAAACAAAAAATATTTTCTGATTCCCCATGCCATACTGATCCAAAAAGTCAATTACAACATGCCTCTATCTTGCTTCATTCACTTTATAATTAGGCCCGAGCCAGGACAAAGTCCTGGTAAGGGACTTTTGTTCTCCCCCGGTTTCTTGTTATTATTATTATTATTATTATTATTATTCGCCCCCTAAGATCCTGTTTTTCAGTGCCTTCCCGTGCAAAAGTACACGCAGAAATTGGCACAGTGATCAGAGTCGGCGAAAATTGCATGTCAGTGGGCGACATGCGCACGCCCAAAACAAAATGGCTCCACAGCGCCCCCTCAAAGTTGACCCCCATTCAAAAAGAACATGCGTTTTTGGGCGTAGGCCCAAATCCTTGGGTACAGTGAAAGGGCACATCAGGACAAACCAAAAACTCCATTGGAGCGCCACGCCTGGACGCACAGGGAGTCGGCCATTTTGACTTGCAATTGGAAAACCGGCTGGACTCAACTTATGTTTTAACGAACTCGTCCCTGGTTTTTCAGCTAAATCCACTCATACTTGGCACAGTACATCTAGACATCTGTCAGTCACATGCGCCTCACTCAGAGCTTTCCGAAGATGTATAATATGTGGGGGTCAAGGCAACCACTCCACCTATTAAGCCCTTGCAAGATGTCCCAACAGCGCCACCTGCTGGCTTAAGATGGCTTTTAAGTGGCTTGTAAGTGGCCCGCCCATCCTCCGTGAAAATAGCCAGAGTTCTTATTCTGGCAGCATGATGGCCTCTGTCAGAGTTTCTCCTGAAAATCGTCCATTTTTCCCAAATTCACCCTTTATTCACAAAAGCCACACTTTTAGACTCCTACATAGTTTTACTACCCCTCTGTTACAGGAAGAAGCTTTAATTTGAACGTTTTTGGCTCCAAAATCAGTTTTTTTGGAAAGTACAATCACAGGAAGTTCAGATAAGCTGTTTCCTGTCCGTCTCCCGTGTCCCGTGTCTCCCGTGTCCTCGTACTATTTTGGTGTCACCAAAATATTCCGTCATCTATCGAGACTTTTGTGGGGCTGGAGCACCTTCTCAGATCTTTGGGCGCCCAGGGAATTAGCCCTAATTACAAAATGTTTCAATAAATATTGCCTGAACTGTAATTCCGTTTTCTGTGAACACACGAGTGTAACTGTTTCATAAGATTAATATAAAATCCGCAGTGTTGTTGCTTAAGCTTGTATAGCTCCATTAGTAAAGTGCAGGGTTCCCATCCATTAGATTGCCGGTTCAAACCCCACAGTGACTTCTTTTTTTTTCTTTTTATTTGTGACTCAGTACCTACTGGGAAGAACCTGAATCGGCGCCTATGGCCCCACCCTCACTAAAAACGGGGAAATGACCCACACATTGTCCGAGCCTGGACTACATGAGCACATGGCGTTTCATAAGATATTTGTCAGTTCGGTTGTAAAAGTATCTGTGCTTGTCTAGCTCTCTTTATAGAGTGCAGGGTTCCCATCCATTAGATTGCCGGTTCAAACCCCACAGTGACTTCTTTTTTTTTCTTTTTATTTGTGACTCAGTACCTACTGGGAAGAACCTGAATCGGCGCCTATGGCCCCACCCTCACTAAAAACGGGGAAATGACCCACACATTGTCCGAGCCTGGACTACATCAGCACAAGGCGTTTCATAAGATATTTGTCAGTTCGGTTGTAAAAGTATCTGTGCTTGTCTAGCTCTGTTTATAGAGTGCAGGGTTTGCATCCATTAGATTGCCGGTTCAAACCCAACCATGACTTTTTGTTTTTCTTTTTTTAATTAATATTTATTAAATCCTCATTAATAACGAAGAAAGAACAGTTTCAAAATATGTGGAACTACACAGAAAGAAATGTGGGGACACTAGGGAAACACTTGAGGCAAAACTGAGGAGGGTGTCGAAAACAATCAAGAAATGGAGGGGGGTGGGGGAAAGTGACCTGAAATGACCTCTCTCCTCCAGTGGCATGGTGGGATCTAATTTCACCCTGGTCATTTAGATAATAGTAGTAGCCCACATTAGGCACACCATTACACAGGGTTATAGCTCAGAGATAGTGCGCTGGTCTTTGGTGCAGGAGTTTGCTGGTTCAAACCCAACCATATTTTTTTTTCTTTTTTTGGTTTGGACTGGGCATCTACTGGGAAGAACATAAATCGGCGCCTATGGTCCCAACCTTATTAAAATGAAGAAAGAACAGTTTAGAAATATGCACAACTACACAGAAAGACATGGGGGGACAGTAAGAAAACAATAGAGGAAGAACTGGGGGGAAATGTAGGGCCAAAAATGACCTGAAATGACCTGAAATGACCTCTCTTCCCAAATGCCTTGCTTGGACATATTTTCACACCCGGGGATTTAGACAAAAGTAGCCCATATCAGGTTAACCTTGGGGTCATGTTATAGCTCAGTAATAATGTCCTTGTCTTTGATGTAGGAGGTTGCAAGTTCAAACATGGTATTGACACTTTTATAATGCTTTCTCTTTTCACATGGGCCACTAAAGCTCTGAGCCCGATACAACTCCAGAATGAGCACCAAGTTATGTAGACACAATTATTTATTTAGCCACTTTTCTACCTTTCACTGCCATTTTCCTCTTTACTCGTGCAGATCACTGCTCTTTTTTCTGCAAATACAAGAGTGCACCTCTGTCCAGATGCTGTTTTGCATGCTGGCTTCTCCCGAGTATTGCAGTTCACTGGTCATAGAAGGTATTTCAACTATAGAACGAGTGAAAAGCACCGCTGTGGTGAACGTGAGGCCGGGGCCTAATGCACGTGGGCTGGCATCATAGATACCTGGGGCAAGAGTAAGGTGTGACGAAGGCAAGGCGAGAGTGGGCCGGAGCAAGAGTTAGCAGAGAGCACACAGGTTGTGTGTGAGGCCGAGGGGAGAGCAGGTTTGGGCGAGAGCGGGGGCGGTAGCAAGGGGGGGCGGTCGCAAGGGGGGGCAGCGCCAGGGGCGAGGGCCTACATCGCCGCTTGCGGCTTTAATTAGGCCCGAGCCAGGACAAAGTCCTGGTAAGGGACTTTTGTTCTCCCCGGTTTCTTGTTATTATTATTATTATTATTATTATTATTATTATTATTATTCGCCCCTATGATCTGTTTTTCAGTGCCTTCCCGTGCAAAAGTACACGCAGAAATTGGCACAGTGATCAGAGTCGGCGAAAATTGCATGTCAGTGGGCGACATGCGCACGCCCAAAACAAAATGGCTCCACAGCGCCCCCTCAAAGTTGACCCCCATTCAAAAGAACATGCGTTTTTGGGCGTAGGCCCAAATCCTTGGGTACAGTGAAAGGGCACATCAGGACAAACCAAAAACTCCATTGGAGCGCCACGCCCGGACGCACAGGGAGTCGGCCATTTTGACTTGCAATTGGAAAACCGGCTGGACTCAACTTATGTTTTAACGAACTCGTCCCTGGTTTTTCAGCTAAATCAAATCATACATGGTTTAACAGACTCTAGAGACATGGGGCTACAAAGTGATGCCAGCTTTTTTACATTGAACCTCCGGTTTTCAAATAGCGCCCCCACAAAAAACATGCTTTTTCCCCATACCTTGGACAACCCCTCGCAGGTATGCGCTCTATCTAATCTGGATCATATTTGGCTGACATAAGGCCTCTTATGGTCTGAATTCATAGAGCTCAATAACTGCATGGTGCTCACCACTATAGCGCCCCCTATCTATACCTTGAAAATTTTAGTTTGTACGATTTATATGAAACGTTGCAGGTATATTCTACACATTCAAACAAACACAAAAATATATTACATGTATTTGATATTTCCGAAGATGTGGGCGTGGCAAGGGCGCACAAGAAGTCGGCCATTTTAACTTTAATTGGGAATCCGTCTGGACTCATCTTATGTATTAATGATCTAGTCCAGGGGTGGCCAAAGTGGGGCCCGCGGGCCAAATTTGGCCCGCCGAAATAATTCTGTTGGCCCGCCAAAGAATGACCTACTTTTGCGCTGTATGGTTAATACCAACTCATTCATTCTCAATGGTAAATATGGATGCAGTACATTTTTTGGCCACTAGCGTCAAATCGGGGGCGCTGTTTCACTCCTTTCGCAAAGTTAAGGAAACACTGTTGTGGTGTCTTGGTGTTTATCACAGAGTGTTGTAGCATCAGCTTTCCCAGTTTTCCAAGTTTTATTGCAAAGTTTGTTGACATCAACATAGGTCATGTTAAAAATGTACTTATAAAATAATTGATGTTGAACTGACACTTTCAAAATGATCTAATATGCCATTTTCTTTGAGTTAACAAATGAATGAGGTAAAGTCAATGTAAGTAAAAACAGGTGATTTTTACATTTTACATATTGCTACAATTGTTGATTTTGTTCTACTAAAACTAGGCTTTTGCCATAGTTAACATTTGTTTTATATAGTATGTTATGTGCATAGATATAATCAAATACAAATGTATACCGAAAAATTAAATAAAGTAACTATTATTATTTGCCGTTAAATGTGTTTCACGCTTGACATTGCCGTGTTTGGCCCGCGACCCACAGGCACTTTTTCATTTTGGCCCTCGGAGACAAAAAGTTTGGGCACCCCTGATCTAGTCCCTGCTTTTTCAACAGAATAAGCTCACACCTGCTTTAACGGACTTTAGAGACATGGGGCTACAAAAAACATCCAGCTTTTTTCTCATTCAACATCTGCTCTTAACTTCTTAACTCCCACCTGAACTGAGCACATTTTCGTGGTATTTTTGGTGCTTTTTGGGCACTTACGTCTCATTTTTGTAACTGCGTTTCTATCGCTATTTTGACGCTTTTTTTCAAGAAGCTTTAAGATATGGGTCAAGTCAAACTGGAGAAAATGTGCTCGGTTAAAGTGGGGGTTAAGAGATTATAATGCCACCAACATCCCTTTTTGCTGTACATTTCACAACATCTCGCAGGCATGCGCTCTATCCAAACGTTGCAGATATATTCTACACATTGAAACAAACACACAAATATATTACATGTGTATGATATTTTCTAAGATGTGCTTGTGGCAAGGCTAAATGTCCCAGAGACTGCATAATATCCTTTATAATTCTCACGTACCTTGTCAGATTGAGTTGAAAATGTAATCACTTATGAACTTGATGAAAATGAATCCATGTTCATGACAATAGACATGGTTCATGCTATAGCACACGCCAAAACAGCGATAAAGCCAGTGTGAATTGTCTGGGTGGTCCCACCCCCATTTGAACAAAAGTGAAAACAAAAAATATTTTCTGATTCCCCATGCCATACTGATCCAAAAAGTCAATTACAACATGCCTCTATCTTGCTTCATTCTCTTTATAATTAGGCCCGAGCCAGGACAAAGTCCTGGTAAGGGACTTTTGTTCTCCCCCGGTTTCTTGTTATTATTATTATTATTATTATTATTATTATTATTATTATTCGCCCCCTATGATCCTGTTTTTCAGTGCCTTCCCGTGCAAAAGTACACGCAGAAATTGGCACAGTGATCAGAGTCGGCGAAAATTGCATGTCAGTGGGCGACATGCGCACGCCCAAAACAAAATGGCTCCACAGCGCCCCCTCAAAGTTGACCCCAATTCAAAAAGAACATGCGTTTTTGGGCGTAGGCCCAAATCCTTGGTACAGTGAAAGGGCACATCAGGACAAACCAAAAACTCCATTGGAGCGCCACGCCCGGACGCACAGGGAGTCGGCCATTTTGACTTGCAATTGGAAAACCGGCTGGACTCAACTTATGTTTTAACGAACTCGTCCCTGGTTTTTCAGCTAAATCCACTCATACTTGGCACAGTACATCTAGACATCTGTCAGTCACATGCGCCTCACTCAGAGCTTTCCGAAAATGTATAACATGTGGGGGTCAAGTTAACCACTCCACTTATTATGCCTCAGCAAAGTTGCCGAACAGCGCCACCTGCTGGCTTAAGATGGCTTTTAAGTGGCTTGTAAGTGGCCCGCCCATCCTCCGTGAAAATAGCCAGAGTTCTTATTCTGGCACCATGATGGCCTCTGTCAGAGTTTCTCCTGAAAATCGTCCATTTTTCCCAAATTCCTCCTTTATTCACAAAAGCCACACTTTTAGACTCCTACATAGTTTTACTACCCCTCTGTTACAGGAAGAAGCTTTAATTTGAACGTTTTTGGCTCCAAAATCAGTTTTTTTGGAAAGTACAATCACAGGAAGTTCAGATAAGCTGTTTCCTGTCCGTCTCCCGTGTCCCGTGTCTCCCGTGTCCTCGTACTATTTTGGTGTCACCAAAATATTCCGTCATCTATCGAGACTTTTGTGGGGCTGGAGCACCTTCTCAGATCTTTGGGCGCCCAGGGAATTAGCCCTAATTACAAAATGTTTCAATAAATATTGCCTGAACTGTAATTCCGTTTTCTGTGAACACACGAGTGTAACTGTTTCATAAGATTAATATAAAATCCGCGGTGTTGTTGCTTAAGCTTGTATAGCTCCATTAGTAAAGTGCAGGGTTCCCATCCATTAGATTGCCGGTTCAAACCCCACAGTGACTTCTTTTTTTTTCTTTTTATTTGTGACTCAGTACCTACTGGGAAGAACCTGAATCGGCGCCTATGGCCCCACCCTCACTAAAAACGGGGAAATGACACACACATTGTCCGAGCCTGGACTACATGAGCACATGGCGTTTCATAAGATATTTGTCAGTTCGGTTGTAAAAGTATCTGTGCTTGTCTAGCTCTCTTTATAGAGTGCAGGGTTCCCATCCATTAGATTGCCGGTTCAAACCCCACAGTGACTTCTTTTTTTTTCTTTTTATTTGTGACTCAGTACCTACTGGGAAGAACCTGAATCGGCGCCTATGGCCCCACCCTCACTAAAAACGGGGAAATGACCCACACATTGTCCGAGCCTGGACTACATGAGCACAAGGCGTTTCATAAGATATTTGTCAGTTCGGTTGTAAAAGTATCTGTGCTTGTCTAGCTCTGTTTATAGAGTGCAGGGTTTGCATCCATTAGATTGCCGGTTCAAACCCAACCATGACTTTTTTGTTTTTCTTTTTTTTAATTAATATTTTATTAAATCCTCATTAATAACGAAGAAAGAACAGTTTCAAAATATGTGGAACTACACAGAAAGAAATGTGGGGACACTAGGGGAACACTTGAGGCAAAACTGAGGAGGGTGTCGAAAACAATCAAGAAATGGAGGGGGGTGGGGGAAAGTGACCTGAAATGACCTCTCTCCTCCAGTGGCATGGTGGGATCTAATTTCACCCTGGTCATTTAGATAATAGTAGTAGCCCACATTAGGCACACCATTACACAGGGTTATAGCTCAGAGATAGTGCGCTGGTCTTTGGTGCAGGAGTTTGCTGGTTCAAACCCAACCATATTTTTTTTTTCTTTTTTTGGTTTGGACTGGGCATCTACTGGGAAGAACATAAATCGGCGCCTATGGTCCCAACCTTATTAAAAATGAAGAAAGAACAGTTTAGAAATATGCACAACTACACAGAAAGACATGGGGGGACAGTAGGAAAACAATAGAGGAAGAACTGGGGGGAAATGTAGGGCCAAAAATGACCTGAAATGACCTGAAATGACCTCTCTTCCCAAATGCCTTGCTTGGACATATTTTCACACCCGGGGATTTAGACAAAAGTAGCCCATATCAGGTTAACCTTGGGGTCATGTTATAGCTCAGTAATAATGTCCTTGTCTTTGATGTAGGAGGTTGCAAGTTCAAACATGGTATTGACACTTTTATAATGCTTTCTCTTTTCACATGGGCCACTAAAGCTCTGAGCCCGATACAACTCCAGAATGAGCACCAAGTTATGTAGACACAATTATTTATTTAGCCACTTTTCTACCTTTCACTGCCATTTTCCTCTTTACTCGTGCAGATCACTGCTCTTTTTTCTGCAAATACAAGAGTGCACCTCTGTCCAGATGCTGTTTTGCATGCTGGCTTCTCCCGAGTATTGCAGTTCACTGGTCATAGAAGGTATTTCAACTATAGAACGAGTGAAAAGCACCGCTGTGGTGAACGTGAGGCCGGGGCCTAATGCACGTGGGCTGGCATCATAGATACCTGGGGCAAGAGTAAGGTGTGACGAAGGCAAGGCGAGAGTGGGCCGGAGCAAGAGTTAGCAGAGAGCACACAGGTTGTGTGTGAGGCCGAGGGGAGAGCAGGTTTGGGCGAGAGCGGGGGCGGTAGCAAGGGGGGCGGTCGCAAGGGGGGCAGCGCCAGGGGCGAGGGCCTACATCGCCGCTTGCGGCTTTAATTATTATTATTATTATTATTATTCGCCCCCTATGATCCTGTTTTTCAGTGCCTTCCCGTGCAAAAGTACACGCAGAAATTGGCACAGTGATCAGAGACGGCGAAAATTGCATGTCAGTGGGCGACATGCGCACGCCCAAAACAAAATGGCTCCACAGCGCCCCCTCAAAGTTGACCCCCATTCAAAAAGAACATGCGTTTTTGGGCGTAGGCCCAAATCCTTGGGTACAGTGAAAGGGCACATCAGGACAAACCAAAAACTCCATTGGAGCGCCACGCCCGGACGCACAGGGAGTCGGCCATTTTGACTTGCAATTGGAAAACCGGCTGGACTCAACTTATGTTTTAACGAACTCGTCCCTGGTTTTTCAGCTAAATCCACTCATACATGGTTTAACAGACTCTAGAGACATGGGGCTAAAAAGTGATGCCAGCTTTTTTACATTGAACCTCCGGTTTTCAAATAGCGCCCCCACAAAAAACATGCTTTTTCCCCATACCTTGGACAACCCCTCGCAGGTATGCGCTCTATCTAATCTGGATCATATTTGGCTGACATAAGGCCACTTATGGTATGAATCCATAGAGCTCAATAAATGCACGGTGCTCACTACTATAGCGCCCCCTATCTATACCTTGAAAATTTTAGTTTGTACGATTTATATGAAACGTTGCAGGTATATTCTACACATTCAAACAAACACAAAAATATATTACATGTATTTGATATTTCCGAAGATGTGGGCGTGGCAAGGGCGCACAAGAAGTCGGCCATTTTAACTTTTAATTGGGAATCCGTCTGGACTCATCTTATGTATTAATGATCTAGTCCCTGCTTTTTCAACAGAATAAAATCACACCTGGTTTAACAGACTTTAGAGACATGGGGCTACAAAAAACATCCAGCTTTTTTTTCATTCAACATCTGGTCTTAACCTCTTAACTCCCACCTGAACTGAGCACATTTTCGTGGTATTTTTGGTGCTTTTTGGGCACTTACGTCTCATTTTTTTAACTGCGTTTCTATCGCTATTTTGACGCTTTTTTTCAAGAAGCTTTAAGATATGGGTCAAGTCAAACTGGAGAAAATGTGCTCGGTTAAAGTGGGGTTAAGAGATTATAATGCCACCAACATCCCTTTTTGCTGTACACTTCACAACACCTCGCAGGCATGCGCTCTATCCAATCTGGATCATATTTGGCTGACATAAGGCCACTTATGGTATGAATCCATAGAGCTCAATAAATGCACGGTGCTCACTACTATAGCGCCCCTATCTATACCTTGAAAATTTTAGTTTGTACGATTTATATGAAACGTTGCAGATATATTCTACACATTGAAACAAACACACAAATATATTACATGTGTATGATATTTTCTACGATGTGCTTGTGGCAAGGCTAAATGTCCCAGAGACTGCATAATATCCTTCATAATTCTCACATACCTTGTCAGATTGAGTTGAAAATGTAATCACTTATGAACTTGATGAAAATGAATCCATGTTCATGACAATAGACATGGTTCATGCTATAGCACACGCCAAAACAGCGATAAAGCCAGTGTGAATTGTCTGGGTGGTCCCACCCCCATTTGAACGAAAGTGAAAACAAAAAATATTTTCTGATTCCCCATGCCATACTGATCCAAAAAGTCAATTACAACATGCCTCTATCTTGCTTCATTCACTTTATAATTAGGCCCGAGCCAGGACAAAGTCCTGGTAAGGGACTTTTGTTCTCCCCCGGTTTCTTGTTATTATTATTATTATTATTATTATTATTATTATTATTCGCCCCCTATGATCCTGTTTTTCAGTGCCTTCCCGTGCAAAAGTACACGCAGAAATTGGCACAGTGATCAGAGACGGCGAAAATTGCATGTCAGTGGGCGACATGCGCACGCCCAAAACAAAATGGCTCCACAGCGCCCCCTCAAAGTTGACCCCCATTCAAAAAGAACATGCGTTTTTGGGCGTAGGCCCAAATCCTTGGGTACAGTGAAAGGGCACATCAGGACAAACCAAAAACTCCATTGGAGCGCCACGCCCGGACGCACAGGGAGTCGGCCATTTTGACTTGCAATTGGAAAACCGGCTGGACTCAACTTATGTTTTAACGAACTCGTCCCTGGTTTTTCAGCTAAATCCACTCATACTTGGCACAGTACATCTAGACATCTGTCAGTCACATGCGCCTCACTCAGAGCTTTCCGAAAATGTATAACATGTGGGGGTCAAGTTAACCACTCCACTTATTATGCCTCAGCAAAGTTGCCGAACAGCGCCACCTGCTGGCTTAAGATGGCTTGTAAGTGGCCCGCCCATCCTCCGTGAAAATAGCCAGAGTTCTTATTCTGGCAGCATGATGGCCTCTGTCAGAGTTTCTCCTGAAAATCGTCCATTTTTCCCAAATTCCCCCTTTATTCACAAAAGCCACACTTTTAGACTCATACATAGTTTTACTACCCCTCTGTTACAGAAAGAAGCTTTAATTTGAACGTTTTTGGCTCCAAAATCAGTTTTTTTGGAAAGTACAATCACAGGAAGTTCAGATAGGCTGTTTCCTGTCCGTCTCTCCGTGTATTCCTCGTACTATTTTGGTGTCACCAAAATATTCCGTCATCTATCGAGACTTTTGTGGGGCTGGAGCACCTTCTCAGATCTTTGGGCGCCCAGGGAATTAGCCCTAATTACAAAATGTTTCAATAAATATTGCCTGAACTGTAATTTCGTTTTCTGTGAACACACGAGTGTAACTGTTTCATAAGATTAATATAAAATCCGCAGTGTTGTTGCTTAAGCTTGTATAGCTCTGTTAGTACAGTGCAGGGTTCCCATCCATTAGATTGCCGGTTCAAACCCCACAGTGACTTCTTTTTTTTTCTTTTTATTTGTGACTCAGTACCTACTGGGAAGAACCTGAATCGGCGCCTATGGCCCCACCCTCACTAAAAACGGGGAAATGACCCACACATTGTCCGAGCCTGGACTACATGAGCGCAAGGCGTTTCATAAGATATTTGTCAGTTCGGCTGTAAAAGTATCTGTGCTTGTCTAGCTCTGTTTATAGAGTGCAGGGATTGCATCCATTAGATTGCCGGTTCAAACCCAACCATGACTTTTTTGTTTTCTTTTTTTTAATTAATATTTTATTAAATCCTCATTAAATACGAGGAAAGAACAGTTTCAAAATATGTGGAACTACACAGAAAGAAATGTGGGGACACTAGGGAAACACTTGAGGCAAAACTGGGGAGGGTGTCAAACAATCAAGAAATGGAGGGGGGTGGGGGAAAGTGACCTGAAATGACCTCTCTCCTCCAGTGGCATGGTGGGATCTAATTTCACCCTGGTCATTTAGATAATAGTAGTAGCCCGCATTAGTCACACCATTACACAGAGTTATAGCTCAGAGATAGTGCGCTGGTCTTTGGTGCAGGAGGTTGCTGGTTCAAACTCAACCAGGTTTTTTTTCTTTTTGTGGTTTGGACTGGGCATCTACTGGGAAGAACATAAATCGGCGCCTATGGTCCCAACCTTATTAAAAACGAAGAAAGAACAGTTTAGAAATATGCACAACTACACAGAAAGACATGGGGGGACAGTAGGAAAACAATAGAGGAAGAACTGGGGGGAAATGTCGAAAACAATGGAGAAAATGGAGGGGCAAAAATGACCTGAAATGACCTCTCTTCCCAAATGCCTTGCTTGGACATATTTTCACACCCGGGGATTTAGAAAAAAGTAGCCCATATCAGGTTAACCTTGGGGTCATGGTAGGAGGTTGCCAGTTCAAACATGGTATTGACACTTTTATAATGCTTTCTCTTTCACATGGGCCACTAAAGCTCTGAGCCAGATACAACTCCAGAATGAGCACCAAGTTATATAGACACAATTATTTATTTAGCCACTTTTCTACCTTTCACTGCCATTTTCCTCTTTACTCGTGTAGATCACTGCTCTTTTTTCTGCAAATACAAGACTGCACCTCTGTCCAGATGCTGCTGGCTTCTCCCGAGTATTGCAGTTCACTGGTCATAGAAGGTATTTCAACTATAGAACGAGTGAAAAGCACCGCTGTGGTGAACGTGAGGCCGGGGCCTAATGCACGTGGGCTGGCATCATAGGTACCTGGGGCAAGAGTAAGGTGTGACGAAGGCAAGGCGAGAGTGGGCCGGAGCAAGAGTTAGCAGAGAGCACACAGGTTGTGTGTGAGGCTGAGGGGAGAGCAGGTTTGGGCGAGAGTAGGGGCGGTAGCAAGGGGGGGCGGTCGCAAGGGAGGCTGCGCCAGGGGCGAGGGCCTACATCGCCGCTTGCGGCTTTAATTTGTATTTTATTTGGCGCACTGTATCTCTATCATTTACTGCAGCCTTTTCATCTGCTGGAGAAACCTTTACAAAGCCACGCAGATTTTGTGTGTTTTTGGAGGATGTAACTTTGCAGGTCTGGAGTCTGTAGCCTTCAGTTTAGCGACAAGTGAGGATGACGCACATTTGCCCTGTGTGGGAACACGTACACACGCGTCACACACGCTACACAGCTGAAATATTAAGAAATATAAAACTTGCACCGTCACTTTCGTACGGTGTATATCGTCAGATTGTTGAACTGCGGTGCACCGCGGCACGATGCAGTGTTACACCCCTAGTTAGGACTGTTTTGGAAAACTATTCCTAAGCAATTTTTCTGAAAAGCTTTACAATATTTAAAACATGATATTTCACAAATGTTTTAAAAATCTTGATTCAGTTCATGGCGCAGCTATTAAACAAGTTAACATTATTAAAGGTGCATTATGCAGCCTTTAAATTAAGAAAATAAAGTTGATATTTGTACAGAACCAGCTTTTAGGCATCTGATACCGATACTGGGGGTTTGAGTATCCGTCGATATGCGATATTAACTGATACAAGAGACTTTCTTAAAAGGGATTATACTACCTAATAATTGCAGTCTGCAATTTGTTAATTGCATACATTAAAATGAGTAATTAATTATTGTATTTTTACTGAATGAAATAGGCAAAAAATATCAACCTCTTTATTTTCTCACACAGAGTGAGAGTGAAATGCACATTAAAATACTTAAAATGTCATTTAATGAACCTTTATTGAACGTGAGACATTATTTGTATTTTTGAAGCTTTTCTCCAACTCGCTGCCACTCGCCCGAGGCTGTTTTCAAGATGCAGGGACACTGTGCACTCCCTCTATCGCCGCCGTCCTGCTCTCGCTGCTTTATGAGACACTGAAAGAGAGCATGCAAAATACTTTTTTATTAAATATTGCGCTTTTTAATCTAAGATTTCTGTGCAGGACCAAGTGGACCGGATGTCCTCTGGTGAGCTGAGATCTAATCATGTTGAAAGGCAGCCTGCAGCGCACCATAATGAGTTGACCTGAGATACTCTTTCTCTGGGTTTGATATTTTAGATTTGCTAAAATATAGACGGACCATACTGATGATGATCCTGCTTCTAATTCATCAGGATGTCTTCTTCAATTTGCAAAGTATCTATCGACTTTGTACCAATAAAAAACTGTCCAGCCTTTACGTCCAAATCAGTGGCACATTACGGCTTGATCTCAGTAAGTCAGTGAAACATCATTATTAGGAAATACGTATGTGGCTTTACAAAAGGGCTGTGAGTGAATCAGTGGAAGAACATCAAAGGTTGGCAGTTCGATCCAAGCTTCAGCCAGTGTCATTGTGTCCTCCTTATCGGTAAGACAAGTGTGTGTGAGTACAGATGATATAATGATATAATGTTATATAAAACATATATATAATGGAGAATATGCAAAACTCCACACACGAAGGCTCCGTCTGGCCTGGGATGTGCATGGTCAAATGTTGAATGTTGAATGAATGACGTCCTCTGAAATGAACGTGTAACCACAGGACTCTTGTCTTTTCTTTTCTGCGCTTGCTACTTTGCTTGCGTTCGTTCACTTTGGGTGGGTGTGAGCTTACAGCGCGTGTGTTCTTGCGTCTAGGGAAGGAGTTGAGAAGCATCTCTTTAATTTAGTCCATAACTGAATTTGGCCCATTGGGTTCTGCAAATTCTTCTGAGAGATGGCAGCAGCAGATGAGAAAAGACCAAAAAAACAAGCGGGACAAGATGTGAGACAGCGATGTAGATGGGAGGGTTTGGAGGAGGACAGCCTGGCATATGGGTGGATATGAGTATGTGGAGAATAAAGGGGCGCTGCATCCTCACACAGCTTTCATAAGAGCGGGCTGCACGGCCGAGTGGCTGGCAGTCAAGTCAATATGACATATGAATATTGCAGGAGCCATTCTATCCCCTGCTGCCATCCTCCATTATTAATGTCTGTCTCAGAGTTGGCTCAACTTTTGGGGCCTTTTTCTCACTGCCGCTGCAAACAAGTGAGTACATGGATATAACACCAACACCTAAAACACAAAACATAACATCATAGTGTCAGAATGGAAATGTTCATGATGGTCTTTGTGCTCCTGTAAGTTGTCACACACATACAAGAGGTTATTAATCTGTCATCGGTTCAGTGCTTGTTTTCAGAATGAGAACGTTTCATCAACATGGCTGTGCTGTATTTGAAGCCTCATGTTCCAAGCCTCATGCTCCCACCTGTGGGCAGGTGGGAGTGAGTCAGGTCGGGGTGAGGAGGCCCGCTCTGATTGACAGGGCGTTGGCAGGGTGTCAGCTGGTAACAGTGCAGTTTATATAAAGGACTGAGGGAGGTCACCTCAGTGATCACACTCTCATGTTTACCTGCTAGATCTGTTGGACTGTTTGTGCCTATAAAGCCTGTCCTGTGGGACTGAAACGTATCTGTACATATCCTCCAGTCCAGAAATACTGCAAAAACAACAGGGGATTAATGCAGAGACAGCAGCCCTGGGCCCAGTTACTGTCTGATACTGTTGTGTTGGAGGTAGAAACCTGCGAACACTGTTTAATCATTTTTTTATGACAATGAATGATTTTCCGAGAAGATAAGTTGTATAATATGAAAAGAGACTGACTCAGAGAATGGTCTTGTGAAATCTGCTTGTGGCTTTCTATATCAGAGCACGTATGAAGAGTACAGAGGCTGTAGCTGTGTAGAGCGGTGCAATGATTGACGAGGAACTGCAAATATGCAGCAGGGCTCAGGCCCATCTGAGTCATGTGTAAATATTCCTCTTTGTGCTGCCTCAGCAGTTTGAGCATATGCATCACTGAGGCAGGGTGAGAGAGAACAGCAGAATCTCCAAGAATCGCTCAAACTGTTCTCACCGTGTTCAATATCTGTAGTTTAGGCATTAATCCCAATGAGTGAATCTTAACTGAATATGAAAATATTCATAATGTTTTAGAAACAAATAGCACACAGCAGACACACACTGTGAGTATTTTGTTGAGGAGCAGAAGCCTTTGAAAGTCTTTGTTGCTTTGGTCACTGTCTTATTCTCTTCAGTGTGAAATGAAATGGTGAAGGCTGTTTGTGTGAGGCTCATCCAGGACTTGAGTTGTGGCCTGGAGCTGCTTTAAAGAAGGATTTAAAAGAGAAAAGGTTTGACACAAAGTGGCTTTGTTGATTGCATGAAATTAGACCCGTCATATGAGCTTTTACTCTCCTCTTCTCTTAGACTCTGTTCTTCACTGTTTGATTATTTTGGGCCGCTAGTTTTTCCATTTCTCTTTTGACAAAAGCAAATGACAATAGGTTTGCTGTGTGGTAATATGATTACATTAGCATCGGGGAGTAGAGCCAGTGGCGCCCAGAAATTTCAGCTCCACTCTGAGTCTGAATGTCCTCTACAAAATACATTTCACAAAATTGGACGCAAGCTGAACAGCACTGAGACTGACGTTCAACTGCTCAATATGTAACATAAGTTTGTGGGTTGGAATCCATGTTCTAAAAAAGATACAATTTCCACAGTAAAATCTGGTTAGGGTTTGAGAAATCACGTGTTCATGGTTTCATTCATTACTTTCATATTTGAAGATAACAGTGGTTTTTGGAAGGACCTGGAGACGCAAAAGATTATAATCAGTATTATGTATGAAATCTTGGACAATGTCGGGTGCATGGAACGTAATGTATCTGTGAAAATGTCTCTGATAAATGATATTCCGTTATCTACCTTTGGCCAATGTGCACCATCTGATACCTTACCCGTGGGTCTGCTTTACACATCCAGCCGGGTTACACAGCAGTGCTTCTGCAAATACCACTCTTTGCCTTAGACTTTTTTATCCACGCTCATCACTTTGTCCCCCAATTTCCTCTCTATAAACTTTGTGTGTTGCATGCAGCGCCCTATCCCCTCAATCTGACCCGAAGTTGTCCTTATAATTAACAGATGACCTTTAATGAGGCGCCCATGTCCACGGAAATGTCACATCTAACGAGACAGGCCGGGACACCTCCCCCTCGTCCCCCCTGCGCGCTACTGTTCCAGCTCGTATAAACGCTCCTCCAACACTTAAACACCTCACATACAGCTGCAGACGCGTTCAGAGAGGCTTGTCGTGGCATAAATGTCATCTGACTGCAGCGTTCATGGGCTGTTCCCTTGCTCTTTGCAGATGGATGGTGTGGGTGAGATGGATGCAGGCTCCCAAAGATCAGCCTGTCACTACATGTTTGTTATTGTACAGTGAAGAGAGTAGAGAGACCATAGCATCATGAATTTTAAAGCGTGTTCACTTGGGTATCAGTAGACGGCAGATGTAAACCTGGGATTTATATCTCTCTGGGATCTGTTAATTTTAAAGAGAAATTACCCTTTGAAATACATGTAAAAAAAGTAAATAATGCCACCATAAGTGAATAGAATAATCTACAACTGCTCTGTCAAATATGATCAGTTCAAAAAGCGCCGTGCTGCCCTACTTAGAAAGAACGAAATTGTCTATTTTTACTCGTGATCCGTGCTCACTAATATGACATCGCTAAAAGGTTTACAGTTTTTCCTGGACAGTAAGCGGGAGATAAATGGGTGTATTTAAAGGGGGGTATTATGCTTTTTTCAATCACATAGCACCAGTCTATAGCATACTACAATGATGACGTAACCTTCTGTTGGTCTGTATATGCAGTAAATTAAAATAACTGCCTTGAATAAAATTGCTCTCTCAAAATGGCTGTACTGAACGTCTTGAAATAGGCCTCTGTCTCTTTAAGAAGCTTTCCGACACGCCCCCTTCAGCACACTGCTGTGGCATTTAAACAACAACACTGTGCGGGGAGGGGGCTCTGCTGAGCTGAGGAGCAGTGGTTGGTGGCTTGGCTGGTGACAAAAGGTCCAGAGGCGTCTCCAGGAGGTGGGGGCGTTCCTAGGAGGACTGAGGCATAGCTACACCTAAAATGGCTGCCGTCTAAGTTTTTACTGATTACTCAAAAATATGTGAATGAGCCAAGGCAACACTCCAGGCATGTGTTTAATGAGGGAATGACATAATAACATGAGATAAAGCTTGAAAAAGTCGATTTTACATAATACCCCCCTTTAAGTTGTCATTGATTTACATTAGCCTATTACTTTTATTTAATCAGGTACGTTATTAACCATCTCCTTTTCCAGGCCTTGCCCCAGAGAAATCCTATCCCACATGTTTTTATTGGCTGAGGAAGCTTCAGGATCTCTTTATTGTTAACTGGCGAGCTAACTCACAATGCCAACGTTGAGCAGAACGATATTACCTAAAGATATTACCTACATTATAAATATGAAGGATTGTTCACAGTTAAATCAACTAATCTATAGCCTACTATCAGGAGAATGAAAACAAGTGATTGAGGCAAACTTCCTCAGTCATTTCTCTGTCTTCAGAAAAGCTAAACTTTCCCCCGTCTTTTCTTTAACCTCTTGTCTTTTCATGTTTTCTATTTATCTAAGCTTATTCAAGTCTGACAGACCGTTTTATTTCACTTTGTTTCAAAGGCACACAGAAAAGAGCAGAGTCTCGCTGATACAAGCCCGGGCCGCGCGTCACCAGAGAGCTGTTATTTGTAATAAGGTTAAGCTCTGCCCGTGTGAGCTCACAGGGGTGCGCTTCCCAACACTTTTATTTTATCATTGGGTCTAAACAGGTTGTCCTCTGCTGTGAAAAACAATAACAAGTCACACATTTTTATGCCAGCCGTTTATTTGCCAGAAAAATTAATTTACAAATCAAAGTCGATAAAGTGTTTTTGTCAATGATAGTTGCTCAGGTATTCCTATCGCAGCAGCTACAGACTCTATATTTAGATTAAATATACCATGTAAAATATAACTGTGGGTCTGGGAACTTCACATGACGTCTATTTTTTTCTCTTTATCAAGCTCTTTAAACTAGGGCTGTCACGGTATGAAAATGTAACCTCACGGTTATTGTGACCAAAATTATCACGGTTTTCGGTATTATCTCGGTATTTTTTTAATGTGTGTTAATATGTTCAGAAAGCATTGATAGGCCTACACAAACTGAAATAGTTTCAAAAAAGTGTAACAGCGTTTATTATATATATAGACAAAGCCGATCGTTTGAGGGTATTACATTTATAGTGCCAGAAACGTGTTTTACGAATATATAATAATATAACAAATATTTTTGAACTAAAAAGTGCTCTATATCAGGAAAATATTGTTCTCAGTTTGCTTTTGCTTTGCAGATTTGGGAAAATGCCATCAGACAGTAATCATTGTTAAATTCATATTAATGCGGCGAGAGTGAATCTATTGCATTGGCGACCAACTCTTATCTGCCCCCCAGGAGCCTGTAATGCATTACCATTTCTATATTCTATATTTTTGGTGTTGTCTATTTGAATTAGAGGACCCCCTCGAAAACGAGATGATTCATCTCAAGGGGCTATTCCTCTTGGAATAAATAAATGTCAATATATGGGGGTATCCGCGACACAGTTTATATGCTGGCGGTGGTGCTGCGGCTGCACTATGGGGCGACTCGTTGCATTCTCCCTCAACCCAAAGTCCCCACATCATACATTTCTGCTAAAACATTAACGTTAACGTTACCTTGCATTGGCTATAGAGTTGTGGTGACGGTCACGCAGGTGAGTCATGAGGTTTGAAGTATCGCTGCCTTTAGCAGACACTTTCCTGCATGTTCCACAAACAGGATAACTGTCTTCTATCAACTGTCTTTCGGCTTTCCTAAAATACCCAAAAAATACCCAGACTTCAGACTTGGTTCTGTTTGAAGACTGATAGACGTCCTGAGCGCTGCCGTCTCAGACATGATTCCAGCTTCGCGAAAGTTTTGTTTTGGTTGTAAGCTTTGGAGTGCGCCTGCGCGGCAACTTCAGCAGATGAGACGGCGGCTGATAAGGCTCACTTTGCCTACACTGCGGGCGCAGTAATCCACCGAGATAATATAGTTTTTCAAAACAAAACGCTAATTATTACCGTCAACATTTTTACCGCTACACCGGTTACCGTGACATCCCTACTTTAAAGTTTGTATATTACAAAATAATAAAATATCTTTATGTTTCAGCAAAGAATAAGTATATGTAATGTTAAAAAAGTACAAAATGTAGTTGTTGAAATACATTTGAATGATTATTCCAAAACATAGACAGGCGCAGACTGGTTGCCTCACTTCCGTCAGTCTACCCCAGGGCAGCTGTAGCTACAATAGTAGCTTACCACCACCGAGAATGGCATGAATGAATAATGCAATGTAAAGCGTCTTTGAGTGTCCAGATAAGTGCTATATAAAACAAATGCATTATTATTGTTGTCCCATGAGCTGCTGCATGTTTTTGACTGGAAATGTGTAAAATGGAAGATGTCATGTTGCATCAAACAAATACATGACAGCAGCTGGATATTGCGAGCTCTGTTGCACCAGTGTAGAGTGATGCGATACCCCTAACCCCAGCCCTCTTATACGTGGGTGTATAAGAAGAGACAAACACATAGATATTCCCCCAGCATCCACTGCCCCGGTCATGCCTCCCTAACTTTCTCTCATAGTGCAGAAGAGTCCACGGTCAAACAGAAGCACAAATTACAGCTGTGGTACAAAAACACAGGCTTCTTTAGGTTAGGGTCAATTTGTTCAGTGTCTGTGAAATTAGACACGGCTTTACGCTGTAGGCCTTTCAGCACTTGCTGTCATACTGTTGTACATGCTGGAGATTCTGCATCTGTCTGTTTATAACAGAGGGAAAGGCTATCCTTGTGGTTTTTACCCTTGTGTGCTCTTTTTATTGTTTTCATAAAGCTTTTGCACTTACTACAAAGATTACATCTGAAATATCTGGAAATGAAAACTATGCTATTGTCTGACATTTACCAGGCAGATTGTGAGGTGATGTGAGATTATATTTGTTTTAATCCTTTATACATACCTGACCTGGGGTGACGGTGGTGCAGATGGTGGAGCGGGTCGTCTCATGATCGGAAGGTCGGGGCTTCAAATCCCGCCTCCTGAAGGTGCACACTGTCGTTGTGTCCTTGGGCAAGACACTTCACCCAGCTTGCCTCCAGTGTCTGCGTACATTGGTGTATGAATGAGAGAGTGAATGGGTGAGTGGATCCTTGCTGTAAAGCGCTTTGAGTGCCTAACGTAGGTGGAAAAGCGCTTTATAAGTTGAGACCATTTACCATTTACCATTTACCTCAAAGGGCGCTCCAGTAGTCAATGATGCATTGTCAGAGTTGCCAGCTCTGACTGTGCAGCTGTTGTGTTCTGTAAAGAGTGTGAGAAACTGGACTGAAATCAAAGCTACCTCAGAGCTTTCTCCTGAATCCTGCTGGAGAGGCTGGGTTTGTCCGGGAAATAAAGAACCAGTGAATTATTAAATGCTGTTGAGGCTGCATTCGCAGAGAAGCGGCCGACCACTGAGACGACACTGCACGGACAGGTCAGGCCCATGTAATACCCGTAGGGCACAGTCTCCCCGTCACTACACATGAACAGTGTTGACTGCTCATGCTGAGCAGCACTGCTTTCTCTGCAGCAGACTGTAGCCATTCAAACAGTCAGCTATAGGCTGCTGTTGCCACATTTCAACATAACACTCACATCCACAGTAGTTCATACCGCAGGATACATCATTTTAGCAGCTCATATATCTGTGGCGGTGCAGTTTAAACCTGTGTAAATAGTCTGCGTTCTCTTTATTTACCTTTAGATAGTGCTGCAGAGGCTTTTTGTGCATTTGTTATACAGACGTGCAGAGTCCAGGAGTAACCGAAGGATCAGCAGACTGTTCATGTGAGTTTTGGTTTCAAGAATCAGAATCAGAATTGTTTTATTGCCATGGTTATGAACAGGTTCACAACTAGGACTTTTTTTCCGGTCGATCGTGCAACATGAAACATATAACACATAACGTCCTAAGAAATGGGACAGCCCTCCATTTGACTGCTTTACTATGAACACAGATGATTAAGGTTATGTAAAAAAATAAAATAATAAAAAAATAAAAGCAAGCCTACTTGTCTAGCATGTTTCTACTGAACCAGTTCATCACTTAACTGATGCTGTTTTATAACACCTAAACAACAGGACTCGGTTTCAGCCCAAACACCTCAGATTTTCATCTATTTCTGCTTCATCCGGCACTACATTCTCCTTCCCCCTGGCCGTGTGTCAACCGCGGGCCGCTGTGGCTTCAGCCCGTTAATCAGAGCTGCGAGAGATCAGCTGATCCGCTCATGTAGCGCACTCAGCGGGGACGGGCAGAAGTAGACCCGCTCCCAGTGCGCACAGGGCGGGGACAGGCACCCGCACTGAGCCCCGGGCCTGAGCGGAGGCTGCCGAGGTGCTCGCAGACCAGTATCGAAAGTTTGGAAAGAAACTCCAAAGTCAGCTAATACAGCGTGAATAAACGGAGCGTTCGCAGCAGCAAAGTGAAAACGTAGAACTGACACGTTTAAAGCAATGGACTGTTCTAATTGTTGCACAAAGCGAATAAAGTCACGAACAAAGCGTTCTGCAACTTTATAAATGTTGTAAGAGTGCTTATTGATTATGTTCGTGAATTCATTTCGCAGCTTATTTCCGTGTTTTGTCAAACTCCTCCTACCCCTTCGTCTGTAGTGTGCATCTGGAAAACCCTCGCTTGAAGGGCTATGTGGCCCTCTCCCTCACCCCTACCCCTCACCGCAAAATAGAATTGGGACACCCCTTCGTCTCTCGTGAACTCGCAAAACGAAGGGAAAGGGCTAAGCAGAGGGCTAAGGGGGAGAATTGAGATTGGGCCTAAGTGTTAGCAGCAGATATGAGTGTGGACATACCACATCGTGCAAATAGCTGAAACAGGTTATTACATTCATGAGTCAGATAGAGTTATTGGGTCTTGCTATCGTTGATGAGTGATGGCGGAGGGGAAAAAACTGTTCATGTAGCGGGAGGCATGGGTCTGGATGGACCGTAGCCTCCTGCCTGAGGGGAGAGGGGTGAATAGTCCGTGTCCAGGGTGGATCAGCTGTGATCTGACCCACATGCTTCCGGGTCCTGGGGGTGTACACGTCCTCGAGAGATGGGGGCTTACAGCCAATCACCTTCTCAGCAGCACGCACAATGTGCTACAGTCGATGCTTGACGTGGTGTGTAGCGCCGGAGTACCACACAGTGATGGAGGAGGTGAGGATGGACTCGATGATGGCCGTGTAGAACTTCACCAGCATCTTGGTCGGTCGCTTTTCCTCAGCTGCCGCAGGAAGAACATTTCAGCGTTTCCCGCAGCTTACTCTAATAAAACTGGTAGTAAGTTTGTGGGAGTCTGATCAGTAGCTCTTCACGGGTGTAAGAGCACATGGACACACAATTAACGCACAAAAATAGACACAACAGACCGCACAAAAGCACCAAGGCGACTGTGCTTGGCGCCATCTTGGATCTGTCAAACGTGCATTTAACCCAACATTTAACATGCATTTAACCCAACAAATGATTGAAACTCTGGTAGTGGGCAAAATTGCAATCTGTTGGCCTGAGAGAATGTTTTAATTTGAAGTGTGAATCGGCGTTACGATCCTCCATGGGACTCGAGCGGGCCGCAGCTCAAAGCTAGCCGACCTTGGCCGGGTACAAGACCGGCAAAGACCCGGTAAGCCATGGATTAAAACAGGACCATGACACGTGGCGGCTGCACACTTGTGGGACTAAATACTGGAGTACTCATCCCATGAAGACAGCAGAAGGTAGGGAAAAGGCTTTAAACTACGTACTGCTATAATGCAATGCGATATTGTAAAAGATCCTGAAGAAGTTTTTGTGATTGGGTTGGGTCCGGCTTGGTTTGTCCTGGATCCATCATTTTTTGGCTTTGATGAACAACAGTTTGGTCTCAGATTCACGCAAATAGACTTGAATACTATAGTTCTGCGCTTGTGTGTGCGTGCTGAATGCGCTTCTGCCTGTCTTGCGAGGGATTCAAGCGAGTGTATGACTGTGATTGTGCATGTTTCTTTAGCATTATTGTAATTGCAAATACACTGTGAGTCATTTTTGTTTGTTTTATAGTTGGCTAAACTGAGCAGAATTTGTACTACGTGTTCTATACTATGAGCTGTCCGATATCATCAAATGAGCCGCGCCTGGACTCTCATTCAAACACATTACAAACCCATTGCGTTAATGGAAATGCAAAAGGGTACCTTTTGCGTTCTATATTATGCATAAGGCGAGTGACCGTTTGTCAATTTATGACGCTTTCGGAGGGACTGTGTTGGCCCTTGAAAGAAAACTGATCCATTACATTATTGAAAAAAAAAGCTGTATCCTATGTAAATTAACCAGAAATAATTCTTTTCACAGCAGCATAATAGCCAAAAATAGTTATTATTTTTTGCTTAAAATGCACCAGAATGCAGGAAAACGCATCTAAATTAAAAAAAAATCTCCTGGGGGAGGACCCCCGGACTCCACCCCAAGGTGGCGCTCTCTCCCATCACAGTCTCCTTGTAATCTATGGGAAACACATATAACATTGGTTAATTGTCAAAGCTCTTCACTGATGTGCCTCACAGTTTCATGTACTGATCTCAAAGCGTGTAACCCTTGTTTCCTTCTCTGGTGTGCTGCGCGTCTGCAGTGAAAGCCTCCAGTCACGCTGCATTCATTATCAGGCAGGTAATAACAGAGAGCACTGGGCCACCTCCGCCGCCAGTGCACTCATTAATATAAACAGGACCCTAAACCCAAACTCAATTTAGCTGAAAGCCTCTTTGGAGATGGGCTCCTCTGAAGAGTCCTCGTGTGTGCGCAAACATGTGTGTCTAAGAAAGTATTTATCATTCCCCACAGCCCAACTCGGTGAGGAGCAGTGCACGCGCATCACAGAGCCCCAATTAGGCCGGCCAATCGCCGGTGTGTGTTTTAAACAGTCAGTCATGGACCTCCCCCCTCACAACTCCACTATTAATTACTCCAATTAGCACATGCAAATATTTACTTCCAACTACCATTTGCGATGTATCACAGTTCACTCTTTTTGACACACACTCTTAGTCATTGTGCACGTATGCTGGTATGTGTCTCATCGTCATGAAGTCAGCTCATTAAGGCCTCCAGAGAGAGAGACAGAGAGAGCATGAGCATGGCTGCGCCAACAGTAGTAGTACCCCTTTTTATCTGCTTAAAAAAGTCGATATGTTTAATTTTGTATAACTAGACTTGGATCGTGTAAAGGCTCACATAACTGTATTTAAATAGGGAAAACGTGGAACAGCTTGGTAGTTTCTAACTTGACCCCAGTTTGGAGCTAGTCTATGCTAGGAGAGGCTGAACGCTAACAACATTTGCGTGCGTGACTGAGCGCACACACAAAGACCAGACAGTTATGCATCAACTCGTCTAAGCTCAGGTAAGAACATATCTCAGTATGTAAAAACGGTGGCCTATTCCTTTAATCCGGGGCCTGGTTATTGGGGCAGCAGTGGGGACAGCAATTTGAGTAATGATGCCCACACTACCCTATTCAAGCACATTTCCTCCAGCTTTTTCCGGGGCATCTCGAGGTGTTCCAAGGCCAGCTAAGACCTCCATCCTAGGTCTTTCCTGGGATGTCTTCCCATTAGGACAAGCCTGGAACACCTTCCCAGGGAGGCAGCCAGTAATCGTCCAGAACAGAGGCACAAGTTACAGTTGCTCCTCTTGACGTGAAGGAGAAGCGGCTCTACTCCAACTGAACTCACCCTATCTCTAAGGATGCGCCTCCCCAACCCCTGCAATCGAAACTAATTCACTCTCTGCTTGTATCTGCGATCTTGTCCTTTCAGTCATGACCTAAATCTCATGTCCATAGGTAAGAGTTGGATTGTAGATCGAGCAGTTTTCGAATATCGTAATATTTTAATCGTTTCTCAAATTGTGCAGCCCTAATACATGCAGAGATAGAGATGGATGCTGAAGAGTGAGGGAAAAGAACAATAAAGAGCAGAAGGAACAAATGAAAGAGAGAGAGAGAAAAAGGCACTGTACTCCTCTGCTGTACACACACATACATTACCAGTCATTGATTACTGTGCGCCCTGTAATGCTACCACTCCAGCACCATCAGATTAATGACAGCTGAACGCGTCCCGGAGGAGGAGGGGCCAGAGCTGCTCATTTATACACTTCCTGCTAAGGGCTACTAAATGTGCTGCACGTGGCATTTTCAAATACCAATATGCTAGCGGCAAATGTGTTTCCATATGTGATTACGAATGACACATAGAGTAAATGCTTCTGCTGTCAGTGTGAACAAATGATGGTTTTATTTACTTCCCTGTGTTTTTTCACTGAATTGTAAGGATGTGCCAAAACATCTGGGTGTTATGCACTATCCATCACATTCAGTTGACGCATATATTTACATATGATTCCATTACATTTTCATATTGTTTAGGCCCGGCTAAATAGACTGTTCCATCAACTTTACTTTATTTGAGATGTTGTTTTGTTAACCCAATATGACTCAGTGCTTTTATACAGTAGCATCATTTTAGCAGGCAGTGTTGCATTCGGTGGTAGAGCGGGTTGTCCTATGATTGCGAGGTTAGCTGGCACAGATTGGTAGCCTCACTTCCATCAGTCTACCCCAGGGCAGCTGCAGCAACAGTAGTAGCTTACCAGGGCGGCAGGAGCCCTACTGTAAGATGGCATAATGAATTACTTTTTGGCTTAGGGTCTAAAATCTAAAAGCCTCTTAAAAAATGAGTCAAAATAGCAGTGAAAATTAGACGTAAACAAGGTCAAAAAAGTAAAAACAAAACCATGACAAAACTTGACAAAATGGCAACCAAAAACGTGAGAAAAAAGCATTAAAAAAATGACAAAAAACTGACAACAACGCAAATGGAGGGTTACACTGGCCTATAGGCTGTAAGCTCTCTAGTCAAGAGGCTTTTAGATTTGGGTAAAGTCGAACTGGAGAAAATGTGCGGTTAAAGTGGGGTTATGGTCTCACCAAACAATGAAACTTGCCAACTTCAGCTTGTAAAGCACAAAACAATTGTAATCCATTTTTACAGTGAGTTATTTTGCTTCTCACAGCCAAGATTAGATTATGTGAAACCTTGCCCAGTGAGTGAAATTGCAGTATTAATGCACACGCTCTGACCTGCAGGTGGCTGCATCTGGGGAAATGTGACGTCAGCAACACACCTCCTCCACAGGTATGTGACAGTCACTCTCTGCACATCACTGCCATTTCCTCTTATTTCTAAAGCAACAGTTTCCCATCTATTGCGCCCTCTACTCCGCTCCGTGTGCCCTCAACCCCATGGCTCTCTCTCTCTCTCCACATATTCTCAGTCACGCAGCAACCGCCCGTAATTAATGAGCTTTTACAGTTGGATCTGATCTGCCTCAGGATTGGACACGTCTGATAAGCCCAATGCAATATACACACATAGGCCTGCCCCTGTCTGTGGAGCGCAGCCTGGAAATATAATTACTGGAAAGAGAATACGCGCACATAGAAACACACCGAGACACAGTGCGCACTAAGCCCAGGTTAATACCAATCTTTTTCCTCTCTCTGCACTAATTAGAAATGCTGGGATGTGGAATCATTTGTTTGAAAGTTGAACGCACTGTGCACCCCTTGTTTTCATCCGCTGCCTCAAAAGTCATATAATTAAATCTATTTAATGATATGCTTTGGTGAGCATACGTGTGCATGTTAATGACATGCTCTGGTGCTCTTCGTGAGCTTGTGACAGCAGACAGTAGCGGCGCACATCCAAGTGGCTAATCAGCGCTGAAATACAGTCTATCTCTGCAGCTAACAGTTACCTTATCAGTCTGCTCCCTTGACCATTCTCAGCATCTGTCATTATGAGCTTCAAGTGGCTCTTTGTGAGAACTTCATCGCACGAAATGAACGCAAACAGATTGACGGAAAAATGAATGAATAACATGCATTTTGAGTGCTCTAATAACAACACCATTAGGTCTTTTTGTAGTTCTACTTTTGTAAAGGCAAGGTTATGTTTAAGTAAAAGGAACAATTGCTCAAATTGATGAAAGAAAACCCAACAACCTTCAATCGACTCCAGAAAGATGTTTGGAGACAACGGTTCCCATATAAATGTCCCCCCATCCATACAAATGGGGTAAAAGTACCTCAACATTTATGCAACAGATGTGTGAGGTACCTGAGTTCCCTGGGTACACGACACATAGAGCTATGTTTTTACCTTTGCCAATGGCTCTGATACAACCCTAAGATTCCCTACAGGCACAAAAAATTAAACAATACAAAATACTTCTGCTCTTTTTTTGTGTGACTATTTTTACTACCACCAAGGTCTGGAGACCAGCATGGCTTCTCCTCTCACCTCTGAAATGCGACTTTCGTTTAAAAAGGTTCACGTTGCCATTGTACATCCCTGTTATACATTGATTATATGAACAAGTGGAAAGAACTTGCGCTTATATCTGTTCTACACATATAGACATGACTTTCATTTAGCAGAAAATGCAGCTCAGTCAGGTTTATTGCCGTGGCCATAGCAACTGCCATGAGTGGAGCGGGAGATGACTTTTTTTTTCAGTGGTGATGCTCTGAATGTCCTTGTTCAGATAAGAGCAGAGGAGAGCCAGAGAGTGAAGGATGACACACTAGGGACAATGATGAGAGCTCAGGACTCATGCAAATGTCTAAAATACATTTGACAAAACACAGATGGAAGTTCTTTTCTAAAAACTCAATACAGAGCACTCTCTAGTCAAAATAACTACAGTATGTTCTGAAAATCCCTTTTGAAATCATCTTTTCCCCCAGTGGGTGGTGCTCTACTGGCACCCCTCCTGCAGTTTACTATGCAGTGATTTCCTTTCTCTCCTCTGTGGAGTGTTTGGGCATGCTGAACAAGACTGTCTTTGTCGGAGCATTATGCTTGTAGAGGAAGAATGTGTATTCTAACACAAGATGCAAGGTTTCCATGTATTTTAAAGGATCCATTATAAAGTGCAGCTCAGATGGGTACATGGGTCTCTTTCAACTTTTACCAAACATTGCACCAACTTTTCATGACTTGACACAGAAGTACTTTTTTATCTACAGCATTTTTTTGTGAATCAGACTTTTCATTCAGGACAGATCCTGACTGCAACTATTATTGTGACAGCAGCAAATGTCGAGGTAAGGCTGACATTTGTCAAACCGAAATTACGTTACCTAATTAATTGCTGCCATTGCTATTTGCACACTGCGACCATTTAATCCAACAATGACACTTCTAACAATCAGCAGGTCTCTTTCTCTCTGGTTGATTCCGTATTTGGATTGAGAAGTTCCAACACAAGCTGGAGATGCTCAGAGGTGAGGTTTGATTGTTGACTCATGCTGTGCTATTAGGTGCACAGTGGTAACTGTGAGGAGAGGTAGAGACAGGCAGAGTTAGAGAGGAGGAGGGGGTTAGGTTGCTGACTCGTGTTGTGCTGCGGTGAGCTTTGAGCTAGCGTCTCTGAATCTCCGCTGTGTGCTGCAGACCCTAGCCTAGCCACGTTAGCCTCCCTCCTCCACTCCCAGCGCTTAGTCAGCCGGCAGCGCTCTGCTCTCAGCGCACTTTGAAGTGTCTGGCAGCAGCGGAGGATTTCCTGCCCTGCACGGATTCTCTCATCTTCCCCAGAGCTCCGAGAGGTGGAGCGGACCAGGCGAGGAAGAGGAAGAAGAGGAAGAGCCCTCAGCCGGCAGTGACCTTCCGGCGACTGTGGAAACGCAGAGACTGAACGGGACGTGGAGCCATCAGGTGTGTGCCAGCACTTACACAGGCTGGGGCAGTTACTGTAGGGGAGGGCTGGGGGGTGAGGTGGAGCTTTTTGAACCATGACTGAAAATATACCCTAAAATAATGGTGATGTGTCAAGTGTTATCTGACTCGTTAATAACATATATTTTATTTGAAATGTTAAAGATGTAGATAAGCTTAAAGACAGGCAGTTTGGTTTGACACATTTCAGATGGATACAGGCTGACAGAGGCCAGATAGAGAGATGCTGATACGAAATAGTGAAATATAAAGTGAGAATCCCAGTGACAGATGAACCTGATAAGATGTAGATGCATGTGGTGCCAGCTCCGCCTCGGCAAAAATGACAGACATGTTTGTGTGTGTTTCTCTCTTTGGCTTGAATCTGAGTATCAATCACTGGGAGCTGGGCGCTGCCTCAAGGCTGTAGCCTCCTAAGCCTCAGGGAGCATTTGTATTTGTGTCTGCGTGCTGTCAATAGGACCAATAGGCTCATGAGAGCTATTAATAATTCTATCATTGATTAGGCCATTGTTGTCTAAGTTGAATCAGATTGCAGGTAAGACTCATTTCACACATGTCAAAGATTTCATTAACACAGAAGTACGAAATATGAACTGCTAAACTAATACAAGAATCACCTGCATTTCAGAACGTTTGTGGAGGTTTTAAGTACAGGGTTAGCAGGTTTTAGATTGCTGTGTATTAAACTGTAGAAATAATTTGTAAAGTCGACTGTTATTGTGACATGAATTGATTCATTGTTTTATGGTTTTATACATAAAAAGCCTTGGATTGGAGACAGGATATTTTGTTGTTTGCAGAGAATAATGCATTCAGCAAATAATTGCAGCTTTTGCTGTTTGCTGATTACAACCATTCACTCTGTGCTTTCAAATTTGATCGTGATTGAGCTGCTCTGGTATAAGCTAGAATTTTACTATCTATGCAATTCATCGCTTGTACGTCATGTGAAAGTGTATCCAACTCTGTGAGCTGATAAATAAACCAACAATAGCATGAGTCAAGTCCTTCCCTTAGCCTTGAGTCTTTCACAACTTCACTGCCCTGCAACTTAAAGTTTCAAGTGTTCTGACTGTGCTTGTCAGTAGAAGGACTATCTAAATGCAATTTTTATGAAAAGTGTTACGGGGTGTTCACGCTTTTCATCTGAATATAGTTTACAGCGCTCACAAATGCTACTTTCAGGAGCCTTTGAGAGGCTACAATGTAAACTGCTAAACTAATACAAGAATCAGCTTAGAGATGTCAAGATCTAAACTACAGGGTTAGCAGGTGTAAACAGAAACACCTGCTAACCCTGGTGTTATTTGCAGAGGGTATTTTGCTTCTTAGATAACTGCAGTCTTGATGATTTGCTAATTGCAATCAGTCAAATTGCGATAAATAGTGCAGCCCTAGTTATTATAATTAACTGCTTGTAGCTAAATCTACAGTGGTGTTTATCTTAAGTACATTACTGCTCTGACTAAAGAAGGGGTCTCTTTGTATTGATTTTGCGATGTTTGCCTCTCATTGTGCTCTGTCCGTCCTGGTCAGATAACACGTAGCCCTGACCTCAGAAGGAAGCCCACTGGGTTAATTCGTGGCGGACAGTTCGTGACTCAGCGGCACACGCGCGTGCAGAGCTTATGGTTGTTAAAATTCTGCTCTTGCCTCAGTCTTGCTACAGCTCAGACTATTGACTGCGAATATTGGATATGAGTAAGTCATATTGCTGTGTTTGGAAATAACAGGGGCCTCTACGGTTTCAGGGGCAGTTGTAATATCTGGTTGTTTGTTGCGGGGGATTTTGTGGCGTTTCGGAGCGATCGGGATGTGTACAGGTGCCGTGGCGACGCTCATAACTTTGCACCCACCACTGTGCAGCGCAATATCATTTGTTCGACCAAGAACGGAGAAATCCAATTACATTCACCTCTCACGCTTCGCCGACAATCGCACAGTGGCTTTTTGTATACATGATCGTACAAATCACTCATAAAAAGCCAAATGTCGCTAAAAACATGATTTTTCTATTCATAAAATAAGTCCTTTTTTGCAGACAAAGAAGACATTGAAGTTAAGCCATTTTTGTTTCATGCGGACATTTACTATAAATCATTTCAAAACATCTGCATTTTGTCTGTTAAGTTTTTAGAGCTTTCGACCATGTTGCTGTATGGTTTCCGCATCAAAAACCCACAATCATTATATTTCCCGAAGCAAGTATTAGGGCTTGATCATATGGCAAAAAATTAATCACAATTGTCTTCTCATATTGATCAATTTCGATTTTCAATTCAATTTCATTTTTCCATAATAGAAATAAGTACATGTAGCTGATTTATGAACTTAGACACACCTTTTATACAAACCTCCAGTATCATTCTAGCCTGGTTTTACCATACCCTCGTACTCATTTCGTTTCGTGCAGAGGGTCTGGATTTTCACAATTGAGCTCCGTTAACAGGTGGGAGGGTTGAACTCCTTTGAAACGATTGGATCTGATTTTTGTTAGCGTTTGGTCGTGACGTATGTAGTGCGCCCGAGTTGAGTGAAGCAGCTATCATAACTCTTGGGGGCATTCCCTGCACATTCCAAGGCTTTTATTTAAAATTGCTGGATATTTGGGAGTCGAGCCAGAACGGATTGAAGAGCTTCCTTTACTTTCGTATCTGCCGCTATTACCGAACTACAACCAGCAAATGCGGTGCAAATGCTTGACGTCACCTACAACACCCGCCTCCCCCGCTCACTGAATGGTAGGTTGAAATTCAGCCGATGAAACGCAGCCACTGAGATCAAGCCCAGATGTACGGATTAGGGGTGTGAACGGTTACAAAAAATGGTAACCGGTTAACCGAAAAAATTGTAACCGGTTAACCGTTTGTTTAAGAAGTGGACCGCAGTTGCGCTATACGGCCAATGGAGCGTGCAGTCACTTATCAGAATGATTCCTTCGCGTCACGGCCGCCACGCAATTGCCAGACATATACAATTATGATAATGTAGGCCTAATTAGGTCGTACAGAAAACTTGCCGTAGAATTTGTAAAAACAAGTACCTGACTGTAAAGTTTGGAGTCTGTAGGAGCTACTATAAGGGCTCACCCGCTGCCCGAGTGGGGCCTTCTCTCATTCAGAGAAAACAAGCCTTGAGTTTTGTGGCGACTGCGCATGCGCGGAACCTTCTTCGGCTCGTCCGTCCCAGGCGTCTCCCAGAAGGAAATATACCATATTTGGGCGTGATAGCGTCATCACGGAACCCTTTGCAGCACACGTGGATGTAAAAGCTGTCAATATTTGTGAATGAAATACCCGCTGCAGAGCGGTCTTTCGACGCCGGTTTTCTTACTTCCGGGTTCCGTCTGGCTCGCAAGCGGACAAATCATCATAAAATAAGCATCATGCGGGGTGAGTGTTGTTATTTTTATACTCTGACATGAAAACTAAGATGTAAAGGGAGGAAAATACATACAAATCTCCACTTCGACCACTGCGTGAAAAATCAATATTTTCACCTGCCGTGTCTCGCCTTAATTTCTAAATAAATAATAAGTGTTCATTTTGACTTTTTTTCGGTTATCGGTTACTGATTTTTCCTAACCGGTTATGATTTACTAACCGGTTAACCGGTTAACCGGTCACACCCCTAGTACGGATGGCTAAGGCCAGGCTAGTATCATTCTTTTAACACATTAAAATCTTCCATTGTCTCATCCAAACTCCAAAACTAGGTGCTGTTTCTGGTAAAGAAATGCTATTAACCTGACAATTATAAAGTCCCATGACGATTGTTGAGATTCCATCCATCCATCCATTTTCTTCCACTTGTCCGTTGCCGGGTCGTGGGGGCAGCTGTTGGAGCTGCCCAAATCACACTGCACCAGCCCCTATGGCTCCTCCTGCAGGTGGTGGGTCCACAGAAGGATGGCCTCATGGTTCTAACCGGGCCTGTTGGTCTCTCATAAGGGGCTTCTGAACCACTCTTTGGCTGACTCGTCACCAAGGACCTGTTTGCCATGGAAGACCCTACCAGGGGCACGAAGCCCCCGACAACAGAGCTCCAGGATCATTCGGGCGCTCAAACCCCTCCACCACATTAAGGTGGCGGTTCCAGGAGGGGTTGTTAAGATTGACCAAAATAAAGATTGTGATTTGGATCACAATTCGCCCAGCCCAACAAGTATTATGACGGCCTTTCATGATTTCTTACCACAAAGCCACCCATTTTCCGAAACTGCCTCAATGTACGGTCCTACTGTACGTAACAAGGAAGTTCTATGCCAACTTCTGCCCAACTCGCCCTTTCTCCATGGACTTGTGAGTGGTAAAACTTCCACCAGAGCTTTGCGCCTTCTGAACAACATGCTGCATCACCTTCTGATACTAGTCCTGCTGTTAGTCAGAAAACGTCATCCACGAAGCTGGAGAAACAATGTACTGTGTTCGATGATGCGCTGAGGGGGAGGGTTTTAAAGGAACTGCGGCGAATTGCAGTAGTAGCCAAGATGTTTTACTTTCAATACAGCATTTTGTCACCCAAAAAAATGTGATATACTGTAGTGACCCAGAAGTATTTGTAATTTTCACCAAACACACAACTTTAAAAGACAAATTCTCCCATAGAAATCTGACCCGTCCTCCACCTCCACTTCAAGGCTGAAATATTATGTGACATGAACGCAGCCCATTATGTTTTGCTCATACGCTTCACCAACAGTTGCACAGCAGCCTTTTGTATAATGGTACAAATCACTTTATTATCTAATAGGCCAAATGTACCTAAACAACATCCTTTTTTTTAACCCGTATTGCTGCACAGATGTGGGATAGAGGAGGCAGGGTGAGAGGGGAGCTCCTGTGTGTTATCCACGTGGGAATAAAAGCTTCTCCTTGATGGATGCTGACAGAGAATTCCATTATCTCCGGAGCTGGTGGGATGTCGCTGTATGGATTGAGTTTGGTCTGGAGTGCTCCTCTGTAAGTGCGAATGAGCAATATAAATGCACATATTTCTTTTAACATGGCCTGAGTGTGTTTGTGTAAACTCTGCCACGCCGGGCCGCAGAAATGCACATATTTATGGTAAACCCACAGTGCTATAAGCCGGCCTGTCCTTTCTACATTAGGGCCTTGAGACGGTATAAATGAGGGATAGAGAGAATGAAAGGACGCGTGTGTCTCGTGCTCGGCCTCCCCTCCTGCCGCCATCATGGCTGTAATAAAGCCTCATTTATCTCCATCACAACCCAGGCTCATCAGTCACACTGGCCTGGCACGAGACGAGAATCAGCAGCATTGGACTGAGATTTGAGAAGCTTGCACAGTGGTGGCCAAAATGATCAGACGTGCCTGACTCGCTTCCAAAACTTGATTTCAATCTGTAAGGTTATAAAACATGCAGATAGTCATTAAAATCTCAACAAATTCCAGATTTAGTGCTTTTGTTTGCCCCCTTTTTAATTATGTTTGATAATACGCATTTTTCATAATTCCACCAGACACAAGGTCAATTTAATAATTTTGGAAAATATTAAATCATTAATTTTTCCCTTGAAATTTGGAAAATGTTTAGTCTGTGGGCAGTGTTTGCATTCACCCGCCCTTGCATGGCTTGGTAGCGTTCAGTTTATAAGATTTCAAACTATATGCTCTTTGAATGTTATATCAGAAGAATTCAATCTTTTATCTGTACAACCAAAATTGCAATTATAAGCGTTAAATGTTGGTAAAGTTGGTTGTTTTGTATGAGTTGCTTGTAAATGTCAGGCTAAATAGCATGGATTTTAGCTTTTGTGACATCCCCTGCCCCTGGAGCATCTGGGAACAAAGAGGGACGACACAGACACATTGAAACAGATAACGTCTAATAGCATCATATTGCCCCCGTCCTCCAGGACTGATTAAGAGCCTTTATAAGCACTTCCAGACGCTTCGCTGTGATAGGCCAAGGTCAGAGCCAATCACGATGCACCGCTGCAGATTGATGTGCAAGTTCGTCAGGAAATGGTGGAATCTAATTTGGCCAGTGGGCTTCCTCTCCACTTGAGATGGAGAGAATGATTGTCACTGCCCTCTGTTCGTTTCAATTAATACCCTTTGAGTCTGCTGAATTACCTTATTTCTTTGTGATACTGTTGATTTGAATGATCTGGCCTGCCTGTATGCTGTTAACATGCGCTGTAAGTGATGGGCAGAGGTTGATATTTGACAATACTAGTGTAATAACTACGTGTTGTCCTGATGGAGTGACTTTAGGTTATCATGTTTGTGATTTCTGGGATAGGGGCACGCTAACTTTCAGTAGATGTTTTGAATTACCATCTGTTCCATGCAGGGATATTGTTACAGTAAACTACAAGAGTTTTTAAGTGGATCAATCAATAGGCTACACCCAGTTTTTTTTTGTCTTTGCTTTTGTTTTTGTCTCAAGTGGGACCAAAAGTTTGTCCATAGGTCTCTTTTTTACATTATCGTCCAGTTACAGACCATAACGAAATAAAATCTCTCATGAGCCACCAACAATCACGTTTCTTATAACAGAGTACTAAAACAGGCTGGGTACATTTTTTTGCCTGTCTATTGTTTTAAAATGGACTTTCTCTCACAAATTGAATTTAGTTTCAAACTTGATTATGTTTATGACACACAAGGGCACTGTCAGTCCTCCTTTGGGAACAACTGTATCAAGTTATGTTACTTACCCACAGATTTCCTGTTGACTTGGATCCCAATCTTATCGAGGAACCTATTTTCACTCAAACTTTAGACCAAAATGCTCGCACATTGCTTAATTGCTTTTGTTAGTTTAGCCTCAGGGCTTTGCCAGAGGTGCATTTTGAAACAGCAGCCTGGAGACCTCAGTTGACTTATTGTTATTGTGGCAGTCTATAGGTAAACACTAACGGCCTGTCTCAGCGGCAGGAAAGTTCGGGCTAAAGATAAGTTTCGATATAATGCACAGCTCCAAAGTGCACAGTCACTGTTTTTATGTGCGGCCGATCCAGGAGACTTTAAGTGATATGCAGCGCAGCACAATCCTGGACATCAATTACTGTGATGGAGCATGGGGCTGTTTGGTCGTGTCGATGAACTTTCTCTTGAGGACAGATAATATCTACAGTTCAGGCAATGCTGCTGTAATGTATTGGAGGCTGTAGTGTTTTTCTATTGACAACGTAATGCCATTACATGAAGGCCTTATTTCCACCTTTTAAATGTAAGAGTTGGAGAAAGTTCGACGATCAGCCAATACAGTTTGCCTGTAAATGATCATCATGTTGTGCTGATCAACTGCTGATTTTTTAACCCCTTAAACTAGAGCAGGGTGATACACAAATGAAATTGAATGGTTATTTGATCCATGTCAGTTTGGGATTGTCACATCATGATTTCAGTGCGTCTCTGTTTAATGCAGCTCTGTATGATCTAATATAGAGACTCTTTCTATTGATCAGTGTCAGTCAATAGAAAGAGTGACACTGACGTAACCAATCACAGTGTTTTAGGAACTTTCAGATGCAGCAGATGGCTTTAGTTGCCTCTTGAAGGCAACATAAAGAAACTAAGGAAGAAATTATATAAATATTTATATTAACTATACTATCTTTTCGCATCGCCCTGACCTACCTCAGTCACTGTAGATCTGCATCACTCAAAGTGGCATTATTGAAGATGCTTTGATCCATCTGCTTAAGCAACACACCAGTGGACAGAAACACAGCTGCCATTCTGTCCCCACAATCTTTGCCACGGACACAAATCACAGAACCTTCACACGTGTCTTGTGCAATTACCACAACTTTTGGTTGGATTTGAACCACCAACCTTATCGGATCACACCTCTCTAACCACATGAGCCGCTGTCGCCCCAGACTTGCCCGCCCAATTTGTCCAGCTTTCATTATATTAATTAGACACAAAATGTTAGCAAAACTTCCCTCCCACTCTATATTGTGCTATCCTTCTGTCGCATTTCAATGGTCATAATGTTTTGCTCAGTGTCTACTTTTTCTGAGTTTTACTTGTATCTACAGAGACTGCTTTATATTTATATATGGGCTGCATAGTGCTGCAGTTGCAGTGTTCTAGCCTGAACTTTGGGCACTGCACTCTACAGCGATTCAGGTGTGTATAAAGCTATGTCTGTTTTATTCATCATAAAGCAAAGAAGTAAGAAACAGATCAAATCAATACAATTGTTATTATTCTAACATCATGGAAAACAACCACATTATTGTGAAGGAGAGCCTAAGGCAAGAAATACATATAGTAAATACATAAGTGAACACTCTTCATGAATCTTGAAATAAGGCATAGGCTTGTGCTGTTGGAGTGAAAGTCATAAAGGTGCAGCAGTCCAGAGATGGTGCCAGCGGTAACAATCTGGCTGAGCTGTGGATCGATAAAAAAGTCCCTGATCCATAACATATTAATAAGGGAGATTGCATTATTACTGTTAAGAGATGTCAGGTGGACGGGGCAAGGAAACACATGCTCCTGGGGGGATTTTCACTTAAGCCAAGGTGAGGGACACAACATCACATCTGGGCACGTCGCCAAGCATTTCTGTCTCCTCCCGGGACGCGCAGGACCCTTCTTTCCTCCGCCCGTCCGGCTCATTTCCCGTCTCACTATGCTGATTGAAGTGGTCACCTTTCCCTGTAGTGGTTAATGAAGAGCAGGTGTCTGAGAGAGGCCCACTCAAGCAGAAAAGGGACAGAGGGCCAGGGCAGCTCCCCTCAGAGCAGAGAGGGAGAGACACTGCATGATCGGCCAAGTGACAAAGTGGACCCTGCAGACCTCCCTTCTCAAGCATGGTAATATTTTTAATTAAAGCTAAGATGAAGGGCTTGAGGTGTGGAGTCTCTAACAGCATTACCTGTGTGATCAGTCCCATTTTTAATATTAAGTCTTTCAACTTTTCCGATGCATTCGCCATTCACCCGCGATGGCGTGTGACATAACATTATGACTTGGGAATAACATGCGTAATATTTAGATTAGGAAATAAGTGAACACTTTGTCCTTTGAGGCGTTAGAAGCACAGGGACTGGGATTTTAGTGCCATGGCATCAAATGTGATAGCTTGAATACTTGGTCAGAGAATCTCCAAAATGTACAGCTTTTGTGGAGTTTTCCTGTTTTGCTTTGGTCAGTTTGAAGCAAGCAGTGAAAAGTGAAGAGTGGCTTTTTGCTTAATGGTTATTGGTAGTTTGTTTTATTTGGGAACACATTTTAACACTATTGTCTTCACCAATTAGGCAGGTGCTCTTAATCTTGTGTGTAAACTAAAGGGAACATATGCAAAATCGACTCTTTTGATCGTGTAACCAACGTTACTCCCTCTTCAAACACATAGCAGTAGTGCTTTGCTTAATTTACGGAGATTTGAGTTATTTTGTTGTTTTATTGAAGGTTTCTTCTTTGATCAAACGACAATATACAATTACAAACCAGCACAGAAACACAGACATTATTTGAAGTTTTAAAATGTCAATGTCAAAAGCAGATTCATGAGACATAATTATGCGGTTGTGTCTACTTTAAAAATAGTAGGAGATAAATATTAATTTCAGTGCTGAGTTATTGTTTGTTAAATATTAGGGGTCGACTTTGTGGTGTGCGCTCTCATCGTGAGTGTAGGTTTCGGAGGCTAGTGATCTAGTTCGCCGTGACTGCACCCCGCAAACCCAGAGCGGTACCCTTGAGAAAGTCACTTAACCTCGGGCCGCGGTTCAGTGCACAGCGGGCGACGGGCCGTACATACAGAGCACATCAACATTTGTCTGAGAGCAGCAGGCCATTAGAAATGCAGCACATTAGATACATAATAGTAAATCATCTGGAAACTAGGCCGACGCTGCAATTCAGGTGCACATTTATAACATATGTGTGCTATCTAAGAACAAATTCACAAATACTGGAGGAACGCACAAAAGAAGATCTAAAGCTATGATGATGGCGACTATGACACAAAGACTGTTTAACATGCAAACGGCATCTTGCTGCATTAAGCTTGGCGTGTTTACTGACGCTGATGTCCAATGTATGCCAGTAAACAATGTACTGTATTTATCTGTGAGCCACAGCTGAGGTTTAACTGCCCCTGAGGAGAACAGTTGGACAGAGGTGAAGCAGAGTGGGTTTTATGCCAAACGGCAGGATTGGACTCATGGTATAGGATCTAAATACTGTATACTGTATAAACATTATTATCTTGATTTTTGCATTATACAGTTTTCACATTAAGTTTGTCAATTGGTTTTAATGGATTTTTTAATTTCGGGCTTAGGACTAGAAGGAGGAGCTTTTCAAGGCTAACTTTGTTATTAATATAAAAATAAATCAAGTTAAAGAGATCAAACAATATGAGTGTGGGTTGTTTTTTGGCCTCTGTAGCCCAGTCCCAGTGTGCAGTTGTTGTAGGAAAAAGCTGTCCTGAAAGCAATGAAGATGTATTGCACTTTGCACTTTTTCTAATTAAAACACAAATGATTGATACATTTTGCATCATCATCATCATCAGTGTTGAAACTGACTCTTGACTTTGCTTAAGCCTTGCATCACTTTTCCAACCATACACTGCGTGGTGGTTTCCTCCCCAGATGCTCCATTGGTTTTTGTACTTGCTAATACGTCGCCGTGTCAGTCCCATGTGGATCTTGTGAAGTGTGCAGTTGGCGCTGCAGTGGAGAGGCAGTCTCCGATGAGTCTCTCTGTCAGGCCGAATGCAGCAGTGAGGGAGGTGAAGCTTTTTTTCTCTGTGAAAGGTGTATTTTTCTCTTGTCAACAGGCATGGCTGCATCACACTTTCCACCGCTCCCCCTCCCTGCCTTTTTCCATCTTTTTCCTTACATTTGCTCTTTCCTCTCTCCTCTATCTGAAGCTGTACAGAGGACAGATTGAGGGTATTATTTCTCCTGCCCTGAGTTTTTCTGCCATCCACTGATACTGAAGGCCCCATTCTGCTCTTGTGTCCGAGATAAATCAAAAACATTTTTCTACTGCCGCAATCAATGGCCTGGCCCTCTCCCTCTCTTACTCATAGGCACACTCTGTGCTCGGCGTGTTCTGCGGGGCTACGGTTGTCTGACATCAGATAGCCTCCCTCCAGCAGTCCACTCTTCTGGGAGGGATTTGCATGTCATTTGCATCTCATTACGGTTTTAATAGAGCAAACTGTGCTCTTCCCCGAGTGAAGAAGACTGTGGGTGAGCGGAAAGGTGAGCGCCGGTCTCGACAGTGTCTGCCTTCTGGCACATGAGATGCCCCCAGATTCACACCTAGGTTCATAATTAACTGCCTGCAACATCAGACCCAAACACATGGAAAATACTGCCTGGAAATAAATGCATTTTATGTTAAGCTACAGTACTGACCACTGACATGAAAGGTGAATTAAACATTTACCTGTCAGAGGGTGAGAAATGTAGTACATACTGTGAAGTAAGCAGCAAGAGAAGTATCCAAAGCTGATGTGCGCAAAGCAGGAAGTCAACAGGCATAAGGATTTTGGATTATGGCCAAAGCATCTCCAAAACTGCAGCTCCTGTTGGGTCTACCCGGCAGTCTGCACTCTTGTCTCACAGCAATAAAATTCCTCATGCTCATTTTTTGAGACAGTTGTGGCCTATCTTTGTGGTAGATGAAGGTTCTTGAGGTATCGTCTGTACTCTGTATTTCAACAACTACAGAGTACAGGCAATGACAAGAACTTACACAGACAGATCTGCGTGGTTGTTTGCCATGTTCATTTGTTTATAGAGGTCAAACAACATGGGTGTTTCTAAGGCCGATGCCAATTTTGGGGATTTTTATTGGCCGATTTTTCCAAATGTCTGGTCTATAATCCTTCATCTAAACTGTAGACTGTGTCAGTGTTGAACTGTGACAGCAGGGGGCGCTTTATTAGGGGCAAAGGGCTGATTTAGTAGGTACTAGAAATTCACCGATCCAGGTTTTCTGCTTCCGATACCGATACTGGGGGCTTGAGTATCTTTTAATATTAACCAATACCAAGGAAAAGTGGCTTAAAAGTGGCTTTCTCTGAGTGAAAAAATTAATGGTCCTCTTTTCTCCAGCCTTCACCTCAATACAGTCAAGATGTTACAGTCAAGACCTTATAAATTATATCAATTAATAAACTAATGCACATTAAACAAGGATCACTGAACTTTTCTCTACTAAATGTCCTTGGGTAAATGACACATAAAGTGATCTGATCATCACAAATATATCAGCTATTTCATAAACTAAAATACAAACACTTGGCTCCAGCAGTGGCACAATTTATTTAATTTCTTTACGTGATCCAATTATAGTTTCTGTGTCAGCCTTGATTAGTTGACGTTAGCATTAGCATGCTGCTGCTAGGTCTAGCATGCTGTTGCTAGTCACGGCATTTTGCTCGGCAATCTAAAATACAATTGCGGAGGTTAAAACTAACTTAGCGATTGGATTCCCCAGGTTCTGTGCTTCAAAATGGCGTGCAGCATTTAGTTGGTGAAACTTGTTTACACATACGCAGAAAAACAGGAAGTCTATATCACTTTCGGTACCGGAGATATCGGCTTTTATTGGCGTTAGATCGGCTGATAGCCGATTTTGTAAAATGGCCAAATATCGGACCTCGATCTATTTGTTTGCCTAGTTCTCCAATCCTTAGTCTAAAACATGTGCAATTGCTGGGTTTCAGGTAACATCACAGCGTTCTAAAGGCCTATAATATTATATAGAGGTAAAATTATTTTGTTTTTGAGGAAATTGTTGGTCTTGTACAGAGAGACATCATGGACCCAGTGACAGATATTAATGATGATTTTTGTAATTCATACATTTTCTTATACCACTTCATACCACTTGTGAAAGTGTAATGCAGTTAATAGGAAAAACTGGCTCCTGCCCCCCACTGGGTCCTGTGACATCATCACATTCTAGAGCCTGAAAACAACCAATAGGCTAATCCTCTAGCTAGGTGTACTCCTTACCAAACCTAGCTCAAGTTGATGCGCTAGATTTTCCCCGCAGCATTGGGGGTAATTCTGAAGACAATGCCAATATGAACAGAGCATTACTCTTTTACGTGAACTTGAATAAAAATGTGTCATTAATAATATTTTCTGTAGCTAAAGAAAGATATTCATCACCAAAGCGCTGTTCGTTCAATTCTAAACACGTACGGGGAATTGTTAACACCTAGTATCCACAGCACTGTGTAAAATGCATTATTGTATTCCTTTAAAATACTGCAGTGGCTTTAATACTGTTTGTTTGGCTTTATGGTCACCAAATAGATAATTTGATAAAGCCACAGGACCCAGAATACAGATTTCCCAGTTGTAATTACACATTCCATTAGAGTTGTGTACCACTGATTTTATTTCTGAGCAGCCAGCTGTGAAAATGCATTGCTTCCTGTCTCGTCAAAATGTGCCGCGTGAGAAAGGCCCGCAGGAAGCCGGTGTACAGTTTTGTCAGACAGCAGAAAGATAAGGGCATAAGTAGACAGATGACGGACAATGAAAGCTTTTTAATCTGCAGGAATGAATAGAGACGCCTGAGTGACTGAGTGTTATTAAAGTATACTTCTGGATGGGCCACCAAACAGTCACAGCAGATTCGAGGCAATATTTACTACTTCTCGCTCAAACTGAACCCAAACAAGAACACATGCTGACACCCAGTTAATAAGCCTTGAAATATGATTTGTTTATGTAAAATGTCTATCAGTCAGCGTGCGACACAGTGCAGATAAAAGCCAGCATATCGCTCTGCACTTTTTAATTACCTTATTGTGCTGTCTCCGCTCAAAACTCCTGGAAGGAACGCACCAGCGAGTCTTTTTCAATTAGGACCCCGCTCCCTCTCTCCCTCACGCATCTGAGCCGGGACACACATTTTGTTAAAGCGTGCGCCTGTGTGGATGATTTCGTAACCTTTCTAATTTCACACTTGTTAAGTTTCCATGTAAAAGGCAACATTTTAGGAAGAAGCCCTCCGGATGGGTGAATGTCATTAGCGACTGTGCCGCTTTCACTGCGTTTTTATTATAATTCAGGGGAATTGGGGGCAGGTTTCACTTTCTCAAGGGCCTTTTTAACTCATCTCTCGCCGTGACACCATATACAGTTGCTTACATTTCTGCACCACTTGAAAGAGGATGAAAACACTGAATTACTGCAGTACAGCGTCAACAATTATTCTAATAACCACTACCAGTGAGCTGAAATCACTTTTTCCAATTCAGGTCAAATAGACTTGACATCAACCATTATGAAAATCACGGGGCTTTGTTACAACTAATGGTTTTATGAGGTACTAAAATAAAGAGCAGTGGTTCTCAACTGGTTGGGAAAGCTGCGGCCCAAATACGACTTAGACTTATAAAATAGAATGTAAAATATTGTCATTTCCTCAAAACATTTTGTTGAATAATCATAATAAGCCAAAAAAAGCTGAAATTATGATCAAAACAATCCGATAACAGTCATTTGAACAGACTGACTTTTTCTGTAAATACTGAAAGCAATGTTTTCTGGGAAAGGCTCATGACTCACTGCAAAACGGTTCCTAGACAATAGTGGCCTTTTTGTGTGGAGTTTGCATGTTTGTGGATCATCAACCTGATACGTGCGCATTAGGCTAATCCTCCAGCAATGTACTCTTGATCAAGACCCAGGCTCTTGCCCCAAATGGGTCAGCGGAAGAGACAAAACTTCTCTTTGCGTCAGTAAAGTATACTTTTAAAGGGTCGGACTTTAATACACTCACTTCACTTGGTGAATTTGCACTTCCACCTCTGTATTTCTGTGGCTGCCATATTGAAGTGTGCCTATGATTATAATGGCCTCCTTATGTTTGTTGCCTTGCTCCTCTTTCCTTAGTCCTTAATTTATGTTGTTGCTGGAGTGGGTGCTGATAGGCCCAGAGATGGCATTTAGCTAAAGAGCAGAGAGGCTGTTAGCTTCTCCGTTCATCTAATCAATCTCACTAATGAAAGCACTGTCCTCTCCACCACAGTCTCCTCTCAACCTCGTTCCCTTCTGATGATTCGCCACGCTCCGGTTTTTTCTCCTTTCTTCTTCACTCCTTCCATGCCTCCCACTTTCCTCGTAGCATCTGCCCTAGATTCACCAGTTGTAGAGTCGTTCCCAGTGAGCCAGCTTTTTCCTGGTCTTGGCTTCATCCATTTCAGCAACAACGTGCGTCTTTCCCCCCCCAGGAAAATGATGGTGGATTGACCCAGTTAAATTTGTGAGAATGGCGATCGTCCAGGCCTTTTACATGACTGTTTCAACACACAACTGTCGAAATAGACCGTGATATAATGGGTGAGGTACATAATTCATCTCCACTAAAGAGGGTTTTTTATGTGAGCGTTGGTCGGTTGAGTTAGATTAGAGGTCAAGGATAAAAGTAGCTTGCTCAATTTAGTAAATTTATTGTTACTGTACGGCAGCTACTGAGCTACTGTAAGCCTACGGTTTTTGGATCACGATAATCTGTGTCTGGGTGGGATGGGTCCCCGGGTACAGCACCGCAGTGCCCCACTGCTATGACACAGTAGGCCCTGGTAGGAGGACGGGTCAAATACTAATAAAGTTCCATAGACAATAAAGTCAACAAATACTTGTTTCCTTTTCAGTCTTTGTTTGGCTTTCAACACTTTATTTCAATAAATAAAATAAAACATATCGCTGTATATTAATTTTTGTTAACCAGTTTGGCCTATAGTTTGAAGACGTTGTTTTCCCTCATGAAATGATAATATTTTGTTTGCTATCATGTTACTTTGCTTGGATCCAAACAGACTTGCAACTCTTTGTTCATTGTTCGTTTCTATTCTAATTGCTCACCAGATCCATATTCAACAACTGTAGTTTAGTCCCCAATGACTGTATATCAATGGAATAATCATAGCCTCCTGCTTAGGAGATGCGGCAGGCTCCGCACGGTAGCGCAACAGTTAGCGCTCGTGCTTCACAGCTAGAAGGTCCCATGTTCAATTCCCACCTGGACGTGGCCTTTCTGTGTGAAGTTTGCATTTTCTCCCCGTGTCTGCGTAGGTTTCCCCCGGATACTCTGGTTTCCCTTAAAAACATGTATATTAATGGATTTGGCTCCAAAAGTCCAGTCAGATTGCTAGCATGAGCCAGCATCAGTTAGCCCAGTTAGCTTTGTTTCATCACTGCATCTTTTTGAATTTTTCTATTTTGACTTTTGATTCGATAAGACTCACGTTGAAACCATGTAGAGTCAAAAGTTCAGCTACGTGGAGGTTTAGAGTTGTTTCTGGGAGTCATTTGTGCACAAAACCAGAGCTTTGTATTTGTATTTTTCATGACAACCTGCTTACAAGTGTACAAACAGAACTCATTTGTATGACTGTCAGTACATTTGAATAGAAAGCATCTCTCATACCTGTGTGAAGCGTCTGCCCCAGGGATCTCCCCATCTCCTTCTGTCTCTCTTTCTCTTTCTCTCTAATGTGACTGTACCTGCTCTGTATACATAACATGTTCTCCCACAGTCGCATCCTCTATACGTGTGCGTTTAGCCCTGGGATGCAGTGTTGTTGATGTGCTGGACTCAAACCTACAGAGAGCTTTTGTGGAGAGCTGTTCCCTGCAGCAAGGTCTCTCCTCCTGCTCCATTAGAACTGCGGCTGTGTTTATGTAACTCATGCACAAACACACCTGGACACACTCACTCTTCATCAGCGCCGCATAAATACACTGTGTAAATACCACTCCTCTCCACGGTGCGACCCAGAACGACACAGTGTACCCGTCTGTGAATGTCCACAGTGAACAAAGCGTACCATCATGCCCTTTATCATAATATATAGTGTCTAGAATATACAGTATCTGCTAATTAAACCAAGATAAGCTCAAATAACGACAGTCAACATTTTCTCACTTGCACTAAATATAGATATAACGGTCTGGGAATGCATTTGCATTTTTGAGATAAACTTTTAAGATCATAAAGTCAGCATATTCTCCCTAGCCTCTTGATGTAATTATTTTGGTTTTATAATTCAGTGATTGTATTGCCAATACCAAAGAGTGTGATTTTATATTAGCCCTAGTTTATAAGAGTTGGGAGAGTCATAGTTATTTAGTTGAATACAGGCCACAAAATTTGAAGTCTGGTGCCGGTCCATAGGAGAAAAAGGGTGTTGACCACTGTGTTAAGTAATATTTGATCGACTTTATCTGCCACTACATCCGTCTTTTGAAAAAAGCAATAGAAAGGATTCTTCAATGACCCTCGAGTTTAATAAAGCTTTGAGTAGGTGCAGTGATTCACTGTGGATCATCAAAAGAAAACTGTTTTGTGTCTGTCATCCGGGCACTGCGGGTCATATGCCCCTGGATTTTCAATGCCAACCCCCAAACAATAGAGATGTGAAATACGGCTAAAATGATATGCTTGAGACTAATCCAGTATAAAGTGTGGAAAAGAGCACGTGTCTTTCTGCTTTGGACTATTTATTTTCACCAGTGTTTAGGTCGTCATTTTTAAGTTGTAAGAACTTTACCCAGGATGGTAATTTGTAGCTGTGCCGCAGTATGGCATATTCTCTACTGTCCCTCTGAGAAGTATAGGGAGACGCATTTTCACACACACTCCCTGATACAGTCACAGGGTGCACATCAATCATTGCTCCAGCCTCACCTGTCATTGTGGGCGCGTTGTCGCTTTCACAAACTTCCTCCTCGCGCGGTCCACGGAGGAAGGACCCCAATCAGGATTTACATTTGCGCCGCAGCACCTTCCTGCCCCATAACACCGACTCTCGCGGGGGAAGAAACATAACAATACAAAAGGAAGAGAATGGCGCTGTTTTGGGTGTGCAGCAAAGCGGTGGGAAAGTGAGAGCGCGGAGTTTTATGGTGATGCGTGCAGATGATAAAATGGAGGATCGGTTGCAGCAGCAGTGAAATTGGTACAATCAAGTCAGAGGGAGGGACAGGTGAGATGAGCCTGCATAAACACGGCCGGAGCTGAATGCTGATCAGGGACAATAAAAGCCGCCATTAAAGATTTATCCTGGAGAGACACAAGAAAATGTAGGGGTGGGGGGGGGGGGAGTCCAGGTTTGAGAGTGGATTTTTGCCAAAAGACATACACACACCCACACATAGACACACACATGCTGCGATGCTCAGACTATGCATTTTAATAGCCCCGTCACCTCTAGCTATAATACCAGACAATGGCCCTTTGAGCAGACACTCATCTTAAGAAGTGTCTCTCCTGCTTCCTGACAGGCTCCGGTGGAAGCTAACTGGCTAGCTCCACACAATTATAGATCCCATCTGTGTAGTCAGCGCCACGGCAAAACTTAGCGCAACAAGCCCGGGGCCCACTCTGTCAAAATGTCACCCGGACGCAAGCGCCGCTCCAGGCGAGACACCGTGGAGCTTTTTAGTTAATGTCTACAATAGGATCTTTTGGAGATAGCGGCGGGAAAGCGAAAGGGGGGGGAGGGGAAGGAAATTGAAATGACATGGAGAAAATGTAATCTAATTCGCCGTCCTATCTCTGCGCCCCCTCCGTACTCCTGCGCCATACTCAATGGAGACCTCCACCCTCGCCCCTGTCCCGTCAGAGATGATTGAGATTCAGAGATGATGCTGACGACGTTTGAGAGGGTACTGTCAGCACTGGTGCGCTAAACTGGCCGACCTAAGACTGAAGATGAGACGAGGAGGAGGAGGAGGAGGGGAGTGTTGGAGGAAATGGGCCCGGGATTCAGGCAGGGGGTAGAAAGGAGACAAATGAGCAATCAGGGGAGAACTATCACAGAGGACATGAAGAGGGGATGGCAGAGAAGCACCAGTCGAAATTGAGAACAGCATTAGGTCAGGCTGCAAGATGAGTCTCAAAGGCTGCAATTATTTGAAGGTAATGTTTTCAAGATATGCTCTTTGTGTCTTAAAAAATAGACATTATGATAACAACTGAACTCTGGTTGCCTTAGAAATGAGGACATGCCGTATCTTATTTGAAAATAAGAGCCTCCAGTGTACAGTCACTGAGCTTTAACCTCTTAACCCCCACCTGAGGCAAGCACATTTTCTACAGTTCGGCTTTACCCAAATCTAAAAGCTTCTCAACTGGAGCGCAACAGTGTAAACACCTCATTTGAATGTTAAGACCCACAAAAGTGATCGTAACTTTTTTGTCACATTTTTGTTGCATTTTCCTCCTTGCTTTTGCCACTATTTTGAAGCTTTTTTTTGCGAAGCTTTTAGATTTGGGTAAAGCCAAACTGGAGAAAATGTGCTTAGTTCGTGGGGTTATTAAGAGGTTAACTGTGGACAGCTACCCTTGCACAAATGATGCCGTGATTGTGAAAGTATAGAAGAAATTCCCCTTACGTACGTATATTCATTTCCAAACTGGTTGTAGCCATAGGATTTGGCATCCCTAAGTGTGGGGCTCTTTCTTCTCGAGTTCTGGTCATCACTACGGTAACTCCATGAAACATATGACAAGAGTTTAATTTTTTAGATACCAGAGCAAATGTTTTTCCGATTGCTTATTTAATAAAGGTTTAAAAAATGTATGGTTTTGATACTCTCCACAAAAATCCGGTGAAATTACATAGTGAACCAGACTGTTATGTGATTTGAACATGTTCGCCTCATATATAGGTAAGTCTTCAGTCCTTTAAGTGATTTAACGAATGTTGCTTTTAAATTATAAATCACTAATCTAATTGCAAACGCCATCCATGACAGAAGCAAAACTCCCAAAACTGCCTTCTGGAAGTGGAGGTGGAGCTACATGACAAAAGGGCACACCAAATGAATGTGGGCGTGTAGAGGGCAGGCTGAAATGAATGGGGCCAGTATTTTAATAAAACAATGCAACTGAATCAATGGTAAAAATCCCTGTGTAGGCCGCATGGATTAGTGCGTGACTGTGAATGTGCGTGTGCGAATAGGAGCGCGGTTATCAGTGTGTTTGCGAACATAGTGACAAGGATAATTATGTTTGATTACTAAAGACCCCAGTGAGGGTTGGTATTATCAGCTGCGGTGCTCCTTTGGTATTTTACTAAGCCGAGATAGGAAGTCTCTATCGCTCGTTTTTTTGCTGATAGCCTTATCTTTTTTTGTTGTCATTTTTTCCCCCCACCTTCTGGTTGTGTTAAACAGGAAGTGCTGCCTGATAAATACAAAGTTGGTTACATGGCTTATTGTTGATAAAGGAGTCAGTCCATGTTCGCTTCTGTTTGGGGGGAAGTGGAGCTTGGTTGTCGCGCTGAAATCACAATACAGTTTTCTGACATTTCAGAAAAGGTTTATAGTCCCTCAAGCTGATTTCTTTCTTTGTTCTTTACTTGTCCTTCCAACACTAAAATCAGCCCCCCCAAACCAGTGCTTGCTCCTTTCTTCCTAACACACACCATAGAACAGTTTCCTCTTTATTCTGTTGAAAGATAAATGCAGACCATTGCAAGTTTTAGATGCTCCCGATCACAATGTCTTAGCTGTGCCCCTTTGTGCTTGTCCATTTGCCGTAATACCTGCCCAAACTCAGTGCCTGCGACTTTATATCTAACACATAGTGGAAGTGTTTTCTATATTCTGTACATACTGTATAGATGGAGTGCATTCTCTGAGTGGAGCTGTCCGCGGTGCTGATTTGGTAGTCTGCTGCTGTAGCCCTTGTGCCTTGTGCCTGTGGTGCCCTCTTCTCCCACACATTTAAAATAACCTTCTTCCTTTCCTCCTCTGCTGTTTCTATTTCCCCTGACCCGTCCCTTTGTGCCATATAAGCCTTTGTGACGAGAAATTTCATTACTGGCCTCCACTTTAGCTGACAAAGAGGCATAGACATTAGCCAATCGCCTCATTTTAAATACTTATTTTTTCGCCCACTCTCGATTTCATTTTGTGGATTGGCAGATCAGAGAAATGTCCTAAACTCTGCGTGTAGCGGATTCTTCCATTCTGCGGCTCTTATCTAAGTTATTAGTTTATCTCCATCTTGGTTTCATTGCACCACAGCGCTTTCCTACTATCACCCTTCCACATATGAACCACTGTCCCCTGCCTCACACCAGCGCTGTCCAAATTGACCATAGATAAGCCTTAAATCTTCATTCTGGCTAATTGAATGCACGCCAGTTGTTCTGTATCAATCTACCCAACCCAAACCTCTGTTTTTTTTCCATACTTTTAACCCCAGTTTTGCTTCCAGCCCTGCTTACTGCACCGTGACTGACAGTGAGAGTAATTTGCGTGCGTTAAAGCGACCGTGGGTCCCGGTAATGTGCGGCGGGTGAGCCCCCGTGAGCTGGGAAATCGGCTTATTTCCAGCAGCCACTAAAAACACCTCTGAGGTACTTTAATGAAAGCGGGGAAGAGGAGGGGAGAACACTTGTCTAATCCTTATTTGCGTCCTCCCAAATGCATATAACAGCTCTGCGCAGGCACCGCCAAGCCGCATTCAGATGAGCCACAGTATATTCAGTATATATGGGTTTTAGAGGACATATGTAGATGGATGTTTATTGGTCTTTGACACTTTTTTCCCCCCCCTCTCTCTGGTTAATGAGAAGCACCGGGCTGGAGGAGTTCCTGGTACAGCTGAACAACTTTGGATAAAAAAAACTAATTGAGGAGTAAAACTGAGCTGTAAAATGTTTATAGCTCAGGAGGTCTGTCTTTGTCTGCAAAGAGTAAAGTATGGTTAGACAGGACTAAACTAGGACTTTATCAGATCACCTTCCACTACGGAGACAAAGCTCTAAAACAAAGGCTCTAAAACTATTGGTTGCAGATGTGTATTTTTTATTGACCAGATGAACTTCTTTATCTCAAAATACATATTATTATTAGTTATTTGTGTCTTGTGCCAAATTAAATCGTCCAAATAATGCGCTAATGAGGAAATATTTCTTATAAAGAACATAAAAAATCTGACCGATCTCTTACAGTAAAATTGTTTATTGTAAATTTTTATTGTGATTACATGTTCAAGTGCTAGTCTTAAGGGCCTATCTGTCCGGAGAGAGATGTTGCAGAGACGTTAGTAGACTTCTTTGACTGGAAGTCTCCGCAACGTCTCACAACCTTGATTGATTGCGCACATACAAAGGGCCTACTGTATCTCACATGCCTAGAGACTAGTTTAAGACTACTCGGAGACTAGAGTTTGAAAACAAATACGTTCGATTTCAGCAGAGTCTGCTCATGGTCTCCAAGAGGTCCACGTCCTGACCTAATGCTGTTCTCAATTTCGACTAGTGCTTCTCTGCCATCCCCTCTTCATGTCCTCTGTGATTGTTCTCCCCTGATTGCTTGAGACGTTTCTGTGGCATCCCTGCAATGTCTCCGAGAGCTGTCGGATACCAAGGAGATCTCAAAGAGTCATATGAAGCCTCTTAGTCTTCAACTACTGTAGTCTCCAGGCACTTTAAAGCGCGAATGACATTTAGCTTGGAGTAATTGCTCAGATTTCTATTTTCCTGAAACTCTCCATCTCCGCCCCATTTTGCTGACCCCATGGACGCTGAAATTTTGATTAATTTAGGAAAAGAAACACATCTTTGTTGCTATTGTTAAACACAGACAGGAATGGAGAGAGTGAGCAGTTGGGGGCTGGTGCGGCGTGGTGAGCTTTGGGGCAGGCTTATATTAAATGGCTGAACTGGGGCTAAATGAGCTGAATTAATGGGGTCTAGTCTGAACACTTACATGCCTGCTAAACATCTCTGCATGTGTGCGTTTCCTTTCTTTAATAATTAGGTCATCTCACGCCACCGTTTCTGCACCCTGAACAAAATGCTTACAAATCATAGCAAAAGTGCAGCGGGCAATGTATTTTTGTTCTAATGAATTTTTAACATTGTACATTATGACGGGGGATGCGGTGGGCAGGTTTTTTTTTGCCGACCATACAGAATTTCAATCATGGCGGCTGTGTGTTTTGAGTCTAAATGTTGGCTTACTATTAAAAGGGTCATTCCCCTGTGTGTTCGCTGATGCGGTCTGGTGCAGGATCACTACAAGCAGCCCCCTCTTCTCCTCACACTCGCCCTCCGTCCCTCGCTCATTAACCCGCACTTTCCCTCCGACGCCCCAAACTGACTTCAACATCATCTTTCATCTGTCATATGGCATCTACTTCTCAAGCCCCGCGCCCCGGCCCGGCCCCGTCTGGGTTCAAGCCGTGTCGGGCTCAGCGGGGGAGGGAACCGACTCCCCACAAACAAGGCCAGCCATTCTGAGATGAAAGGAAGAACAAAGATGCCAGGCTGTTTGGGTATTGCATTAATATGTGGATGTACGTCTGCATGTGAGTGTGTAGGGGGTGGCTGCTTCTGGCTGATGGGTTTTTTATGGAGCTCCCTTAAATTAAAAAAAGCCATTGAATATATTGGTTACACAGAATGCAAATCAGCCATATGGACTTGTGTTGCGTTATTGCAAGGTTTTAATTTCCAAGTGGTTACTCTGTTTAACACGGTTCCTCCCTTAGGCCTCTTTTGCTTGACTCATGCAGGCCCCTGACCCATTTGCACAGCACAATATTGCACCCAGACCTTATTTTCTCTTTATACACCAATTTAGATGTCTTAAGGTGCATTTTTAGTCCAGTCAGTGTACAGTGCCTTGCGAAAGTACTAATACACCTTGAACTTTTGCACATTTTATCATGTTTACAACCCAAAACATACAGATTTTATTTTGAATTTTTTACTGAAAGTTCACTCACAAGTAACAGACAACTGTGAAGTGAAAGCAAAATGATACATGATTCTGTTATTTTACAAAAATAGAAAAGTGGGGCGTGCATAAGTATTCATACAGCATGACTTACTGTAATACTTTGTGGAACCCCCTTTTGCTGCAATAACAGCAGCAAGTCTTTTGGTGTATGACTCTACAAGATTTGCACATCTAGAGACTGACATTTTAGCCCATTCCTCTTTACAAAACAACTCAAGCTCTGTCAAATTAGAAGGAGAGCGTTTGTGAACAGCAGTTTTCAGGTCTTTCCACAGATTTTCAATAGGATTTACTGTAGGTCAGGACCTTGACTGGGCCATTCTAACACATTAATATGTTTGTTTATAAACCATTCCATTGTAGATTTAGCTTTGTGTTTAGGGTCATTGTCCTGCTGGAAGGTGAATCTCTGCCCCAGCCTCAATTCTCTTGCTGACTCCAGCAGGTTTTCCTCCAAAATGTCTCTGTATTTGGCTCCATCCATCGTCCCAACTATTCTTACAATCTTCCCAGTCCCCGCTGAGGAAAAGCAGCCCCATAGCATGATGCTCCCCCCACCATATTTGACACTGGGGATGGTGCACTCAGGACCATGAGCAGTGTTAGGTTTGTGCCATACATAACGTTTTGCATTTGGGCCAAAAAGTTAAATTTTTGTCTCATCTGACAACTTCAACTTCAAATGGGATTTCTTATGGCCTCCTTTCAATAATGGCTTTTTTCTTGCCACTCGTCCATGAAGGCCAGATTTGTGTAGAGTACGACTTATAGTTGTCCCATGTACAGATTCCCCCAGCTCAGCGGCAGTACGTCACAGCTCCTCCAGAGTTATCTTGGGGCACTTGGTTGCATTTCTTACCAGTGCTCTCCTTGTTCGGTCTGTTAGTTTAGGTGGACGGCCGTGTCTTGGTAAGTTCGCAGTGGTGCTATACTCTTTCCATTTCCGAATGATGGATTGAACAGTGCTCCGTGAGATATTCAAATCTTGGGAAATCTTTGTATAACTTAACACTGCTTTAAACTTCTCCACAGCTTTATCCCTGACCTCTCTGGTGTGCTCCTTGGCCTTCATGATGTTGTTTAGTGACCAATACACTCCGACCATAGCTCTGAGGCCCTCACAGAACAGATGTAATTATACTGAGAGTAGATTACGCTCACGTGGCCTCTATTTCATGGTTAGGGCAAGGTGTGAACATTCTGCAGTCATTAGGAATGTTATAAAGGCAATTTAATGCACTCAGAAAATGCTGTATGAATACTTGTGCACGCACCACTTTTCACTTTTCTATTTTTTGAAAAATAACAGAATCATGTATCATTTTGCTTTCACTTCACAGTTGTCTGTTACTTGTGTGTGAACTTTCAGTAAAAAATTCAAAATAAAATCTTTACGTTTAGGGTTGTAAACATGACAAAATGTGCAAAAGTTCAAGGTGTATTAGTACTTTCGCAAGGCACTGTAATTCTATGTTTGGTGGGCTGTGCCTAGAGATTCACCGATCCAGCTTTGTTTGCTTCTGATACCGATACTGGGGGTTTGAGTATCTGCCAATATCCGATATTAACCGATACCAAGAGACTTTCTTAAAAGTGGCTTTCTCTGAGTGAAAAAGTGATGATGTTACAATATCTACTAAACTAATGGAAAAAACATTTAAAAGGATCACTGGATTTTTGACACTATCCTTGTGTGGCAATGCGAGGGTTAACTTAGCTGTTTTAAACATTAAATTGCCAGACAACGCCAGCTGGAGATGGCCAGCACCAGAAACTAAGTAAAGCACGTAGGTTCGTTGTTGAGTAGATGGATCACAGAGGCCAGGTACTGTATAGAAAAGTTTTACATTTATTTCCACATTCTTTAGTTAAAATCATGTTTGTCCAAAGTTCGTTTCACAGTTCGTTTAGTTACTTGTTTTCAGTCCATCTTTCAGTTACCACAGTCTACCCATGACGTTGCGCACCTACGGCGCTCCACGAATCCAGTGACAGGGGAATAATAACAGAACAGGCGAACCAAAAGGCAGAGAAAGGTGATAAAAGGGCGGAGAAAAAGGCAGGCGGCAGTGACGACCCTCCTTGGTCCTAGACATCTACAGAAGTAAGAAGGCACATCACTACAAGTATAATTTACGATAGTTATTTCTAGAGTAACCACGCCACAAACCTGAGCGGGGCATTTGCATGGCTCGGGGCTTTGACAGCGGAGTCCGAGTCAACGCCGCCAATCCACTCTACTACTAGCATGACCAGTTACAGGGAGACCGCGGGCCCATGACGGCACCGCGACAAACTAAACGTTAACAGGGACTATAGTTAATACCAACTTAAGATTTACATTTAGCGACAATATGATACTACCTGGACTGGAGAGTGACGAGGAGCAACAACCACAACACCGGAGACTGGGCGTACAGGAAGTCAGAGGTCAAATAATAAACGGAAGTGCTATTTATCAGGTGACGGCTGGCGCGCACAGCCAATCACCATCAAAACTACAAGTGGCAGTGCCCGCCTGCAGGCATACTGCCACATATGCCCCCCCCAAAATGCATCGTCGTCCCGGCGATGCCAAAACACACACTTTTAACGCACACATGCATACCATGCTTGCAGCCAACTACCAGGTACTGCTTAAGTCTCGACCCAACACCCACGTCGCGGGCTGGAAGAGGTGCCTTGATGGCTACAGAAGGGCGTGTTGAGTGCTAAGCCATACGTACTAAAAGGGGTGTACAATGACCCCCATGACTACAGCGACGGCGCTATGAGGCTAAGGGCTTACCCTAAACCGACCACTGTCCCAGAAAATGCCGTGAACCAACGGCCAACCAACGAACGCTTAAAAACACGAACAGCTATCACACCATCCACCCATCAGTAGGTGGGATGTGGGGCCTTGACGGCTAATACTAGCTGAACCACATAAAACTTTGCCCAAAAATAAAACTGCACTGGCTCTTCCCCATTTCAAAACAATAGCTGCGTTGACCGCCATTGATAAGCGAGACCACCCCGGATACTGCCCCACACATAGCAGCTCCTACCTCTCAACTTATACACTACTGCCAGGGTGGGTTTGAGCCACCCTGAGGAAGCCATCAGGTACAGGTCCTACTATTGGAGCCAATTGCTGTGACCTCCTGCACATCCAGTCCAGTTGCGCTCCCCGTCACCACCATGACAAAACCACCGCCTGCCTTTTTAAAAACAAAAAATTACTACTTTTTCTTTCCAATAGTTAATTGACCCAGCTATATAAAGCATTTCACAGTAGCATTAACTTTAGCATTTCAGATGCGAAGTTCAAAACATCAAAATGTGACCACAAACAATGTTAAACACAAAATATTAACAGATGCAAAATCATAACAGTAACAAAAACATTCCATGCAATATATATACACACACAGCAAAACATATTGGTCAATCTTGGTGTATACTAACACATGAGAAACAATTTAGCATAGGCTACTTTTAGCTTTAGCTGTACATTCATCCAATTTGAAACACAGGCCTCTGTTTACCATATCAACATCCTGCCTGCAGCGCCAAATGTGGCAATGCGAGGGTTAACTTAGCTGTTTTAAACATTAAATTGCCAGACAACGCCAGCTGGAGATGGCCAGCACCAGAAACTAAGTAAAGCACGTAGGTTCGTTGTTGAGTAGATGGATCACAGAGGCCAGGCACTGTATAGAAAAGTTTTACATTTATTTCCACATTCTTTAGTTAAAATCATGTTTGTCCAAAGTTCGTTTCACAGTTCGTTTAGTTACTTGTTTTCAGTCCATCTTTCAGTTACCACAGTCTACCCATGACGTTGCGCACCTACGGCGCTCCACGAATCCAGTGACAGGGGAATAATAACAGAACAGGCGAACCAAAAGGCAGAGAAAGGTGATAAAAGGGCGGAGAAAAAGGCAGGCGGCAGTGACGACCCTCCTTGGTCCTAGACATCTACAGAAGTAAGAAGGCACATCACTACAAGTATAATTTACGATAGTTATTTCTAGAGTAACCACGCCACAAACCTGAGCGGGGCATTTGCATGGCTCGGGGCTTTGACAGCGGAGTCCGAGTCAACGCCGCCAATCCACTCAACTACTAGCATGACCAGTTACAGGGAGACCGCGGGCCCATGACGGCACCGCGACAAACTAAACGTTAACAGGGACTATAGTTAATACCAACTTAAGATTTACATTTAGCGACAATATGATACTACCTGGACTGGAGAGTGACGAGGAGCAACAACCACAACACCGGAGACTGGGCGTACAGGAAGTCAGAGGTCAAATAATAAACGGAAGTGCTATTTATCAGGTGACGGCTGGCGCGCACAGCCAATCACCATCAAAACTACAAGTGGCAGTGCCCGCCTGCAGGCATACTGCCACACTTGGGACAGGCTATTTTACATCAACAGCTCACATGAAGTGATCTGTGCATAACAAATATCTTATATCAGTTATTCTTTAACAGCATGTCATAAACTAAAAATATAAACACATGGCTGCAGCAGTAGCCGATTTTATTTTATTTTATTGGGCTACTTTAGGTATTTCTATAGTTTCTGACCCAGCCTTGATTTAGGGTTGCCACCTATGTCTGACAGAAAACCTGGACATTTCGGCAACCCAATCAACCATTTTGCTTACAAGCAGTGGCGCCCTTCACACCTAACCCAAGACAAAAATGACCCTTCTAAAGCGAAATTGGACATAACCTTGTGATGGAGCTATATTGGTTTTGCTTTAAGTATTTACTTTGTGGTTAATGTCCAGTGGTGGAAAGAGGACAGAAAATTTGTACTTACGTAAAAGTACAATTACATGGCTGACATTTTACTCAATTACAAGTACAAGAGTGAAGTATTAGAAACTTCACTCTTCATTCAACTGGTCTAAATTGTTTATCTCTAACAAGAATATCATTGCACAGATTAATTCAAAAATACATACTGTAGAATGAGGTGAAAATGCGTTGTTATATTGAGATGCTAATGTTACTCACGTGGGGAGAGCTAGCTCCTGTAAACTCCTCCATATATGTTCAGTGCCTGATTACTGACGCATATGTGTCCTAGTGTTTGTAAGACCGTCTCCTCACGTTTTCGATAGTACAGTCTCTCTTTCCCCGCGGTAAAAACAAACAGAGCCACGCTGAGTCATAGAAGCGGACGCACGTGTGCACGGCCAAAGAGCGAGGGGAGGAGGCGGGGACGTGCGCCAGAACAGCCAATGTCAGCCTCGCTCTCTTTGAGCTCTGGCCAATCAGAGCAGGGAGCTGCTCTGTGTGGGGCGATCAGCGGAGAAGAGAGAGAGACGGTGGAGGACTGCACTGTAGTAGTGTCCCGGGAGAATATTTTATTTCCCCGGGACAGACCATTAAAAAGAAGGACAATCAGGTAAAACCGGGACAGGTGGCAACACTACCTTGATTAGTTGCCGTTAGCATTAGCATGCTCCCGCTAGCTTTAGCATGCTATTGCTAGCCACGGCATTTTGCACGGCAATCCAAATACGTCTGCGGAGGTTAAAACTAACTCAGCTATTGAATTATTCAGGTTCTTCCATTCAAAATGACACACAGCATGTCCATATTTATTTAGGTTTAGTTGGTGAAAGTTGTGTTTTTAAAGCGATTAGAGCCAAAACTGATATCGGTTCAGTATCGGATATTTGTAGCCAATATTGTATTTTTTCCAGTATCGGCTCCGATATCCAATACCTGTATCGGATCGGTGCAGCCCTAGCTGTGCCAATATTGAATTCAAAGACAAACTACGTGACTTCCAGATTATATGTCAAGAGCAACTGAACTGTCTGAAAATGCTGATAAATATCCAATCATGCCACATGATGCCACACCTGCCCTGAATGCTCAGCTCCACACAGACTATTTTTGCAATTAGTTTGGCTACTGGTAGACAAAGCAAAACAGTAGGAGATGAGTCTGTGATATTCTGCTCATTGGTCTAATGAAATGTCACTGTGATAGATTGGTGATCTTATTCACTTATTCTGTGCCTTTTCATTCTTCTTATTTTTAATCCTGCACACTTTGTGAATGTGCCTGTTTTTTTCATTAACCTCTTAACTCCAACCTGAACCAAGTGCATTTTCTCCAGTTCAGCTTTACCCAAATCTAAAAGCTTCTCGACTGGAGTTTACAGCCTATAGACCAGTGCAACGCGTGCACAGTGCAATTTGAAACATTTTTCCTCACGCTGTCGTCACTTTTGCGTCATATTTTTCATGCTCTTTTTGACACACGTTTTTGTTGCGTTTATGTCGCCTGTTTTGCTGCGTTTTCATCCTCATTTACGTCTCGTTTTTGTCGCTATTCTTTTTACAAGAAGCTTTTAGATTTCGGTCAAGTCAAACTGGAGAAAATGTGCTTGGTTAAAGTGGGGGTTAAGAAGTTAAAATGGTGGTGTGAAGTCAAAAAATTGTTCTATTTATGAGTTAAATATCCACACACTGTCTTCTGTAATGCTGGAAACATCATGTGAATTGCATGTGTAATATGTGTATCTAAGTGTGAACATCCCAGGCCTGACCACTGTGAGAGCTATGAGCTTAAAATAGATTCAGTTAAAAAGTAAAAGCTCCGTCAGTCCAAACAGACTGACTTCCCCTCCCCGCGTCTCCTCCCATCTGCCCCTCTGTCCATCTTCTCTCCTCTTTGTTTCCGTGTCCCAGTCAAACGGATGGGGCTGTGTGCATAGCCTCCAGGGTCTGGATTGGACACAATGTTTTCAGACAGATTATCAAGACTGCGAGAAGGCCATGTTCACACGCTGGGTCATCCAAACTGTCTGCATCTATCTACGGGGCGAAGCCGCAAACGAGGAATGGAGGAAACTGCCAGAGCTCAGTGTTCTGCAAGTTTTAAATCTTCATGACAATAGCTTCTGTTGTGTCACTACATTCTACCAGCCTGCTGTGAGATGGAGAAAGAGACAATAATAAGGTTTTTGTGTGGGTTTCACTACAAAAACTCAAACTAATAAGACAAAAATAGAAAGCTCAAATGTACAGCCATTGTGTCCTTTGGCAAAACTCTTCACCCAGCGTATGTATGTCACTTTTTTTTTCTAATGTAATACTTTGTTTTCTTACTCTAAGTAGGTTGTATTTCATGTTTATAGTGGGATATTTTAAGATTAAGTACTTATTAGATTAAGTACAAATATTTACTGTCATTTTAAGCTTTAGATTTAGTTTCTGTGGCATTAAAAGGTCTTCAATAATATTGTTTATCGCAATATTTTTGTGGCCCAATACATCAAATTTCAAGCCTAGCAACAAAGTCCTTAGAGTTGAACTTGGAAAACGGTAGAGCTGTCCTCAGCCAAATAAATTCTAAATCAAAACCATGCCCTGACCAACAATTAGTCGACTAAAACTTACAACTGACCCTAACTGCACTCATAACACACAAATCCACAATCATGTTGTAACAAACATTACAGATTATTCTTCCCTTTCGGTTCCGGACTCTAGCTCACTCCTATATATTTCAGTGTAGGACCATGTTATTGATGGAACAAACAACTCATAGTCTATTGAAGTGGAGTCTATAGAAGGCCACGGTTTTAATCTTTCTGCTAAGATGCAGCGCTGCAAAGAGAGCCACTGTCCTCAATGTTAAATTTTAACAAAAGCAATTTCCAAGAAAAACTCAAACGTCTCCACTGTCTTTAAAACTCATACACTGTACGTCTGTTTTTATCATGAAATATTAAGCCTAATTAAGATAGAACTGCCACAAGGCAAGGCAAGTTTATTTGTAGAGCACAATTCATACACAAGGCAATTCAAAGTGCTTCACAGTTGCATAAAATTACAAGAAAACAGATAAAAATCAATCAATAAAACATCAACATAAAGTTAATCAGTTACAGCAAAAGGCAAGAGTGCAGATAAAATACTTTCAGTTTTCATATGCACGGGTAAAAAGAGCTGTTTTCAGCCTGGATTTGAACATTGTCAGAGTTGAGGCCTGTCTCACATCCTCATGAAGACTGTTCCAGATTTTAGCTGCATGAAACTGAAACGCAGCCTCACCGTGTTTATTATTGACTCTGGGAACCACCAGGAGACCCCTCCCTGAAGTTCTCAGGGCCCGAGATGGTTCATACGGCTCTAACATGTCAGAGATGTACTTTGGTGCTAAACCATGAAAAGACTTGTACACAAGCAGCGCTGATTTAAATTCTATTCTCTGAGTGACAGGAAGCCAGTGCAGAGACCGGAGCACTGGACTAATGTGGTCGTATTTCCTGGTTCTTGTCAGGACTCGAGCAGCAGCGTTCTGGATGTACTGCAGCTCTAACAGCTCGTTTAGAAAGGCCAGTGAGCAGGCCGTTACAGTAGTCTAACCTGCTGGAGACAAATGCATGGATGAGTCTCTCTAAGTCTGGTTTTGACACTATTCCTCTGATCTTAGCAATGTTTTTCAGATGGTAAAAAGCTGATGATGTTATTGCTTTGATGTGGCTGTTTAAGTTCAGGTCTGAGTCCATGATTACTCCTAGATTTCTAACCTGATTTTTTGGTTTTAGAGAGAGAGACTCAAGGTGACTGATAACACTTTGTCTTTGTGTCTGTGGGCCAAAGACAATGATCTGAGTTTAGTTGGAGAAAGTTGTTTTGCATCCACAAACTGATCTGTTCGATGCAGTGACAGAGTGTATCTACAGACCCATGTTCACCTGCCGTCAGTGACACATACTGTAGATCTGAGTGTCATCTGCGTAGTTGTGGTACGACACATTGTTACTGTTTATTAGCTGACCCAATGGAAGCATGTACAGGTTGAATAAGAGGGGTCCCAAGATTGACCCCTGGGGGACTCCACAGGTCATGGAAATTTTGTCTGAGACACAGTTGCCAATTTCGACAAAGTACGTCCTATCCTCGAGATAGGACTTGAACCAGTTTAGAGCAGTACCAGAGATTCCCACTCAGCTTTCTAACCTGTGAAGTAAGATCCCGTGGTCCACTGTGTCAAAGGCAGCGCTCAGGTCCAGCAGAACTAAAACTGAGACCTTACCTGCGTTGGATATCATTTGTCACCTTGATCAGAGCTGTCTCAGTGCTGTGGTGGGGCCTAAATCCTGACTGGAAAGTATCAAACACATTGTTAGATAGGAGAAAGTAAGTGAGCTGTTGTTGTATTACTTTCTCTAGGACTTTTCCTAAGAATGGTAGGTTTGATATGGGCCGGTAGTTGCTCAGTACCTTAGGATCAAGGCTGCTCTTCTTTAGAAGAGGCTTAATGACCGCAGTTTTCAAGGCCTTTGGAAATGGTCCAGTCTCAAATGAGATGTTAACTAACTGAACAAGTTGTGGTAACAAGCTGGTCAACACAGACTTCAGAAATCTAGTGGGTAATTCATCAAGGCAGCATGTACATGAACTCAGACCAGAGATGACCTCTTCGATTGTTTTGCCAGTAACAGGTGTGAAATGTGTCAGCTCAAGGTGTCTAGCTGGTGGCAGGGTTGCTATTTGTGTTGTGGAAATTATGGCATTTTTAATGCCTTGAACTTTGTCATAAAAAAAAAAAGAAAAGCCACTAGTGTTGTGTAAATTGATGGTCTCAATTTAGACCTGTTTTCAGTGACGCCCTGTACAAAGTAAACATGTCTAAATAAAAGCTGACACAGTGACGTCATCAGATTTGAGTGTAACCTGTCAGTGAACCCGCTCCTCTTACCTCCCTCCACACAAAACACCACCCGCTCTCACACCGGCCACGTCCTGCTCCGGATATCACACAAGTCTTTCCTCAGCAATATATGATCTGATTAGGCTGAATTAATGAGGCCCAGTGGAAGAGAAAACTCCCGTTACATCCTTCCTTCCACTTATCTCGCGCCCCTTCATCTCGCACCTCTGTCTTTAAAAGCTCACACTGTGCTGCCTTCCTGCCCGCCTCTTGCACTCTTTTATAAACCAACATTATGATGGATTTATTGTAGAGATTTCAAACTCTCCTGTATTCAGAAACAAAGCTACAGGCGCCGTAGCAACAACACAATGACTGAATGTGTAGACAGTGATACTGCGATAATGGCACTCTAGTTTCTGTACTGTATTTTGGGGCCCAGGGACCACATAGGAGTGGAGTGAGGGGGTCTAAACTACAGGATTAAGCTAGATAGATAGAGAGCCCTTATCTGTGGTCCTCTCTCCGTGATTATTGCAGGAGTAGTTTATTTGTAGCTTTGTACTGTACTTTGAATGGGAAACCTAGCATCCAAATGTAAACTTGTCCAAGGTTGTGTTTTAAGGGAAGACACTGTTTTAATCCCTTGAATTTGATGAAACACTTGCATAAAATGGTCCTCAATATCGCTGAAAGCCTTGGCCATATACCGAGCTTTCGTGCACGAGGAGGGATCACAATATCTTTTATTAAAACTCTGCTTCTAGGAGTCTTTTGTTTGCCTGTTTATGAGCTGGTGAATATGTAATTCTCCTGAGTACCAGAGGCTCCAGGTTTCATCTGTGTTGTTATTATGAGTGACACTGTGTACACAAGGACACAGACACCAGCAATATGACGTGATCTTGTCAGGAAGCATTTGTATCGCCTCGAGGCTGCAGCTCATACCGCTCTAGCCCGGTTTGCGCTGTCAAATATATCTGCCTATTTAAAATGGTTTCTCTTTGATATGTGTTTGGAGGTTGAAATCAGTCTTTTTGGCTCGATATTGTTCAACCCGATAATTGTATCGCCCGATTATTGACCATTGCAATATTAGGAGACGTAATAACCATATTGCAAGAAGCCACAATGTTTTGCAAATTCACTAATGTTTTCCATCAGATTGAGATTTATACATTTTTTGCTAACACAGCCCAAAACCAAAATGCAGAGTTCAAATTAATGTGTGGCCATTTTTATATACAACATGGAAACAGCCCTGTTTAAATGAAGAACTAACTTGTTTACCATAATAAATCCTTTTCGTAGTCCCTCTGGGGGTAATACAAGTGTTAATGGGATGATTGGGGAGTCTTTCATCTCCCACTGGTGTCTCTGTCCAAAACAACACAATTGTAACTTCGCTGCCTCCGGGTCCGAGCCACCAATACACACTAATAGAATCACGAAGAAGAAGCTAACAGGCTAACGGGCAAAGCTAACTGTGGGCTAGCGCCACTTAAACAGTATTTACAGCCAAGTTTGAGTGACAAAAATGTTCCCTATAGTGTAATTGGATGTACAATATCCCTCTCTCCCTTTGTCGTTTCTGTCAGCGTAGTATTTACTCTCACGGACAATTAATGAGTGAAAAAACGCAACATGCTACGACATCTGCAGTGGCGCTTATGGCCTCTAGGGGCATGAGTTACTTAGTTCTAGCCTAAATAAGGCTGTTTTCTTGGATTTGACTCATTGTTTTGTGAGCTCACAATCTGACTAACTCTCTCACAGATAACAACGTGTGCTGTAATTAGGACTTTCACATTGATGAGTTAGTCTCTTGACTCCTGAATGATTCATAAAATATGAACGCACAAAGCTGCCAGAAACTTCTCATGTTTGATGTAAGGTTTGCGTCATCTAAAAGCTAACACTGTAACACTGCTTTGTGAGTCAACTAAGTTATGCTCTGCTACTGCTGAGTATTGAAACCGCTCTCAGTTTTGCCACAACTCAAGTCAAACTCAAGTAAACCTCTTATGCACGTAGACTGAGACATGTAGCTCAATTCCGGTCAACTGTGGCTTAAGTAATAGTATAGCATTCTTATACCGTTGAGTGTTTCCTCTTTCGATGTATTAACTAAGCTTTGGCTGTTGTAGACATAACAATGCACATGACTGAAAGGGTGGTTAGCCTTTAGTTTGGACACGAGTCGGAGTTAGTTAGCAATGTCTTTTCAGTGAGCTGTGAGTGCCATGAACACGTAATACTGTAATCACTCAACGTCACAAAAATAAGCTTCATATAGAAACACAACTTTCACACAATGCAACAAATGTGCCTTTTTTTTGCTAAACTCTCAAAGTCGCTTTACTATTCCATGCATTATTCATTCACTCTACACTCAGTTGCCCTGGGGTAAGACTGATATAAGGGTTTCTGCCACTCTGCCCCACGGACCCTCTAACCACCACCAATCACTCACTGACCACAGTCACACTTATGGATCTGGGCTTAGTCTGAGTACTTTAGACTTTACAATACAGATGATTGCAGCTTATAGTGCAGATCTATGGCACATCCTCTCTGGCTGTAAAGCAGTAATTTAGTTTATATAGGGGCAGTGAGCTTTGGGAGTAGAATTTGGCAGGTGTGCTGATTGCTCATTATCCTTTCACCCCCGCATTACTCTGCTCATACCTTTTTTAAAATGCTGGCTCAATTATTAAATAGTCATAAAGCAGGGAGCTAACTGACTTTAAATGAGCAGCCATTCTCACTGTGTTTATGTAAACACCTACTTATGTTTATTATAGATACCGAGATACTGTACTGTGCCACAAGGGATTAACAGACTGTTTACTCTGCGCTGCATATTACCTGGCTGCTTAAAGGAGCGTTTATCTTTTCATTTGCATGCATACATCTTTTACTTATCAAGTGATTTAATGGCAATTTCTGTCATAATGTCCCAAAACTTACACAATTCACCAGGAGAAATGTTGGTATTTGGTATTCAGATGATACAATAGCGTAGCAGTTAGCGCTCTCGCCTCACCGCAAGAACATCCTGGGCTTTTTTTCTGGGCGGGTGAGCACCTTTTTGTGTAGAGGTGCCGTAATTTCCGGAATATAAGACGCTACTTTTTTCACATGCTCTGAACCAATACGGCCTATACAATTTAATTTACACATTTTTACCCGCTAACAGCGTAGCGTTTAGATCTTATGCCCGAGCCCGACCAGAAAATCAAGCCGCAATATCATATATCGTAATTCAGCCCTTATTCTTACTTCAACCGCTACCAGACTGCGGCGCAGGGAGGGGGGTGCTGCGGGAGGAGTACATGTCCTGAGTGTATTGGTCACGTTTCTAAAGCACGGAGAGGCCAGCGCTTTGATACCGGCGCTACACCGAGACCATCGCTTTATGCTCTTTATATCAGAACAGGTTTAACTCACAGTAGTTTGATGGTGTCCATTTAGTGCGTAAAAGTATGGAAAATGCAGCGCGATGTTTGTGGAAAAACGTGCGAGGAGGACATGAGAATGAAGCAGCAGAGGACGGACTCTTGTCTGTGTTGCTCAATGGCCGCTGGCTGCTCTGCTTTGCGACGACAACACTGGACCGCCATTACTCCGCCATTGCTGTAGTACCGCCAGTGGTTAAAGTGGGATTTGGGAGGTGGGGGAACTCTAACCGTTAACAAGCAGTAGGATACGCGCTACATTTTATATTTTTTTACGTACTTATGTACTGACATGTAGTCATGGGTTCTGAACAGTATATAGTATTCATACTGCACAATACAAGGTATTTGGGTATTTGATACTGTAATAATTTTATTTTCCAATATGTTTTAAGACCTTGAATTATTTGTAAATATCCTTTAGCAGGTTTTAACAATCATAAATGATTGGAGGTCTACGTGATTTACTAAATGAACAAATTCTGCTTTGCCAGATCCACTCATTTTATTTGTTTCTAATCTATTAAGCTCGTCTCTGGGCAGGCATGGTGGTCTGCAGTCCTACATCTAAGAAGAACCCATTTCTTGACATAATTTGTCAGGATCCACTTATTCAAAGGAGGCCCAACCAAAGAAATGAACATGAGTGCTGAAACATTACTTATTAACAATTTTGGCTTGTTATTATGTTGTTCATTTAATAAAATCCTCTTTCACAGTCAGCATTGCTTACAGCAGGGCTCTTGCATTACTTTTTTCACTGGGGCAGATTTGTCGGTTGTCATTGGCCACTGGGCCGGTCAGGGTCAGCCTCCCACCACCAAACGTATTCATATTTTTGGGATAAATAAATGAACATTTCATTATCATCACTGCTTGAACAGAATAGAATTGTGCCTAAACATAGAAAGTTATATTATATTCCAGTATTTTAAAGCTTTGGAGAAAAAAACAACAACAACACAGCAATAGATTAATACAGCGTAATAAAGAGCATAATAATAAACTAGGACTACTCAGAACTAAACCAGGATTAAGCCAGGTCAAAAACATGCAATATCAGGACTAAGGCCGGACTAAATCAAATCTAAACCAGGCCAAAGGCCTAATACAGAATGAGTGAGCTACATGTGAGACCAGTACATCTCAAACAACGCTGAGCAGACAAAGGGCTGACCATGAAAATAATAAATAAGGGCTGACCAAACACTGAGCCGCTGTTCTGTCCAGAACATGCGCTTCATGGAAAAACTCAGTGAATGAAGCGCTCCTTGGAGATGGTGCGCTCATCCACATATTCAGCTTCAGCCTCTTTTACCTGTTAACTTTGCAAAGAGCATCTCTGTGCTTGTACATTTCCCACAAAGACGTATTGAATGAAGTCAGAGCAGAAAGGAAGCAAAATGCACCTTTCAGATTAATGATTCAGATGTTATTTGGCTAAGTTAGAGCCCAGATAGCGAGGTTTAGCGTGTTGACCGGTAGAACACAAGTGCTGCCGGTGCAGAGCAGTTTTCCAAAACTCACGCACCATGAGCTTCATCGTCCGCTGTACAAACATCCACAACTGAACTGGTGTTCCTTACCTTAAAGTCGCTGGTTAAGCCCTTTGCACCGGTGAAGGCAGGAACACACGCTCACGCTGCATCTGCCGCGGACCGCGAAGACTCCTGCTTCTGTATGGGATAATCCGAGCAAACACGATTCATGCTGTCCTTGTGCGTCTGTTTGATAAAATCTGTCAGTCCGTCCAACAATAAGCCTCCTGTTTTCTCAGTTTAGCGTCTTGCACCGTTTAACAGAGCCATGTTTTCATTTGAGCCCGCGCTAGGAGATGATGGTACCGGAGCCGGAGGCACACTGCTACGCAAAGTGGCGCGAACTCGCGGCGGAGCGACGCGAATGCGGCGCAGATAATGCCGGAAAAAATATATTTTTATGGAAAATTAGGTCAGATTTTATTGTTTGGCCCCGAGGACGCATATTGAGTAGGCCCGACCTAGTATTTTTATTGCATTAATTTATCTCACAGGCAGAATTTCGTATGTGCGTGAAAATGACAAAGTTGCAATCATCTTTTTCTTTTTGCCATGCGAAGGTAGGGGAACGCCGTTCCCGACCGTTCCCGCCCACTTTAACCCCTGAGTACCGCCATATAGCTAGTCCCCCATTGGAATGCGTTGCACTTAGACACGTTAAAAACAACTTTAAAGCCAGGTGCCTAATGTTTTGGAACTGTCTACAGCTAGATATTCCTCCTGTGATTACGCTGGGTTAGACACAATCAGAGGCACCAGGGTGGCTATCGTAGGATAAATTTTAGAAATCTCGTACTTAACGGGGGTCTGACTGTTAGCATTGGAGCTGTGCGAGCTACACGTCACGCAAGGGCCGACTCTACAGTGACGATCCCGCCCTTATACCCTTATTAGGAACATGCTTCGTCAGAGCTGGGGAGGAGGAGTCTGTAAATCCGCCATGAATTCCCCCTCGAACGTGGTCATTGTGGTAAACGGGGAGGAGTGAGTATTGACGGTCTATTAATATGTCTATGGTGTTGCTCCTCGTACGCCGTGCGCATAACCTGTCCCGCACTGCGCTCATCTCTCAGCCCTGGTGCAGTGTGTATGTGCTCTCATGACTTATAGACAAGTGCGGCCTTGTATATGTACTTTTTCTTTTTTGTTTAAATTTTGTTGGTGCGGCTTATACTCAGGTGCGCTCAATAGTCTGGAATTTATGGTAAGTGCTTTATTTATTATTGTACAACGAAATTGTGTTCAGGTGTTAGTCCTGAGCCGCAGCGACTCCTGAATAGAATATGGTTCAAAATAAGAGATTCTGAAACTTCAGTGCGACTTGTCTGGTTAAATAAAGGTCAATTAATGACATAGAACAGTGAAAATTCTCAGTCATCCAGGTGGTTAATTCTATCTTCTAGAAATACAATGCAACGTGCCCGTAGTAGAACATAGTCTTTTTTATATGTTACGCTAATAAAAGCTTAATAAAGCTACAATAATCACTGAATGATTTCTTATTCAGCTACTTGTTTTGATTAGTTTTTGTTGACTATGTATTTTATAGTTTCAACATTGAATGATGAATGCTGCTAGGTAACAGACAAGTCATCCAATTTATCCATTTATGCAATAGTTTAATGAAAACCTTGGTAACATTAAATAGAGTATCTGATTTATGTTTATTGAGATGCATTTTCCTAACTTGTTGTGATCTCTCAGCTGGGCTTTAGTGGTTGCGTTCGCTGATGTGCGCGCCTAAGAGGCTGTGTAAGAGACGAGCTAATTTGAACGGCAGCCAACAAACATTTAATGCTCCACCTTTGCAGTCGCTGTGAAAGCACTGTATCATTAGCAATATACATTATTCCCTCCCTGTCAGGCTGCCAGCGGAAACAGCCATTAATATTCATCCTTTTTAGAGGCAGCGCAGGAGCTAAAGACAGCAGTAGAATAGGGAATATGAGGCCTTCACCGGATACTGTCAACCTATAGAGCACACAAGACACGAACACAAGGAAGATGTTTATTATTAATGAAATATCTTGTCTCAGACTAAAAGGTGTGGGCGAGGGCAAATAGGCTTATGCGTGGTGGAATTTTATTTTAATTAACGGTACATCCTGGGATTAATCTCGTTTCTCATCTTCTTCGGTGTGAGAAAATCAGGTCTACCCAAACAAAACAAAAAACTGAAAAAAAAAAAAAACTTTGAATGAACTTTATTTTCTCTGCTGTCCTTTTTGGCCTCTCTTTCTGGGGATGCAACAGTAAATCATGTACTTCCTAGTGTGTAGTTACTTGGCATTTATCTTTTTTAATCAGTCAAGTGATAAACGCTATACTGTCGCTATATAGGACAAATAAATATATTTTTAACTGAAACTTTGAAGCTCTTTACTGTCAGAAGGGGCAGCCGGGATTACTACAACCACAGGGTATACTGCACACATTATAGCGACGTATAAAAAGCATAAAAATGGCTACAGCATTTTCCCTAAAATGCTAAGGAATGATAAGCGACTGTGATTAGCTTCCAGGTCCAACACACAGCAATATAAGAAGTCTTCTAGCAAAATAGTGTGTTTGAAACTTTCTGTGCATCAGGATGTTGGAAAAGCTGTCTGTTTTAGCCTACAGCACTGACTCTCATATGAACATAACTATGAGTTGCGTTGCTGTGGTTAGCATGCACCGTTTGGCGTTACAGTGCTTTACACTTCCTGAAGTTCCTTACTATTCTTGAAACTGACACTATGGTGGTTTTAGATGCCTTTGTTGCACCCTAGTCAGTTTTAGCCTATTATTACAGTCAGCTTATTATTTTAGGCAAAACTGTTCTAGCTTATACAAAGAATCAAACTTGTCAAATATCCATGTTTGTTTGAGCTTTCTGGAAGTTATGTGATTGGAAAGCTCGTTGCTGATATTTGTGGTGTCTCTTTTGATGCTCTTGTCCATCTGCCGAGTAAAATGTGTTTAGCACTCTCTGTACCATCCACGTCTCCCGACCACTCACCTCCTGGACCTTTCACGATGCTCCCTCCTCCATCCTCCTGTGCGGATGTGTGCTAGTTATTAGGGGGCTTGGATTGCGTTTAATTTGGCTCTCTATACCTCCTCCGGCTTTGCTCCGCTTCACTTTTCACATATGGAAAAACTAATGCAATTAATTCTTATATCATGATTTCTAAATTTGACAACCAACAGAGTACAGTATCTGTTGGTTGCGACAGTGGCGGATGGTAGAGCAAGGTCGTCTCATGATCATCTCATGAAGGTTGGGGATTCAAGTCCCGCCTCCTGAAGGCGGCCACTGCCGTTGTGTCCATGGGCAAGACACTTCACCCACCTTGCCTCCAGTGTCTGTGTACACTGGTGTATGGATGAGAGAGTGAACAGGTGACTGGATCCTTGCTGTAAAGCGCTTAGAGTCCCTAATGTAGGTTGAAAAGTGCTATATAAGTTGAGACCATTTACTATATATATTCCATATATGCGCACCACTAAAGCAAAGCTTTAAGATTGTAAGAGATCAAGACACAGGACAGTTGCAGATCAGGAGAGTTTCAACAGGTTCTACTGTCAGAATTTCAGATGGAGGGCAGGGCTTTTATACAGTAATTCTGCGGTTGATTGATACATTGTTTTTGAGAAAAATAGATGAAAGGAAAACCTTACAATGTTGAACCTTACTTATTTCTTTCACAAACCTGCAAAATTAGCCTTGTTAAAGGTAAAGTTTGTAGGATGCGTTCTTAGTGATTTGTAAAAGCACTACAACTACAACAGAAGTCGGGTTTCCTTAAGTAACATGAGGACACAATTATGAACGGTGACATGTGTGTATGAATGATGGTGGTAAATGGAGGCTCCGTTGGTGAAGATGTGTCGGTCTGTCCCAAAGGGCAGCCGTGGCTACAAACGTAACTTACCACCACCGTGTATGGAGTGAATGGAAAATTGTCCTGTTCCTTCCTTCCTTTTGGCTGCGTTTAACCACAGACAAGGTAAAATCATCTGCAGTGTGACATAGGGTTGGTCCATATCTTATTGTGCACGGTGATACCGGTATAGTTTTTGGACACCGGTGTAAACTTTCATAGAGATGAGATGAGATCATTTGCATGCGCAGCTGATTTCAGAACCAAGCGGAGATGCTGCGCTCAGAGTCACTCAAAGCAACAGCATAAACATGACTGTGGAGGCTTCAGGGGAAGGCGCTTAAAGAATCTAATTATATGAATGAAGTATGTTGCTTTTGTCACACATATTTGCGAGGAAAGGGCTCAGGAGTTGCGTCTTGGATGAACTCCAGCAAGTTGTAGCATTGCCTAACCCGGCGCTAACATCTCAGGACAAGCTCATATACGTACTCCCCACCCCCTCTCTCTCTCTCTTTCTTTCCCTCCCGCATGTATATGTATCTGCGGCTGTGCGTCTGCGATCGGGAGAGAGACGCGAACAGGAGAGATAGGGATATAGTGAATATAGTGAATCCTTTGAAAGTTGCAATTAATTTAACTCATGTTGCTGGCAAACACATGTCCTAAACACGTTATTGCCTGACAGTAAAAACACAAGTAAACTGCACAGAGGCAGGTGGACTTACAGGAGCATTTCACTGCGATGGAGATGAAGGTGCAGCAGATTTTGTTGCAATATTATTTATCTTATCTTCTGTGTTTTCCAGATGGAGGTAGAGATTTAGAGGTGAATTTAGATGAATAAAGAGAATAAAATAGCTGTAAATTAATTTTCCCCATCAGCTAAAGGCTTTGATTTTGAAGTATTTTGCCAGGTGTAAATTATATCGCCAAATATATCGTTATCGTGATATTTCTTTTTCATACCGTGATATAAATGTTTGGCCATATCGCCCTAGTGTGACAGTTAAACAGAAGTGTGTCCTCCACACCACACTAATATGTGAGCTCAGTATGACATCACAAGAACCCCAAACTATTCGATTGGTTATTATTGTGAATCTTGAATGTGAAATCTTTTGTCATTTTTGAGACAACCAGGGTAATTTTTCTTACCTTGTCACAAAAGCTACACTGTGTTCTGTCCACCCTTTTGCGTGTACATAAACCCTGATAATTAGCAGTGGTCTGTTGTTTTCTCCAAAGCCGTACGTTGGGTCGTGAGAGCTTACAGTGTGTAGTGATTTGTAGGGCGAGATATTTGCTGGATACAAATGTGTGTTCATTAATGTTGTTTACCGGGAACGCCATTGCACCAGAAATATTGATCCAGAGCGGGCAACGTCTGTCTATGGCTGCTGTGTTAGTGGCGGTGAGAATATCGATTTCACCCGCTCGCAATAGTGTTTATTCGCACAGCAACAGTCTGTGAAAAGCCAAGTGTAAGTAATCCTTCTTCACATCTGCACTTTAATGTTATAAAGCATGCTGCTTTCATGACTGCTTGCCCAATCGCTATAGATATTGTCAAAGACTGAATGCAAAGAAAAGGGCAGCAAAATACTTGGTTAAGCATTGGGGATTTCTGGGTAAATATAAGCAACACGCAACAGCACCAAGATACTACTGTAACTGTAAGTGTAAACGCTCGCTTGAGTATTGTTCATTTCAAAATCTCAATTGGTATCCTGATACTGTGTAATATTCAGTACGACACAATCCCGATCTCTCTTGCACACTTTATCATGTGTCAGCCAGCCTGTGTATTACTTAACTTTAATTTAGCATGAATCTACATTAGCCATGCCGTACTCTGACTATGTTTCTTCCCGTCTTGTGTGTAGTTGAGGTCCTTTGAAGCACTGCCGTTCACTCTATCGCTCTAATTGCTTTTGACTTGCAGCTTTTCAAACACATTACCATGACAAGGCAGGCTCTGAATCTACACTGTATTACATTAATTGTTTGTCAAAGTCGGTGTGTGACAGATGAAGCCACTGAGACACATTCGCACATAGAAAAAGTGAGCAGTGTTTAATAGCCACCCACATCCAGCCAGTGCCTGACAAGCCTTGTTTTAATGTTTAATGTCTCTGTTTCCTGCTGGAAAAAGCCTTAATTGTATTAAAACCATTGTATGAAAAGACACTGGTGTAGCAGAAAATTAGATAGAAATTCATATTTCAGTGGTCTGTTGATGTAAGAATAAAAATGTATTCAGAAACAGAGCAACAAGTACTTAGAGCCACACTGTGGATTATTTTAGGTTATGCTGTTGGAGCAACTAAATTGACATAAAACATTGAAAAATTAACATGAACAAATTCTAATGATCAACTAGAAGCATAGTCTTTCAAGACTAAGTATTTAATAGAGTTGTGGTTTGTTGTTTTGAGACTTGGCCGTGATTGGCTGAAATGAGGTGCTCTTGATCTAATGACGAAGTTCATCCTCTCCCCAAACGATCGAGCAATCCCAACACAGTGCTAATGTTACTGGCGCTCAATCTGGCTCTTGCCAACAACATCTTCATAGAGATGAACTGTTGATATCTTGGTTGCGTCAGTGAGTAGTGGTATACGTGGGACAACCACACATGTCTGAGTCTGGTACCGAGGCTCCCCGGTACCGCTGTTCCTCCTTTTCTATAGACAAGGAACAGTGGGACGTGTCCTTCCCTCTAGGTTTTGGGAAACTTCCAGACTAATTCAAGTTCTGTTGTCTTTTAATACAATACTGCACAACACAATGAATAATGATTGTTGTGTGCAGCTAACTGTGATCTGGCAGCCAGTCTTCAATATTGGTCTCCCTAAACATTCGGTATGAGCCCAGTTAAATAACTGCATAAATAAAGAAAAACATTTGTATTGCGGGACAAAATATATTATTCCTGTATTGTGATCCCCTGCTGACGTAGGATAATATTACATTCAGAAACAGATGGAGCAACAAGTACTTTGTGAAGCTGAGTTTGTGAAAAAGTCTGTATTACATTGTGACTAAGTGGAAGAGACAAAGGAGATGAATCATGCTGCTGCAGCAAAGGCTGCTACTGCCACAGTTAGTCAGAGATGAGAACTGTTTATTCCAACTAATAAAAGTCCAATATATTCTCCCAAACGCTATCCAATATATCTTTCTGTTTCTCTCAAACTATCTACGTCAGCGCAACTACTAAACTCAACTGGAGTTTGTTTGAAAGTTGGTTGCGTCTCGGAGGAGATTCTTCGCTGGGGTTTATTGAACCTTAACAGCTTATGGTGTTTGGATTTTAGGTCACTACTTTGATATTTTTATTTACTTTGTTTTAGTTTCAGAAACTCTAAAAACAATTGATCCTGGAGCATCATAGAGGCCTCTGTAATGGAAAGTAATGGTGCCATGCAAACCACTCCCACTCATACAGCCGCTGGGTCACTAAAAGGTCAAATACGCACTAAGAAAATGTGTTTTGTATTGTTTTGTTTTTTTACATGAAAAGGAGACTTTTAGTTGTTTTCGGAAGACTACCCAAATAATTACAATCTTTGCCATTTTCAAACCATGATTGCAATTTTGATTTGAATGATTAATTGCACAGCTCTACTCTTCACATTTATCACAAAAATAAAATGAACAAAAGCACTTGATCCCTGTAAAGCGGCTCATAGACCCCATTGCTCTTCCCTCCTCCCATGTTCTTGGCCTGTATCAGTGAAAACGTGACAGCCTGAAGTTGTTCAGCAGGAACAAAATGCAACACACTGCTGGAGTTGGGATTTCTATTTCCTCTCGGCCACCCCAGGTAAAATGCAGCCCTCATAACGAATACTGGTCCCGGACAGTGGTTTGTGCAGCACCGGAGGAGAGGGGAATGGGATGGGGCCATGCTTGAGAAGAGAGGTGAGATAGTAATAATAAGATTGGATAAGAAAAGGAGGGGGGAGTGAGGGGTGTGGGTGTTATAAGGAGGAAAGCGCTGGTTCAGGGTTGAGCAGTGAAGGAGAGAGCACACTCAGGCCGCCCGTTGCTGTGACTGTGTGTTCAGGAGATGAGTTTTTGGACCCGACAACTCGAGAAACCCCTGTGCCTCAAAGTCACTTTCACTGCTCCACTCAGCAGCCGTCTCCACCACAGGCTCTGCACCTCTTCAGGGGTCCGGTCTGCACGGCCAGAACAAAATCCATTCAGCGCTGGACTATGACGAGGCTGGACTTGTCTGAAGTCAAAAGTGCTGCTGGCACGGGCCGTAAGTGTGCCACGTGTGAGAGAAGACGTTCGTGTTGTCTTTTGGTGCCGGCCTTGGGATTGCACCTCATTTCTAAATTTATCCATAAAGTGTGCCACCTCTCCTGTGATCTGCTGCTGGGATTGTGTTGGGGGGCTTGGTGAAAAGGGGAGAGGAGGGGCGTATAATCAGGAGGAGAGCCGTATGTGGGGCACAGCAGTATTTTTGCACATTTTCTTCTTTTTTTCTTATCGCTGCTGACATCGTCCCATCTCTGGCCTCGGGCTTCAGCGCTTATTGGGAGGATTAGCATTGCCAGTGTGCACCACTCTGTTTATGTCCATGCTTCGTGTATAAGAAGCTTTTGCTCTCAAGTAACAGCTTGAAAGTGGCTCTTTGGCATATTTGTATGTAGATATATGGGCCTAACTGAACACAAGCGGGTTTGTGCTGTGCTAACCACTGCACCATGGCTCTATATGCTGTGTGTACAGAGCTTATGGTGCGATAAACAGAGATCTACAGGCCCCGAAGGTGGACTGTAATCCCTGGTCCCACTGCAGCAGATCATGTCGACTATTCGCTCAGGATTACACCTGGACAGATAGCATGTCCTCAGAGTAACCTGTATGTATGCTGTACCCTGAATAGAAAATCAATAACACAATTAATTACTGAGCACACAGCACGTGCAGCGGGTACAGCGGCAGTGAGCACACGTATGACATTTGCTAACCTTGATTAAGAATGTGCAGCGCTAAGTGCAGTCGTATGGCCGGCCTGGTGCCATTTTACATCTTCATTGATGTAAACAATGGTGGTTATGTTGGGTCTATCTGTGTGTGCTTGACAAAAGCTGCCGTGTGTGGTTAATCTCGCTCAGACAATGGGCTCCCTGAGCTGCCCACAGGCCTGGAGCGAAGCCTGGGGAGTGGGCTTGGAAGTCACCCAGCCACGACTCAAGAGACTGGACTTGGACCGCCTCCAGCTCTCCCTGTGTGGGGATGATTGAGGGGGCTGCAAGGACACAATTGCACAGCAAGGAGGCTGGAGATGAGAGGGACACAGAATGGAAGAGAAAGTCATGTGAATGAATATTAAGGACGAGCTGTTGTTTTGCTGTGGCTATTTACGTAAACACTCAACTCTGGTGTTTTATACACTGGTATTTCACACTCAGCCCATTCACGGCATTTATCATAGAAATGTATACAAATGACTGACATTATATGAATCATACCATTATACATTTGTCCCTACATTACTTATGATTACTATTTTGTGCACTATTGGATGCATTCACAAAGCTCTGCAGTTTCTGATAATGTAGGGCATTTGTCCTGAAGAGAATAGAGCTGATCCAGCAGCACACAGGCCATGAATGGAGTGGCTGGAGGAAAGCAGCCTTGTCATTGAGCACACATTGTTTACTCATCTTGTCATTTACAACAATAGCATCAGAGCAGAATCTCAAATGAAACGCATTTCAACTAGAGATGTCAAGATACACCGGTTTTACGATTACCACGATTATAAAAGGACGCAGTAGGTTATCCGTAAGAATTTCAAAAGCGGAAATTTTTCACGTTGACGTACAGTACGAGCCGCTGAGCGCCATAAACATCACGTAAACTCACCAGTAGTTGAGCAAGGCAGAAGGACGCTCTCCTCCAGTGTTGTATCCACCCAAAAACGATTGAAGTCAGCAGAGTGGGACCTCTTTAGGATCCAAAAGATGACCAAGGTGTTGTTGTTGTCGATGGAACATCCATTATGCAAACCCTGTCATCAGAAAGTTGCAGCAAAAGGCGCTGATATCGGCTACGTCGAATATAAACAACATATCGGAAATAATCCTTCGCTGTAAATGTCCAGGTCAAGGTAACGAACTGCATAATTCCCAAAAGAATTGTCCAAATGTTCAGAAATAGCCACAACTGGCTCATGATGTAAAGAATCCTGAGCCTTTCTGCTTCAGCGTAACAGAAAGGAAAGTGAAACCGCGCACAGCTGTTCAAAAGAGGCTCCTTAGTCATTTTGTAAACACGTTTCATTCTCTGTTCATTAAAACATCTGACAAATAATTAAGCAACAGCATAACTTTTGAGAACATAAAACCTAGCCTAGACTGTGGCCTAATAATAAAATAATTATGATAATTATGGCCATTATAAAATAGTAAAGTTTACATTGTTTTGTATTATTCAATGTAGGCCTATTTATTTTAATGCAAAACAATCATAAAGCATTTTTCATTTTTAGAAACGTTGAATGTTTACAAGTTCAAGTATTAAAAAGCTTTTTAAAGACAAAAACTAAAAATATCAGTTCTTTCCTTTCATTCGGTCGATATTCGTGAATAATTGTAAAATATTTTCTCTCACAATAATCGTGACTCAAAAAATTTAAATCGTGACACCCCTAATTCCAACCTTAAAAAAATTAATTGAATTTGGTGTGAGGACATGTACTATTAGTTCTGGAACATTTCTTCCACTACGACGTAGTTTCTTGCCAAAGTGGTGCGCAGGTGTGAAATTTAAATGCCAACAAAACCTAATTTGTAAATGTATTCATCCAGTTTGAAATGGGCTTAATTGCCTCGATTAAATAACCCCCTTGACACCGAGAATGAAGATACAGATGGCACAGTTTTAGTGAGTTTCTTCATCTTAAGATTTCCCCGCTGACACTGGCATCTCACAAAGAAAGAATACATTGAGAGTTCACCATCTGTATCAGTACGTGCTGCACTTCACTGATCATTTTCTATGAAACCTCTAGAAGCAGCAAGTCAACATTCACCGATCACACAGTCAAATATCACTTTACACATCTGCTCATCAAATGAATCAATGTTCATTATTTTGCTTCCTAAATTAGTGGCATTTTAAAAATTATTTACAAGGCTTATTTTATTTGTTTGTTCTTTCAGATACATTATGAGAGAACATTTGCCTAAGCCAGTGTTTCTCAAGTACCACCAGAGGAAATGATTGGCACTAGATAATTAATTTAACCCAAGAGACACAGTGACACAGTGGACAAAACGAACTAGGTCTAAAATGAATGGAAACATTAATTAGTTCTTAGCAAAAAGCAACCTGAAGCAGCCCTTGTGTTTCTTCTTACTGTCTTGTAGTAGAACTCATGAGTATTTACCATTATATTTCTAACATAACCTCTTGCACAACATACTGGGGAGGCTCCATGTGAGAGATGTGCTTTTAGTGAATTCTTGGACTTGAGTGTATTCTGTGTAAAGCGAGGCAAAATGAGCAGCTTTTCCTCTGAGGAAATGTGGAAGAGATTGGAGAGCTATAGTAGTATCCTAGATAGTACCCGCTAAATGAGCTTAGACTGTGTTAGTCAGCTGGGAGATCACTGCACCCCCTCTTTCTCTCATGCTTCTAGTCTTTTCCACTTTTTTCTGCTCACATCTATTCAGTCTTTCACTATCCATTTGTGCTATTGCATTTTGGCTCGTATCCTTCTGTTGCACCAGATCCATCTTGCTGTCTCCCTCCTCGCTGTCCGGTTGAGCGGTAGTTTCAGACACACATATGCTGCTTGTGTATTTAGCTGTGAGTGCGTCTGCGGCGTGTGTTGGGACTGCCACAGTTGTGCATGCTTGGCTTCCAGGCTGGGTATAAATCATCATTAGATATGGCAGGTGTGCTGTACTGCTGCTACAGAAACTCAAATGCTCAACAGGCTGCCTCAGTGGTGCGGCCCAACACTCTTTCTCTCGCAGAGCTGCTGTAAAACATTCCCAGTGCAGTGTGTGTGCAAACAGGTGACCTTGTGTTTACTCCGGCTCCATAAAACAACCCACATGGGGCGGGAAGGCCACTGGCTCAGAATCAGTGCTCCAAAGATAGAATTATGACCTGAGTGCAGCGCACATGAAGGAGGGGCATCAGTACTCATCATCTTCAAGGCTACTGCGGACTGTTCCTTATCTATACGTTATTCTCAAAATTCTCAAACCACTTTCAGTCAGTTAGTTCCTTGTAGTTAAGGCAGCACAATGGTTGAGTGGTTAGTGCTCTTCCCTCATAGCAAAAAGATGCAGGTTTGCATGTTCACCCTTTGTCTGGGTAGGTTTTCTCCAGGTGCCTCAGTTTCCCAATCGACCCGAAATATGCACATAGGCTAATCATAAAGCTAAGTACTCATGACCATGAACCTAGCTCAAGATCTGGACATGGGTGCCTGGGCACTGCACTGCAGCTGCCCACTGTTCCTGCCAGGTTTCTCCAGTGGTGTTGAATAATAATGCAAATACAGATGTTATGGTTTATACTGGCACAATAAAGTAAACATTTTACTTAAACCTTAAGATTGGTGTTAAAGTAAGTGAATGTGCATTAGGGCTGGGTAGTGCCAACAACTTCACGATATGATACGTATCCCGATCATATCCGGACAAAATGGAGGTTTTTATTGTGCTGAATAAGCTGAGCGTGCAATTTAAGCCTTTTATTGGAGTAGTTAGAGTGCATGTTGTGATACGTTGTGAATAAAGACTAAACACATGGCCGCTGGCTGCTCTGCTTTGAGACCATGACACTAGGGGCCGCCATTGGTCCACTATTGCTGTAGTACCTCCATATAGCCGCTAGTCCCCCATTCGAAAACATTGCACTTTATACACATTAAAAACAACTTTTAAAGCCTGGTTTCTAATTTTCGTAAACTTTCTACAGCTAGATATTCCTCCTGTGATAACGCTGGGTTAGTTACAATTAAAGAAACCAGGCTGATTTTCGTAAGAAACATTTTAGAAATCTCGTATACTAATGAGGGCCGGACTTGGATTGACAGGCCCTTCGCATTAGAGCTAATGGCTAATGGCCTCGCGCGGCTACGACTGAACTACGTGCCATGCGAGGGCCGAGTCTACAGTGAAGATCCCGCCCTTATGCCCTTTTTTAGGAACATGCCCCGTCACAGCAGGGTAGGAGGAGTCTGTAAATCCGCTATGATTTCCCCCTCGAACGTAGTTATTTTGGCAAACGGGGAGCAGTGAGGAGGAGTTGTCTATTATTTTTAACGATCTCTGGTATTGTCACATACTCTGTCACAAGGTATTGCTGATACGATATATTGAGCACAGCCGTAATGTGCATAAAGCAATTCTGTTTCTGACTGAATGTCCATATTACTACAAAGCTAACCCCCTGATTAAACACCCTTTGCAAAGTCTATTTGGCAAAATACTAATTGTCCTGAATGTACCCACTATATTCTAATTTCTATATTGTTGAGTGAAACCGTTCTTGTCACATTCTCAGCTCAGTTTCTCATCAATCAATCAAACTTTATTTATAAAGTTTCATACTGAAAGGTATCACAAAGGGCTTTACAGATTACATTTAAAACCATACGCCCCGCATATATATACATACATACATACAAATAATATACAATATATAATATACAATATATAATTAGGACTAAATAAATATGAATATCTATAATTTGTTCCTCAGATGGACCGTTACTTACCGGCCACGTGTCTTTATCGGTTTGTGCATTCCCTCTCAGTACTGGTTTCCTGGCAGCACTCCAGCGTTTGTGACCATTGTGAGAGCATGTTTTTTGTGTGGGAATTTGACTGTGAATCCCTGTCAGTCCCTCTTTCCCAGTTTCGCCACTGCCTTTTCCTTCGTTTATAGCCCATCATTCATTGTGTGGGACCATGAAAGCTGCAAGTTTAATGCCCAAAGCCGCTCCTGTATGTGTGTATTCGTGTGTGTGTGTTTTTGCATAGGGGTATTGGGCGGCAGGCGGAGCAAAAATCAATGGTATTAATTTGCGGAGGCAGTGGTGTGAGCTGAGGCAATCTGCTGCACACTGGGAGCCACGCTTCTGCTCTGATTTAACACACACCCATCTCTGCTGTAGAATCCCACCTCCTCCACCGTCTCCTCTCTGCTCTGCATTCACACACAAACACAGGTGGGTGACTCACATTTGTTTGAGTCATCTTTTGAATAAACACTACTTCTGAGAACAAGTTTATCACTGCGTACTTCTACTTTAGTGCAGTCCAGTAAAAGAATTGTCAAAAAACTCGATACCAGTTTTTGTGATGATCAGTATGTGAGTATCTATATACACATTGGAGAAATACCTATACGTTGTTATCTGCTGTAAAGAGACATCAGTTCACCACAATAGGACCACCAAATAAATATTCATTTAAAAAGTGGATTAAAAAATAAATGTATATTGAAATCTGTATTGAATAGCAAATTCAAATCCTTTTTATCAAAATTTAGTATGTATTTGTCCCAGTTTGCTACATTTACTTCTAGTATATGTTATTGTTACAACTATATGTTGCTATGAAGAAGAAAGTGTAAACATGTTACCATATTACAATGTTGTTCTGTCATCAAAAACATACCTGGAGTTGTGTTTTGAGCCACTAGCACTCTTTGAATCTTCTTCACTGGCTATTCTTCGCATCGCGGTGGCAGCTCCTCCTCTTCTCAAAAAGCTGCTTAACCGTGCATTAAGCTTCACTACAGCCAAACAGACTGCCGGTCCATTTTTTTTTTGAAACTTTTGTTTCCTCTTTATTGAAACAGCTGGAAATGCAAATTGGAGCTCATTATTTGCATTTTCTCAATTTTAACTTAATGTTTAAGAAACGCGGGCGAATGGGGCAATAATCAGCAGTTCACATTGAAGCCTGCCCTACTTGTGCCTGGTACAGTAGTGTTCAAAATAATAGCAGTCCAACATGACTAACCAGAGACCAGACAGTTACGCATCAATTCGTCTAAGCTCAGGTAAGAACATATCTTGGTATGTAAAAACGGTGGCCTATTCCTTTAATGTAACCTCTGAATGACAGTCTTGGCTATTTAACCCACCTCTGCTTGCAATATCAGTTTTCTGTTTCTTGAGCACATTGGAGCGTCACACTTCGCTCTTTCCCTCTCCATCAAAGTGGCGGTAATTAAAAGGCAGCCTGCTCCATGTTGGCAGCAGGGGACCACTGGAGGGGAGAGTGGGATAAGGGTCCAGTCACCAGCGCACATACATGCTGCAACCAACACAACCCCCAGTCACTAATCAGCAATTACTTAAAACTTCATTTTCCTTCAAAATCACACTTAATAAATCACAGCTCATAAACTATTTACTTCAAGGTTTTTTTAATGTCGCAATTAATAAAGTGAAGTAGCGGTGATGCATGCTGGGCTAATTAGGAGAATGACTCAAACGTGACTCATAACACTTCCCCAGACAAGTAGCGCACATTTGTAACATTAAACTGGCACATCAGGGTAAAGGATCAAGGCGTACTTTACTTATTATTACTTATTTTGAAATTATGTGGCAGCTGTCTACGAAGATGAGGCATTTGTAGTGAAACTGAAGAAAAAAGGGATATTTCTCTACCAGAGTTCGGTTTTCAATACCAGTAGTATTTATTGCAGGTGTCATTTTGCCGGAGTCCTTGCTATTGTATAGACTGAACACTAATGGCCTATGAGTCTTGCTCGATAAATACTCCGGTCAATTTCGCTAACCTGATTATTCAATCTTTTTGTGTTGGGCCTGTCACATCTTATCCCTGTTTGTCAGTGGCTGTGCAGTCCTTACTTTATAAAACTGCCATTACCTCCTCACTCTCCATTTGCCTCCAAGTCAATATCCTCCGTCTGATCTGGAATAAAAGCTGACACGACTCTGAACTGAACCAATTATCCTGATTTTATGACTTCCAAAAATCCCTCTCCCATTTGTCCACATTTGTCACTCTGACTGACCGGCATTTGATGGACTCCGGCTGACACTGCAATGTTTTTATGATGTCAATGCCGGTTTCCTGTGACATTTAAAAGAGAATAACACATTAAAGTGCCATTTCTGCAGCTATTTATGATGGCAATTTAAAACAGTATTTGCATGTGGCGGTTGTATTATTTAAAATCTGCCTTTCTTATTGTATAATTTTCTTGAAAATATGATTAAACACAGGGACAGTTATGCGATTTGTAACCCCCCTTCTCCTTATGTCCACATCACACACTGATAATCCACTGTATAGTGTCTTAATCCAATCAGACCTGTTGTGAGCTGAACCGAGACTCACAGGGTCTCTGAGATCGTCAAACATAAGCTCACAACACACTTTCACACAGGAGTTAGAATACAGCTACTCAAGAGCGCATATCATCTGATTGTTATTACGTCCTTTTTATGCTATTACTACTTCAGCTTTCTACTGCTTCTGTGATCATTCTAAATGATTACTACAAAAAGACTATTTTCGATAGTTACTGAAGTAGTAGTAATATTATGATGAAAACAGCTGATAAACTGTTGCTACCCAGTACCAGTGTCTACTGCCTTGAGAGAGAGAGAGGTACTGTAGTACTAGTACTGTTACTTCAGCTGCTACGTCTTTTACTACTTGTCCTTTTTTTTTATATACGAAAAAAAGCTGTGCAGGCTGTTATTTGCTAGAGAATTAAGCATCACATGTGTACAAAGTCATCTAGGGAAGTAGCCCTGAAGGAGGGGAGCGGCCACTGATCTTTAAGACTTGGCCTAAAGATCAGTGGCCGCACCTGCTAAAAACCTCACAAGGGCTCCCTAGTATGAGCATAGGAATATGCCTGCAAGGGGTGACCACTATACAGCTACTACTGCTATTAGTACTTCTATATCTGCCACTACTACTAAAATTAAAAGTAAAAATTCTTTGATCCACATAGATTTTTAACGTCAATTATTTTTGACTGGATCTTCATTCTTAAAGCAGCTAATAATTTTCCTTGTTCAGAGCTACATTCTCAGTAGCTCTGCCACTGCTACCACGATTACTGCTGCTTCTCCAAATGTTGTGATAACTCTATTCTGATCTTGAGTAAGGATGGGTACGGTTCGTTTTTTTTCCGATACCACTACTGCCGGTGCCTTAAGGGTACTTTTATTCGATACCTATGTTATTTTAATTCAATTAAAATAACGTGTATAAAAAGTATATCATTCACGAAAAGGCCCTAAAACAGCACAACAGAAGCTACACAGGCCTCAGCAGCATCGCCTGTAACCTCGTATTGAGCACAATTTCTACTTAAGAAGCCATAAAAAAGAGAGAAAGGACATTATTACTGTATGTCCTGAGCTGCAGAGACAGACCTGATCCACATCATGACACGGTTTCTTTCAGCCAAAACTTTCTAAACACACTGCGACGAAGTGAAAGCACTCCACACATCAAAGATCCTTACATGGTGTGAGCGCTCACTCTGCCACTAATAATTTACCAAAACTGTACCAAAAATGTCAAATACAGAGTGAGCGCTTACTTTTCCACGAACAATCTTTGATATTCCCCTCGCTGCAGCTGCTTGTAAAGTTGTAAACAACAGCACGTAAGCTCAGCCTCCGTGGGTCTGTCGCTAAAGGTAAAGACGTCTTTCTTGTTGTCGCTGCTCTGGTTTGTTTTTCAATTTGCCTAAAAACTCAAGTATCTTATTCAGTCCTGGTTTATAACTGGTTTAGTTTAGCTCTGGGTTTTACAACCGGTGAAAGTCCTGGTTTAGTCCTGGCTCAGTCCTGCTGCAGACCGAGGCTGGGCCATCTTTATTACAAAAGTTTAGTACGTTATAGCTTTGGTTCGCTTTAAGTTAAAGCTATAAGTTATAGCTTTGCTTCGCTCCATTTGCGCTGAAGCGGCTCATTATCAGCGCACACGTTCATGTTGCTCGCTGCGGGTCATATATTGACGTCTGGAGAGAACAAGAACCGAAAGTTGGCACCGAAATAATTGTAGTTTTTCGATACCACCCCCGACCTGAGCTTTTCGGTCGGTACCAAGTAAGCACCGTTTAACAGTGTCCCATCCCTAATCTTGAGTTTGCCTTTGTTTTTTAATTTTTTTTCTTAAATTGGCAGCACTTCATCACTGTTGGTAAGTATTACAGTCCTAGATGAAATGCACGCTAATTCTATCGCCTTTTGGAGCATAAACAATGTGGTGCAGATGGCAGGTGGTGACTCTGCGCCTCAGACTTATTCCTTTTGTGGTTTTACGATGCGTTCATTTAATCTTTCAAGTGCGCAGTGTTTTATTTATCGTGATGCATCGCTCTTCGCACACTTTTTGGCTGTTCCTCCACACTTCTGTCACCCTGTCGTTTATCCAGTTTATTTGCAGTGCTGTCACACACATAAGTAATAACAGTCAGAGAAATGAAGTTTGTGGGGTTGCTGCAGCTTTAGGCGGATGCTGGTCTGCGCCTTGTTATCGACTATTTGCTGTTTTGTGCCGATTTTCTGATGACTGTTGTGTTTAAGCTATTCCTGTGTGTCATCTCGGCGAAGGAATAAAAGGACATTTTCTCTGCTTTCATATCAGTGTCCGATGCTATTGAAAAATCTGCAGAGTCATTTTCTAGTCCTCGTGTCGGGAAGAAGAAACTCACGCAAGACAAATGGTCCAATTCAACTTTAACAGGCCAATTCATATTGTAATAGAGGGCTGGAACAAAGCAAGGAGTGAGCGGGGACACTGGGAATGGCACCGTCAGCCTTATGCATGTGTGTGAGTGAGCTAGGAAGAGGGAGGGTTTTCCCTTTAATTCTCTCTGCTGGAGATGTACTACCTCAGGGATATTCTGCCATCTGATCCACTTTAGTGGTGTGGCAAACAGCCAGGGCATCTTTTCAATTACACAGAAATGGATAGTGCAAGTGTGTACTTGTGTGTGCGGGCACGAGTGTCCAGACGGGATCAAAGACAAAGACACAGGGAAGGAGAGAGAGAAGTCCAGAGAAGAAGAAGAAAAAGACAGAGATGTCGAGGAAAATAGCAGAAGGATAAAAGTGGGGATAGTGGGCCTTGGGTTGTTCCATCACTACACAATCTTACAGCATATTGTGTTGTTATTGGCAATGTATGGGTTTCAGAAACAATACTTTTTGGGATGTCATTTGTATGACTTTTTGACCATTCAAAAAATAAGGATTTCATTCTGAATAGCTATTGCGTCAGTCCTACCATCACTTGAGACCCATTGATAGTCCAATGAATAAGCTGGTAAGTATTTTAGATCCTCAGTGTCTATTGATGCTATTGCAATCCTGATTACCGTATTTTCCGGACTATAAGTCGCTCCGGAGTATAAGTCGCACCAGTCAAAAAATGCATTATGAAGAAGAAAAAAACATATTATTATATACCGTAATTTCTGGCCTATATGACGCTACTTTATTCCCACACTTTGAACCCTGTGGCCAACATGACGGTGCGGCCAATATAGAGCCGCCAACAGGCACTAGAGGCGTCTCTAGCAGTAAACGCAAAAGTGAGACGGGACTTCTAATCAACGCTGCTCTTGGCTGAGGAACGGTAGATGAGTAACTTTTAAAATGTTGAAGGCTCACTTTAGCCTAAAGGGCTTTGCTCGCCCAAACGCACACCGAAACGCCTTGACGTGCGGCAAAAGAGCCGCCTCCTTTATTTTCTATGAGAGGATACACACCGAGGTTGCAGTGACGCGTTGGACCCCGCGCCACGATTCAGTTCTGCTGAATTCAGACGCGGCGCCGCGGAGGAAAACCTTTTAACCATCCTGCAGAGGCACAGAGGCGGGTCTGGCCATGACAGACAGGGAGACCGCCATGAACTTTGCTTGGAGGGACGAGAGAAGCCGCGGAGACAGAGAAACCATCGTCAGGGCTCATGCGTCAGGGGAAGCATGTTAAACTTGTGTCTGTCGACAACTCACTATTAACCTACAAAAAAGAGCCACGTTTGGACTCTCTCTTACAACACGGACATACGTGTCTTCTTTTATTTATGATAAATGTATAAATCACGTGTGTAAAGCCCCGCACGGTTTGAGAAAAGCCTCTGAAGTGCCGTGACGCGGCGCGCTGTGTTCTGGTGGGCTTGGCCTCTACACTTCCACATTGAGGTAGGCTACACTGGCCATTTCTGTGTGCCTTTTTTACGCGTTTATCACCGCCGTCCCTGCCGCCCTCCCTCTGCCCGCAACTGCACCTTTCTCCGGGATGAGGTGTCTCTTCATGCTCATCTGCGCCATGGGCCGCTCTGAGTGGATGCACGGCACTATGAAAGCCAGCGGCTTGTATTCGAGTACAAGGCCGCACATTTGGCTTTTAGTAAGGTGCGCTTAATTGGTCGAAATTTACGGTAAGTCTTTCCGGAGTATAAGTCGCAACTACCTGAGTACGTTGTTCAAGCACCAATTTGCGAACTCGTTCCCTTAGCTGTGGTCATCAAGCTTTTTTTGTTTTCTTCTTTGCAGAAAGAGGAGCCTCCACTTTTCGCCAGTCCCTCACAAGTTTCTCACTCACTCCACACTTTTTTTCTGCTGCTTGATGTTCGTTTTTTAGATCTTCTGTGGTACAGGAGTAGCAGATACTGGTACACAAGCCTAGAGCGCCACCACCAGCCAACTTATAGTACGGAAAAAACAGTAAGTCCGTTTTGCAATAGGAAAATGGTGGGTTTGATTCTGGTTGTCGCTGCTAACTCTCCCACAGTCCAACGACATTCATGTGGTAGACTCTAAATTGCCCCAGTGATTGAATGTCGGAGTGAATGAATGTTTGTGTCAGCACTGCTTGTGTCCCAGGCCCCCATGACCATATTTGCTAAGAAGACGTACCATAAGAGTTCATCAAAATATATTGCATTATTCAGTATTTCTCATTCTATCATACAGCTCTAGTTGATGCCAGGCGATGTCCGGTCAGCTGGGAAGCCTCCAGGAATGAGATGAAGGTAGGCTGCTTGGTATAACAGGGCTTTGGTGTTGGAGGAAAAAATACTGCTGCCTGTATGTCTTAAAGCCGAGCAATAATTTAAAGGCCCGGCTCTGCGAAGCCTTGGATCCACATTGACTGGTCATCTTAAATCAAATCAGCCGGTGCTGCTGTGGTGCTGTGGAGCGCTGTGTGTTTGTGCCCGGCCTGGGCTCTGAATTATTGACGCTGAAGAATAATTGATTGGTTCACCTTCAAGCCTATCAGCTCTGGTCTGAGCGCAGCACCTCATATCAGCGACCACCTCCTCTCCACCGCATGCCTGGACGCTTTCATTTCCTTAGCTTTCTTCTCCCAACACTATTCTGCACCTTATCGTCAGCACAAACACCCATTATTGTCATCAGTGTTCTTCTTATAGGTTAATATAAAAAAGTTGTTTTGAATCTGATAGCTCTTTCCAAATGTTTGCACGCTTGTTTTGACAAACATTTAGTATAATAGAAAGTGGGACTATTCATAACCTAAATCTCGTGAAGCATCTTTCTCTTTGTGTTCTCTGTTATTTCCTTATCTCTTGGTGGTATATCGGGTTCACTGAAAGGCCAACCAAAAACCTGTGAGAAATGTGAGACTTGAAACTGGTCATTTTTATCAGGCCAACCTGCTAATGTGGCACTATTAGGTGACGCAAATCGACTTTTAACCATGTCAAAAATAAACCTGTAGTGCTGTCTTATTTTGCTATATTCACACAGGTTTGAGTCATTCGTAATTACTTTGGTCCGTTGGCTCCGTTTTGTACTTTCTAGATTTTGTTGCATAGTAATTCCGCGACATTTAGAAAACCCTTAAACCATTACTGGACTTGAACACTTCTCTAATCAAACGCCTTTTTTTTGTATGAACCGTAAAATATAAAATAATACTTTCATGGTGCTCAAAAGCAAGTTTAGAAATCCACAGTTATGTCCACTTTAAAATCATAAGCGGTGTCAATAAAATGAAAGTATAGTAATCTAGCTTCCTCTGGCATAGACATAATTGTTCTTTTGCCCACATTGGTTGATGAACATAATTAGTAGCAACACAAATGCACAGTGTAATGAAAGTATGGCACAAATATTCTTCAGTAGCATTCTGCGTCATGTGATTTTGTTATTGCCTCGGGGCACTGTTGTAACAGGTGGACCGGTGGACCATCCCGTAGCCCTGTATAACAAGCTATGCAGCACGTCATCAGTCTTGCTATATAGTACAGAAGGACATGCATCCAATCAATAAGGAGATGGTGACACACAGGCACAGCACTACACTAAAGCACGTACGCACAAGAGGGAGCACACACTGACATACAGCCTGCTGCTCTGACAGGCCGGAGATGAGCTGAGGAGGGAGAGATGGATAGATAGATGGATGAGTTGGGGAGGGGAGGGGGTTGGGGTGAAGGTAATGGATAGGGGTGAATGGTGCAGCTGTGGTTGATGCTGTCTCCCCGTGGATGACAATGGGCTCTGACACATGCTTTGGTGTTCAGGCCCATATTGAGTAAAGGGCAATTTTGGTCTTCAGGTATATGGATTTTATAGCCACCATCACTTTAAGGCCACAACATCTGGTGCACATGGATATTTTATGAGAGCAGGGGAATGGAGTGACCCCATAGAAACGCATCAAGCTGCTTTATAGCACAGTCATGCCTTTGTCATACTGATTAGTTGTGTCATTTTAAAGGTTCTATTACGCTCATGGCGAGCCTTTTAAACAGCACGGTGGCGCAGCAGTTAGCGCTCGTGCTTCACAACTAGAAGGTCCCAGGTTTAATCCCTGAGTTCTCCCCGTGTCCACTAAAAACCTGTACAATATGTTAATCCTCCAGCCAGGTGTTTCTGGCTTCATATTTGGAGATGGGTCCCTGAGCGCCGGGCTATGCTGGTTGCTCACTGCTCCTACAGTTCGCCCCAGCGGCATCGAGGATGGGTCAAATGCATAGAACGAATTTCCCTATGGGGATTAATAAAGTATACCTAAAACCTAATATTATATTATGGTTAAAAACTCAGTAACAACCCAGTACAGACGGCAGCTTAAGAGCTTTTGTCTATGATGGAAAACCCCTGTTCCACTGAGAGCTTGCCTTACACAGACACAAACCTTATAATTAACACATTAGATATAATAATTATGCACTGGTGGAGGGCTAGTAGTTCATACGTTGCCTATAATGTCTTCCTTTTCCTCTTCACTTCTACAGCATTATTATCGACACAAGTGTCTATAATAGCCCTCCTTATACACAACATCTGCATAACAGTATGTACAATGTACTGAGTCATCCTGTCTATTACTGTTCGAAACAAAGTAATCTTCTTATAGTCTGCAAGCATTAGACAATCTACTATACCATAACCCTTTGAGAGCCTACACAGACATAACCCTTTGTTGTTGATACACTTGTGAAAAGCATGTAGATCTCCCAGGAGCTCACGTGTGCTGTTTCTTACATGTCAACTACACATACTGATTCTGCTTTTCCACAGAGGCATCAAAGACCCCACTGGAAACATGTCTTTCTTATGTTAGGGTAAACAGCCTGCACCCATTGCTTACTGTATCTCTATAAGGATAATGGTATGCGCAGGTCTGATATGTAAATATGTGAACCTGGATTAGAGCTATGGGAGAGTAGCACGAGTGTAATCCTCTCTCCTGTACACTGCATTATTATCATATTCACACTGCAGCGGCGCTCTCCTGTCCCGTCTAATAATCCCTTTGACTCGAGCCAACGCACACAGACCGCCGTTTCCAAGTGCTCGTGCTGACTCCATCAAAACGCAAAACAAGTCAATTAACCCGCGCAAGTCTTTAAGCTTCAATCCCCTCACAGTATCAAACGACGGCCACTCCAGTGCGCTTAGTTTTTTTTTTCCAATCGTTCCCAGCTCGTATCTTTTGTAAGTGGCTGGTGTTTGAGGGTAATTTCCAACACCTCTTTTGAGGCACATTTTGTTGCCTCGAGAATGCTAAGAAATAAAATGGCTTATGAGAGTTGTGCTCATAGTTTTGTTAAGGGTTGGTAGCCTTGGTTGGAGATAAGGAGAGAGCTTCCTGGTTATAGGAACTGTAGTGTCTTCGTACAACACAGAGTTAAACCACCAGCGAAGAATCCTCGGAGACTGTAGTGGCTTAAATTATTTTTCTTTACTGGAAGGTGAAAACTGTAAAACATAGTACAGCACAATGTCAGCGAACGGCTGATGTAGACATGATAATAAAGTGCACTCATCCTAACGAAATAATACTAAACTATAAAGCTAAACACAGAGATAAAACAATGTACAAACTTACGGCATTGCCTTATTAATGTTTTGAGGGTGGATGACAGCTGATGCGGATCTGACTGCTCCTGGCATGTAGCATGGCTTCTGTTTACACTAGTGATGGGTCGGTCGCGAACGAGTCTATAACGGCTATAACTTTCCTGTCCACGATCGTCTCTGTCTTCTGGGCTTTCATCTCCAGGTTGTTCCAGCTCCATCAGGACAGGTTGGTGTATAGGGAGAAGAGCTAGGGGTAAGTACACATTGGCTTAAAATCTGGCGGGGGGGCTCCATTGCACCAGTGACATTGAACAATAGGTTAAATACCAGTAAACATGGCCTTTGTGTCTTACTTGGTAGAACACTAGAGCTATGCAGGTTCTGCATCAGTCCGTTTTAGTGTTTCCTTCAGTCATTAATTTGATTACTGTTTAATAAAGTCTATAAAACCTCCAAAAGGTTTTAACAAATCAATGTTTTAAACCCCAGTGTCTGTAACATGTGCCTCCTTTTCTGTCACAGCCGGGCATAGCACAATGGCTTCTTTATGGAGAGGGATTGTTGAATAGGCCTCTGTCTCTGTTACAGTGTTACAGTGCGAGACAATATGGAGAGTGAGAAAGAGAATGTGTAATTGAGACAGGCAGAGCGAGAAGCCGACAGAGAAATTCCACTCTGAGCCACCAGAGGTAATTAGCAGAGCAGCTGTTTGAGAGGGAAGCTATAGCCGTGACACCGCAGGAAGGAGCTGGGGGAATAATTAGCCGGTAACACCCGTCAAGCTTTCTCTTAGAGTAGATGTGTTATTTTAACTTTAGTTCGTATTGAAGAATGCCAGTGCTCTACATGCCGTGCCGACTTTTCCCCTAGTTATCCCTTTGCCCACATGAATTATGCCGTCACAAGTGGCTATTATTTGCGCGGCTGTGGTCTGCCGCCGCCCGCTGTGCCTCTGCTTTATGGACCATATTTAGAGCATGTTAATTGGGTATTGATCCTGGGGCACTCAGTAATTATTTATGACAATTTCAGGTGAGTGGCCGCGTCGGTCCGTCTCTCCTCCTCGTGGTCAATAAGCACACGGCATATTCAATCAAACCTCTTCAGCGGAAAACAGTCTGCTATTCACTGCAATCGATGCTCTCCATCTTAACCACCTCCGCAACACACATGCACGATGTTTTAATACAGTGCAGCCAACCACCGGGACAAAAGGCATTTGCAAAGCTCTCAGTGGCAGTATAGATTTGAACAGCAGGGAACTTTATCATTTTGATTAATAAGCTCTTCCCTCACAACACAGACTGTAGCCTGCACTACTTTGTGAGGTGCTCCTGATCAAGTCATGCACTGCATTTATATGCGCTTAAATACACACCTATTCTTCCCACAGAAAAAAAAAGAGTTGGTTTTCCTACTTGTGTGTTCTCAAGTTGGTTGTGAAAAAAAAGAAAAGAATGTATGATGGTTATAGCATTGTTGTTGTTGTTGTTGTTGTTGTTGTTAAAACAGACTGGATAGTATAGCTTGACTGGGGGTGAAGAGTGGACATTCAGCAAATTGTCTGAGTCAGATGTTCACTCTGTCCAGCCTTTTTCTTCAGCTATAATATCACACCAGTAAAAAAACAACAAACAAAAAAATTTAAATTAAAAAATTATCATTAACATATTTATTTTTTACTCATGCAGCATTGTCTTATTTACATATTGGATTTGGGGCCCTAAAACGCAATTTCAAATGATAAATTCAGTGCAACACGGCCACAAATCTTATAGCTTGCACTCGCTGTTTAGCACCTGGCTTGATATATTACCCCCATAGTTGTATATTAGCTGTTGTTATGAATGTATATAAGGTCGACCTCCAGGAAATCCAGGTGACAAGTTTTAACCCAAGTCTATAAGAATTGTATTTTGCATTTGTGCCCACATGTTCCACTGTTTTTCAAAGGACGCAGTGTACAGTGGGTTCATGAAGTATACGTGTTCCTATCCGTTATTATGTTGCTGCCTTATATGAAAATAGTTTAGATTCTTCCACACTCTTACATACTGTAGTGCGAGAGACTGTTGAATGGGCAAAGACAGGAATTTGGAGAGCAATGGAATGGGTCTGCAGTAGATGTATAGGGTCTGAATACTGTATAGAAAGAACAAAACTAATTAGAAAATACTTTCATTGTGCGGAGCTAAAGCCTTTTTTTCTGTGTGTCTGGAATGTACAGGCACCTTTTCACCAGCGCCCTCAGCCGCCAGCCTGTCAGTTTTCTTCACAACTGCACAAGGCACTAACTGCTCTTAATAAAGTTCCCAAACCATATTGCGCTGCTGATTTGTTTTAGTAGCAAAGCTTGGACCCTATATCGAGATCGCAGCTTCCAATCCAGTTTTTCTGCTCTGTGTTGTCTCACCTGTCATATTGAATTTGCCCCTCTCGACTTCACCGTCTCTCCTGACACCGTTCCCAATAACAGTTTTGATTTCAGGATTCTGCCTCGTCATGAATAGTATCCATAGTGTGTTGACTCGGCAAGAAAATCCTGTCAGCTGCATCTCCTCTGAGTTTATGTGAGAGTAGAAGCGTTTAGCAGCCCCGCTCTGTGTCTCACCCTCTTCCCCCTGCGAGTGTTTCCGCACCCTAAGCACTCGAGCACCCAGAGATTACTGCTCATTTTGCCGTGAGCCTCCACAACTGCTGACTCCACTGTTTTCACCGCTAAAACTTTGCATATGTATTGCCTGCGTGTCCGTCTGTCTGAGTCCGTCTGTCCCCCAAGTTATTTTTTCTGCCAAGGCTGTACTGTACACTGTGTTTCAATAAATTAAAGAGCTGCATAACACATGAAAGGAAGGAATTTATTTCTGTAAAACGAGGAGAAGATGGTGAAAGACTGTTGTGGAGTGGCAGGAGCTGCACAGAAGCAAGAGGAAGGAGGAGGTGGAGGAGCTGACCAGTGCAGGACACCACGCTCTGAAACATAGACGAACCCAGGAGGCGGTGCACCATTTCAGATGAGCTCCGGTTTCCCCTACGTAGCTCCCAAAACATACTGGTCAGGTTTAGCCTGGTGAGACCAGAATGATTCCCCTGTGTATTTTTTTATACATCGGGGAATCAATCTGGGCCCCCCGCCCCCGGTGGCGGTATCCACAAAATCAAATCGTTCCCGTGCAATCAGATTAGTTTATTTGCGTCACGTGTTGCTCACGAGCAGCGTCACTCACGGGAGGCGGAAGTCTCTCAATAACAATCTATGAATTCCCTTTGGGACAGACCAACAGAAGTGCAGCTGCACAAATCTGCGCCAACAGACCCGCCGACCACCTCTATTTGTTCACTCACAGGCATCTTTCATCCTGGACTTTTGTATGTCTTTAGTGGGAAGGGAAACCGGAGGAGACTTACGCAGGTATGGGGAGAACATGCAAATTCCACACATACCTGTATTGCCCGAGGATCAAACCCAGGACTCTGCTGTGAAGAACAAGTGCTAAGTGCTATGGCACCCAGCTTCCAATGGACATAAGGAGGAGTAAACTAGGACAAAACAAAATAGATAAATAAAGATTCCCTGCGGGGACAATAATGAGGAATAACCCGGTACTAAAAACAAGGCCCAACCAAAAGAATAGGAGTAAATCAATTATAAACCAAAAATGCAAGTTGTGCTACATGTCTCAAGAGTCACTGAATTATTGTAGAATTCTGATAAATAAGCAAACATGCCAGTGATACCATGAGTTATCCACTGACAATGATATTTTTGCAGTAAAAAAGCATTTGGAAGAGGATCTAATGTAAAACTCATGTTTAGCTGCCTTAAAGCGAAACACAATCTCTGTGGAAATAAGCAGGTGCCTGTCCCGCTCCCAGCTAAGTTTTGTGTCAGGTCTGAGTCAGTAAAGATGTGTGTTCAAGTTTCACACTAGGGAAAAAAATGTTCAAAACAACACTAAACTAGATCTACCGGTATATATCTAAGGAATAAACAGGACTAAACCAAAACAAACAATGGGACTGAGGCACAGTAGTGCAGCGGTTAGCGCTCGTGCTTTACAGCTAGAAGGTCCCAGGTTAAATTCCCATCGGATGGAGCCTTGTAGGTTTACTCCGGGTACTCCGGTTTCCCCTACCGCTAAAAACATGTACAACCAGCCAGGTGTTTCTGAACCATTAGCCTGGCTCCACATCTGGAGATCGGTCCCCGAGCGCCCACCCACGCTAGCTGCTCACTGCTCCTATAGGTCGCCCCAGCGGCATTGAAGATGGGTCAAATCCAGAGAACGAACTTCAATGAATCAATAAAGTATACCTTAACCTTAAAAACAAGTGCCCTGATGAAGACACACTAGTGTCAAAACGCGTTGGAGTTTTTTAGCTCTGTCCATGCCTGAATTAACACCAAGTGCTTCGGAATTTTGACTGCATTCACTCAATCTAAGTCACCAGCAAGTCGCCTTTCTGCTGTCCTATACCTTAACCTTAAAGTGCAACTAAACCCCAAATCCACTTTTTTTTACTGATAAGCTGCCTAAATGGGTGTCAAATAGAGTTGTCTACATGTCCCAGTCAATATTTTGACATTTTGTGCAAAATTAGTTCAAAACCCCTCTTTTGGGTCCAAAACTGAGCGGTTACTGCCCTCTTCAGGTTAAAAACATTCAACCAAAGTGGAATTATGTGATTGGCCAATGACCTTACCCATGCAACGTCACGGTACCAGAGAACGTCATCACTGCAGCCGTATATAACCCACACTCCCTCCCGCATACGCCTCCGTAGCGAGTTGGAGTTGGATTCATAGCGAGCGAGCGAGTTGTGCAGCTACAAGCGATCGCTTGCAAGCAGGCCGCTGTCACTGACAGCCCCAGACATCGCCCCCCCCAAACCCCCCCCCCCCCGTCTCCCCCAAGGCCTCCCGGCACGCCTCTTTCGCAGAGTTTTTTGAATTTTGGGAGTGGGTGGAGTTAAGCCTCTGTCTTGCCCTTTAGTTCCCCTTTAACCTTAAAATCAGGATTTGTAAACGGGTATTTGGACGAACTGAACATGTCTAACTACAATGCTAAACTGCTGTACTTACATTGAACAAGGTTAGTTTTTAATGTTTTTGATCCTTTTTTCATATTTGACTTTGTCCCTATGATCTATTAGCCCTTTCTGTGTTAGTCCTTCAAAGCCTATTGCAAATATGAAACCGTGTGTGTTTTGTGGATGCCGAGGGAGTGGGTGTATTCCCAGTGCCCTGCGACAGTAGTCAAACGGGTCATTAATATACACAAGCATCTGTTTTAGCTCAAAACACACACACATTCATATTTTGTCCTCGCAATGGGAAGGGCGTAGTTCGTTTTTCCCCATGACATCCCTGACAGTTCCCAGTTGGGGGCTTGCGTCGTTACAGCCTCTAAGACAGTTGGATTTGCATATTCATGCATAGTAATGAATGCTGTGGTGTGGAAGTTGGATCTTAAAAGTTATTTCTTGGGCCATATGGTGGACAGTGCACGCGAAGGGTTCACATTGAGTTTGTTTATGCATGTTGTTAGTGGATGATGAAGGATGAAGGGAAGGGCTGAGAGGAGACATTTGTGCTGACTCTGTGTTGAACTATAACACCGGTGGCGAGGCATGGGGCCAGCTCTTTGAAGGTACTATTGCGCCTTATTCAATTGAAATTGGTCAACCACTTGCAGTTGAGTTGGGCTTTTTTGTCCATTTTACATTATCCAAAGCATCTGCCAGCATGGATATTGTTCAGGGATCTTTAACGTTGATGGTCATGAAGTACAGCAGTGGGTGTCTTGAAAAGGTTTTTCATTGATACCACTGAAAAGGAATATTCATCCAAAATTACCAGGTACATCATTTTTTAGATGGTGAAGGAGTTTAGTTTCTTCCCCATTTTCTATGAGCCTCTGACGGCCTCGTCGTGTGTTTCTGTTTTGCCCATTAGACGAGTTAGCGCGATTTTGTAGCTGATTTTCCTCTTAAAATCACTAGGTCCTCTCCTCTTGGTGCCATTGTGTGCTTCCTGTATGTTTGGGCCAAGTATTCCCTGGGATTGATCTGACAGGCGCTGCAGCATTGCGCTGTCCATATTTGGCCAATTCTCCTCAATTAAAACGCATCCTGCGATTATCAAAATCGACCTTTATTAAAATTAGATCGAAATTCGATTAATTGCACAGCCCTAATCTGAGAGACAAATGCTTTTCAGGGAGACGGATTCAATCAGAATATGTTCTTGTTATGCTTTCATGAGGATCCAATTATTATTATTAAAGGCCCTGTACCAGATTTTTTTTGTTAGTTCCTAGCTTCAAAATTCTTCCCAAAATTAGTTTATTAGCACTTTTCACTATTTGCAGTCTTTATTATTATTTTACTTCTTTCACGCTGCATGTAACTATATTCCAATGCTCTTGGCATCATAAATCAAACAAATGCACACTGTGAACTGAATAAAATACAATGTTTATCCTTCTTTTTAACCAACAACACCTTGACCCAACATAATTCATTTCCTAGCTTGCAAACCCCCCTCCATGCCCTTTCCCTATCTTCTGCATAAAACAAAAAAACACATTTTCAGTTAAAACACCATGTAATTGTAAATGGTTGCCACTGTAATTAGAATTGCCATTTTCCGACGGTCTCTCGCTGCTCCCGCACAACATGGCAAGCGCTCACAGGGAGAGAGACAGAGAGGGAAGAGGATTCCCCTGAGTGTGCCAGCTCAGACTGAAGACCTTTCCAAGAGCTCTACCTCATCAGTGCGATGCATCACACAGGGAGGCGTACAGGTTAAGTTGTGTGAAACCACCGTGACAGGACATGCAAATTCACAGCAGCCCGCCCACAATGGTGTCTGTCAATCCCGCCTGGCGCCTGGAGTGTGTGTCCCTCGTCAGGAGCTTTGCCCATGTGCCTAATCAAAGTGGAGTGCTTTGGGGCGACCATTGGGACCCTGTTATTCTGCTTGGGGCTTGTCTAATTGTTCATTCTGTTGCCGCTACATCTGTATTTGTTGCTGCGTGCTGTTGTGCTCTCATCTCTCATTGTGTGCGCAAATTGGGTTCAGGGCTGGTTTAGTCCTGAACAGACAAACCTTTAGTCAACAGTACGGCGTTCTGTCTTTACTGTAGAGGTGAAGTTCTAAAGGATTTGTAATTTATTATGGTGTAATACGTGTTTTTCTAATATGCGTAAAATTGCATGTCTTGATTTTAGAATACCTGTGTGGTGTATTGGTTGGCCTGGATATAGTCTGGTACAAAGATAAGTTTAGACCATGAGCAGAGTGTGATATTGCACTTATTATCAGTGTCCCTCTGCACAGTCACAGCTACAGTCCTCCCTCACATAAAAGCGAACTGCATCAACACCAGCCATAACACCATGTACTGGAGCAGAACAAAAGGGCACAAGCAGGCTGCTTCTCACGGTATTTTTCAGTAAACCTATTGTATTTCAGTATGTTACTCTATTTGGAAACATGTATACATCTGCTGCATAACCTATAGGATAAATGCGCTAAGACAAAAAGTTATCCATTCTTCACAATTCTTCAAGTATTTGTTTCAACAACTCTGCAGCCTCAAAATCTGAATGTGTGATTTTTTTTTTTTTAAAGGGGGGTATTATGTAAAATTGACTTTTTCAAGCTTTATATCATGTTATTATGTCATTCCCTCATTAAACACATGCCTGGAGTGTTGCCTTGGCTCATTCACATATTTTTGAGTAATCAGTAAAAACTTATACGGCAGCCATTTTAGGTGTAGCTATGCCTCAGTCCTCCTAGGAACGCCCCACCTCCTGGAGACGCCTCTGGACCGTTTGTCACCAGCCAAGTAGGGCTGAACGATTTTGGAAAATAATCTAATTGCGATTTTTTTCTTCAATATTGCGATTGCGATTAAATATGTGATTATTGTTGCAAGATCCTCTTCTCATGTATTCTTCACCTAACACAAGCAATACATCAGGCTGTTTCATAACAAACAATATTAGATTAATTTGAAGTGAAAATTGCAACAAAATTGTTGTTTGACCTATTCACAATTTGTGAATATGTGGACTGCACTTCTTAAAAACTGTCTGAACTTAACAGTACAGTCTATAAATAATTATATATATATATATATATATATATATATATATATACTGTATATATATATATATATATAAACTATATATATATATATATCGATATTAAAAAAAAAAAGATAAAACTCACTGAGCCAGTCAGTAACATCACCCATACTAAGGTGCAGGAAAAGTAAGAACAAACGTCTGCTTTAACAAGTTGGAAAAGTTTTAGGAAATCAAACTCCCAATTAATACAAAATAAACTATTGATTATTTATTATTTCGGCCAATCAAATCCCGGTCTGAGCTGGACTCGTAGTTGCTTCAGATGCGCGTTATTGATGGACACGGAGAGGCCAGATGGAGCACACGCCAAAACACAGTGGAATTAGGAGCAGCATTTTGGTTTTGGGATGTAACTTTGGACAATATGAAGAAAGAAGCACAGTGACGCAAGGAGACATGAGGTGCCAAACACAGACACTTTACTTTGACTCGCAGCCATTTCGTGACATTTCAGCTTAAACAGCGCATTGCATTTACTCAGCAAAATAAGACATGACACGGACTCCTGCCTCGGATCGTAGTTTCCAAAACTTTTCATACAGCAGTTTAATGTTTATATCTAGCGTCTGTACTACCTACGGAGCGCATATGCGGTAGATGCAAAGGTAAATAAAGGCACATGGCACATCGCCTCCGCGGATACTTTACGGTCATGAACCGTCATTATGCTTTTGAGATAAGTTCTTTATCCACAACATTCCCAAACATAAGCCTCCTAAACTGAGCCACAAACGACTCTTTACTCTTTACAAGCAACACAGGCTCACCTGTGGAGGCAGAGACGTGTGAATCCGGAGGTGAGGGAGTTTCTGTGATCATCAGAGCGTGTAGTAGCAGCGAGAGAATGGCGTGATGAGCGCTGCGGCTAACGCAATGCTAGCGGAGAAGAAAGCAATAGTCCTTCACGGTGGCTGCATGATAAACGCTGATATTTTCACTGTACATCCACAATCTACCGCGCACCTTAACTAGACTGAGACGTAAACAAAAGCACGCAGCGGAGCGGACTTTGCTGCCATATCTCCTGCTTCAGTCACTTCCAAAATCGCGTGCCCTGCGATTACGAAATCGCGTTGTGTCATATCGCGATAAAATTGCAAATGCAATTAATCGTTCAGCCCTACAGCCAAGCCACCAACCACTGCTCCTCAGCTCAGCAGAGCCCCCTCCCCGCACAGTGTTGTTGTTTAGATGCCACAGCAGTGTGCTGAAGGGGGTGTGTCGGAAAGCTTCTTAAAGAGACAGAGGCCTATTTCAAGACGTTCAGTACAGCCATTTGAGAGAGCAATTTTATTCAAGGCAGTTATTTTAATTTACTGCATATACAGACACAAAATGTATCGAAAAAAATCATAGACAGTTTTTTTCCAAAGCCAGAAGTGTTCGTACAGAGTTCACATTCCGTATTTTCTTCTTGGTTGTGGGACAAATTTGCATGCGGACATCACATGGTTGTAATTTTTAAGTGCGTTGATGAATGTAGATTATGCATGTGGGTGCTCCTCTGCAGTGTTTGCACATATACATGTGAACAAGCTCCCATGCCACACAAACACACGGCGCCCGGGGATCATAAAAGATGAATATGTATGTCCTGCGGTACGACACAGATGAAAGATGAATATTAGGCTACTTTGATACAGCGCAAATCACAAAGAGCCTCACATGGGTAATAAGCTTACGGGTGAAGGGGTCAACAGCATTGTTCAGTAGATTCACAGATTTTTTAGCTTTTCGACTCTCTCGCCCTCCTCCCTGTGGGACTTGTATTGCATTTTTTGATCTTTCTTTGTCTATGAAGAAATAATAGAAAACTAATCCACTGGTATCAAAGAGTTGTTTGCACCAAAAGTGTCACAATGTTATAAAAACTTTAAAATGGGGAACTAAAATCCACCCCATTATAACAAGGCACTTTCAGTACCATCATCAAAAGAGAGCCTGCTTAACAATGAAGCAGATGATGTGATAAAAAGCTCTGAGTGAGGAACAGAGCGTGAGAAGTTGTTTTGAGGTTAACATTTTGTTTCCAAGCAACCGATGTAAAAGTCTGGTTTGAGTGGCTGTCTGATTTCAGCAACTTATCAAGGTCAAATGTCTGCCCTTTTTTAAGTTATGTTGACTTACATAGACCAGTTACTGCATGCTGCAAGAAATATCCTTAACGTGTACCTTAACAATAAACCAACTTTTTTCTGCTGACAAACTGTGTACGTTCTACGGGCCAGATCTTCCACCTGGCGCCACAGCGTTGAGAGTTTCATCTTGGGTACAAACAACAAAAGGGGTCGACTGAGGCGTGGTGTGAGTGCAACAAGCACTTGGTCCTTTTCCCCTTTTTTCTCCTCGTCTTTACATTAACATGGCGCACGGCCTCATGTACTTCCTTCAGCATCTAGGCTGCATCATTTTCAAGCTCTTAACTGACAACCTACAAACTTTATTCCACTGTGAGTTAAACATTGGCTGTGTCCCACGAGAAAGAGAACATACAGTATCGCTGGCTCTGGTATTGAAGAGCAGGGCTATACACGCCGCAGAAATGTGATCATAACACCAGCACGTGCGCCGCCCCTCACCCAACGCTTCCCCCACTCTGCGGAAAACATTGGTTTGTAAGAAACAGAAAACTCGAGGAGGGACCACCGTTGTACATAACTTTGCCATTGGCCTTGGGTGTATGTCCAGCCCATGTCCAGCCCTCTTTCCACCCACTAAATGCATTTAGTCTGCAGCTGAAGATTTCACAATGCGCTACTCGTCGGTGCTTAAGTCTAGTCTAAAGCATTTATAAACACAAGATCGGGCTCTTAAAGTGTTACCTATTGTTTACCGTCCAACTTTTTACATACAGTATATTTGTAAACAATTGTGTGGTCTAAAACCATATGTCTGCTGCGGGTTATGGTTAAACAGGGAAGTGCAATTTCATACAGCCCAACGTACCCAGAGATGTCATCACCCCATTGTGATCTGATAAGCAGCTCACATGCCCTGACCATGAAACACGGAGGAGCGTTCTACAGGGCACTTACACTCCAAAGATAGTGCCACTATTTTTCATGTTGCCTTGACAGTGCCCCTGATCCCCCCTCTCCGCTCTTGCTCACTTCGTGCTCCTCCAAGTGCTGTCCATTTTGGCACGTGAAGAATAACAAAATAGCTATAACGTCACTATTATCAGCGGTAAGTGTTTCTGGTTAATATATTTTCTGGAAGCCAGAGCCGGTGCTGGCCCTTCTTATCTGGGGCCCTAAGCAAAAATCCACATGGGGGCCCTACAGTACCCACAAATCCCATGGCTATTCGACGAAGAGCGAACCCATACGGTCAAAAACAGTTCCACTGTGCAGTAGTGCAGGGCAGTGGAACATAATGACCTAAATTCAGGCCCTGCTCCTCTGTGTGAGAACCACTAACCACTAAGCCACCGTCAGACTGGGATTTAGGATGACATTAGTCTATTTACCGCACTTTTTAAAATGGTAAATGGCCAATGGTGCCATTCTCTCACCTCTGGTCCACACTGACACAGTTTAAGAACCGCTGATTTAAAACTAACTGAAACCTGCACCTGACTGGTTATTTCTGTCTTACCGCTGAGAATAAGCCTGACAGTAATTAGTCTTAGACTGTGCACATTCAGAGAACTAGAGTTACTGAAAGTAACTGCGCTCATGAGCTCACCATGTGGATTCAACTCCTCTTTGAGACAAAAAGGCCACGGCTTTACTCTATTCGCCAAAATGATATTCCGCTTGAGACAATAAGAAGAGTTTAAATGAGTGTGTGGCGATGCAGCCCCGAGTCCGAGCAGAGAAAACATAATTTGAGAGCAGCGCCAGGGACATGGGTGACATGCAGCCGTGCAGGAGGCACTCTTGAGGTCAGCATGAGGCGAGACGAGCACCGGGAGACAGACAGCCAAGCGCGAAGGGGAGAAGCACTCGTGCATTGGGGGTGATGGGGGAAGGAGGTAGGTCTCTCCTGCTCATCTACTTCAACAGACTGCTCCGTATTGGTGTTTCATGTGACAAAGTAGGCGGAGAGTGAGTGAGCTCTGTCAGAGAGCCTGTCACCGTAACAACGCGTTGATTCACAAGCAAAACAACACCGTAATTGGACTGAGATGCAGGGCCCTTGTGGCTGCCGGGGCCCTACGCAACTTGCGTATAGGAAAAACCGGCTCTGCTGGAAGCAGCAGCTGCAAATGTAAAAATAGTAGTCGCAATAATTTGGTGATCGACAACAACAACGTAATAGTTTAATTTTACTGTCTTTTATGGTTCTTTGTCCTAGGTGGCTGTTTAGCTCGTCTCTGCGGCCGGTTTTGTGCCTGTTTTGTGTGTGCGGCTGACGTGACCGAGTTAAGTCTGCCAAGTGTGAATTTGAATTATTCATTATTCCGAAGCCCCTGAGACCCTGTATCCTCAGAGTGACAAATGACTAGCCCCTTCCTCACATATAGGCACACCCGACGTTACGCTCCACTATCTGTACGGCCGCGCTGCCAGTTTCATGTTTATTTTATGGTTTACATGTGTATAAACTCCCCGCAAGAGCCGCAAGTTATGCCCCCGAATATGAATTGTGGTGTCGCTGTCAGATGGGCAGGTCCTTCATAACCACAAGCATAAAGAAATAGCATGTTTGCATGAGACTGTGGGACTGTTGGGGGGCCTACACGCCACACGGGACGACACTGTGGGAGGTTAAAATGTATACAGTAGTCGATGCGATAATTACAAGCAAGAGGTTTGCCCCAGGAGAAGCACACCAGCACACGCATACCTCATCCACGGCTTGCACATTTCAATGTCCCTATAGATTGCAGCGTCTGACACGTCTGAATGTCTGATAATAAAGAATCATTCAACTAAACAGCAAGGCCTATTAAATGGTATGTCAAGTAAGTCTATATTTGAGAAATCTGCAATTGGCAAAAATTACACTTTCATACCCCCAGCAAAATGTTTTTCTCAATAGCATTGCTGGAGGTCAGATTCACTCTAACGCCTGCACATTGGCTGTTTGGACATTTGCCAAAGCAATTTTAAATCATTCTTCTAAGCTGAATACCAAAATAAATCATGAATTTTCATTTCTGTTTGAACACAAATCACCTGGCTTTCCTTTGAAATCCACTTGTGTAAAACTTCGACGATCACCCCAGATACTAGTATTTTGTGCAGCTCCTTGAAAAAATCAATGGAGTGTTTTGCCACCACAGAAATATCGATGTTTACGAACCTCCATGAATTATTTCTATATAGAAGCCAATTTTATGAATAAATTGATTCTGCAGCAATAACCAATCTTTTGTGAAGCTTGTCCTACACAGCAATAAAGACAAACATAATTGCAATCAGTGTCTGACTCAAGTTCTTCAGTGGATAGTATTGGAACACTAGACTCTCATTTATGTAATCTCTTGAGTGTTACGAAATAATTGGTCATAGAGCTAAAGCTGAGAAGTGTTGTGTGTTCATTTGTATGACAGAGGTCGCATTGACCATTACCTGTAATTAAAGTTGGTTTGAGAAATACTGTATGTGACGGTACAGTTACAATTTTGCCTTGATGGCCGCTCCCTCAGGCCAAACATTAATAAAGAAAACTCAAATTCTGACTCATTCTGTTGTGAATGATTGAAAAACATGTACATATAAATGTGCCGTATGAGTCATTTGACTGTGTAGGCAAACCATCTAATTATAATTAGCCACCAAAGCTTCATTTTATATCGATCCTAAACTTGTAAAAAGGAATTGTCCAGGAAAGCTGTAATCATTTGAGATGGTACAGTAGCTTTGGTCTCTCCCTGATGCGGGAATATTTCCTTTGTAAGTCTGTATAGTGTCTTGGGGTCACACGACACGAGTGAGGAGCGCATGAGATTAATTTTCCAGATTAAGTTATATAGAGGGGAATCAATCAATCAACTTTTATTTGTATAGTAATTTACAACCAAGCCGATACTTTTTGAATTACAGACACATTGTGATAACTAGGGATGGCCGATATTATCGGCCGATATTTGTCATTTTTTCCCATATCGGTATCGGTCCGATACCGATATGTGTTTTAATTATTATGTGTTTAATTATTTTCTGCGCCATGATGCAGCGCACTTGAATGCAGCAGCAGTGTAGACGGGCTGCACTGACCTGACTGGGGCAACAGTTTATTCAAATTATCTGAAATAAACAGTGGCTCCTAAAAATAAAGAAACTCCAGCATAAATTCACACGTCTCCAAAAGAAAGTATGTTTTTACTAAGTTTAAACAAAGTGGAGCGGACACTTGGACACCACAGAGCCACAAGTTGCTGGCTGTTACAAACTGGACTAAAACTGCCTCCATGGACATTATTTTCAGTCAGGATTAACATGAATCTTTTTTCTGATGGATTGTCGATACATCTGAGTGGTGAGTGTTGCAAAAGTTTCTCTGTCCTGACGCCAGATTTATAACTTTCAATTTGTTAGCGTAGCATAGCTTCTAACAGGCTAAAGGCTACAACACGTAAACATTGGCTTTGTGTCATCATGTAGGTTTACTACTACTCTAAACCAACTCTAAATCTTCACATTCTGGCCTCATAAATTCAGTATACGATGCTGTTAAAGTGACATGATGCTATTTTTTGCAATTCCAAAGCTTCATACAGAGCTGTCCTCAGAGAAGTCCATCAGATTTGTTTAAAGTTAAAACATGTAGCTTAAACAACATGGTAGGCTACATGTTTAAATCAAAAATACAATAAATAGTAGCTTAGCATATTCCCAGTGTTACTGTTTCCCATTAATAGAGGAGATGGGTGAAAATATAATAATAAGTAGGTCTGAGTAAATATTTAGCCAAAACAAAATGACATTTCACTCCAACATTGCATTTGATCTTTTTAATATTTTTCTAATGAAAAGGATTGTTTGTTCCATCATAGTGTGTGAGACAGTGAGTCCCAGACACAGTATTTGCATTATACGCAATATTATCGTTATCGCGATATTTTATGAGACCATATATCGTCCTCAAGTTCCTCTCCCGGGCTGAGCGGAACTTTAGTCCGCTGACAAAGCCTTTTGGATGAGAGGCGAAACGTTCGAGACTTCAGCTACAGAAGATGACTCAAGTACCTTCATTGAAGATTGTGATAACATGTATTTCACACAAGAATTACAATGATCATAGTGCTCTGATAAGAACTTAAACCAATTCTACACAAGTGCGTTGATTGGATATTGATCTTGTCTGGACCAAAGAAATAACAGACTAAATGGCGATTGTGCCAATAAGTCTCTACAAAGAATAATAATCAGTTTTCTTGTAAAATAATAATAATGAAAAAAAAAACATGTAATTGACACATTCTCGGTAGAATGTTGCACCTCATTACTAGCACTCAGACACCACCATGTAAGTGTTCACATTTAGATCAGAAGTTGACTGGCAGGTGCCGTGTGCGTCTGTGTCAGAGCCCCATGTTAAATCTATGCAGCTCTTCTTTATTTGGCCCTGGGGAATGATTTAATGGTTGAATGAAGTGCTCCGTAATAGCTTTCACACAAACACACGAGACACACTCCGGTACCCATAGCACAAGTACGCGTGCATTCACCATATTAAGAGTTATACAAATGGCTGCCACTCCGCCTCAGCTGAGCAGTGGGAGGGAAGGAAGGAGGCCAAGAGGAGCAAGTAGAGGAGAAAACAGCGGCGGGTGATGGCACTGTAAAATGTGATGCCGATATACTGTGTGCCGTCAAAAAGCAATAGTTGGATTTCTCCAGCTGGCATGTGCTTTGTTTAGACGGCGCGGCTCCAAAAAGCACTAAACTGTTTGTGTTTATGTGCAAAGAGGAGGCTGAGCGCGAGCGACTGGGCGGGAGCTATTTACACGCAGCTGTCTCGGATAGTGCCATTGAAGAGATAGAGACCTGTCTTAAACCACAATTTTTATACTTTGATTCCACCGGCCAAAGACACGCATTATACCAAATATATGTCTGATCTGCGGGTGAATGTGTAATTGTCAAGGAAATTTGTATTTGATATTTAACATGAGAATATTACTTTGTGTTGACTGTTAAATCTGAATCTGTGGTTTTCTACACAGTCATTGTATTGCTTACTCAAGCGTGACTCTATGTTTGGAGGCCACATTCCGGGGGTCTTATCAGCTGCACCACTTTTACAATCCCAAAAGCATCCTGGACCAAGATGAATGATTACAAGTGCCCCAGGAAGCAGGGGAGGGGGTCTTGTGTTTATGGCCCCAACGGAAATGTACCAGCCCCAACCTGACTGAAGGGAGCGGAAAGTTATAGGAAAATGGGAGTGGCTATATTTTCTATATAGGGTGTAAGATTTCTGTATTCTGTGGGTTTTTTGAGGGATTTAGCAAGCTGGTAGGCTGCAAAATCCCGTGACAATGCCACCTTGTAATGCAAGTAAAAAGAATGGCTCTGGAGTGACCTTGTGTTTTTGAATCTGTTTATTTCTGTGACAGAAGATAACAGAGCGTTTGCCGAAAGTTGTGTTGCAAGCAGGTGTTATTTCCCTGACAGTAATACAGTATTTATTGTCATTCATCCAAAATCTGTGTTCTCTTATTAGACCTGCACAATTAACCAAGATTCCTGATCGAAAGTTTAAACTGTCATTTATGGGGATGCAGTGTTTAATCATCATGTCTACAGCCAGTCCTGTGGTAGTAACAGCATGTGGTTTTGACTTTGGAGTCGAAAGCATTCTGTTTCAAAGGCCATATTGAGGACAAGTCATATGACACCTATTAATCGGACACACTGATTAGTTTGATTCATTGTGACCCCAGGTATGACGTGTCGCCCAGTTGGCTGTTTGTGACGTTATGTGGCGTTAACTAACTAAAGAGTTTATTGATCACAGATGAAGAGAAATGTAACTGTGCACTGTATCATATAAATACTACCATCGCATTTACTATTAGAGTACTTTTGTCACAATATTACTGTAAAAAGTCAAATATATACAGTAGGTGATGGTTGACAACATGTTTTGTCAGTGAAACAAAATAGCAGACTATGACCATGCTAATACTGAGGTTTCTTCCAGCATTACATCTAATGATATTTCAATCTATTTCTCTAAAACTGGCCTTATTAGTTTCTCCTGAGAACTGTAAAAATTATGATTACGCCTGTAGGTAAATGAAGTTGGTCTAGCTCCAGTAAATATTGCAGCGAGTGTGGGAGTTGTTGAACACTTGTATTTCCATAACATCTTGTTAGGAGAAGGATAAGGTTACCGTGCAATGTTGGTTCTGTACAGGATTATTGGGATACAGAGAGATTTCTGCTCAGCTAATAAACGCTGCAGCCCTAATCAAATCGACATCAAGGCTGCGCTGCTCTCTGCAAGAGTTTGAGAGACTAAATCCCACTGTATGGATCTTGTGTGTGCTGCAAATAAGACCTTTTCAATCGTGCTGCCACATTTCAGAACATTTTAAGTAAAGACATGAGAATGAAAACGCCTTTATTACACTGAATAATAGTCATAGAATATTGAGCCCTAGAATTAAAGTAGGACCAAGCTAGGGCTAAAATCCTGATGAGACCAAAACAAGAGCTAAACTAGGACTGAAACGAACAAATAAGAATGCTTCATCCGAGAGAAAAAAAAGTGCGTTGTGCCAATACCATGGTTGAGTATCTTTTCATTGTGTGCATGGGTTCGTGGAGAATGAATGGACATGACTGGGGTAGCTCGGACATGGATACGGGCCTTGTAATCCAATCACAAGGCCGGTAAATCAAATTATAGAGAGCAGCTAAGAGATGGGTGTGTCTTTACTGCGCCTGGCACCGAGACAGAGCTGGGCACTTTGCCTAGAAACACTCCTCAGGACTTGTCAAGCAGCAAAAGCAGCCATGTTGATCAACCAGACTGGGAATATATGCGCAAACTTGATGTGTACACTGTATGGAGTAGTTTTGTTTTGTTTTGAATGATTTTTTTTTTTTTTTTTTTTTTTACGATCAACTGATTTAAATCTTAAAGGTAAAAAGATAAAACCTTGCTGAGTAACCTGTGCCTCATTTGTGTTAATACAGATACACTACAGGATCTGACTGAAAACATAATAAGATAAATAGGCTTAAAATGTGTGCCGTTCCCAGTGAGATTGCTGGTGAAAATAGTTTGTCATCGGTATAAGATTGGTCTTAAGTCTTGTTTCGAGACTGCCCAATTTTCCATCTATTCCATCAATTCATAAAACCTGTCTTTTCCACTCGAGTAATTTCTCATTTCACCAATGTATAGTGCACCATTAGGGCTTTTTTTATTTGTGCTTCTTCGTTGCCACTTCATTCCTCGTCCTGGTGTGAAACTGTACAAATGGCTCTGGCAGATGAGTTTGGGTTCCTGACAAAGACAAAGACAAAGTGCTAAAGCTGAAAAGCACTCATTTTGGTTTGCCGTCAAATTACCATGAGAGTGAAAACGGCAAATCTACGAATGAATTGTAGACAGTAGGCGGTGAAATGAGAATCTAGGACAAAAAAGTGATAATATTGGACGACTTTGTATACGACGGATTGCATTAGCATTCTAAAATTATGCATCGTTATATGGGGGCGAACAATAAAAGCTCTGTTTTGTATTTTGGTGCATTTTAGATGTCCACAGTTACTGCTCAACTTTTAGCAAGGAAGTTATAAACATATTTTTTTACTAACAGTCTACTAACAGACTATATTTCCCCATCGTGGTTGCCTCTGTCACCCTGCTCTGAGCTGAGATCCACCCCAGGCCCTCGAGCTGTTCTCATGTAGCTACACTGCCCACCAGCCCTCAGTCTGTGTGGACAGTCTCAAAACGCTACAGCCTTGACAAAATTTGATCAGGATGTTTGAACATTTTTTACATGCATTTATGATGAGAGGCTACTTGGGATATAGTGATTATTCCCGTGTCCGCACTGTGAGGGACGTGCCTGGCTTTAGGATTAAAACAAAGGTGTTTGCACAAATATGAGGCTGAATTATGACAAATAAAAGAGTGATGAAAAAGCCACGAAAGAGCCACAACAAACATGACAAAAATGCAATAAAAACGGACATAAACTGGACAAAAAAGCAACGTAAAAGCAATGAAAAAGCAACAAAAACGTTGAAAACACAACAAAAAAACCCTACAAAAACACTCCAAAAATGTGATAAAGAACGTAGCAAGAACACGACAAAAAAGATAAATTTTGTGGGTCTTAGCTTTTAAATGAGGCGTTTATACTGGCTTATACGTTATTGTATCCTCCAGAAGCTGTTAGATTTGACTAAAGCAGAACTGGGGAAAATGCACTCGGTTAAAGTGGGAGAGTAAGAGTTTGCACCCAGGAGCACACCATTATGAGCCTCTTCTATTTGTGGTTAACTTCTTAAAGCAGAACTAAGTAACTTTCCTGCCACCAATACACACTAATGGAATCACAAAGAAGAAGCTAACAGCCTAACGGGCAAAGCTAATTGCGGGCTAGCGCCACTTAAACAGTATTTACAGCCAAGGTTGAGTGAAAAAAAGTATCTCCATTGTGTAATTGGATGTACAATATCCCTATCCCCCTTTGTCTTTTCTGTCAGTGTAGTATTTACTCTCACAGACAATGAGTAAAAAAACGCAACATGCTATGACACCTGCAGTGGCGCTTATGGCCTCTAGGGGCATGAGTTACTCAGTTCTGCTTTAACAAACACTTGTCTTAGAGTAATTGATTTGGTTTGCGTTCTGTTCAAAAGGAGCTGCTGCATGTCCACACGACTGATACACGATGAGGAGAGCGAGAGAGACGTGCCACTCAATAACATATTGGTTTTTATGTTGTTGTTTTTTTTTGTCTAACAGTATGGACATGTCTGGGAAAATCTGGCAGTCTGGTCACCCTAATCGCATTGGGCTTGATTGTAATTATTAATATCTTCAGCTTTACTCAGTGACTGCAGATGATAAACTTCCTCTTGAATGGAGTAGATGTCTGACTTAGGACACGCTTCCACTCCAAAGCGACCTTGCCATGTCTAAAGCCTGTGAGAATAATTAGCTAAACTGCGCCGCTGCTGCTAAAAGGCCCTCGAGAGACGTTAGCTCTCCTCGCAATAAGGTTAGCTGCGAATGAATAAGGTTAGCTCTTGTATATCTAAATGAGGTTAGCAATTGCCGCTTGCGTTTTGGATAATCACGGCCGTTTGTTCTGCTCTGAATGCTAACGTCAATGCTAACACGGTTTCATCAATGCTAACGCCGCCTCGCAAATTGAATTAATTCACAGGAGGATGTCAACAATAACCCCTTGAGCGCATATGAGAGGCAGCAGCTGAGAATCTTTGGTGTCTTCGCTCCTTTTCGGCTGATACAAATGGTGCCTTTGCTGCGGCTTTCACTCAGTCTATTGAACACGTGTTGATAATCTTCTCTCTTATACTCAAATCAGGAGCTTATTCACTATGCATGCCTCTTACATTCAAACTCGGAGTCAAGGGAGCAGATATCGAGAACAGAACGCTGTTGTATCATGTTATATCAAGCAGTAGGTTTCCAGGAGAGCTGCACAATACTAGACACAAATGACATGTGATTGCTGTGTTATTGTATATGAAAGGCAAAATTCACTGCTCTATAAATCATGAACTAAATCAGACACTTAACCAGAACTTAATTAGGACTAAATCAGACCTGCGCCATCATCCTCAACCCTAACCAGGACTAAACACATGTAAACCAGGCCAAAACCAGAATAAAATGGACTGTAGTCACTAAACAGGAAAGCCAAGTCTGTTTGAGGCATTATTGTATGCATATGTATGTACGTACATGCACCCCAATGGATTATTCATACAAAGGATCCAAGAGCTCCAGCAAATTTTAATGAACCAATTACAGTGAAGTTTCTCGTCCCCCTCTGTTTGATAGTGAGAGTCGGACACAGGACTAAGCTGCTTTACTCTTTTGCATCTCATTAACTCGACCAAAACAACCTTTGAAGTTAGAATCAGCCGTTAAGAAAAACTTCACATTTAACAGAGGTCCAGGCGTAGGGCTAATTTGTGTGTGACTTCCTCTTATTCATTAATGGAATAAAAATTATATTTAAAAGAGTGAATTTAAAATAGGTTTTGTACAACAAATGACCTCTGAAAAGAACCTTTCAGTCGTTAATTTCAGACAGCTTTTGTCCAGTCATAAATAAATATGTTTTTTACAACATGGTTCATGAACAGAGAAAGCTCTCCACTACAGTACCATATGACAAAGAACCTTTCCAATCTATTCATCCAAAGTCTGAACACAAATCAATAAAAAAAAACATTTATATTTCTTTGATGTATACTGTATTTCTTACAAAGGGAGCATGTCTGAAGACCTTCAGTCCTCCAGGTTAATTGAATAACAAGAAGTGTTATTGAGTCTTATAGGTTTTCTCTTCTTATCCACCAGGTTTCAGTAATTCTTGAGTAGTAGGAGAATGAGAACTGAGCAATAAAACTTTCCTGTTTTACTTTAAGTCCTGTATCCATTATTTATCACAAGGATTCCCCAAGAAAGTTTATTGCTGCCTCAGTGTACTTAGTAAAGTGACAAAGTGGGTAAGACCAAGAGCAAACACAAAGAGAGACTTACTGTATTGCTCTGTTTAAATATATTGTAGATCTGCTCTCTGTCCATTTAGGAGCCTGATGTAATTTACACTGTTTTTCAATAAAAGCGTTTCTGCCGTCGCGCCACTTTTTACAGGCAGATGCCTAAAGTGGTGAGTCTGAGGTGTTAAGAGTGTTGGAAAAAGATAAGAAAGCGCGCACAATTCATATTTACAAATGCAATCTACAAATCAATAGAGATATGTGACAGCGCCTTGAATATAATCGTGAATGTATACTTTAAGTAAGATTTTGTTCTTAATGTTTTGCCTGAAAATAAATAAATAAATAAATAGAATATAAAAATGTAAAGAACTTTTCTTGCCTATAATAATAAAACCAGAAACCCTTAAAGTTAAGTGTACTTTATTTTCCCAGTAGCGTCATTTGTCCTCTGCATCTGGACCCATCTTTCAGTGTAGCTGCAGTGCCCTGGCGTGGACCCACCTCCAGATCTTCAACACGCGGAGAAAATCCACAAAACCCACACGGCCCAGGATTCAAACCTTCTTCTTGTGGACACGATCACACGGTCTATGTTCTCCATAGTTATTTTACATCACGTTTTCCAGCGCTCACAGCCTTTGAGCCAAGTTTCCTTGAAAGTCTATAGTTAGTGTTATTAGGCGTGAGTGCATCAACAAAGCCGCCTCAATGGAGGAGCTTTTATATATTTACACTTCACCTTGTGTTTCTTCAGCGCAAGTGCTTTATATCGCCCAACTTCAAAAATACGTCTGGGCCTATACTCGCCGTTGCTATAGGAACCCCAAAGGTCAAAAGCTCCGTTTGTTGAGTGGGCATTGCAAAGTGAGTGTGTAGGAGACAAATTTACCTGTCTGGGCATTCAAGGCACACTCTTGGTTTCTATGTCGAGTTTTTCCTTCTTCCTCCTCCTTTCTCGTGCTCTTCCATCATCTACACACGCTGCTTTATAGACAGTTTCCATCTCCGCACACATTGTATCTCTCAAAAGGCGCTCTCATCGACACTGACAGCTATCTAATTGCCCTTGCATCCTTATGAATAGCCCACTACAGCTCGTGTGTGTACATGTTCGCTCTCCTCCCCCCCCTAAAGCTATTACCCGGGCCTGTTTCTTCGCTACATCGTGCAGTATTTTCTTCCTCCGAGCGTCGCTTTCATTGTGCGCGGGTTGTTGTGCAGCCAGTCATCAGCTCCGTTCAATAGAGTTGGTTTGGAGCGTGTCTCCGTGATGGAAGATGAGAAGGGCGAGCGAGAGGCTTAAATGTCAGAAGACAGAGTGCCATGTCGCGTTGTTCAAGTTACGCCCCAAATGAAATTGTTTTGCAGCTAAAGGAAGTCAGGCACCGCGGATTTTCAAAACGTCTGTCAAGTTTGAATCTAAACTAATTGGATATTAATATTTAAACACCCACCCAGACACAGCGATTGCTATAGCTGGATGCGGGACAGATGGCAAACGGGCTAGCGGAAGAATGAAACTGCCCCTGTTATCTTTAGGTGTAATGGTGCGGCTAATGATCTGGCCTTGCTTGAATGCTGCAGAATATTACATAAATTGCAATGTATATGTGGAATCAGTTAGTGAAAGAGACGGAGGGATTAATCTTAGTTTGAGGAGCCTCTCATTAGCCACTCTGTCCCCTTAAAGTGTGTCAAAACCCAGTCAGACTCATAGCCTCAAAACCTGGACTGTTTTTAGCTTTTCGGATATGGGTTATCAGCAGGGCAGTAGCATTTACATGAACTTGTGAGATTTGTTGTCATTGTGTACTTATTATTAATAATCTCATAAGAAATAAGTGAATGTTTGTTTGATGTGACTTGGAGTGTCCAAAGAAGTTAGATGGGCTCTATATAGTATGTGGCAATGGTTTAGCAGTTGTCTTTGTATCTTCAGTGCATGGGGTTCCACAGGTCTGCACACTGGATTTGAGGAGTTATACTTGCCATGGCTCCACCTTGTTGCATAATGGCATCTGTAAAGTATCCTTAAAAACAGTTTTCATCATTTGTAAACAATTTATAACCAGAAAAATAGTGACGATATGTGATATGTTAAATCCCTATACATGGATTGCAGTTTGATGAAATATGGGGACCGTTGTCATAGCAATTAACCTCTTAACCGAGTGCATTTTCTCCAGTTTGGCTTTACCCAAATCTAAAAGCTTCTCGACTGGAGTTTACAGTCTATAGGCCAGTGTAAGCTAAGACCTACATTACTCATCTAAGCTTCTTCCTTGTTATGATTGTCATTTTTGTTGTGTTGTTGTTGTGTTTCATCAAGTTTTTCTTGCTTCTCTAACATGTTTTGGTCACAGTTTTGTGGCTTGATCACGGTTACATTACGCCAACAAACAGGCAAAAAAAAAAAACTGCCAAAACGCTACAAAAAAACAATGAAAACATGACAACAATGTGGCAACAAAGCGATAAAAACGTGACATAAAGAAGCTTTTAGATTTGGGTAAAGATGAACTGGAGAAAATGCACTTGGTTAAGGTGGGGGTTAAGGGGTTAAGAAAAAAAAAAAATCTTCCTCAAAATGGCGTCCATAATAGGAGAATGTCATATAACTGAAACCTAAAGGCCAACTCCTTTTTGAATCGTAACCATGCCTGACTTTTGTGTCTAACCTTAATCAGCCAAAGAGCGCAATGTTACAATGACGTCACAAACAGGATGCATTATTATGTTTAACAATTCACAAACTTTTACAAATGATGGCTGAAATAATCACCAATGCTTTATGGCTTATGAATTCCTAATAGTGTGTAGTGTTTACATAAGGCAATTTATTTTAATTTAATACTATTTGGACAGTTTTTGGCTTCCCACGTCGGTTTATCAGGAAGAGCTTGAAGCCTACATCATGTCTTCTAACGCCCAGACTGGCTGTGGGTGGATGCAGACAGTGCCCGTCGCATTGTTATGGTGCCGGATCAAACCTCCTCAGAGTCTATTATCGATTCTGCTCCACGCTGCCCCCTCCAGGGACACGAGTACACAGCGTCCCGACACACTCTGCCGTTGTGATCCTAATAACCCACATGAGCGCAAGCAGCGGCTGGGTGGGTGTTTGTTGCTGCTACCTTTTGAGTCCGTCCCGAGAGAATAGACCCAGCACTCGGGGATTATCCAGAAAGTCGCACATCACCTCAGCCCAGTCATCACTCACCTCTGTGCGGCGGCGTGTGAGTGTGTGGGGGAATGCATATGATCATAATTCAGTCCCCGCTGCCCTTTTTGTTAAGGACTACAAGTCGATACGTTGCAGGCTGCATGTGTATTATATATGCTGTGGATCAGTGCTTTATGTCCTGCGCTGGTGGGGCAGAATAGTAATAGCGTGCAGAGTTTATTTGCAAAAACAATAAGCTAGTTTTGCATATGGCGGTCCTTTTTAAATGCTATGCACAGGAAGTTCTACCTTTTTGACAACACAGTAACTTACATTTCCAGGTATCTCAGTACGTTATGTTACCAGTACGAATATAATATACAACATAGGGCTGAACAATTAGCAAATCGCAAAAGACTACTTATTTAGGCAGTACGAAGAACTAAATACCTGGGTTCCCGGTTGATTTTAATCTTAGCTCAAGGACATGTTTAAGCGTGCACAGAAGAAAATGCTACTTTTCTCACTCTCCAGTATAGAAGTAGTTCATAAGGTGAGCTGTTATAAGTGGGACAAAGTCAACAGAACAGAAATACGTTTTTAAGACAAATGATCACATGGAACCAATGAGGTCAGGCTTGATACAACAGTCTATGTGAGAATTATCTTTAGAACCGGGTCGTAGTTCAAACCCTGGAGACTGTGTACCATCGATTTTGGTGCGTGTGGCTGATGCTGGCGCTCCAGACCTTATCCATCCACACTGCTTGCCTCAGGGGGAAACACGTTATTTCTCTTCTAGCTTCCAGCCAATAGGAAATGAGATCTTAAAGGCCAGACGTCATAGGTCATAGCCTCGGCGGCAAAAGCCCCCGCTCAGCCCTCTGCCTCACCAGGTCTCATCTAAATGCTGTAACGGGGTCGGCCAAGTGATTCGAAGGGGGAGCTTGTTGGGGACGCAGGGCTGATTTGTGATCAAGAGGCCTGAACTGATTTATTGAGCTTGGCTGTGGAGGTGAAAGGTGAAGGAATTGGTTGTAAGCTGAAGGTTTGAGGCTGTAGGAGCAGTGAATTGTGGTCTATAGCCTGGATGTTTCACAATCACTTGACCAGAGGAGGACAAGGAACGTTAGCTTTGGAGCAAAAACATAGTAAAAATAAACAAATACAGTTTATTGGCCCACACATTACGTTGTATCTATTGGGCTTCACTTTAAGATTTTGATTTGTCCAATCAATCCCCAAACATTCACAATATTTCACAATACAGCCCCTTAACCTCTTAACCCCCACCTGAACCGAGCACATTTTCTCCAGTTTGGCATTACCCAAATCTCAAAGCTTCTCGAACAAAGCCTCAAAACAGCGACAAAACTAGGATGAAAATACAACCAAAAAAAGCAACGATAAAAGCAACAAAAGAGCAACAAAAACGTACTGGAAAAGCAACAATGACACAATAAAAAAGCGATTAAAAAGTGACTAAACTATGACGAAAACATGACAAAGAAGCATAAAAAACATGTAAAAAAAACACAACAAAAAAGTGTAAAAAAAAAGCAAACAATAATGCCTAAAAAATTTGACAAAAACGCTGCAACACATTTTCCCAATGGGGAGTTGGGGATAATAAAATGTACTCTACCCTATCAACTTATTCTTAGATTTTTTAAAGCAGTACTAAGTAACTTGTTAACCTTAATAAATCCTTTTCGTAGTCCCTCTGGGGGTTATACAAGTGTTAATGGGATGATTGGGGGTCTTTCATCTCCCCCTGGTGTCTCTGGCCAGAAAACCATGCTTGCAACTTGACTGCCACCGGGGCGGAGCAAGCAATACACACTAATAGAATCACAAAGAAGAAGCCAACAGGCTAACGGGCAAAGCTAACTGCGGGCTAGCGCCACTTAAACAGTATTTACAGCCAAGTTTGAGTGAAAAAAATTATCTCCATTGTGTAACTGGATGTAATATCCCTCTCTCTTCTTTGTCTTTTCTGTCAGCGTAGTATTTACTCTCACGGACAATTAATAAGTAAAAAAAACGCAACATGCTACGACACCTGCAGTGGCGCTTATGGCCTCTAGGGTGCACGAGTTACTTAGTACTGCTTTAAAGTTTGATTATGATCAGATTAGTACATGGCTTCAATGCACAGGGGTTACATGTACAAAAGGGATTTGCGTCTTCCCTTCTGCCCTTGACAAAGTGAAGAAGTTATTTTTAGAGGACACTCCAACCTCGTCACATTGCGCTGCATGGTTGATATGCTCACTTACTCACAGCGGTTACTAAATAAATTAGGATAGGGATCTAATTTTTCCCTTCAAGTCTAATTTGTTTTTCGAGCGGCCCTAAATTGAATGGATTGAGAAAGAACTTCCAAGCCTCGGTAAATTTGCGCTAGTCTTCGGATCAGCGCTTCATTTTCCCCGTCTTCTTTTAGCGGCGTACATAATTTCCTCGCAAACAGCCTAAAAGGACATATTAGTGCTATCAGCGCCAGGCTCTGATCTGATACATTTGAAGGTCATGTCTCACACAGAAAAATAAGAGTATAATTTAATCGTCAGTGTAGTATAATAAAAGTAGTCGGGCACAAAGAACACAGGGACAGTTTAAGGTCTAAGTCTTTTCACGTGTTGAAAAGCTAATAATGATAAGCTTGGAATTTGTAATACTGAGCTGCTATTACTTAACCTCTTAAGCCCCACCTGAACTGAGCACATTTTCTCCAGTTTGGCTTTACCCAAATCTAATAGCTTCTTGAAAAAGTGTCAAAATAGCAACGAAAACAAGAAGGAAACAAAGCTTAAAACGCAACAGAAATGCGTCAAAATGAACCGATGAATTTGCGACGAAAAAAAGTGACAACAAAAGCCACAGAAGAGCAACAAAAAGGGAGAAAAACTCAACAAAAAAGTGGCAAAAATTAAATGGAAAAAGAATGTGAAAAAAAACAACAGGAGGGGAAAGATCAGTTTAACTCAGTTTTGTTAGTCTTAGCTTTCAAATGAGGCGTTACCATGGCCTATAGGGTAATGCCTCATTTATGATCTAGCCCAAAGGCTTTTAGATTTGGGTAAAGCCAAACTGGAGAAAATGCACTCGGTTAAGAGGTTAACATTGGCTGCATGAAATTAAAGGATGAGTGTCAGTACATTGCAATAAAAATCAAATATTGCAAAGCTGACAGATGTTTGTTTTTTTAATACAGTATATATTTTTTATTGTTCTTACACACAACAACCCAATAGTCAATAATAGTTTAAGGTAAAATGGAGAATAATCTTAATGGAGGGGGAAAGGAGGGGGAAAGAAAAAGTCAACACTCACTGAACAAATAAGGCAATCTCTGAACAAACATCTCTCTATATTTCCAATAGCTAAGTACTGTTTCCCCCATTATGTCAATTTTCTCTCAATTTGAGGTAGCAACTGACTTCCTACAGTCCTTCATTTTGTCCCAAACGCCGCTGCATCTTTAGATATCACTGTCTTCAGCCAACCAAGTAATCTTTGGGATGATTAGAAAGTGTTTCTTCCATTCTTCTTCTATTCTTACTTCCTTAAAGTCTTAAACATGACTATGGACATTATCGAAGGGTTATTAATAAATCCATCCATCCATCCATCCATCCATCCATCCATTTTCTTCAGCCCCTATGGCTTCTCCTGCAGGTGCTGGGTCCATGGAAGGACGGCCTCACGATTCTAACCGGGCCTGTTGGTCTCTCATAAGGGGCCTCGGAAGCGCTCTTTGGCACGAAGCCCCCGACAACATAGCCTCCAGGATCATTCGAGTGCTCAAACCCCTTCACCACGTAAAGGTGATGGTTCCAGGAGGGGATTAATAAATACACACATGAAAAAATGAAAGTTCTGATACAGTCGACTTATGTTCTATACCATTACAATTAAAGACAGTGCTGCGAGAACCAGCAAACAAAACAGCATCAGACGTTTTTCTAACCTCTCAGCGGCAGCCTGTTTTATTGTGTGAATATGAAGGCACATGTTAGGGCGCCTCTGTTTATTCCTCAGCACGGTTTAATAGTCACTAATGTGTTGGTGTTCGTACAGGAAGTGCCAGACTGTGAGGGGAACAGACACACCGCCTCAATTTGCACCTTGTCTTTAGCAACGTGTGAACAACAGTGCGCTGTCGTCATGTGTTATCCAAACCCAAAGGGACTCCGAGCTAATGGGCTGCATGATTCGAGTTGTATGTGTGAAGAGCCACAGAGGGTACAACATCATTAAGAAAAATAAGGACGTGTTTAAAACGGAAATATTGCTGCGTACTTTATTTTAAATGGACACTGATGTACAATGTGAGTCTAAACTGCATAGTGATTTATGATTTTGCATGCCCTTATAGACTTTTTATTACTATTTCATGTTTCATGTTGGACAATTGCTGTACACAGAAAAGATTCTATGGGAAAAAAAAAAGTTGATCTTTTTTATTGGTCTTGCCTCCGTCTCAACCATTTAGATTTGTGGTTACATTAATTTTTCCTCTATAAACATGAGAAGCTTTCACGTAATTACCGAACATTGTATTATTTAAAAATGATAGCTTCTCTGCATCATAAACAGGCCTCCTACAAAAGCTTGTGTGTTGTGTGATCTTTTTTGCATACCAACTTTGCAGCATTTCCCCAACAATGGCAGCCCTTGCACGTAAAAGGGCCGTTGCTAATGGTTGGTCCCGAGTGGAAACGTGCTCAGGCTTTATATGGTTAACTGTGTGTGCGGTTGTGTGGGTTTTAATCTTACTGTGGCCGCTGGGGTGAAATCTTTTAATTCAACTGTTTATCTGAGGAGGAAAAGCCTGCGGGCAAAGAAAAAAACCTCGACAACAACAGCAGCATTGTGTTTCGCTGCACAACATGGCCTTTAATAAAACGTTATGGAGTTTGCAGCACTGTGTTAGAAGGATGGAGCAGCTGGCTGTATGGAGTTGATTAAACTGTGGTGTCATGCATACAGTGGAGTACAGCAGCTGAGAGAGAGTGGGGTGGCCCTCGGAGCACGGAGCTACTACCTGTGCAGATGTCACGAGCATGCTGGGTAATCACCCCGCACGTCACTCATCGCACTCACACACTATGTTCCCGGTCGCTGTCACTCTATTACCGCAGAGACAGAACATCTATCCATTTAGGCAGTCATTAGTATGAGAGACAGGAGAGAGCTCAACCGGATGTGAGAGGCATTGTTAAAAATATGAAGGATTCCAGGGATGCATTTAAAACTGATGTTGTAGGTCTCTGCTGGCAAGTCACTGAACACAGATGAAAATTACTCTTCACTTCATAAAGAGCCAAGACACACTGCCCAAAGAATTAAATCAGCTGACGACCTGAACATCCAGAATGACCAGGTTATTCCATCAACGGATTCCTTCAGTCATGTTCTGTAAAAACATAAAGACATAAAGAAACACTGGTCACTGCTCTTGACATTGCAGAAGCTTATTGAAACAATGCCCCAGTGCTGTAATCAAAGATAAAGGAAGTCCAGCAAAATATTAGAGCAGGTGACCTCTGTTTTTGTGACAACTTTTCTTGGTCATATTTGACTCTCAACTGAAGTTTGAGTCAAACACAGAAGCAATTATTAAGAAAGGTCAACAGAGAATGTATCTTTTGAGGAAGCTCTGTTCTTTTAATGTTTGTGACACAATTTTATGTCACTTTTACAATTCTTTTATTGAAAGTCTTTTGACATTTTCTTTCATTTGTTGGTTCAATGGGTTGTCTGTAAAAAACCAGAACGGTCTGCACAACATTGTAAAAAGTTGCTCTAAAATTATAGGGGTCCAGCTGAAAGACTTAAGGAAGAAGCGAGCTATTGATAAGGCTAAACAAATCATTAGCCAACCAGAGCACATTCTGTCCTCCGAGTTTCGGTTGCTGCCTTCTGGAAGGCGCTATAATGTGCCGCAAGCAACAAAGAATCGTTATCTGTTGTCTTTCATACCTTCAGCCATTAAGCTGCTAAACAAGGATGAATCTCATTTTAATCATTAATGTGTCGTCTTAGATCGGCTATGGCTCCAGGTTTCTGTTATCTTGCTGACTTATTTTATTTGTATGTGTTAGGCCTATTTTTTCTATGTACTGTATTAATGAGATGTATGAACGTTTGGCTGGGAAGCTGCAAATGAAATGCCCCTCGGGGAGAAATAAAGTCTTCTGAATCTGAATTATCTGCGCCACTTTTGCGCATTCGCACCCCTTTGCGTAGCAGTGCGTCTGCCGCTTTGCGACCCATAACCTGCCAGAGCGGGCTCAAATTAAAACACGGCTCTATGAAACGCACTTTTAACTAAGAAAACAGGAGGCATATCAGTGAACCAACAGATTTCACCAAACCGAACCACAAGGACCACGTGCATCGTGTTTTTGGAGTTTTGCTCGGATTATCACATGCAGAAGTAGGACTCCTCCTGGTCCACGGCAGATGGACAGAATGTTTCCCTGTCTTCATCGCTACAAAGAGCCAGCAATTTCAAGGTAAGAGACAGCTTTGTGGATGGTTTTGCAAAGCGAGTGATGAAGCTGATGGTGTGTGAGTTTTGGGAAACACCAGCTCATCGCTATCTGGACTCTAACTTAGCCAAATAAAATCAGAATTAATATTATGAGAGGTGCATTTTTCGCTTCCTTTCTTCCTTGATTTCATTCGATCCGTGTTTGTGGGAAAGGCAGCAGGCATGCTTTCTTTGTGATGGTCGGAGTTAACAAGCTAAACAATGGCTGAAGCTGAATAAATGCAGAATGAAATGCTTAATTCACTGAGTTTTATCATAAAGCGTCAGGTCTGGACAGGAGGTGCACTGAGCAGAGTCTCATGTTTGAAAAGCATGAAACTGTCTTATTCTGTATTAGGCCTTTGGCCTGGTTTAGATGTGGTTTAGTCCTGCTTTAGCCCTGATATTGCCAGTTTATGCCCTGGTTTAGACCTAGTTCTGAGTAGTTCTAGTTTATTTTTATTTATTGTATTAATTTTCTGCTGCTTTGGTGTTTTAAAAAATGAAACTAATGCTGGGATATAATTAAAACTTATCTATAGGTGATGATAAGGACATTCTCATTTATCCCAAAAGTATGAATATGTTTGGTGGCGGTTGGAGGCTCGCCAAATGACCGGCCCAGTGGCCAATGACCTTGGAGAAATCTGGCCCAGTATAAAAGCCCTGCTGTACGTAATTTATACTAGACACCAGTGACTTGAAGAACCATGTCCAAGTTCTAGTTTTCGTACAAGGTCAGAAAGTTTTAGTCAAAGTCCACATCAAATTTACACAGTAAAGAGTAATGAGAATTCCATATTCAAATTGTTCTCCTTTTAAAACGAAGCACAGAAATTCTGTAAGGGTATGTCTTTAAGTCCAAATCAGAGTCATTAGTTTCAGTGCCTTTGTCAGGTCCTGATCTACGGTCCAAGTCCATGTTGGAGTTTTCAAAGCAATAAGTCAAGCTCGAGTTTGGGCATTCTTGACTTCTCCATCTCTGTTTAACACTACAGCCTGCCTAGTTGCAGAAATCTATAGCGCTAAAAACCATCCACGAGTGTCATGGCCACTGCTTCAGCTGCAGTAACTGAGAGAGTTTTTCTGGTCGTCTTATTTTCTTTGCTTTCAAATCCCTTTGTGGAAAAGCTGATTGGCAGTTTTTTTGTGTTAGGGCAGCACTTTTGGAAATCCCCAGTAAACTCTCTTTAGTCCGGCATACGGCGGCGATTGTACCAAGGCAGAAAAATAACTTCAAATTGAGTAGCGCTGTGCTGTGACATTGTTTTGTGATTTATAAGTCTTTATGAAATAACGTCTGAACATAGACAAGACAAAACAGCTGCTTAATACAGATGACAAACATAAACGATATGCATAATTTCTAAGCTTATTTTGCTCTGCTTAAGAAAAAAAACATCTTTCTTTTTTATTTATAAAAATCTTTCACTTCATATTTTGAATTGGTGTCTACATGCCTCCCTTTGTTACCGTGTTTCTTTCCAGCTTCCTTCTACAAAGGAGTATTGGTTTAGTTTTGGACAGAGTCAGTCTATGTCTCTACTAGTCATTGATACGTACTAAATAACACTAGTCCCTAAGTATATGGCAACTTTAAATTCTGATCGATGTTCTGTTTTTATATTTCATTGTTAAGGTTAAATTAAATTGTACTTTATTGTCCCCCTAGGGAAATTTGTCCTTTGCATTTGAGCCATCCTTTGATCTATCAGGCCAGGCTTATGGTCAGAATCACCTGTCTGTATGGAATAACCTATTATGCATGTTTTCAGTTGATGGGGGGGAAACCGAATCACCCGGAGGAAACCCATCCAGACACAGGCAGAGAAACATGCAAACTCCACACAGAAAGGCCGGGAATTGATGATTGCACATTTTCCTGTCTATTTGCACCCCCTGAGCGTTCTTGAGAGCTGATGTAACAAATCATTGTCTCCATTGTGAGCTCATTAAAGTCCCATCTTATTAATATAAACTAAATTCATCTGAAACGTAATGGCTTCAGTGATAATAGCAGACTATGGTGACAGTAGCTTGGCTGAGACTGACTTTCCCCTCTTTACTGCAGTTTGACCTGACTTTGTCTCATAAAGTCTTTACAACAGCAGCAGTGGCGATATATAAACGGCGTGATTAATTGCGGTGAGGCAGAAGAAACGCTTGAGAATGACAGCGAGTTGATATGCGCTGGGCCGTACCGAGAGCTCTGTCTGACAGCCGTGGCCGTGCTCTCTGACACACCTCCTCCTCCCCTGTCGGAAATATGACTGCAGGTGATACAAGCTGCTAATTCAAATTGATTATAAAAGCCCGGCTAATTCGGTGTCCTTCAACTCCTCTGCTCTACTTTCATGTTTCTGTTGTACTTTGTAACATTGGTAGTTCACTCCTTTTTCATGTTTTCCGTCCTTCTGTGCAATCGGCTTATAAATGTGTTTGATAATGATTACAGGAAAATTGCCATTTATTACTGTGATATGTTCACAATCAGCGGGTGCACAATTCCAAGCACACAGTCTCAGGGCTTTCTCAGCATGACCTTATTAAAGGAAGTAATCATCATCTGAGGAAAAAAAAAAAGCTAAGTACTTTTGGAGGAAATGACACCATTGCTAATGAGGACACTGCAATGACTTCCTTGGTGAGCGAGGGAAAGGGAGCGCAAGGTAAAAACTAGCCGAAAACAAAGTAAAAGAGCTCACTGGGAACATTTTGGCAGTATGATTATTTTTGAGATGTTTATTTATTTAAACTTTGGTAGTATTTTTGAGCGTGTCTGACTTCACTCTTTGGAGATCTTTTGGCTTGTAGGCTTTATGAAACAGGACAATACTGGTGAAGAATGAGAGGATAGATTGTAATGTGTGCATGTTTAGCCGTAAAAGTAAAGCTCTCGATTTCTGTACATTCCGAGTCTCACTTATTGCCATGATCCAAGGTACAAACTGTCCCTTAAAGATAGGGAGAGGAGCTCACTCACTTAAGAGGAGCTTGGAGTAGAGTTGTTGCTCCTTCACACCAAGTGGAGCCAGTTGAGCCAACTCAAGGGACTACACTGTATCTCTGGGCCAGCCCGGGAATGGCACAGGACCCTTTGGAAGAGCGTGAGAAGGGTGAATGGAAAGGGAAGTCTGGTCATCTTTGTTAAGACTGCTGCCTCCATTATCTGCTGCCACAGATAAAGGAGAAAATGCATAGTACCTGAATAGAAAACACATTTGCACATTATGTTTTTGCTCCAGCTGTGATGGGGTAATTATTTGTGTTATTAGAGCCAAATTGCAGAAGATCCTTTCAATTTAAAAAAAAAGGTTTGGCCGAGCGAGTCACCTGACAGGAAGTCCCGTCTGGTCTGACACCTTCATTTGTTAGTGGTCTCTCTGTTACATCGACAGGTCAGAGATGGGCAGTGGGCTTAAGTGGCCTATTGTTTTGTGCCCACAAGAGAGAACGCATCGCCCCATACATCAGCTCCTCGTTCGCCTTGACCACCTGTATCTCCGAGCCGTTCTGTCAAAGTCACACACAATAGATAGACACAGCAAGGATTTCCCCTCTGAGCTTTCTCCGGTGTCTTTTTATAGCTCTATCTTTAAAGTCTCTGGCACCTGCACAGCTCCACTGCACACAGCGCACACCCGTGTTGCATCGACTTGTACCTGTGCGTGCTTGATTCGTCTTTTTGCGTGTGTGATTTGAGCGCTCGTGCCTCGTGTCTATAAAGTCGAGGTGTGTAACAGTACTTGGCCAGGCTTGGGATTAAACGTCACTCTCACAGATTGATGTTTTCTGTGATAGCGCGCCACATCAGCAGTCCTCCCGCTTACAGATGGCAACAGCAGGCTATATACACATGCACATAGAAGGCTGTGGCCAATATGGCAAATAAACAAACCAAACGTTTCACAATGTGTCCCCCACATTGACTGATCTAACTTCTTTTTTGGTATAATTTGTCTTATTAAAACCCAAAACTATGGCTTTTACTATACAGTTTGACTACGTTTTTACTGGCACATCTCACCTCTGTACACAGCTAGCAGATTTGGTATTGACCGGGACGGTTCATGTTCAGTTTCAGTGGCTTTTTGCAGGGAATAACATCATGACAGAAGGGCAGGAGGTTAAATGCATCCTTTTGCAACACATGCTGAGGTCACATGGCAGTAATGGTCGCTGTGTGGCTGGCTGAGCGCCATGTGGAAAGGGCAGACTTCTCCAGCTTCAGCTGAGTGGAAGGAGAGCAGTGGGGGAGGGCCCGTAGGTAGATTAGCGTGTTGAGACCACAGGCTAACGGCTGCGCCACCCTGCCGCCCGCTATGTGCTTGGGTTTGATTTACAGGAAAATAGTGTAAAATCCCCCTTTAGAACAGCGGTATGATGTTATGAAATATTAAATCCGTATGACCTGTGTGTCACTAGTGAGGGCTGTTCGCTCTCCTGTTTGCCTATCAACAGTCAGCAGTCTGTTCACGTCACATTAGTACAATTCAGCACGTTTTTGGCCACAGCCAGAGGCCGGTCCCAAAACGTATACCTGGTCAGACCGGTTTCACCCTGGCCTCCGCGATGGAAAAGTTTGCTAAACTGGGTTGACCAGGTGTTGGGCTGATGCGCGCCTGCCTGTGGAGCAAGGCCTATTTTGATTATCAATGAAACCAGTTCATTTGAAAAATCTTTTGGCAGTGTTGTCTCGGTTCTTTTGACTATTGAACTTCATCTACACATTAGATTTCTCCAATAACAAAGTCAGTGCTTATTTTGTAATTCAGTCGCTACAGGAACACTTGCGATGAATTCCCACCTGGACAGGGCCTTTCTGTGAGGAGTTTGTGTGTTCTCCTCGTGTCTGCGTAGGTTTCTTCCGGGTACTCCGGTTCCCCCTACCACAAAAAATATGTACAATAGGCCAGGACTCCCTTGGAAATGAGATTCCTAATCTCAGTGGGACTCTCCTGTTTAAATAATGAACAAATAAAAAGATAAATCTTGGACAGTACAAATCCTCTATATTGTTATGAAATTGTTGTTTTGAGTACATCGTAAATTACAGTACAATTTGAAAAAAAAGTTTATTGGCACATTTTATCACATTGATGGTTTGCAAAGAATATTGCTTGATTATTGAAACTAAATTGTTGTCAATATTGCCGACGCCAAGTGCATTAACATCTCATTTTCTAAATAAAGTTTAATTAATGATGGCACTAATGTTCAGTTGTCTGTTTCTCCTCTGCTTCACCGTGGATCAGCAGCACCAGGTCAGTAAAAATCTCCGTATTCTCATCTCCATTGTCATTTCCTCAGACACGTTTTCCCTATAAGCCAGTCTCATTCAGTTTATCCAGCATTGTGTGTGAGCGATGCGAATTGAGCCAGGAGGATAGCTATTGCATACCCATTTCATGATCTTTTTTCATAAATTATGCTTTCGAATGGTGCTCTGCGGTTTCCTTATATGATTTCACGGTAGCGACAACAACAGCGGGGTGATTTGGGTTCAGCCTATGCAACACTCTCGTCGGCTCATTTCAGGACTATAGAAAAGACCCGTGTGCTGCGTTTTACAGGCATTACGTCTGAACGAGTCATGCTGGCAAATGTAATGCATTTCACAAAGTCCTGTATTGTCCACACTGCAGAGTTTGTGCAAGAGCCTGACAGGCCTGTACAAATCCTCCTCCAAAAGTGGAAACCCTTTTTTCTCTGGGAGCTATCCGTGGTGCTGAAGTCACAGAAGCATTCAGTGCTGCGAACTCACTGCCTCTGCTTTTTCCACTCAAAGCTACAGAGGTTAAAAATGTACTTTCCAGACATTTGACGGGATCTGAAATGGTAAAAAGTCACTTGCACTTTGTATATGTGGCTGACAGTGTGTGGGCAAGTGAAAATGTGGAAGCGATGAGAATTTTGTTGATACACTCTGTCTCTCTTTCCTTTATTGTCTCTCACTTCCGTCTGATTTTCCCCCTCTCTCACTGTGAGGCGGTGCATAGTGATCCCAAAACCATCTATCACGGTTTGAAATTTGTCTTGTCTTATGTTCGGACTCTAGGGGGATGTCTCTGCATATTGCGTCTCGTTTGGTCTCGGGGGTTTATGAATACTTTAATACAGTCGCGTCCATGAGAAATGAGACTGATTTGATGCGGGATGTCGATATGTGGAAATCAGATGTGATTGATTGGACACAGGCTACGGCACAGTCAATGGAGAAGCCCTTTATCACATTGCTGCTTTTAAACTAATAACACTAGTCATCTTTTTATCATTTGCATTTACAATTTTTGATTATATATATAAGTATGACTAATGAGCAAAATGTCTTAATTCTCAAAAAGAGATAAGTTTTCCTTGTTGTTGTATGAAGTAAGTAGGAATATGTCTCTGTGTTGAGTGAATCAGACTGTACAGGTAATAAACATAGCGGGTTCTTCATGTCAGCTGTTGTACTTGGATGATTGGTAAAGTGCATTCATTAATATGTAGCTCAGACTGGATATGCAAATTAAATGCAATTGAATCTTCTGATTCCTAATGGGCTCATTTGCCTTTACAGTTAATTGAATGTAATATTTATTGCCTCTTTGTGATTGCCCATACTGTCATGTTCGAATCAGCCAGAGGGGGAAAACAAGGAAGGGCAAAACAGAACTCTCCACCAAATGCTCACTATGAATATATTATCTACTAAATAAATATACAGAGATATGGAGAGGAGCAAAGTGGTTTAACAGCCCAAAAATGGACAATGCTAACCAGGAAGCTAATATTACCTTCAAGCTACGTATGCTAACATTAGCAACAAGTGCCGTTTTTCGCTTTTACTGAACAATTTGCTGTGAAAAAATCCTCCATATGGACCCAATTTTGGCTTGACTTTATTGGTGTATGATAAATATCTTTATTGTCCGCCAGAAAACGGCTAAAAAGTGTAAAAGATATTGATTCTCTTTAGTCGTCGTGTGTGTCTATAGGAAAGGTTTGTGATATGACTGTTTAAAACTAAAGTACAAAACACTGACTACATTTATTACCTGGGCTTGAATGTAAAGGTTCTATTGTCTTCTTTTTAATCATTTCTTGCCTTGTGATTGTTATGTAGATATAATGCAACAAAAACATGGGACTACGCTTTAGAATAGGTGCACCATACAATTGTGGCTAGAGTGAAAATCTACCACCGGTGTTTGTCTAGTGTTAATGTCATGCCCTGGATATTGCTACTCCCAAAACTAGTCTACTTTTGTGTTTTACTATAGAAAAGAAAACAATCAAGAAAGAAAGAATATAATGGCTTTTCTCCTTATTGTAATATTTTGCAGCACTCTGAGATATTCAAATTGTCTCCACAAATGAACCCTGTCTGTTTTTCTCAAGTGTAAACAGCAGTCACTGTACATCTGTCTCGTCCTCAGCGAGAACTGCCTCCAGCGCCATGTTTCCCGCTGCTCAGCGTTATTCAACACACTTCCGCCCCGCGCAGACAGAATAAACCCTTATATTTCACACAGTCCATCTATATGCAGGTTTTCCAAGCTCCAAAAATGTCCAGGGGTTGAAAAATGAAAATATGTGCTAAGGTGCTAAAGGACATTACAAACATTTAAATAAAGGCTGTTGTAACTTAACTAAAGTCAATGTTATTTTAGGGACTATATCTGCTCATGTTGGAGAGCAAAGACAAAAATGTTTAATCGTCAAGATGTCTTAAATTATGTATATTTACAAGTTTAATGATTAAATAGAAATATCTTATATACACTAATCTTACAAAAAGCACTTGATGGCAATAATAACCGCCTCTGCACAGGTTCTCCATCATCTCATGCATCTGTCTGTCCTCTTTGTTCCTGGATGTAAAGACACACTTGTTAGAGGCACATTGTAAAGCGCTAATTAACAGGCTCATTAGTGCTGAAGGGCTCTCCTGCTGAGGCAAAGCTGGCACTCACTAAGCACACATTAGTGTATATATCATTAATATATATCTGAAACCAGTATCCATATTCTATTACATTAGATTCATGCTTTATTTACACGTCTTTAAGTGCTGTCAAGACCTGGAATTACCTAACGACCAGAGGGCCATTAGTGCACCCCCCCCCCCCCTCCCCCACGCCTCAATCCGTCACTGACTCTACCAAACTAATGGACATGAATATTCAGATGAGATGGATGAATTCATGCAAGAACTGTTAGTGCTTTATTTTCATTAATGTCACATGTGAACATACAGTATTTACATAAGCAGATGGGATTTGGTACTTTGGTTAGGCATAATTACTCCAGTCTGTAGAGGTCAGGATGTTATAAACTTAACATTACCATAGAAATCTGCGATGTTAGGGGGCAAATATGAATCTTTATTAAAACCACACAGCTACTATAAACATTTATTATAGATCTGTGAGACGAAAATTAGGTAAAAACAATATGATATAGGTACAACTCTGTATATGTATGTATGATTACCCCAGCGGAATATCTATATTGCTATATAATAATGATTTTTTTTTCTGGGATTATACTTTAAACTACTATCTCTGTTGCCAAATATTATTTTTCCTATTATTTGCAATAATAAAAGTGCTACTTGAAGAACGTTGCCTTGTGGTGGATGGGCAAGTAGGAGCAAATCACTTCTCAATTGCTGTGTTTATGATGCGTTTTAGTATCTCATGTGAATGCATAAACAGTGTGAAGGACGCTGCTATTATGATGTCTAAACACATATCTGTGGGCTCTATCTGCCTTCATGATGATAATAGGACTGACAGAGTAATGCATAGGAAATGTAAGCCTCTGCCTGCTGGTTTTTGTCCGTGCACCTGCGGATATGCATGAGTGACCGTCTAAAGAGTCCCGAGCTCGCAGTAATAAACACTCACAGCGTAAAGGCCATTTGCTCCTCGCCGCAGTCCGTCTCTCACCAGGTGACGCACACATCCCATAATTTAGCCCTTATCTCTACCGCAGAGGTTGTTTGTAGGGGAAAGTGGTGGTGATTGTCTCTGTCTACACTGTTAGAAAAAGGGGTACGCTAAGGGTACATTTATGTTCTTTAAGGTACAATTTCTAGTTATGTACCCTCGATGGGTCAAATTTGAGCCACAAGATACTGATATGTACCCTTTTTGGGCTTAAATGGTGCTAATATGTTCCCACTGATGAAAGGGCCCCAATTTGTACCCTTATTCTTTGACATAGGGGTACAATGCATATTATTCTACCATTGGACATACTGAAGCTGTTAAATGTTAGTGGGCCTATTCATCTGACAAGGTCGACTTTTACAGTATACAGCTCAATTTATAATTACTTTTTGCACACATTTGCGCTACATAAAATGTAATATTGGATGTCCAAACATTCCTGGTTTGAATATCTTATGACCCATTCAATTCTGTGCTTTTGGGCTAAAATAACTAAATAAACACTTCTGTGCTGATCTGGTCTGACTCTCAAATTTGTCCTTCCACGCCGCAGTCCACACAAGTGCAGCTGTGCGGTGTGCGCGCGCGCGGCCCGACAAGGATTTGAATTTCACCGCCTTTTCCTCGGCGGCGGATATGCGCGCATTCCGCTCTCAAACTAGATGGACTTCACTACGGAGGAATTTCTTCTGGAGCTAAAGGAGTCGAGTATTCATATTACGGAGGAAGAGGCACACAAATTCAGAGGTAACAATTTATTTTACCAGTAGATGCAGTACTTTTGTATCCAATGTTGACGATGTGACCATGAAAGTTGCTTGTCAGCATCAACTGGTTTGCTAATGCTACCTAGCTTAAATGCCATAGCCTGCTTGGGACTGCTACTAGCGTTAAATAACTGAAATTCATAGAGCATATTAAAACCTAACTTGAGGGATCGTATTGTTAATAATCCGTGTCAGCAAGTGTTTTTTTTTTAAATCAACGTTCCTGTGTTGAGTCATGGATGTGGTTTCGGAGCCATCTGTGTGGGTACCCGGGACACAGCGGCCGTTTTCCGAGTCTCGAACGCCGCCGCTGTGCCCTGGTTTGGCTATGCCTCTAAACCTCCGAGGGAGGACAAGCCCCGCTGTTCCCCCGTTCTTACCGCGGTGTACCCGGGAAGGCACCCTGATTGCCAGGCTAACCAAGGCTGTCTCCCAGACGTGGTGCCTACTAGTTAGCTAACGGCGTTAGCTATGAAAATGTGTTAAATTCGTCTTGTCTGTGTCACGGCCAGCTTTGCAGTGCTTTTATGAATAGGTCAATGTTATATATGTAATGTGTTGCCTTTATATGTTTAAAATGTATCTACATTATATTTCTCTCTCACGCACTTTGTGTGCGCGAGAGACTTTCTCTTTTATAGACCATGAAGTTGACGGTGAAACTTTGGAGTGTGGCCTGACCGACACAATGGTGTCTTCCCTCTTTGGCTCGTTTAAAAAGCAAGCTCAATTTCTTGAGATTATTCGAGAAAACAAAATGATCACCCCTAACTCCTGTGCCAGAGTACGACCCACCCACTGGTCCTGCAGAAAGGTATGTCAAATAACATTTGTAGTTTTGATCTGAGATAGTACTCGTACTGGTGTCTGAGCCAGGTTAGTTGGATTTGTATAACACACTGTTTAGATAGATGTTTTAGTTTTTTTTTATTATAAAGAAACATTCTGTGTCTCTAGTAAGCAAAGGTACTTGAGGAGTCAGTATTCTGTATTGAGGACAGATGGCTGCTCAAGCTTACGTGTTTAAATTCAGAGTGGTTAGTGAATTAATTGTCTGTACTGTTTTGAGAATCTTGTCAACTTTGTCAAGTGCAATACAATAATGAAGTATATTTTATTGTGGTGTGTATAATTGCTCAAATTTTACAATTTGTTAAAATTGAAGTAATTTCTTTTCTAGAGGTGCCACCAGTACCTTCCCTTCCTTACCTGGTGTCCACAATAATCAATCGACATAATGCAAAAATACCAAATATTATCAAATATATTGTGATTAGCAACAGATAACAGTCAAAAATACGGCGTTTGGGAAGTAACGGTACTATTTTAGCCTCAGTATTGTTGACCCCTCCCACCACAAATCACTTACTGAACATAAAGAGCTGGGATTCAAGCCACCAACCTTTCAGTTTAACCTACTCTTCCATCTGCACCGCTTTGCCCCACACATTACACAGTATTATTATGCTATATTGGCCACACTAAAACATGTTTTGTTTTTTTGTGTTTTTACTCTTTCTGCATAGATAATTGGCTTACTGATGAATATTCCCCTCTACCTTTTCAGCTATGCATTGAAGTAGACAGGATGCGTCCAACAGATGTCAATTTGTGTCAACTTTGGCGACAGAATGTCACCAAAATTGTTCCTAAAGTGATCGAGTTGGTCCAAGGAAAAACTCCACCGGCCAAAGTACATTCTGCTGCCAGGGAGGAAATTCTCATGGAGGAAATACAAGGTATTTAAGCGACGTATGAAGCAGTGATGTGTGGAATGTTGGATTCTAATTGCAATATTTCTGACTAGTATTGTTGGCTTGGACATTTCTTTTTGTCTAAGCAATATTTAATCCACTGCATTTTTTAAACACGTCAAGGAGCATTAAAGTGATAGTCTGTAAGTCTAAATTTATTAAAAGTTTAATATTATGTAATGTGTATGATTGACCATCTGTGCCTCAATTTTGAGACAAGCTTTCCTGTTACTGGGACAGAGGAGAGACGTTGTGGCACAATCAGGAGAGCAGGCGGAGTGAGTTTACTTTAAAAAAATTCTTTCATATCACTTTTTGAATGAAATGCAGCATAAACCGCTAATCTAATTACCTTATGATGTATTTCATATATCATTAGATAATTATGAAATAACGAATAGAATTATAAATATTTAAACTACTGTTGGCAGGTTTCATGCATAATGCTGTCCCTCCACAATTTTGCAAGCTGAAATGCCTGATAGTGCCAAAAGGATATGGGCTCATCTCACCATTAGTTCACCTGTGTGAAGGGTGTGCACACGCCTATGAACATGATTTGAAGAAACACTAAAGGGCAGCATTTACCAAAATACTATGACCTAAAATCTTATTATTTTCCTCACAGATGTCTACTTCAGAGCAGCACTCATTCTGCTACCCTACCTCTTCAAAGAAAAAATTGAACGAGTCATTATACTATGCCAGGTAATGTTTTTGCCTATTTTTTATTTAACTTTTCAACCAACAGGAATGTGTTAAAACGTTTGCCTTACAGGCTCTAGTGATGACAATACAGAGCAATAATTTAACTTTGACATGAGAAATTTGCCCCCTTCCTGAATTGGTATATATCTGTATTTAATACACTTAAATGTTTGTTTTTCATCAAGCCAATTTTTATATCACATCAAAAAAAACAGAAAAAACAAAATAAGATATTACATGTGTCTGAATTGAATGGAACTGTTTATCCAAGTAATAATATTGCAACACTGCATGTCCGTATCGCATATCGCAAACGTTTTTTCAATATAGAGGGGAGCAACAAAAAGGTTAATGATAATGGAGCAACATAGTAAAATGGTAGAAAACTCATAAATATTTTTAAAGTTCAACATTTGCCTCTTTCAATATGAGTGTGCCCTAGCACTAAAACCTTTTTGCTGTCATGATTGCTGTGTTAAGTTGTTTTCTTTTACAGTCTGGTGCCTTCAGTTCAACCCCCTACCCAACTGTACAGCTGACTGACTGGAAGACTGTCTTCACAAGGAGGATCCCCGGGCCTGTCATGGTCAGAGGCGTAGTTTGCCATAAGGCAAGGCAAGCAGCTGCCTGGGGCCCCCAAGCCAGCAGGGGCCCCCAGAGGGCCAACAGATTTGACAGAAATGACCAAGAGAATGAAGTCACTGCAGCAGCACGACAAGGTGCAACGACAGTTGTCCGTCCCATACTCCCTGAAAGAGCCCCATGAGCGCCCCTCCCCCACCTGCTTCTCAGAGGGGAAGGAGAGAGAGAGAGAGAGACAGCGCAAACCCACGTGTTGGTGTAAACAGAGCAGCTACGCATCTCCTCCAAAATGAAGAGAAGTGATGCCTCTGGCACCAAGAACGAAAGAAAAGGAGAAAGAAGAAGAAGGAGAGCAAGACAGGAGTGTAATAAGTTACTGTAGTTGTATGTCTCTGAAGTGCCTTCTTTTATTAGCCTTCATTGCTTGGCATGCAAATATCATTGTCCCCCTCCTCGCCCCATTGCAGAACACAAAACGGCCACCAGAGGGCCCCCTACTGACATTCCTGCTTGGGGCCCCCTCGTACCCTTGCTACGCCACTGGTCATGGTGGATGGAACAGATCTGTGCCAGGGATCAGGAGTTGAAGGAATGATTGCAGTCTTTTGTGCGTACTATGTTTTTAATTTGGAATACCCTCCTTACCTGAAGAACACACTGACGTTTCTTCAGCACTTGGTACTGAACATTTCTGAGGTGGGTGAGAAGGCCCTTCTCATCACTGTGACTCGGATGAGTGCTGACACTACTTTCGTCACTCCCATCTGACCTGCAAAGATGCATTGCATCTGTATGTGGAATTGACTACACCATCTCACCGCCCACAAATATGCAGCGTGTGTCAGGAGTAGTCATTGGCTGTCAAATATGCCTGCAAAGATGTGTTTATAGGCAACTTTATTTATACCGCGCATTCATACACAAGGCAACTCAATGCGTGTTTTATAGTTGACTATTTGCATGCTGAAATGATTCCTCTGTTTTTCTTGATCAAATTTGTTTTCAACGTTGATCCGCAATGGCTATTGTGTGGCAAACTGCTTGTTCCAAAGTCTTATGACACACACCTACATGCCTATGCATTTCAACAGGACTCAGATTGGACTGTAATACAGCCAGGACACATAATGGACTTTCAGCCTCTTGACATTAATAATATTAATGCCGTTTTGTACATAACATTAAGAAATGTTTAATTACTGTTCAAGTATGACTTTAACGTAGGAACACAAGGTTATCATTAAGTGCGTATGATGGAATATGTCACCAAAAGGTTGTTAATATTAATGTTTTGTTTCCTCATATTGTTGCCAGTTAATTTGTAAGATTTATATTTAAAAACTGGCTTTCAACTAGGGGTGCACGATAGAGGGAACAACAAAAAGGTTAATGTCCCCTTTTGAGGTAAACCAGAGGCTGTGTCCATTGAGATTAATGTGGAAACATTGACAGATCTTCACATTTAGGTCTCAAAAATAGCATTTTATGCATTGTATATTTTTGTCTAATACAAAAGAGAAGCAAAAAAAGTGGGCTAAAGTTAGCAGGAAGTTGACATGTTGACATAAAATATCTTCATTTGCCTACCTTTTTTTAAATGAGACAAATATATAAAACACAATTTTATTTTTAGATCTAAATGTGAAGATGTCAGTCGATGTTTCTCCATTCATCTTAATAGTAACACCGAAAAGGGCGTTAACCTTTTTGTTGCTCCCCTCTATATTGAAAAAGGTTTCGATATGCGATACGGACATGCAATATTGTTTCAATACTTCCATTCAATTCAGAGACATGTAATATCTATTTCAGAAAATTGTATCGAAAGAAAACAAAAACATTAAATCAGAACCAAACTTGGGAAAGTTATAACTAAAACTAAACTTCTGCACATTTGAAAGTTCCATGCATGTTTGGTTTTAGAGAATGTTTGCAAAAAATTTAAAATTCTGTCATGGAAGTCTTAAAGGAACAGGCCACCATTTTTCCATAACAAGATATGTTCTTACCTGAGTTTAGACGAGTTGATGCGTACCTGTCTGTGCCCCCTGTCACGCAAAAAGACCAAAGATGTTAGTATTTAGCCTCTCCTCTCCTATGAGGCCAAACGGTGGTGAAGTTAGAAGCAACCAAGCTCTTCCACGTTTTCCCTATTTAAATACGGTTACGTGAGTAGCGACACGATCCAAGTATAGTTACACAAAATTAAACATGTCGATTTTCTAAGCCGATAACAAGGGGTACGTGAAGAAGAATTTCCCCTTGGGGACAATAAAGTCTTAAAAAAAAAGTTTAAAAGCACTATAATGTAAGGCGTAATAACCTTAGTAGCACTTCTTTGTCCGCAATAATAGGGTTCCTTATTCTTTAGGAGTGAAGACATTACAATTTTATCGGTTTAGAATATCGACATGTTTAATTTTGTGTAACTATACTTGGATCGTGTAGATACTCGCATAACTGTATTTAAATAGGGAAAATGTGGAAGAGCTTGGTCGCTTCTAACTTCTAACACCCTGTTTCACGTCAATAAGAATATGCTAAGAAGTCTAAATGCTAACAACATCTTCGATCTTTTTGTGTGACTGAGGGCACAGATGAGTATGCATCAACTCGTCTAAGCTCAGGTAAGAACATATCTCGGTATGGAAAAATGGTGGCCTGTTAAGTGGATTTGTGATATTTTGTGGCTTCTTGCGATATGTATATTGCATCACCTAATATTGCGATACGATATTTTTTGCAATATTGTGCAGCCCTACTTTTAACCCATGAAATGAGCACTAATTTTGAGAACCTGTCATATAAACTTTTTGAGTAGTAGTTTCATTTCTACTGTCAAGTTATGTTTAAAAGGCATCCAAATTTCCATTTGGATTAATTTTGTTTTTGAAAATGTCTTTTTTTATGAATTGGTAAATAAATGGCTGAAAATATTTTTTTGTTTGTGGTTAGTACAAATATGTCCCCATAAAGGTACAATGGGTTTGTCACTGGGGTGGTACCCTAAAAAGGACGAATTTGTACCCTCTTCTAAAGGTACGTTTTTGTCCCGTACATTAAGGTCCATTATTGTACCCAAGGGGTACAAATCTGTTCTCATAGGGTACAAATTATATGGGTACTAAATTGTACCCCCTTCAAAAGGTACAATGGGTGTACCCTTGAGGGTACCACCCCAGTGACGAGCAATTGGACCCTTAAAGGTACATTTTTGACACTTTATTTTTAACAGTGTAGGAGTAACTGTGCACAATAAGTACTCACACAAAAAGATGGGTAGTATCCATTCGACTGTACTTGATCCTTTGGATTTGACCCGTCCTTCGCTCGTGCTGGGGCCGCCTGGTTTGATCCTTTTGGTGGTGGATTTGGTGGCTCCAGACGCATTTCTTCAGTACGATGTCTGCAGCAGACTTACCTTAAAGGGGGGGTATTATGTAAAATCGACTTTTTCAAGCTTTATATCATGTTATTATGTCATTCCCTCATTAAACACATGCCTGGAGTGTTGCCTTGGCTCATTCACATATTTTTGAGTAATCAGTAAAAACTTAGACGGCAGCCATTTTAGGTGTAGCTATGCCTCAGTCCTCCTAGGAACGCCCCCACCTCCTGGAGACGCCTCTGGACCTTTTGTCACCAGCCAAGCCACCAACCACTGCTCCTCAGCTCAGCAGAGCCCCCTCCCCGCACAGTGTTGTTGTTTAAATGCCACAGCAGTGTGCTGAAGGGGGCGTGTCGGAAAGCTTCTTAAAGAGACAGAGGCCTATTTCAAGACGTTCAGTACAGCCATTTTGAGAGAGCAATTTTATTCAAGGCAGTTATTTTAATTTACTGCATATACAGACCAACAGAAGGTTACGTCATCATTGTAGTATGCTATAGACTGGTGCTATGTGATTGAAAAAAGCATAATACCCCCTCTTTAAAGGACCTACTTTCACTTCTGCTATTTTGGAAAAACACAGTATACAGTAGCTGCCCACCTGCTTATACCACCAGCTTGATTCGCTCCATTGTTCGAGCCTTAAAAAAGCATTTGGCAGTTGCACTCTCTGCTACTTTGGCTAATTACTGCATTTCATTGAGTAGGTGGCGAGTGAAAGGCAAAAAATCGCAGGCAGCTTATCATAAAATGTAGGCTGCTGCTTAGTCAATCAGTTTTGGATATGAGCGATGGTAATTATGGGTGCAGAAAGCAGCGTATGCCGAGTGTGGGAGGTAGTGTGCCGGAGCCTTCGTGTGGAAAAACCCTGCAAACTCTTAAAAAGCCCAAAGCTGAGAACTTCAATGGGATCAATGCTGCGGATCTTATGTAGATTGCAATTACAGCCGTTTCTGATCAATTGGCTCCTCTCCAGAGCGGCAAACCGGGGGCTGTGCGCGCCGATCGATTGCCACTCACCCAGATGGGCCTCTGCTCTCCCAAACTCAATCATCAGCGCACCTCCTGCCCGGTGCTGCCCGCAAATACAAAAGCAACCAAATGTGTCAGCTCGATGGGCAGCCTGCCTCCAAGCCAGAGCCGCGTTATTTCATGCTCACTACTTCTAATTGATCGCAGGATAAAACGATTATTGGAGGAATCTTTCATGGCTGTTTTTTTTTTCTTCTTCTCGCCAAGTCTTCTGGAAATGATTGGCATCCATTGGGATTTGCCCTTGGATGTGTCTTTGTGAGAGTTTGACCGCCAAATTAATAACAGGTGTTCGTCGTGGATCAACTGGCTTTGGAGTTTTGCCTTGAAAATGCAAATACTGTGTAGTGGGATTTCGAGGCAACGTTGAGTGACTAGGAGAAAAGACTTTTAAGGAAACCATTTAAGGTGATCTTAACCTCCTAACCCTCACCTGAAACATTTTCGCCAGTTTTTTCAATACCCAGATCTAAAGGCTTGATGAAAAAAGCTTCAAAATGGCAACAAAAAGAAGACTAAAACGAGGATGAAACTAGAGGCCGACCGATATGGGTTTTTCTAAGGCCGATGCCGATAGTTTGGGATGTTAATTGGCCGATGCCGATATGCTTGGCCAATATTTTTGACCGATATTTTGGCAGATTTTTACAAATGTCTTGTTTATGATCCTGTAAAAAAAACAATACTTGGCCAATCCAGCACTGGCCGATTTTATTTTATTACTTTAGGTGATCCAGTCATAGTTTCTGTCCCAACTTTGATTAGTTATCGTTAGCATTAGCATATTGTTACTAGCCGCGGCATTTTGCGCTGTGATAAAAAATACAATAGTGGAGGTTAAAACCAACTCAACGATTGAATCCTCCAGATTCTGCACTTCAAAATGACATGCAGCGTGTCCATATTGACGGAGGTTTAGTGGAACTTGTGTTAAACAAACGTGAAGCTAACCAGTTTTCATTGCGATGTTTCTCACCTCCCCTGAGGCCTATGGAGTTGTGGGAGGGCTCGGTTTAAAGTCTCTATCATCTTCGGTCCCGGAAATATCGACTTTTTTCGGCGCTAGATCGGCCGATATTGTAAAATCCCCTCTAGATGAAACGGAACAAAAAAAGCGATGGAAAAAGTGGCCAAAATGTGACGAAAATGCAACAAAAAGCCTCAAAGGAGCAACAAAAAAGCGATGGAAAAAGTGGCAAAACTGGCCATAAGCTCTAGTCGAGAAGCTTTTAGATTTGGGTGAAGCTGAACTGTTGAAAATGCACTCGGTTAAATTTTTGGCTTTGGATTAACTGGCCTATATATTGCATAAATCATGATAAGCAGTATATCTTGGTTATTATATGAGTAAAAAGACTTGGATATTTGCTGAAGTATACTTTATTTATTCTTTTTGACCTCTGTCAAAATAAAAAAGTTTTAGTGTAAGACACTATCCTAAACAGTCAAGCTCAGTGCACTTCTGGATGCTTCCACAGATTTTGGATAGTTTCATCCCCAATCATTGAATATTGACCCTGTATTGTGAGTGAAGGTGTCTATCAGAGGCGCACAGTCATTGCCAGCTCACGTCAGGAAAAGTGGCACCTTCTCAACATAGATGTTTTGGAAGCAGTTTTCACTTCTCATCTGCCTCCCACGCTCCACTATTCTCCTGTTAGACCACATTATGATTGAGATCCTTCTTCTGTCATGTAAATAATACATGCGGTTGATGGATGCATATAATGGATGCATTGTAAGATTAATGCTGCAGTCAATAATAAAAAGTTAAAAGGCGTAGCTGCAGAGGAGAGGTCAGCCACAGTGCTCGGTGTGAGTTGAATTCAGATTGAGCGGGGCCAACTCTAGGTCTGTTTTGACAACTTGCTCAGGGCTTGATTCCTGTGTTTGTGCTCACAGAGACGCACTAATAAAAAATAAAAAAACACATTATTGATGTCCAAGAGGGAAGTGTCTGCTTTATTAAACAGTGCTGAGATAACCTCTGGTGCTGCAGATGGCTTCTCCATGAACTGGCTGCTCTGTGGTCCACTGTGAGTCTGTGTCAATATGTTTGCTTTGTTCAGACGCGTCGCTCCAGTCTGTTGACTTATTTTCTGCCCCCGAAACAGTCGCTGCAGAGATTGGGGAGGGATTAATTTTATGCAAATGAATGCAAATAAGTGTGACACAGAACTCCATCCGCGCTTCTATGCAAATGGTGTTTGCTAAACAACCCTTAGAGGGGCCTGCTTCCGCAACCCCCACCAGTATTCCCAGTTCAGCCCCCTCCCATTCTCTTTCCAGTAATGCCGTATGCGCATCTTTCTGATCTTTTTACCTTGGATTGTGGAAGATCTTCCAGCTCAGCAGTTGTTGAATCATGGACATTCTTTATTTTAAAACTGGTTATCCATTGTTACACCATTGGACAGGGCCAAAATACAAAATATTGCCTTAGAGAAGATAGAAAGAGCATTTTTTAAAAAGCTTAGAAATACCCAAACAGTGTTACAGCAGTCAGGATAGGAACAAGATTGACAAGTGGAACTGAGATAGTAGATGTTCACCTCTAAAATTTCTCTATCTATGTTATAATGTATCATGAATGACTCAAGAGTTGGTGTCATGCTGCTGTTGGCAATCCCCTTTTCCATTCTGTCCCTTTGTCGGAGCTCTAGGCGGCTGTGGTGAAATTGGTAGTTCAGCTTTAATTCCCTCTTTAGCTTCTTACTCGGCCGCTTCGCACAAGCTTCGCTCTTGCACCCAGTGTCCTTCCCCCCCATAATCCTCCACTGCCCCCCCTCCTCTTCCCTCTGCACTCCGTGTTTGTGGTGTGACTCCCACTAATAGACGGAAAAACACTGTCATACGAAAGTGCAAAAGCGTCAGACGCGCGAGCTCGCTAATGCTCTGTCTCTCTGGAAACGTACACGAGTGACTCTGTCCACACAGTGTGAGCAACGGCGAAGACACACCACGGTGCAGTGCAGTGCAGCGCAGTGGCGGGCCCGTCCTGCCAGCTCCGGAGTTAGAGGGAAGGGATGAGGAAAGGGGGGGGAGGACTAAGGGGAAAAGCGGGGAGTCTCTCTTTCCATCCCCAATCCTCTTTTGTGGTTTCATGAGGAGATTGTGGCACCACGCGTGACGCTTCTTCCTTCAAAGGCAAGTGTGTGCGTGTGTATGCGTGTCCAAATGTAAGGGAATTTATAAAAACCAACCCCGCTCCGGCTCGAACCCCCCCCACCCTTCGACACACTCCACTGCCGTCACAGCGGGAACGAAATTCTTGTGAAACTTAGCCATGGCTTTTTTTTTTCATTCGGAATATGACCAAGTCGAGTGCCATTGCTTGCTAAAAAATGGGCGCTTTAAACATAATTTGTTTCAGTTTGAGCACATGGTAAGGCTTTGAATAGCGGCACGGCGACTTGACGCAGGAGGGCAGAAAGAAGGAGAAGAAGAAGAGAGGGGGACTATTTCCACACTGATTGTCAAAAGCAGCCAGCCAAAGTCTCCCGCCTGAAATGGCATTTGTGAATAATATGCACGCGTCTCCTGCAAGTGCAAGCAATGCAATACGGCTAAGTAATATCTCTGGGCAGAGTATATGGGCTGTCAGCGTTTATATGGATGAGTTGACGCGTGTTTGTCATAGCCATTAGGACTGCAGGTTTAGCACTTCAGATCGACTCCTCGCACACAAAAGGAGAAGCCTGAGTTAGCCATGCACCATTAGCATTTGTGACCAGTTGGCTGCATGTGTTTGTCCATTACATTGCACTAAAGACAGACACAAAAGGAGCAGTGGATGGACACAGACTGATACGATTTGTGAGAAGGAAGTGGAAGGATAAGTGGCTTTTTAATTTTGGCACTCGGCTAGCTGTGAAAATACTAAGAACTAAAAAGCCATTAGACATTTTCAAATGGGGGAATGCTGGAGTTTTATAAAAGCATTTGGACAATTTGTTTGATATGTTTGCCACCAATGATCCAGTAGCAGAGTTGTCCCACGCTCCTCTCTCTACTTTTTTTGTATCGTTATTTTTTTTGCTAATGTTATGGACATTGGACCTCATTCACGACACGTTCTTACGCACAAATTTGTTCCTAAGGCCTTCTTAGGAAGGATTTTGGCATTCACAAAACTTGTTCTTAGCTGAAAACGTCCCTCTGTAAGAACAAATCCTAAGAACAGCCAGAAGGACTCTTGCGCACAAAAACATCTCCAGTTCTGTTCACGATCCTGCTCCTAATGGGACCCAACATTATCATATACACTCACCTAAAGGATTATTAGGAACACCATACTAATACTGTGTTTGACCCCCTTTCGCCTTCAGATCTGCCTTAATTCTACGTGGCATTGATTCAACAAGGTGCTGAAAGCATTCTTTAGAAATGTTGGCCCATATTGATAGGATAGCATCTTGCAGTTGATGGAGATTTGTGGGATGCACATCCAGGGCATGAAGCTCCCGTTCCACCACATCCCAAAGATGCTCTATTGGGTTGAGATCTGGTGACTTTGGGGGCCATTGTAGTACAGTGAACTCATTGTCATGTTCAAGAAACCAATTTGAAATGATTGGAGCTTTGTGACATGGTGCATTATCCTGCTGGAAGTAGCCATCAGAGGATGGGTACATGGTGGTCATAAAGGGATGGACATGGTCAGAAACAATGCTCAGGTAGTCCGTGGCATTTAAACGATGCCCAATTGGCACTAAGGGGCCTAAAGTGTGCCAAGAAAACATCCCCCACACCATTACACCACCACCACCAGCCTGCACAGTGGTAACAAGGCATGATGGATCCATGTTCTCATTCTGTTTACGCCAAATTCTGACTCTACCATCTGAATGTCTCAACAGAAATCGAGACTCATCAGACCAGGCAACATTTTTCCAGTCTTCAACTGTCCAATTTTGATGAGCTCGTGCAAATTGTAGCCTCTTTTTCCTATTTGTTGTGGAGATGAGTGGTACCCGGTGGGGTCTTCTGCTGTTGTAGCCCATCCGCCTCAAGGTTGTGAGTGTTGTGGCTTCACAAATGCTTTGCTCCATACCTCGGTTGTAACGAGTGGTTATTTCAGTCAAAGTTGCTCTTCTATCAGCTTGAATCAGTCGGCCCATTCTCCTCTGACCTCTAGCATCAACAAGGCATTTTGGCCCACAGGACTGCCACATACTGGATGTTTTCCCCTTTTCACACCATTCTTTGTAAACCCTAGAAATGGTTGTGCGTGAAAATCCCAGTAACTGAGCAGATTGTGAAATACTCAGACTGGCCCGTCTGGCACCAACAACCATGCCACGCTCAAAATGGCTTAAATCACCTTTCTTTCACATTCTGACATTCAGTTTGGACTTCAGGAGATTGTCTTGACCAGGACCACACCCCTAAATGCATTGAAGCAACTGCCATGTGATTGGTTGTTTAGATAATGGCATTAATGTGAAATTGAACAGGCGTTCCTAATAATCCTTTAGGTGAGTGTATATTTGTATGTATTAAATCATGTATTAATAAAATCCAGAATGTAAATATAATTATAATAGATTACAAATGCCTTTATTCAGAATTAAGTTGGTAATATTACTTGTACTTTTATTAATGGCAAATAAAGTACCAATGTATTACTGGTAAAACTTTTGAATGGCGCCGTTTAATAGCGTTAAATGCACCGTATTAACATTTAATAAAGATGAGCGTCGGCCTCAATCTTACAACCTTGTGTTGAGCTACACAGGTGGTGTATCACGCCGCTGCCGCCACATCTGTTTAAAGGACTGACCTGCTGGAAGTGAAGGAAAACCCTTTCGCGATGTACACAGGTTATATCGATTTAAACATTTTGTGATGAGAGCAAAGTCTCAATGGAGGTGCTTAGGAGGGTCCTTGAGCGCGTGGCACCGATGGCTGGGATTTTTTTTTCTTTTGGGGTTTTGTTGGTTATTAGTTTTGAATTTGTGTTTTGACATTCGTATGCTGCTCTGGCTGCCTGTTGCGCACGACACTTTTAAGGTGAATCGTAGGCATTGACAAGTCGACATTCACCAACCTCCGAACACACGTGCAAAGTATATTTTCTCTACGTGTCGTGAATCTGGCGAAGTTTCATAAGAAGATGTTTTTGAATGAGGCCCAATGTTCACTACTACATGATGGCATGATGGATTTCCATGGTAACGTTAAATTATTACACTCACCCCGATTGATATTTTATCCTGGTACCAGCTTAGATTGTGCACAGAGGGGCATTACAAGCAAACTCTGCATGTTTTACTATTGTGCACATATCTAAACAGGGGGGAAAAAAAATAAGACAGCAGCAGACTATCAGCTCTTGCTTTATTTGAATCACACACTGTATTGATTCTTTGTCTCTTTTTTGCAGATAGTTTTGACTGTACAAGAAATACCCCATTACGAATGAAACCCACATTTGTTGAATACATATTTTGTGCGCTCCATTACTCATTGGCTGTGTGAAAGTATACAGCATGTTGTTTTGAATAACACTTCCAATAAACCGGGGCGTAATAAAGTGAATTTACTCTTCGCCTTCTTCTCCTCACATCCACACGGACAGGGAGGAGCGCGCTATCCAGATTTATGTGACAATACAAAAGGGTGGCGGTTGGTGACAGGCGTAGCAGTGACATGCAAACACGCGGGCCCCTGGCTGTGAGAGCGCACACTACACTGTCTCCATGCGCTCTCATCTGTCACGCTGCTGTGTGCTCCTGCTCTTTGGTTATGACAGACAACCGGCTCCTTCTGTGTGTGTTCAATGCTGTGTCTGACAGGCGAGTTAAATGACTGAGCAGTGCGCCCGCGGCTAACAGCCCAAACAAATCTGCATTTGTGGCATGGGCACACACAGATACGCTCCCCGCTAACCTCCTGTATCAGTGTTCATGTCCATTTGTGTTGTTTACATGTGTTTTTTGATCCCGCAATGCCCCACATGAAATATTTTGTCTATATTACAATGTTCCCTCATCAAAACAAACTTGGACTTGTGTCTTCAACCAGTCATACATGTTCGACTATTCAGACTACGGTGGCACATACTGTACATACAGTGGGGGAAAAAATACCATCCATTGGCCAAAATCCAATAGAAAGTCTATGGGGAACCGACCAAACATTTTTTCCCCCCTGAGCTCTTTCCTACATAACCAGGAAGTGCTCTCCTTACCTCTCGAATAGCTCCCACGTTATTGCACAGCTCACTCCTCCTCTGCAGAGCAACAGTAGGCAAAAATACTACCAAAGCTTCACTACTACAATACGTATCAGATACAGAGGGGATTTGTAATGACACTGAAGAGAAAACCAAGCAAAGGGAAACTTTGCATAAGGCGTTTTACACCTACAGCATTTTCTAATCAACATATCAAATAGTGATTACATAATACCCCTGCATTTAATACTCATTCACATTATTGTCTTGTGTACCGGTATTTATTCCTTCAAAACCAGGAATATTACCCGCGTAACATTTAAACTTGATATGTCAAAGGCATTTGTGACAAATGATACACGAAAGATAAGTATTAGAAATGAGTCAGTGTAATGCAACCCAAATTGCACATTTATGGGAGGAAAGGATTATGTGTCTCTTTGTATTCCTTATCCCTCCCGCCAGTCAAAATGAAAACAAATCACAAACAAAGAGAAGTTTGAAGTGCGTTGTGTAATCAATCAGGGTTCTCTAATAAGCCGTATAAAAGCTACCATACTTAAGTATCTAACTGTCCATTTATTTTGCGTAGCCATGGCAGTGTCTGTGCATGTTCCACCTGCCTCATGACAAGTCCCATAAACAGAAATACTTTGTGAGATATTTTGTTAAAAATCAACATTTATTTCTTTATAGAGTTACAGTCATTTGTTTGTTAGGTCAAACCAAACTGAACCACCTTCACTCTCTACGTGCATCGCCTGTTGCTGAGTCACCATGTTCAGTCTCTGAGACGCCGACCTTTAAGAGTAGTTTTATGACACACAAACATTTGGTTTTCTCATGTATTTTTTGCACTACATCTTTTGATTTATTTGATCTATTTTTATGCTATCTTATGAAAAGATATCAGAACTAATTATTTTGGATTATATCACATTTTTAATTTAGTCACTGCATAAATTAAGCTGTTATTTGCCGTCCCCTGATCAAGGGGTTAGGTTTAGGCAAATGTGATAAATGTGGTAAGTTGAGTTTCACTCACACAGATCTTACACGTAGTTTTAGAAACTGTAAGGTCTTTGCTTTCAAATGAGGTACAGACTTATGTACAATTATAAACAACCTACATACAGTATAGGTTGTTTATAACTGAGATTTGGATAACCCTGACTTTAACCCTAAACCTAACTCCAACCCTAAGCTGGCAGACAACAGGTAAAACACACTGCAGACTTTTAAGCTTTAGCTGTTACATGAGCAGTGTTTTCACTAAATAATCCTCGAGTAATTGTTTGAATTACTACTTTTTCTTCTACTTTCATAAATCATTTTTGTGTAACATTACTTTTACTTGGAGTTTGCATGTTCTCCTCGTCTCTGCGTCGGTTTCCTCCGGGTGCTCCGGGTTGGCCCACAGTGGCAGTGCCCAAAGTCGCAGTGGCTCAAAACTAACCCAACATCTGATCTACGCAATTTGTTGTACAATTGTATGATGACAATTAAGTAATTCATTCATTTGACTTTAATAAATACTTTGACACCTCTGGGCATTCATATCCATTTCCGCTGTTTACATGTGTCCCTGCGTCCTCTCATGCCACCGCAGCTCAGACAACTTCTTGCTCCTAATTCTCTCACTGTCTCGCCGCCGCTGCCCAGGAGGAGCTAACCAAGTGAGCGTAGATGGATGGAGGGCTGAGGGAGAGTGACGTGAGGGAAGGATGATGGAGCGCGAGTCGGAGCGAGTTTGATGCGTGCACTTGTCACAAGAGCTGCATTATTGATGCTGTGAGGATCCCGCCTTGTCGTTGAGATTCTCGGGCTGTCACGTCGCGTTCTGGGTGTGTGGTGTGTGTTGTGGTCGCACTAAGTCCTGGCGGAGTGCTACCTGTCAACACCTCTGGATTACAGGCTCACACTGACATTGTTGTCTCTATAGCAATGACCACATGGGAAAGCTTCTGCACACATCTGGGATTGGTTGGTCGGGACTGCAACAAATACTTTCACACAAGTATTTTCGACTTTTCGCAATCATTGAAACAGTTTCACATGAGAGAAGATCTGTCTCTTGTAAGAGATTATGTTTTTCTTGATTAATAATTTGCTGCACCAAGCCACAAACTAATTAATCTAATTTCTCAAAAACATGACCGATTTGTCAAAACCTTGAACACATATCATAAGCTTCTAAAACCTCACTTGCATAACAGCACAAACGTGATTGAAGTGGTTTTAATCGCTTTTTTCTGTGCAGTGGGTCTGAGAGCAAAGTTTGTATTTCTACAACAAAAGGGTGTGCTTTTGACTGAAAAGTGCAGTATAAAGTAAAGTAGTTATAGTAGTAGTATTGGTATTAGTAGTCCCCACTGTGAAGTATGGTGCAGGGAGCATCATTGTGTGGGGCTGTTTTGTTGCCTCAGGGTCTGGGCAGCGCGCTATCATCAATGGGAAAATGAATTCACAAGTTCATCAAGATATTTTGCAGAAAGACCTGAGACATTCACACCAGCGGGGAATAAGTAAGTGATCCCCTGTATTAAATAGCTGGCTGACCCTTCTTCGCTCACAACGATCAGGATGAATCTCAGACCATATCCTCTTTACAAAACTGCTGCAGTTCAGTAAGATTCAGACGGTGTACTTACTTATTCCTCCCTGTCCTGTGAATGTTTACATGTTATGGCCAATAAAAATATGATTACATGTAAAAGTTTACGTGGTATTAGTTTAAGCACACACGGTTTATTCATTCTTATAATTTTGATGAAGATTGGATCACATTTTATGACCAATTTTGGCAGAAATGTGAGAAATTCCCACTGTACTCTTCAGAGAGAGAGTGTGATGAATTGAATTGGTTTGTCACTCACTCGCAACATGATGACCGACCAACAGGAGGAGCGAGTGGGGAAAGTGTGTGCGTTTGAGCAAAGAGCTGAATTAAAGCACTTGATTTGGGTAAATGAATTGCAAACCTTTCTGTATTATCCCTGTGCTACCCCCCACTATAAAAGGTTTGTCGGCGCTCTTATTAGCAGTAGTAACAGCAGTGGTGTCCCTCTGTACTCCAGACTGTATACTGTGAATGCCGATCAGAGGGTTGAGTGTCAGGTGATGACTCTCTGACACTGCGCCTCCCACTGAGCTGTGCTTCATAAATACTTCACACTGCGCCACATTAAAGACTGCCGCTGCACATAATCAGTGTATTCACGCACCACGACAATGTGACGCGCGCATAAATAGTGCAACAAACAATGAGCTCACTGTTGACTTTAATAATTCATTTGTTGTTTTCTCTTCCCGATACTGGCACACTTGTACTTCCAGATATGTATTCAACTGGGGCAAAGACTTTCAAGAGGCTGCGTTCACTCTAGTTTGCTTTAGGAATTTTCTGCTTTTAAGGATCCTTCACTGCTTTTTCATGTCATGTAGCAAGATGTTGATTTTAGGTTGCATTATTTTCAATCATTGTGTGTGCTTTGGGTTACCTTGGGGTAGAGTCACTGCTCCTTCACTTTATTGTGGGGAAATAGAGTGGTTAGAACGGTCAAACATCCACTGAAGAAAATGTTTTGTTTGTATTTCTATCACATGACTTCAAATACTTTAGGCGCTCTTCAAAACACTTTACTTTGGTATAGTCATCATGTTCCGCAGTGTGGCTTTAAAGACGGGGTATTATGCTTTTTGCACTCGTCTTGCTCCCCTTCGTTGCTCAGCTCTTTCAATAAAGAGAGAGAGAGAGAAAAGTCTGTGCGCCTTGTGTGGCTGTAGTGAAGCAATGTCCAGTGGTCTTCCTTTGTGAGCTAACGCCGCGGTGCTAAGAATTGCGTCTTTGGAAGATTCAGAGATTACTCAAAGATGCGTGAGTCGGTGGAAACACAGCTCCAGGTGTTAAAGGGGGGGTATTATGTAAAATCGACTTTTTCAAGCTTTATCTCATGTTATTATGTCATTCCCTCATTAAACACATGCCTGGAGTGTTGCCTTGGCTCATTCACATATTTTTGAGTAATCAGTAAAAACTTAGACGGCAGCCATTTTAGGTGTAGCTATGCCTCAGTCCTCCTAGGAACGCCCCCACCTCCTGGAGACGCCTCTGGACCTTTTGTCACCAGCCAAGCCACCAACCACTGCTCCTCAGCTCAGCAGAGCCCCCTCCCCGCACAGTAGTGTTGTTGTTTAGATGCCACAGCAGTGTGCTGAAGGGGGCGTGTCGGAAAGCTTCTTAAAGAGACAGAGGCCTATTTCAAGACGTTCAGTACAGCCATTTTGAGAGAGCAATTTTATTCAAGGCAGTTATTTTAATTTACTGCATATACAGACCAACAGAAGGTTACGTCATCATTGTAGTATGCTATAGACTGGTGCTATGTGATTGAAAAAAGCATAATACCCCCCCCTTTAAGAGAGCAATATTGCAACTCGGTAAAAAGCTCTAAAAAGTTGATTTTGCCCAACCCATTTGAAATGCGCACCAACTTTCACGCGTGTGTTTTGATATTTTAGACATTTTGTTTTTATTGCGCTATAACAATGAGATAACATCGCGGGAAACACTGCCTGTTTTCATAAAGGTTTGCTACTGACACAATAAACTCATTAGTGCTGCGACTTGTTTAGAAGAAGGTGATTTAAAGTAGCTTAGACAGCCCTAATAGCAGTTTCTCTTAATCTGATTGGACTCCACGGTACACACTGTTAAGAGCTACTCCTTCCCCTGCACTTTATCTGTCTGTTTATGGTTGATTTAGCCTAATGCTTTTATACTACTACCCAAGATGCACTGCACATATCGTTGGTGCGGACTTATCTCTTGAATTAAGGGTTGTTTATTACTTGCACTGCTCATTTAAACAATACAAGGCGTTTGCCGGCTGTTAAATTATGACCCATTTACTCTATAAACAGTTACTCAGGTCCAGGCTGTGTGAAGTCCCTTGATAGAAATCTCCTGCAAATAAGTTTTTTTTTGGTTTTCTCTACAGCTTTATCGTCTCATTATGTGTGCAATAGGTGAATTTACTGCTGCTAACTAATGGCTTATTTTCAATCCACTGCTATAGTTGGTGAGATTCTCATACTTAGTCATTTCCATTAAACGCCCGTGGCCGTGGTAAGTTACAGCTAGCGGAGAAGCAGTAAATGCGGCCGGACTTAGATCATTTTTCATCAGCGCTTCTGTGGCTTTTATAGTTTTGACCTTAAAGCGTGTATAATCATTTTCAGACTTTGGCTCTTACAGGATTCGGTGTATGGAAGACACACAGCCCTCTCTCCTCCATATATCCACTTTATAACGTGTCGTGAACCGGGCGCTAGATCTCATCTCACACGCGTGCCCCGACGTTATAACTTTTTACGACAATTTGCACATGTACCAGGGATTTCAGACAGGCGGAGAAAAGTGTAGGGAGAAAAAGGTGCTGATCAGATTCCCAGAAGCGGTGGATCTACCGAGGAAGAAAGCGCTCCTTCTGCGTTCCAGGTTAATAACGTAACACAGTTATCTCTCTCCTTTATCTGTTTTTTTTGTTTGTTTGTTTGTTTTTTTTCCAGCAAAAACAATCGGTCTCCAGCCATGATCTGACATTTGAAAAGCAAAGGCGTTTAGTCGGAGGAGTGGGCGTTGGGGGAAACAGCCGCTCTCCTGCTGTCCACTGTGAGCACACATACGCGCATTATCATAAGTGCGGCGCCGCATGTAGCTGTCAAAGTCTCTCTCTCTCTCCCTCTGTTTCTCTTGTTTCCTTCTCCCTCTCTTTCTAACCCCCTCTCCTTAACGCCGTCCGAGATACAATAGCTGAATCAGTAACTCAATGGTCCAATCACAGCGACCGAATCCAAACCGCTATACCCTCTGCCGTCGTAACGAGATAAACGACCTTTTCCTCGGTGTGCGTTTACGCCTCTCAGGCCTGTCAGTCATCTTCTCCAGAGCACAATTACTGCCATTCAGCCGGTCCATAAGCCAGGCTCGCATATGTGCCACTTGTGCATGCAAACGCCACTGCTGGACAACGCGGCGAGATGGGCCTTGACAGGTAATTATGTACGTGCTTGTTTAGTTGTTGCAGTTGTGTTGTTACCTGAACCTGTAATAAAGAAAAGAGACTCGCCACCAAATTCATTAATTCTGCTCATAAGAAGCTGGAAGGCGTTAGAAAATTTGGGGCAAAAGTGGTATCTAGTTCAGTTTAGCGTGAGCTGTACAAAAGTTACAGACTCAGCCACACGTTGACAACAAGTCGGAAGAATTTGTTTGTTTGCGTTAATAGATTTGATTTTTATTAGACTTTATTGTCCCCATATTGAGATTTGTCTTCTGAATCTGACCCATCATTTGGTTAGTACCTCTGGTCAACCTTTCAGGAGCAATGGGCGACCACAGCAACATTATCTCCAGATCTAGAGCCAGGATCTTTGTTTGCATGACCCATCATGACCTTTTTACTTGTTAGGCCGTGCATGCATATGTTTTAAGTAAATGGGAGAAACCAGACCAGCAGCCAAACACGGCATTGAGGATGGGTCAAATGCAGAAAACAAAACCGTGGACCTTCTTGGTGTGAGGAGGGCTAACCATTGTGCCACTTAAGTACTCCTCTAGTATTGAAATCCTCTCCCAGTCTAGTAAAGTATGTGTAGTATCTCTGCATTTGGATTATGATCATTTCATCATTTTGCTCCAGGATATCCGCTCAACAGGTGGTGTACAATAATAGTGTCATTTCCCCTTCTTTCTCAGTTTGACGTACAGTTTAGTGCTCACTAACTCTAATGCTGGAGTTCTTGTGAGCTATATTCATGAGCAGACCGCTCTAGGCTGTGCAGTCCTTCACCGCAGGGCAAACTCATGGAAAGCCATGCACGTGTGTGTGTGTGTGTGTGTCCTGTTGGTGTCAGAGAGAGGAGCTGTCATTCAGACAATACCATCACAACAGGGAAGTGACACATGTCAGAGTGACAGCTTACAGCCGCACTGTCTGTGTCTGTCTGTCTGACAACAGCAGACGAACAGCAGACGAATCGTAGACACAAGCCGACAGCAGGCAAACAGTCGACAAAAGGCTATGTACAGGAGCTAATGCCACAGACTGAACTTTAGTGTTAGCTGTTACTTCTGGTATCATGTGGTGATCTTTATGTGTGTTTATTATTATTATTTTATCTTATTGTACTTATTTTCTTCTTTCTCATTATGACAACTTGACTTGACCCGACTTAAAACATATTTTATAATATAAATGTACACATAAAACCCAGACCAACTTGTCTGGTGAGAGTAAAAGTATTAGCAGAACTCTCCCATCTTTTGGCTCACTGGCTCACGTTGATGCCATGAGACAATATGACAGAGAGGACAGACATTTGTTGTTGGACTGAACATCATGGACAGACGTGGTGACTCCAGCAACACAGTGGTGTCCCGCTGCATCTGGATCTTTGGTCCTCTTTACTAATGATCTCGAACCCTTCTCTGTGTATTGGATAAGTCTGCAGAACACAGCTAGGGGCCCTTATTATTCAGACAAATATATTAAGTATGAAAGAATAATGAGGACATTATATCCACTCAGTTGTATCCATAAAGATTTCTCAATCCAACTTTTTACGCTTAGTTCTTACATCGAGCATCATAATAACAACAATGGCTTTAACTTGTATTGCGCTTTACATGCCTGTGTTGACAACTTTCTCAAAGCGCTACTCTCTAGTCATTATTAATTCACTCCATACTGGTAAACCTCTGCTGCTGCCCTGGGACTGACAGAAACAAGGCTGCCAATCTGCACCATCGGCGCCTCTGCCCATCATTAACCACTCACACACACATTTTATTCACACAGGCAGTGGGTGACATGTCTTGAACCCATGACCCAACGACAACCTGCACCTGTGGAAGCCGGGATTAGAATTGCCAACCTCTTGGAATCCTCACATGTATTCAGGCTTTCTTCTGTAAGCTCGCAGTCGTCTTCCATCCTTAAGCCTTCATCTCTACTTGGCGGTTTAAATGTTGCAGATGTTTCAGCTCACATACATGAAGCTTTGTCAGTGACTAGTGATTTTCAATTGGCAGCAGGCCAAATATATACCGATGCTGTAGGAGAAGTTTAATTTGAAATGGTACCACCCATCTTCATTCTTAAAAGCTACTCTCAACAACTCTGTTTACCCTAAGCCTGGTATTTGGTCATTAACTGTCCACTGTCTTGACCTACCCTTGTCTCAGACTCAATATCATGACAGCACCTTTGTTGTGTTATCCAGGCTTGGGATTATCACAAAGAACATCACAGCTGTTGCTTATTCCTCATCTTTTCTTGCTGTTTATCGTATTGCCACACCGATAATATACAGATAGATAGATGTTTCTACAGTAAACCCACATTTTTGGAGGTCAACCTGAAAACATTCATTTCAATTGCTGTTCAACTGAACAGACCAATTCACTGTGTCTGTCCTTGCAAAAGCTGATTAATGTAATTAACTTGCGCTTGACTAACGAAAATACAGCAGCTAAAATCACTCACAATACATCAAATGGTGTATTATGTTTTGCATCAGTTGTCTTGCACTTGCACATTATAAAAGCGGATCTGTATTTGATCTCCTCTACGGGCCCGGCTCACTTGAAATGTATTCCCTGGACCAGGCTGTGATTTGACGTGCGTACGGGCCTCTGACAATTGTTTTGTACTGAAGATATCTTTGATCACAATGACATCCCCTGCTCAGTCAACACCCAATCATCTTCAGCATGAAATAATGTAATTGCAAGGGTGGATGGATGTGCACATTTTAGTTTTAAAATCCATGTTCACTGTGCACATTTTAAACACAACCAGGAGCATTTACGGTATAGTTGAGAAAAGACTGAGCTAATGCTAGAAGTACTTGAATTTCACAACATCTTCAGTGTTAAAAGGCAATAAAACCACATTGCGACAGGATATTTAACTGTTGGAATGGATATGGCCTATAAAACTTTTTTTTTTTTTGCGTCTTAGAGCCCATATCAGTGTAGAGGATTAATGCCCCAATATGGCGTTGGATGCTGCTGCTAATATTATGATCTCCCACAGCCCAAGTGAATGCCCAAGTCTGGCATCTGCTGCTGACAGAATGGTTTGGAGTCAGACGGGCGAGTCAGTCTAGACATTTTTCACTTTGCGTTGGAGAAAAAAAACTAGACAGCGAGACTTTGATGCGATGGCTACATTGAAAGAGACAAGACCAAAGAGACCAAAACGCCTGCATGCGCGGGTCGGAATAAAAGGATTTTCCTGAGGAGATGCTGCCATGACACTATAAATGGACTGATATGTGCTGGCAGTATCGGCATATGCAGAGAGAGAGAGAGAGAGAGAGGAGAAAGAGGGGGGCGGCCCGCGAGTGTGTGGGATGGCTGAGGATCCGTGAGTGGGACAGGCTTTAGCTGCTGGGTTTTTGAGAGGGAACAGTGGGTTTGGGAATCACTTAACTTCTGTCACTCGCTGTTATGTCTTTGTGAGCCGGAGGGACAGCGAGAGAGAGCGAGTACGAGACAGACACACGGCACAAAACCAACGCGAGCAGAACAGATGCTACCCACTATACTGTCTACATTTTCTCTTTTGTGTTTCTAAAATGGTGCTTTGTCTTGATTTAGCAGACTTGTTACATGTTAATCTTTTCCTAATCTCTCAATCTGTTATCGGCAGCTAGTTTATTCATCCAAACACAAACAAAAGTACATGTACGACAGAAGTAGCTTTTGCTTCTGCTTTCTGACAGCAAATAAAGCCTAATGCATAATTGTGTGGAAAATGAAAAGGATGCATTGATTTAAATTTGCGGTGGCCACCTTAAAAGTAGTAGTTTAGAGGCGCTCGATTCTGATTAGATCGATTCGAACAGCTAAATAAGTACAAAGCACTATGTGTAGATAATCTAAATAAATAGAGTGCAGTATAACCAACTCGTACACCCTACTTGCTTGTACTATGAATGGTCAGAAACAGCCCTTATTAAAAAAAGCTTTGGGATTAATTGGGTTTGATTTGTTTGTAAATCTAAAGTGTTCTTTTCATTTGGACAGTTGGAAGAGGCTGCTGAGATAACGACCCTATATCTTCAGCATAGTAAAAAATACCACCAAGAGAAGGCCTTGTGTCATTGTTGCACATGTGTTTGAGCCTCCTCTGCCGCAGTCTGATCCCGTCCATCCTTACATCCTCCTCCTCTCATCTCAAAGGTCAGCTCTCTTCACTGTGTCACATACAGTTTATTCATCCCCGTGTCACTCTCACCAGGCTCTGTCACTACAGCTCACTCAAGGACACTTGTCGCATTATATCGCCTTGTTTTACTTTGGGAACACTGTGAATTCAAACTAGGATTTTTTTTTTTTAAGAAGAATACATTTATTGGATGTTGTCAGCATTACAAAGTATTTCTTGTCGAGGGAAACTTTCAATGGTTCAATGGCTCCAAGTATCCACATTTTGGGATAAACCACTATGGCTATTCTACACATCTCTACATTTATTTTAAGTTATACCTACTACAAATAAACCTGAAGGCTAAGGCTGTAAAGTTGATGTAAAAGCCAGATTGCAATGAAACCTAGACTGAAAAAACATGTACAAATCATTAGAAGTCAGCATGAACACAAGCTGAGAGTTCTTGGCCTTCGTCCAGATGATAGCAGTTAGCCCTGGTTAGCTCTGCAGCCGACATCACCATCTGTTTAAATGCTGAGCCACAGTCTAAATTTGGTGTTTTGAAGCTAATTGACCCCATAACACAGATACCCTTTTAGACTCAAAGAGGTTCCGCCTCAGTTCCTTTGACGATGCTTTAATGTCTTTAGCTTGAGATAAGTCAGTCCTCCTTCGTCTTCCTCCTGCCCAGCTCCCTCCGCTCCAATCTCCTCTCGCTCCTTCTCATCTTCATCTTCGTCCTCCTCCTTCTCCCCTGGCTCTGACACCCTTCTTCACCTGAGGGTCACCTGTGAAAGCCTTACATTCTTGCGAGTCTTTCCCGGATATCCCCTTGTTTGCCGCTTTTTTTTGTTTCCTGTAGCGCCTCTTGTGACGGCTCCACTGTGCTCTAGGTGTAGGGGACTCTTGGTGCCTCTTTAATGTTTCAGAAGATGAAATCTGTGGATTTGTAGGTCTCAAATGCCGCTCAAAGACCTTGGTATGGCATCCTCATTACTCTTTTGGATACGGCTTTGTTTTATCAGATGGTGCGTAAGAAATCCTTGATGCAGGCGATGTAAATTCATTCGCCAGACGCACATGAAAGAGAAATGTTGAAAAACAAGAAGGGGAATCAGCCGCAATTAACATCATGCTTCTTAAAGGGGATACTTAAAACCCTTTGCTAAGAGCGTAGCAGCACTCGCGCCGTCCCCCGTCTCCCTCTCAGGGCTTTCCTCTCTGCTTTTTATATCCCGCTCACCCAAATATGAGACTTTGAACCCCCCCCCTCCTTTCAACGGCGTAGGAATCTGCCGCTTGTTAGAGGATTGCTTGTGTCAAGACGCATTAAGCAGGTCAGAGTGGGAGCTGCGTGATGCCGCCTAATTTAAGGCGCTAAACCAAACGAACATAAATGTTTTTTTGCCAAATAGCCCAAAGCCATCGTCAAGGCAGATTAAAGATGGGGGTTTGAGATCTAAAAATGAAGTCAGATGTGTTATGTTAAAAAGCGGGAAACCATACATGCCAGAAGACGCAGCCTGTGTAAGCGTGCTTCTTAGGCTCTTAATTATGCTCATCTTGTTAAAAACCTGCTTTGAATTTAACGGATGGAAGTAGGTGGAAGCCGTAATGGCCGTCATTAATTCTTGTCTGATTGGCTGTTGTGGTCCTTCTGTGGCCATTGTCCTTAAAGTGACTCTGGGCTGATGTGAGGACTTGCGATGAGCCGCTGCCAAATGGTTACAGTCGTGATGTCGCATTTTGCAGGCTGATAGTGAGAAGGGTAAGAATAGCTTTCATACGATGGAATTTTAAAAAGTGTTCATGTATGGTTTTTGCTTTCCTGTTAATTGGCTTCTCCAAGTGCTCAATTCACCTTCCACAAAGTTAAGATGTTTTTAGATTTACGTAAATACTGTAGTTCTGTAACGTATTCTTCTAAGACTCATTTATTGTGACGGATTGCTAATTGAGGAAACTGGATCATAAAACACAATTTTAGTGAAGGAGTTGTTTTTCTGTGGAAATATTTGGCCTGATCTCCCATCTCGCGCAACAACAGCATTGCTCAAGACAAAGTTGGTATCTTGCGTACAAACAATGGTGCGGCAGTGCTTTCGCCGGTAGCTTGAGGGCGTCGCTTACAAAAAAAAAGGGTCGGCTGAGGCGTGTGCTACAAGCAGCGCTGACTACGATGAGCACTTTGCTGCTTCCCATTCGCTCTCGTCTTCTTAACATTAACATTGCGCGCAGCCTCGTGCATCTTATTAAGCTGTCGCAGAACAAACTACAGACTATAATTTCTCCCACTGTTCAAACACTGTTCATGTCCCGAATATATCGTCCCGCTCTAGCGCCAGTATTAAAGCCAGCATGTGTGCTGCCCACAGTAGTGAAAATACTCCAGTCTGTAGGAGGTAAAGCTTGGGGAGGGATCACTGCCGTGCAAAACATCGCCACAGGTGTCAGTCCAGCCCTCTTACTGTACCAGATATGAAGCTACCTAGTACAGTAAAAAGTAAAAGTCTAGTCTATAATCTGCGTTTAGAAACACAAGATCAGGTCCATAAACCTTTTATTAATTTAATTTAAATATTACAACCAAACTAGGGCTGGGCAATTCATCGAATTTTAATCTAATCGTGATTTTAAAGGAATAGGCCACCGTGTTTACATACTGAGATATGTTCTTACCTTAGCTTTGACGAGTTCATTTGTACCTGTCTGTACCTGTCTGTGCCTGTCTGTGCCTTCCGTAACGTAAACACAGCACAGATGGCGTTAGCATTTAGCCTCTCTCTTCTCCTCTATAGCTCCAAACAAGGTGAAGATAGAAGCTACCAAACTCTTCCACGTTTTCCCTATTTAAATATGGTTACGTGAAGTGTTACACTACAAAGTATAATTACACAAAATTAAACAATGTGGATTTTCTAAGCGGATAAAAAGGGGAACTATATTGTAAGGCGTAATAATACCAGGAGTAATTCGGCATCCGCGCAGTGATACAGTATCTTTACTGTGCGGATGCCGAATTACTCCTGGTATTATTACGCCTTACAATATAGTTCCGTAATATAGCACGTACAGTAACCATATTTAAATAGGGAAAACGTGGAAGAGTTTGGTAGCTTCTATCTTCACCTTGTTTGGAGCTATAGAGGAGAAGAGAGAGGCTAAATGCTAACGCCGTCTGTGCTGTGTTTACGTTACGGAAGGCACACGTGGAGACCAGACAGGTACAAATGAGCTCGTCTAAGCTAAGGTAAGAACATATCTCAGTATGTAAAAACAGTGGCCTATTCCTTTAATAAAGGTCGATCACGATAATCGCGTGGTGCCTTTTAACCGAGGAGAATTGGCCAATCCTGTCGCAGTCTGGAAAAAAATATGGACAGCGCAATGCTGCAGCACCTGTCAGGTAAATCCCAAGGATCACTCGGCCCAAACAAACAGAAAGCACAGGAACATGGCACATGTGGCAATAAGGACAGGACCCGGTGATTTTATGTGTAAAATCAGCTACAAAGTTGCTCTAACTCATCTAATGGGCAAAACAGAAACACGCGGAGAGCCGTCAGAGGAACAGGACGCGCGCACTGGGATGAAGAGTTTCCCTGGGAAGGGTCTTTCTGTGTGGAGTTTGCATGTTCTCCCCGTGTTTGCGTAGGTTTTCTCCGGGTACTCCAGTTTCCCGTACCACTAAAAACATGTACAATAGGCCAGGATGTTTGAGAGTGCACAAGGGGGATGACGGATGGAAATTAGCCCAAGGCTACAATCCGGTGTGGCTTGTTTACATGCATGAGACCCATATATGCTCATTAACATGCACTGTCCCGACCAAATAAACCAATAAAATGAAATGAAATGACCATGTGGACTATTTTTGAGGCTGCAGCGGTGGATTAGCTGGACTTCTAACAGTGAATCTTTTATACTTATAAATGCGCTGTTTACGAGTATTTTTCTTTATGTACATATTAAGTTGTTAGCGCTTCACTCCGTGAAGTGTTGGCCTTTTGAGGCTCCGCACACAAACATGCGCTCCTTGTCTGCTTCTGACATTCTTCAAATATTCCACTTTTTTGCATCTCCTTTGCAGATTTGTGTGTGTTGTTGTGAGGGGATGTTTTACTGTGAGGCGTTTGTTTTTGCTGCTGAGTTAGCTGGAGTTTTCAGTTTGGCTGCTGCATCTGTTTACTTGAAGACCACATTTATTGTCTGTTTTTTTTAAACAAAAAAATCGAATCGAAAATCGAGATCGATCAATATGGGGAAGATAATCGTGATTATTTTATTTCCAAAATCACCCAGCCCTAAACCAAACATATAGAATTTATCACTTTTAAGTAACAATACCTTGGTACAATCCATAAATCCTATGTCCTCTGTAATACAAGCGAATAGTTGAACTTCTTCTGTGCCAATTAGGACGACAGCAGCTTGTCTGTGGTCCAGTGGAGCATGTCTCTGGTCTGACCCCATCACTGTTGACCACTATATATCCATTGTACAGCCGTGTGCCCTATAGCAGCGCCCATCTCCGAGCTGCTCCTCTGGGCCTCGCGATCCACCATGCAGAAGATTTGATGTGAGGTTTCCAAGTGACTTACATGAAATGGCACTAAATCTATTTGTGTGTCGGGTTTGTGGCATTGCGCTGCTTACAGTCGCCCAAAGTATAGTCTGTTTTTCTCTGTAAGTCAATAGAAAGAATACAGTAGGGCTTCAGAGCAATCCCCCCTTCTGAAGAGGCTAGAGAGTGGGAGGGGGCAAAGCGGAGGGGAGATTGAAAGCTTGATGAAATGCTACACACATCTCTACACTTGTCTGCAAAGAAAATATGCTGCAGTCAAGAGAAAGGCAAAATGAAAGGAGTGGCTGAAGAGTTCTGAAATAGTAAACTGAGTCACATTTAAGTCTGGTTTATTGAAGTGGTGGGTTTGAAGCAGCGGTACACAGTTGTGGATTCCTTTACAACTTGCCGCGACTGCCAGATCACAGGCCCAGACTCCCCAAGGAGCTCCACTTTACTAGGCGAACAGTGGATATGAACGGGAGGAATGAACGATAACTGGAGTCCTTTTTGGAAAGAAATGTCTCTCGTTCTAATATTGAGGACAGAGTCTTCTGTGTTAAATATTGGAAAAGTCTCCTTCAGTAAAAAGGTTGGATAACGAAACATATTAGAATGTAAAATTTGATGTGAAGAATTTGTAGCAGTAGTAACAGCAGCAGCAGTAGAATAAATGGCTCTGATAACCTTCATCGTTTTAAAATGGAAAATGAGCGATTCGAGAAGTACCACTGCACCACATTGAGATGTTTTATCCCCTTTTTTGTTCCCAGACTCCTCAGACTTACCTGCGTCTGCTCTCATGACGCTAAGGCCCGCTGATAGAGAGATGTTCCGATGACGGTGATTACTGTGGCTCCGCGTGAACGGCCTGTATGTCGGCCACAGCTGTCAGAATGTAGGGACTCCGGGAGGGGAACGAACGCCCACCCTCAATTACAGGCTCACACTGACAGGCAGCCTCAGCGCTCATCAGCCCAGCAGCCCACCTAGTAATCAGGACAACTCTCCAGACCCTGCTCCCAGTAACGCACCAGCAGGAAGCAACGGAGGAGGAGAGAGGGGGATGTGGATCACCTTTGTTTATAATATAGTTTGTACCTTCAACCTCTCTGTCGACATGGTTCCTCTGTATTCATAGGCTTGTCTTAATTGTTACACCAATTGAGGCCATATCACAAGGATTGACAATGACAAGGCAAACCCCGCCCCATTGGATCGGTATATTCAATCTACAGATAAAAGTCTCATGATTTGAGACACGAATCTGTTAAAACTGCTTAATAGATGGTTGCTTTAAAGAACCTCTATCATGGGAAATTGATAGAAGACTGGAGACTGAATATATCTTAATTCTCACATTTTCAACCTCTCCCGCCTTGTACTGCATTATTTTAAGATGATGAAATAATGAAATTTATTGGCTTTGTATTTTTGGTCAGCAATTTTGTCGCATAGAAACAAAGAGCATAACAGACTTATTATGGGCACAAAAAAGAATGATTTTTGAAACATATCCACTGAATAATCTTCCTTGATATAAAGTCTGCTAATTGCAGTGGTGATAATAATCTCATTATAATAATCTGAGTGCTCACAGTAGATCACAGCATCTGCGCGATGATTGCATTTTAATTGATCATTTTAAGGCTCAGATGGGTCGCTAGTGTCTTATTGCACAACTATAGTCTTAGCCAGTATTATAATTGAGCATCTGCATCTGCCTTCTGTGAATTGAAATGGGATAATTCAGGGCTACAAAGTGAAACCACAAGTATTTAGTGCTAGAACCGTGGCATTTAGCACTGATGTTATAAAGCTATCAACCAGTTTAAACCTATGATAACCCCGACTGTAATATTTTGATCGCTAAAATGTTCTTTATTTGTAAACATTTGCTACAAACATGGTTATGTGCTTCAGTCCTTCAAATCATTTCAAAAAAGAAAAAAAGTAGAGAGAGCTATAGTGTATTCTGTTAAAAAAATACATGATTGAGTTCCAACAAATAGGATCAGGACCTCCCCCAACTTGCAGCGTGTATTGACCAAGTGGTGTAGTCGAGTGTGAATCGGTCCATTTTAGCCGTTGTATTCGCTGTGCACTACATCACATCTCTCATTGCCCTCATTCACCTGCACCTTTCACCTCCCCCACCTACCCCGCTGCTGTCAGAGCCACTTCCTCAATCTGTTCTGTTCACTACGCGAGCTATTTATACCATTCAAAATCTGCTCCCCGTTTGAAACACAGCCCAAATTGTACTTCCCTCCTCACATCTTCTTCTGTCAGTTTATTTGGCCCGTTTCTCCATCTGTCATGGCAGCTCCAGACTGCTCCCCAAAGCCCTAATCAGGAGGTGCACAGAGGCACCACTCTGTTCTCTAATAGGCCAGAGGTTGGAGTCTGTCAGCTGTGGCCATATAAAGACTGTGCTGCTCGGGTTCTCTCTCACAGCCGAGTGCTGATGCAGATGGCATAGTACAGTCCCACAGCGACACGGATACTGTTCATGAAGAAGACGGTTTCTGTATCATATACAAGCTTTAGTATGTTAGAGTTTAGAGCGAACAATAGCGCTGTTATGTTACTGGCCACCATTAAATCCAGTCTGGCCACCATTAATCCAGTAAAACATTGGCGCACCATTGGAGCAAAATGGGCATTTTTCTTGACAAATTTCAACTCTTAAAGGGGGGTATTATGCTTTTTTCAATCACATAGCACCAGTCTATAGCATACTACAATGATGACGTAACCTAGTGTTGGTCTCTATATGCAGTAAATTAAAATAACTGCCTTGAATAAAATTGCTCTCTCAAAATGGCTGTACTGAACGTCTTGAAATAGGCCTCTGTCTCTTTAAGAAGCTTTCCGACACGCCCCCTTCAGCACACTGCTTTGGCATTTAAACAACAACACTGTGCGGGGAGGGGGCTCTGCTGAGCTGAGGAGCAGTGGTTGGTGGCTTGGCTGGTGACGAAAGGTCCAGAGGCGTCTCCAGGAGGTGGGGGCGTTCCTAGGAGGACTGAGGCATAGCTACACCTAAAATGGCTGCCGTCTAAGTTTTTACTGATTACTCAAAAATATGTGAATGAGCCAAGGCAACACTCCAGGCATGTGTTTAATGAGGGAATGACATAATAACATGATATAAAGCTTGAAAAAGTCAATTTTACATAATACCCCCCTTTAAAGTTCTTTTTAGAGCATTCTTTATTCGTTCATTAAACTATATTTTAACCAGTGGCAATTTGGCTTGATTTTACGTGAGATGAACTTCCTGTCCTCTGTCCTCATGTTAAGCTGAAGGCAAACAATGTTCTTTTGCCTTTTTTCAGTTTCCTATCAGGATCCTGCCGTATTCTTTTAGTATCCCGCCGACAATTCCAATATGTTTGGATAACTTTTAGTTCGTCAATCATAATTTAAGTTATGCAGGTACAGTAAGAACCTAACATTTAACAACAGACAGATCTCCATTTGAGTAGTTTAATATTACAAATACTCAGAGCAGCACAATACAGACACAAACAAAGTTCTGCCTCCACTGTGCTGCCGTCACAGTGGTCAAGGAGGGTAAAAGTCACAGAAAGATTGGACAGACTGGCTCAATGATGTCGTCGTCTTCTGGTCTAAAACTGGGACTTGTCCATTGTAACACTAACGCAGCACTTACAGTATTAACTATCTTATGTTTTTATCACAAAACAACGAACAAAGGTGTAGCCATAAAAAAAATGCATACAGTACCACACTTATACCCAGGCCATAGTTACATTCTTTAACTTTTCTAACATAAACCATAAGCATAATACAGAGATAATACCTTTAAATGTTTTGTTCACTAAGCACGGGAGTTTTCTGGATCCATGATTTGAGTATACAGTTGTTCTGCAGTACATAGTAATGATAACTTCTACTTGAATTTAAACCCTATGTCCTGTTTGCTTTTTGTGTTCGTTTTTTTTTGTTCTTTTCACTACTTTTCCAACTCTCCTCCCCCTCCGAGCAACCCAGGGTCAGCTCATTTGAATATGCAGATGTGGAATATGAATGATTAATAGGCAAATGCTGGGGGATTTACAGTGCCATACCTTCTCCACTTAGGTATTAAGTGAGTGCAGGTGATTTGCATAGATCTTAACCTTAAGCCACTAGTGTAAACTTAACCACTAAGGCTGGCCGCTGCGTTCACACACGCATTCGGTGAGAAAGTGAGCAATCCAAATCGATGCCGGCGTGACTGTGAGCGCATGTTATGTCACAGTCCACTGTCCAATTCTTACTGTCATTGTGGGCATATTGTTGTGAATGCGCGGGTCGACAACGTGTAAGCTGATGTATTAGGCCAGCTTATTGCCTGACAAGTCACATGTATGCGACGCACACGGGGTCAACGTGATCGATCATTTGGCCAGCCTCGACTGCTTTGATTTTCTCTCCTCACTAATTGGGCGCTAGGGACGAGGGGGCAAAGGGTCTGAAATATGATCTAGTGTCCTTTCTCCCACGCTATCCCCGTGCAGACACACAAGTATATAAAGGTGGGGGATGGGGGGGGGGGAATCGAGTCTAGACATCTACCTGTGGTTAAAAAAAATGTTCTTGGAAGTTTTTAACGGGATATTTCAGGATTTTTGACATAGGGCCTCATTTCCTAGTTATCCAGAGTGTTGTTGATGTCTGGAGATATTTTTTTTCTTAAATTCATGCAGTTCTTATACAGTATTTGAAGAGTCTAGTTGCGCTATAGGCTAACGCTAGGCTAAAGCATTTCTATGGTATCAGTTAGCCTGCATTAAAAACAGTCTGACTCACTCCACAGTGCACCTGAGGCAAATCACTTATAACGTCAGACTAACCATATAAATGTCTGTGTCAATAGAATAATTTTTGAAATATAACTGACCTTGTATCACATGAATTACCGCATTTTGAGGGACTATTTTCTCGCAGATCACTCCGCCGCTGCGTTAGCTCAGCCACAAAGCTGATGCTGCTCAAATATAAGTTATTTTAAATTCAAAATGGTTGAAATTATTCTATCTATCTATATATAAGTGATTTACCTCATGTGCACTATGGAGTGCGCCAGACTGTTTTTAATCCAGGCTAGCTGTTACCATAGAAATGCTTTAGCCTCGCCCTAGCCTAGCGCCACTAGACTCTTCAAATATAAGAACTGCATGAATTTAAACATCAACAACAATCTGCATAACTAGGAAATGAGGCCCTATGTCAAAAATCCAGAAATATCCCTTTAACAACGAGGACAGCTGTATCACTGAACCATATGCACATAAGAACATATAGAACAAAGCTTATTCATTTGTTTGATTCAACCTCCTTCAAAGCAGACAGTTGTGAGGTAGCATTTTTACATGTGGATGCGTTTTGCACCGTCCTCTACGTGAAAAAATACAAATCTAGCACATTTTTGTAGTTGCACATTCATCCCTGTAATATTTCTCCCATTAGGTCTTCCGTTGCGCTCCATAAGAAACTGGAGCATTTAAATCAGGGCTAATGATATTGACGTTTAATCTGTTCTGTGTCTGCCACTGGAGCCAGACAATAGTCATTTACTGAAGCCTGTGCTGGATGTCTAATTTCACTAGGAGGAATCTCTCTGTGCATTTGAGTGGAGCCGCTGAGGAATGCGCAGCCGGGCCGTAATTGAAATGTAGTCAGAAAAGATTTCCTTCTGTTAAGTGGAATTTGATAGCCTCCAAACTGTGCCGTGCATTTGCATATTTTAATTAAACATCTCGCTGTATTTATTTAGGACGATCTAAACCAACTCGTCACCTTCTATACTGTGGCATTAACTAATTCATGTTTGCGCAACATGTCACTGTATATTTACCCACACGTTTCTCACCATTCTGAACTTTCTTTCCCGGAGTGAGACCGAGCTGTCTGTGTTTGCGCGTGTATTGCTTGCTTGTATTATATGAATTTACATTTCTCTGCACGGCGTTTATTTCCTTGACCGACTGCACCTTTGCCGAGCAGTTGCCATGACAGCGGGTAGCCTCAGCCTCTTGAGGGCTCCTGGAAGTGCGTGAACGAAATCGCATTTTGGTGTTCCTGCCTTAAAACCAATTGGCGGAGAAAGTGTGTAAGCGGCGATAAGGGATCTGATGAGTATAGAGTGGAGTGCGTGGCTTCCTTATCGGGGTGTGTTGAGTAACAGCCGGAGTTTTAAAAGATAATAATCCTTTGGTGAGTCCCGCCCCCGGATCAATAGCTCATTGGTGGGAAAAGCAAGAGAAGCAGTTAGTTAACAAGGGTCTCCATCATCGTCAGTCAATGACCCTAATCAAGTGTGATGGATACGGCTTTACAACGATGATATTGTCATGAGTGGAAGCTACTGTGGAAAAAGTGTAATCATCTACTATACTATACTACAACTTAACTTTTGGATTCAGTCACTAATTGTATATATTTTTTCCCCCCAAATCAGTATCTTCCTGCTGCTCAGGAAACGATAGAATTCTCTTGGCATTTTGTGTTAAAATGTACCATAGGTTTATGCCATTTATAGTTTGTCCTGCAAAAGTTTAATAACATGCACGAGGCTGCACACAATGTTAATGTAAGAGGAGAGCAAAGGGATTGCAGAAAGCGCTCGTTGTAGTCAGTGCCGCTTGTAGCCGACGCCTCAGCCAACTCCTTTTTTTTTCTCTATGCGACGCCCTCAGGCTACCTGTGAAAGTACTGGCGCACCATTGTTTGCAAGCAACATACTAACTTCGTCCAACTACCTGTTGTTGCGCCAGGAGGAAGATTGGGCCCATTGTATTTTCAATATGAGCTTCATGGTCACATTTACCTCGACCAATTTGTACAAATGGGCTTTATCTTCTACATTATTTAAAATGTGAAATACCAGGTGTGTTTTTTATCCCATTGTTTAGCATATCTATTACATAAACTTGCATTTACATAGGCTATATAACAGACCTGTATGTGCAGAGCAGAGCACCAGTGCGGTGTACAATGTCTTGGCCAGTGAGCGTCTCTGTCTGACTGCTTCAGACGGGGGTAGTGTGGGCACCGGGGCAGGCTGGGGTCAATTAGTATTCATAAAAGACAAATGAATCCATAGCTGTGGCGTAATACCAATTACTTTTGATCACCTAATCAATTAGAGTTGGTTAGGGTTACTGTAGCTAAATAGAAAAATTAACTGCGACATTCACCGTTGCCGTCAGGATGACTTCCCATCAGCCACTACATCGGACATGTTAATTTTCTCATCAAGGTGCAGAATGGGAGGATATTCAGCCAGCAGCGAGCCTCAGAAACACACAGCAACACACATGCACCGAGTTGGCACGCACAAGTTATTACAGGGCCTTTATTAAATATCCCTGTGGCTCCTTAATAGACAAATAGCATCTGATTCTATCAAGGAGAGTATAGAGAAAAGCAGCGAGGGGAGAAAATTAACAGTCTCTGTGGTCGAGAGAATATGCAGCGCCCAGAGACGAAGCAGATGAGTAATTCAGAACTGATTGATTGTACAAGAGAGAGGCCAAATGGAGAATGAGTCAGATAGAGAGGGGAAATAGGAGATATAGACGATAGCTTGATAAAAAGGACCAGGGATTGTTTTAAAGGGGTAGCCATGAGATGAGTCCAGGACAGAGTGATCGTGTTTGATCAATGGTCTACACTGTGGAGGGCGTGCCTTGTACATGCTTCTTGTAGTAGTTCTTGCACGTTTAAGTCACTTTAAATGCTGTGTTCATTCACACCTCAGTCACAATCTGTGCATGGTGGCTTCTTCTACAACCAACACTGCTGAAGAAAAAAATATGGCTGTCAATCTGACTCTCGATCCGCCGACAGAGTGAGTGGTGCTTTGCCCAAAGACACAACGGCAGTATGACTGAGGAATGGTGCACTTTGAACCAGCAACTTCCTCATACATACAACTTAGGACATTTTTAGTCCAGTTCTAGTCCTGGCTAAGAACCAAACCTGGATTCTGATGTTGTCCAGTTCCATTTCTAATCTTATCCAGAAGTAATTGTTGTTTTTTTCACATTTCCTGCCTATTTGCACACCCTGAGTGTATATAAGAGCTGAATGTAACAAGTATATTTCTCCATTGTGGGATCTATAAAGGCTATCTTATCTTATCTTATCTTAAGTGGCATTTGATGTGAAAAGTTTAAGAGTCACTGTGCTTTGAATCTCCTATAAGAAGTCTGCGAGGAGAGCTGTACACGGTTTTCACACCTTCAAAAGCCTTAGCTGTATGGTTAAATCTAAATCTCATACCTATAACCTAGTTTAAGTTGGGCCTCCGCCTTGGGGCTTCTGCGGCTCCTACAAAAGAAATGGCAGGCATATCGGGTCAAAGCCCGGCAAGGGGAAAAGCCCTGTGGTTAGTATTCGCTGCATGTCTGAGGCGTGGAGAGCAACCAGGGGTCCGCCGGGGGCTGCTGTCTGCTGGAGAAAGACACTTCTAAACCTGGTCGTTCATGCTGCTGTAGGTAGCTTTTAACGTCACTCCTGTCTCACACTAAATGGATCTAGATAGTGGTTATCTCTGAAGAAATGTGGGTAATTTCTAGGAGCGCTAACTTGTACCTGGAAAAGTCGTGATACAGCAAATTCCAGTGTTGTACATCCTCTCTAAAATGATTTGATAAAACATTACAATTTTTCAGGTACAAAATATCGCAGTGAACAGTTTTTTCCCTAATCCCACTCACCACTGGAAAATACTATCAGCGTGGATGCAACATAAATGTACGTTGATATTGAAGGTGATTGGTATTGACAGTTGAGAGAGTCTTAAAAATGCAGAGACAAAATGATGACTTGGCTATTCTATTGATTGACAGATACTGAGTAATGTATGCAAACCAATACGGTTGACAGTAATGGCCTTTAGATCTCATATGGTCTTAGTCTGTGGCATCAATATGATTCCTACCAGACGCACATGTACGTATTGTCTCTACACGACGGTTTACAAAAAATGTGACGTCATCCTTAGACCACCCACGACCCACGTCTAAAGCTGAGCACACACTACACGATTGTTTTTGCTATAGTTCTCAGTCGCAGTGAGTCGTGATGAGTTGAAGGCAGTCCCAGAGAATCGTGTCTCGTAGTGTGGAGGGTCAGCGACTCGCGTCGAATTGTGTAATGTGGTTCGCAGAAAGACCTGACAAAACCTCAGTCGCAGGAAATCAAACATGTTTGAATTTCAAGCCTGATTTTGGACGCACAGGAGAAGCGTGGGTGATTTTATCCTCTCAAAGGTGACTGAATGCAGCTGCCAATAACAGAGTGGAATACATACAGAAAAACACCGTAGCTACCTCCCTTTTTATTATAACAGCAGCACAAACAACTAATGAATAGCCACAGCGGAGCCCCACACAAACGATAGAAACAGCACAACATTATATCCCCAAAAGTTCACAAGAACAACTTTACAAAGCTACGATTCAACTGCAAACAGAGTTAGAGACACTAAAGTGTGTTCGGACAATTCAGCGGTTTCTCTCCACTGTCTCCGTCGTCACGGGGCTGATGTTTGACCTTTTCTTATTAAGTCCACTGGAAATACGTCCGGCTTCTTCGTGTCGCCTACTTTTAATTTCCTTTTAAGAGAGCTATTAACAAGTTCAGGAAGACTTATACCTGCGCCATTGAACCGTTTTGTGCAAACCACTTTAGGTGATAGTTTTTGTTCATTAGAGACAGGGCCCTTAATGGCTGACAGGGCCCAATGCGTCTGCGCTCCCTGCTTGTAGAAGGAAACAATGCTGCTTCATGATTAAAGTACCTTCACCATATTTTCTAATCAGGATCGACACCAATGTCAGAAAGGATCATTTCATGCAAGGCCGTTTGTGGAGCTTTGTGCGGGGATAATGACAACACACTTGATTTCATTAAGGCTGGTTTTTGCATGTGCTGCCAATTGCCCCAGTGCCTGTAGCCCGCCGCACTGTACCTCCCGCTCATATAACATTATTACATCACATGCAGATCCCGTGCGGGGCGGATTCATCTTCATTTCCCACACACACACACACACACACCACGGCTGTCTCTCTGCCCTCTCCGTCTCGCCCCCGGTTTCATTTCTGCTCCATCCTCTTCCTCCCCGCGTGACTTTTGAGACCAGCGGCGGCAGAGACGGGCGGTATTGACGCGGACTCTTAGTTAGGTCTCCCTCCTCAGATAGTCCTTCCTGTCTAATTAGTGTGGAAAGGGAGAAAGCTCCGGCGCCGCGTCTTTGTGTGTGTCCTAGCCTCTGCTCTCTTATCTGCACCGCTCTCATTAACCAGCTTTTGTTTTCCTTAGCTTCATTAGCATTCCCATGACAGTGGCTGTTACCCCGGCACTGGACTAAATGCTAGGCTAAACGGTATATATACAAAGTCGGGGCTGCCCTGTTCATTAGCCTGGTTTAATTGTAAAACGTGGGTTTTTTTAAGCGTCTTTTTCCAAATAGTCTTTTGGCAGGGCGTCTTGCACACATCAAGCGCTCGCGTAAGTTGTTCTGCATTCAAAAATAGGGCAAGATAAATGATTTTTTTCAAAGCCCGCTGGTATATGCTCTGGCTAAATCCTTCTTGTCTGTGCCCACGAGGGGTACAGACTAGTCCATTAACATGAAGACAGCATCTGCGCCAACACCAGTCCTCTAGGTGTAGCATAGCGGGTTCAGTTTTAATACCACTCCACGGCCAGAATACTAAGAGAAAGTGAAGGAAATGGGAGCAAACGAGCCAACAGCCAGAAGGCCTGCTGATCAGACTTGGAGCGCGGTGGGGGAGGTAGAAGCAAGGAGTATTAAAAATGGATGTGCATAGCTAAAATGTGGGGTAAAGAGGTGCAGCGGTGGTTTTAAGGTCTGAATACGGGTTTCTTTTTAAAATTAGGTACTTGTCCCGTGAGTCCAGGGTCAGTCGGGGGAATGTTGGGGGTTATACTGTATGTAGAAGAGACCAAGCAACTACACCTGTGCTAAGGAGAGGCAAGAACGAAGGGCGCAGAAGTCAATCATCCGTCACCATCACCATGGAGACGGAGTGGGCAACAAGACAGGGACTGTGAAAACATTCAGCCTTTTTTTTCAATGGGACAACATAAGTGGAATTAAGGGTGGATATTTGCCATGTTGTCCTCTGCAAAACTAGTGATTTCACGAGTTTATGATTTGTCTTAATGATTGGCGTATGTCCAAACTAATGAACTGATACAGCAGTTTCAAATGTGTTAGCATATATTTTAGCAATTATATTCTAAAGGTGCCATTGACATGATTTTTTTTTCCTTCAGATTTTAGATTCTCCGTGTGCTTGTGGACAGCCCCACTCTGTTCGCACCTTCAAACTTCATTGTATTGGTGTTTGTTTGTTTTTTGGTGATGTGCTGTGTCATTTTATCACTAAGAGTTTAATTCAATATTGGTTTCATCTGACTTGTCAAAAGGTTGTTCAGCATATTTTATATTAATGTCAAACTAAATTCATTTAAATGTAGCGACTTTTGTAGCAAGTGTGCTCGCAGGTTATTCCAGTCAAGTACGTTACTTAATTCTTTCCTTCAAAACTATTTTACCTTGATCTGGGTCTCGCTGAAGCTTCTTCAGGTGTCTGAAATCTTGCAGCACCTAATAATAGTAATTTCTGTGTTCAAATTATTTTCCTCCCAGGCCTTTTTGTCTGCTGTATATATATATTTGTTTCTTTAACATATAGTTTGGGTTTGATTAAAATTCATGGGACTTTTTTTGACATAATTGCTGCTGAGTTTTGTTCCAGATTCAATATTATGTTACTAATAAAACATTTCTGCTGAAGAAGAGCGTGCAGTGCTGTGTAGACAGCCGCTCATGTGTGATTAAATACAACCACAACATGTGTTTGAATCAGAGCGTTCTCCATCTCTGCAGCAGATGAATATTACTCACTGGTTCAGGCTGTGAGACAGATGTAAGTTGTTATTAAGAACGCTGTCAAAAACCTATTTCTATTCTGCTGCTCTCTGCTTGTCTCCTCTGTTATCACTCTTCATTCCCTCTTTCTGAAGCGCCCACTAGCCCTGTCTATCAGGCCCTTTGCTTACACAGCCGGCCCGAGCTGAAGTGGTCATTATTCACAGCTTAAGCCATGGCTGTGTGCTGTGAAATAGCTCACAAGCGAGCTAACATGCGTCCAGAAATGCAATTAGCATAGCTATTAGCCTGGCTATTCCACATGTTAACCCATCAAATGCGGAAGCAGCTCTCTGTGGACCCCCACAGTCAGAGCTGACAATACAGTTACATGGGCTCATAATGGACTGGACACTCTGTTTCCCTTTTCTTTTTCTTTTATAATAACCTTTGCTTTTTGCCCTGCCCCCTGTCCCTCAGCTTCATGTTGTCTTTATCTCAATATCAGTTTGGCCTTTTTGTTCGCAGACGCTCCCCGAGGATCTATGGACTAAATGGAAAATCCCTCTCCCCATAGACACACACACATGTCCAAAGAGCAGCAATTGCCAATAGAGCGATGCTATTTCAACAGAATGACCAGTGACCCCTCAAACAGACTTTATACACAGCCTCAATAATTCACTCAGCGTATTCTCCCATCACACTCTGACACACAACACACAAAGTAACTGACTAAATTATTTACTCAGACGCCTACTTCCCATGCATCGTAAAAGGAAACCCATTCACCTCTGGCAACAATGGCGGAAATACCTTTACTCCGTGAATCTTATTGGATCTGATGCTCTTTCAAATGAGTCATTCCTACTTTGTAATTCCACGATTTGTATAAAAACTCGTATGTATTCGTCCATTATTTGCACAGAAATTATTTAGACAAAAACCTGACCACTGTGAGCTGTCTGCATTTAATTATTAAGCATCGATCGCAAACCCAGAAGTTGTGTTCGGATTACTGTTTTGTTCTTTTAGTAAGACAGATGGTTTGTTTACCTGTCGTAGGCAAAACAAAACAGTAATAGTCTGACCAAGAAGTCAGTATGAACCTCTTACATCGTGTTCGGATGTCAGGAATGATTTAGAAAAGTTGAGAATGGGTTCGGACAGCGGCCAACAGTTTAAACTTACCTACAGTAGAGGAAAATCAAGTAAGGGCAACTTGAGCATGCATTTGAAGTTGTAAAATATGTTACATCGTCAGGAAGCTTGGTACATAAGGACGAACCCCACACAAAGAACACTTTATTTGTTTTATTTTATGTGAATACAGAATACTTGAATTTTTAAAGACCTCATCTGTATTGGGTTTGTTCTCTCGCTGGTGTAAAATAGATTCAAATTCAGTAACTTCACTCTGATTAAGTATGTATTTGGTCCACCATCACATTTTAGAAAATAAATTCATTATAATTGTAAAATCTGCTGTTTATGTAAGAGTGGGCAGTGTTTGGCCCTTATTATTTCGGTACAGCACTAAACCAGGTTGTGCTAATGATCAGTGCTGAGCTAGTATATAAATAGAGCAATCACGCAGAATGGTCCTAATAGCACCAGGGAAGAACATTTTCCAAGTAGGTTCTCTAACATGGTATCAATATATTGATTTTCCTCATACATAACTTGGCCACTTAATTAGATTGTACATTTCCTAAATTAAATTTCAATTCTAATTCCCTGCACTATACCCAGGGGAACATCTCTACCCCTTCACAGAGCAATATGGTGAAATAGAAGGATCACCACCTTATGCAGCGGTCTGTATAAATCTGTAGCAGTGATTGGGTGTCTGTTCTCCTGCCAGTGTGTCCCAGGACTGTTAGCCAGTTTTATCAGGAGCACACATCATGACAATTAGGGCTCACACAAGAGGAAGAAGTGGATCGATACACTGACCAATTTTCTTTTTCAGTAGGGTTCGCCTGTCACTCCATTTCTCCAAACGAGGAAACCTCTGCATTAACCAGTTTTTTAATCGCACAGCTCATTTGTAGACTGGTAAGTTTATACAGGATTCTTTCATGTAAACCTGTTATGGGCAGCTGGATCGCCAGACTTTATCCGAACAGCAATGATTCAACGTAGACATTGGAATAACTTGGCAGACAACCACTTGTTCTCTCATTCATTTACTGGAGCCAGTTTAGAATCCATTCAATCCAGCCAATGCGTGCATGCCTTAGGTTGGAGACAGTCAATGTATCTACAGAGAAACCAGTAAAGTGGGAGGACGTGCAGACTCCATTCAAAGTGTCGGATAACCAGATAGCCCAAGCATTGACAATCTTTCAGTAACTCTGTGCCCTCGTGCTTTTTTAAAACACTTTTTTTTTTTTTTCATTTTCATTTTATTTGCTCTTCACTATATGAAGCACAAACTTAAACACTGACAAAGTAATACTCAAAATAACAGTTACAGTTTTTCCCCAGTAAAGTATATTTTGCAACGATGAGAGATGCCGAGTTATTAATCAATCAATCCATGGTTTGCATAGACCAATATCACAGCCTCACAGGGCTGCACCAAACATCAAGGCATTTAAACAGAACAGTAAATAAGACAATGTAAAGTTCAGGCAAATGAAGATGTCCAGGCGAACGTGAAGTCAAATAAGTGTCAGTAGTAGGTGGTGACGAGCTGCGTGGGCGTCCCCCGTCCTTAGACTCTCCAGCACGGCGAGGAAAAACTCAAAAACCCAGGGGGAGAAAAGAGAAACCTCGGGGAGAACCACAGAAGAGATCCACTCCCATTGATGGACAGGCTATAGAGACCCACGGCCGATGGGCATCCCTCAGCAGACGGGCCAAGATCGCAGAACGTCTAGTTTTTGTTGGACCTTCAGTTCTTCTTGTCCAATCCCTGTAGGCGTGGTTAGATGCCAATAATTGTTTAACTTTTAGTGCCACTGAGATTAAGAATCTCTCTTTCAGGCCACAGAGGGCAAACTATTGTACATATCTGTAAATGTAATGATTTAAAGCTGGGGTACCCGTTTTATTTGCATCTAGATTCCCATTTTTTTCTTTTTGCCTTTCATTCGCACTGTTTCACGTCGCCGCCTGATAAAGCAAAAATAAGCATTTAATTATTTAACATGAAACATGTGGCCTTCTGAAAGGTATAAGTGAGTCAGGGACAGTTTATGTTCAATTACCTCTTACAGTAAAAGCCTGAAAACAGGAAAACGTGTCGTGCAGTTATAAGTCACATGAAGCATCTGTTCCTGAACTTAAAGAACAGCGGGATTTAAATAGTTTTAGTAATCTAACCATCAAATTAAACAAGGCTTCCTACTGTACTCCTTGATCTCTATACATTGATGCTTATGATGTTCATTATAAGAGGAGAAAGGTGGTGCAGAGGGAGCCTATACATGAGTGTATGCATAATAGTCAAAGCAAAAGCAGAGCCAAAGAATGAGAGACTAAGAGTCCAGTGGAGGTGTGTGGAAGACGGAGGGGGAGAGAGAGTGCAGAGCTGGGTGCTGCACGTCGGCGTGTATCAGGGGGAGTATTTGGTGGCCCGCAGCCAGTATGAGTGAGATGAGGGGAGGCCAGTCTGCAGAGCCAATAAATTACCAAGCTTCAAGCCCCACTTTACATTAATGGAAAGTGCCGCGCTGCTCTCTCTAGTCGGCCGCTGAGATTAAAGAGTGGGGAAATGGCTGTAGACAGGCTCTCCCCGGTCCAGGCGCGCTGTGGGATACTGTGCGACACTGTGGGATACGGGTCTTCAGAAATCGGGATGCCAAACAGTCATATGGGGATTGGAGCCACCACTGCTTCCTCTCCAATAAAACGCGTTAGACAAATTGATCAAGGGGTCCTCTTCTACCAGGTCAAACTAAATCATAGCGCAGATATGTTTGTGGTTGTTTCTCAGCTGAAATCAGTGAAAAAATACATAATTGTGGATTTGCTCTAACTGGGGCAAATTGCGTTTTTGATCTGTTACTGTATAATGTCCAGATTCAGATTACTGTTGTGTTCAAAAGTAATTTGTTCAGATCATGCAAACGTGCAAAAACGAATAGCACATAAAGCAGAACTAAGTGACTCATGCCCCTAGAGGCCATAAGCGCCACTGCAGGTGTCGTAGCACGTTGCGTTTTTTTACTCATTAATTGTCCGTGAGAGTAAATACTACGCTGACAGAAAAGACAAAGGGAGAGAATATTGGTCATCCAATTACACAATGGAGATAATTTTTTTCACTCAAACTTGGCTGTAAATACTGTTTAAGTGGCACTAGCCCACAGTTAGCTTTGCCCGTTAGCCTGTTAGCTTCTTCTTTGTGATTCCTTTAGAGTGTGTTGCGCCTCCAACCCAGTCGGAGACACCAGGGGGAGATGAAAGACCCCCCAATCATCCCCATTAACACTTGTATTACCCTCAGAGGGACCACGAACATGATTAATTAAGGTAAACAATTTACTTAGTACTGTTAGTACTGCTTTAAGTTGATTTATATATTAACTTGGATGATTAAGATTTGATTGAGGCATCGTTTTACTTGGTGACCGTGCCTTTAAAGAGGGGGTATTATGCTTTTTTCAATCACATAGCACCAGTCTATAGCATACTACAATGATGACGTAACCTTCTGTTGGTCTGTATATGCAGTAAATTAAAATAACTGCCTTGAATAAAATTGCTCTCTCAAAATGGCTGTACTGAACGTCTTGAAATAGGCCTCTGTCTCTTTAAGAAGCTTTCCGACACGCCCCCTTCAGCACACTGCTGTGGCATTTAAACAACAACACTGTGCGGGGAGGGGGCTCTGCTGAGCTGAGGAGCAGTGGTTGGTGGCTTGGCTGGTGACGAAAGGTCCAGAGGCGTCTCCAGGAGGTGGGGGCGTTCCTAGGAGGACTGAGGCATAGCTACACCTAAAATGGCTGCCGTCTACGTTTTTACTGATTACTCAAAAATATGTGAATGAGCCAAGGCAACACTCCAGGCATGTGTTTAATGAGGGAATGACATAATAACATGATATAAAGCTTGAAAAAGTCGATTTTACATAATACCCCCCCTTTAATACCTGTGCACTGCAGTGTAATGCATCAAATCATTGGTCCTGTTTAGTTAATGGAACTGAGTTGTTACACCCCTAATATCATCATCCCCTCTTTGTGATTTGTACCTGCCTCTGCTGGGCGTATCCATGATAAGGTCCAAATCCTGTGTGTGACGGATGTGAAGTACAGTATAAAAGAGTGTAATACGGTGGATACAGTTTGTCCTCTGCAGATCTCGCTCAGATTATGTGGGATCAGGAGTGTGAGAGCGGGAGAGTGGTTGAAGCATATCCCATAAAGCCTCTCCCTTTGACACTCTCTGAAGCCATTAGCCCAGCACTGAGCTCCGAGCCGAACTGCAACACTGTTTCATGGCATTGCGCATCTGGGAGGTTTCAATTAAAAAAAAAAACGAGCTTGTCTCTCCTTCGTGACAAGCTCGCCTTTTCCTCACGACTACTGGTGGCCTGTTTGTCTCCTGCCAGTTTTTAAAAGTGATTACACACAATTATTTCAATTAGACGTCAGGAAGCAGCCATCATCATCAGACAGTAATCAGGTTGGGGGAGCAGCAGTGGGAGACTTGAACACAGCGACGCATTCTCTTTCATTAATGATAGAAAAGAACAACTCTGAGGATTTCTTTTTTTCTTAAACTTGGGCCTATTTTTCACAGAGCGGCTTGGAAAAAGGCACTTGTACCCCCTGTGTGCTCTTCTCATCGCTAATGAATGGGAGTCGTTTCAGGATGGGTTTCCGTCAGACAAGTGAGATGAGAGATTTGGTGAGACACAAAAGACTAACGGGCCTCCTGTAGTTTTTTGGACAGAGTCAAATGGAGAGGCAAGACAAAGGCATTATACAGACTTCCTCCAGGCAGTGCCATACAGTACGGCACGTCTAATAATACCTACATGAATGCCTGCTTTGACGACAGTGTCAGATGGAAGCCCTAAGCCAACTCACTTCCCGAGATTTTTTTGTTTTTGTTTCGGGAAAATTGTGCAGTTCATGAAATAAAAGCATGAGAAAAATAGGATAGTTATTTTTGAAACACTGGAGTTGATTGCTGCCAACAGGAACCCGCGTTCCCAGCTTTTGTTTTTGCCTTAAAGAAGTGGAATAATGCATCTAGAGAAGTTATATGTTTTGAGAAAATGTGTAGGTTTCACATCCTGGCAAAACTTTTCAAGCTTTAATTGGGCACCACCTACGATTCAGTCAGTCATATATCAAGTGGACATATCATAAATAGTTAAGGTTTAATCATCTTTGGGGTTTACCTCTACATTTACAAAAAATGAAATAATGTCTATTCAAGGAAAAGGACAAATAATAAGTTACAGACTGGGCTGGTCAGGACTTTTGATTTGGCCTGGAACGGCCTCTGCAGGCAACAGCGGCAGTCCCAGCGCCAGCTCAGTACAGAAGGGGGGAGGCAATGACGTTAAAGTCCGCACACACTACACGATTTTTATGCCCGATTTTGATACAATTCGCAGTCGCGCCGAGTCTTCCCAAGTCGTGGCTAGTCGAAGGCAGTTGCAGAGAGTCTGTTGCGTAGTGTGGCGGAGGCACAGGAGAAACGTGGGTGATCTTACCGTCCCCAAAGTGAACACACAGAATGCAGTGGCCAATGACAGAGTGAAATAAAGACAGAAAAACACTGCGGCGCCTCCCTCGTCGTTTCTCTGTCAAAACAGCAGCACAGACAAGTAATTTCATGGCCACAGCCCTACACGAAACAGCACCACTTTATATCACCAAAAGTTCACAAGAACCACCTTTTCAAGCTACATTTCAACCACGAACAGAGTTTAGCAGCACTTACTGAGTTTGGAGACGAACTGTTCAGCTTCACCTCGCTGCTAGCAGCGCCGCTCGCCTCTCTCCGCTTTCTTCGCTGTCTCCTCCGCCTCCTCCATCTCGGGGCTGAGGCCCGTCTCCTTTTCTTATTAAATCCACTGAAATACGTCCCGCTTCTTCGTGTCGCCGACTTTTATCTCCATTTGACAGAACTATAGCCAAGTTTTTAAGGCTTTGTAGCAGTAGTAGCCTTGCACTGCGATGTTGTGACACTGTTGACACTGTTGACCAATCGGGACACACACATGTTTTCCAACGATCACAAACACTCCATTTTGAACAGAAAATATAGCTGCTGGCTACAGTGGCTACTCCTTATGGCCGGATGATGCACTGATGACATAGTAAGCAGGTGCGTGATGGGTTCAAGGACCACTGGAAACTCTGAATTTGAATTTCCAAAACTGTTCATTAGAGTCAGTGGAGTTTCTTCCGAGTTTTGGGTTGTTTTGAACACATCATAGACTGAAAACAATATATTAAAAAAATGAAAACACTACATTTTGACTGAGGGTGCGACGCCCCTCTTGACGCTGGGACTGAACAGCAGGAACAACAAACTTTCACTTTTTGCTAACTGCATGCGAGCAAAGCGACAGTACCATGATGAACACACTTTCTGGATGGATCATGGGCTTTAAAACATGGACCACACTTTAGTCTTTTGTCTATGATGCACCAAAATCCAGGAAATACAGATTGCAGGAAAACGTTAAATTACTACTCCACGTATGCTTTTGATGTGAGAGCGACATTATGGTTAAAAACTCAAAGGAGTTGGGTTTGCAAGATGTGTCCCGTCTAATTATATCAGTCATTAACAGAATAATGGGTAAACTGGTGGACTGGACAACCCAGGTCAGTTTTCCCCTTTGCGCTGTTGTAAATTCATCATTCGCTTCTTCCCTGCACCACATGTGGACCAGGACACTCCATATGAGATACACTTTTGTATGACGTCTGCCATTATACTTCATCTGATTTTTCTTATAGCTTTAATTCTTTTAGGTTTAGTTATGGAAAGCGGTATAGATTACAGACACAATGCCACTGTTGCCCAGGGGTAGCCTGACAGAAGAGAGGCCCAAATCCCAAAAAGGCATCCCCAGTGTACAGTAGAGCATGTCATCCAATCTGGAAATTCTTTATGACAGTCTTTTCTCTTAACCTTGTGCTCTGCTGTCCCCTATGGCCATTGTTCATCTAATATTGTTTACACGTAGCGCTGTCCCTTTTCACTATTCATGGTATGTAATAAAATACGGATGGGGAGGTGGGTTCGTGACTCGGCCGGTGTGTGACGGGTTACCGGGGGCTGTGCCTCTGCATTGGGCGCTGCACTGTACTGTCCTTGAGGTGCAGAACGCGCCGCTATAGGCAGCTCCCAGGGGACGTGGGTATGCTAACAGCGTTGGTGCGGGATTTGCTGGGTTATGTGTTGTGATAACATAGGCTTTGCGCAGAGGCACACGCTGCATAATGAACAGTCCACCGCCCACTGCAGCTCACATGCACGTTTTACATACGCTGCACACAAACACCGAGGCTGGGAGCGCATGTGTAGCTTCTACCGTCTTTTTACGATTGTGTTTTGCAAATTGCACCATAAAGAAAACTACAATATACATAAATCTTGCATCTACCATAAACTATGTTGCATTATTACCTGGATGGAAACAACAGCAGGCTCTGATTTGATCTCAGTTTTGAACAAAGAGTTTATAGCCACTAGAAGGAGGTATAATATTACTATAATGCAAAGTGAAGGCAGCATAAAAAAGCCATATCTCACTGAACATGCATTATCATCAACAGAATTGCTGTACATGAAAAATATGCAAGACACCCTCGCTGTGATCTTAACTAGGACTGCTTAATAAATCTCAATCGGAAAAACTGCCATTTCAATGTTGTAGTTTCCAAACGCTGCAATTATTTAAGCAGCACAAAACAATATCATTTGCACACTACTAAATATCTGGTCTTTATTATAAGTCGTTTTTTGTCTTTGCTAACTTGCTAACTCTGTAGTTTAGACATCTACAAAGAGTCACTGGAGCGGTGGTCGTCACATGATTGGAAGGTCGAATGATTGGAAGGTTCGAATCCCAGCTCCTGAAGGTGCACACTGTCGTTGTGTCCTTGGGCAAGACACTTCACCCACCTTGCCTCTAGTGTCTGCGTGTACATTGGTGTATGAATGAGAGTGTGAATGAGTGACTGGTTATTTGCTCTAAAACGCATTGGGCCTAATGAAGGTAGAAAAGCGAGATATAAGTTGAGACCATTTACCGTTTTACCATTTACACACATGCTCTGAAGGACATACTGCCCTGAATCTTGATATCAAAATCTAATCGCAATGGTAATACTGGCCTCAAAATTGCAATTAAATATGTTTACAAAATTCTGCTGCCCAAATGTAAACTGTAATAACCATTCCAATAGAGTGGCTTAAGTTTTAAATACACCACAAACAGAAGACAACGCGCATTCAGCGAGAATTTATGTGCAAGGATTTTATATAGAAGAAGACATTAAAATAACTTCAGTTTTTGGCTTGATTCCTACTGTACGCAATCAAGGACAGGTTATCGAGAAGAAATGTAAACTTACATAATGGCCAACTCACTGCACGGCAAAAAACAGTGTACGTATCTCAAAATCAAAGAAGAACTATTCACATGACAAATTCCACATCTTTTGTTTCGCCTCTTCGGGGTGTTATATGGTTTGTTTTGTTGTTGCTCCCTTCTCGACGTAGAATGCAAATAAGCAGCAGAAAAAATGTCTGTATGGTGTACATGTAGCAGCCCGGGCAGCGCGTGCGTCTCATGCTTGGTTTCTCACCTGAGGCCACACTGACTGCATGTCTACAGCTGCATCAGTATTCTGCAGCGATATCCTCTCTCTACCTCCACCTCTGAGCCCACCTCCATCACTGCTCTGTTTCTGTAGTCCCTAAGCGCCCCTCCTTCCCAGCCAAAACAGGACCCAGCTCCAGTTATTAAACCACCGCTGCTGGGTATTCATGTACTGTGGCCTTTCCCCTTTTTCATATTGTCAGCCGTATTAGCATTTGGTGTTTTTTGCTGTGTTGCTTCCCGGGTCTCTATATTAGCTGGTCTCTTGTGCTTCCTCGTGTAACTCCTGGCTGACTCTCCAAGTTGGCACCAGTGGTGTAGTCCCTTGTGATATTCAGGAATACGCAGCATAACCACTACAAAGCCTACTGGGTTGCCGTTTGCCCACTTCACATTGAGCAAAGATATGCATCAATCATTTGCACAATGTTACTTTTGTTTTGTCTCTGTTTAGAGACCAGCTCAAACATTACAACACGTATAATATCCTCCCCTGAACATGAGAGAATGGACTGGAAACTCTGCCCTGTCTCTCTCTTGCCCGGCAGACACTGACACGCTGCTCATTGACAGCAGAGGTGCAGGTTAAACCGGACACATCCGGAGCAGAGACATGTACCACAGTGCACATGTCTCACTGTTTTAAATATTACCATACAACAACAGAGCCCAAATGAGGGCAGCTTTGCAAACCTTTGTTTTTGTTTAACCACATGGCTCATTTGCATGAAACTCTGACAGTCACGAAAGAATTGCCTTTCATAGACCTCACTGTAGCTGTTGCTGATAAACTAAACTTGAGTTTGTCTCTCCCTTCACTCTCTCTCATGCTCATGTTCCTATTTTAACGAGTATAGTCTGGAACCTTGAGTTGTCTCCCTTAGGTGGTTTAATCACTTGTAGAAACGCATGGTCATTTAGAGTCAAAACCAATATGGCTGCTCATGGGTATATGAAGATAAAAAAGAAAACAAATATTTCATCCTTTAATTCACCAGGAAAGTCCCACTGTGTTTGGGATCTCATTTCCAGGGGAGTCCTGGCCCCAGAGGGGAACCTATTGTACATGTTAGTGGTCAGGGTACCAAACCTACACAGACACAGGGAGAACATGCAAACTCCACACAGGTGGGAATCGAACCCAGGACCTCCTTGCTGTGAAGCACGAGGGCAAACCGCTGCGCCACCCAAAAAATAAAAATCACTGAGGACTGAGAAACAGCACAGACGTCTGCAGAATGAACAGGTAAAGCACTGAATGCTGTTAATCAGAGGTGAGAGAAGAGTATGAAGAGTGAAGAAGTTTGCACTGAATGTGACGTGCTACAAATAAAAGGCTGATTAGACCGTTGCACCCCAAAATCAATCACAACTCAGGACCCCTTTTTGTTCAACGTAATTAGCATTCATAATTTTTTAAGGCGCAAAACATTTGAAATCCGGTTTAATGATGTTAGTCGTTTGATATGTGGCTTAATTTCACCAAAATATGCTGTTTTCAATCAAAAATACATCAAATTCAGAAATGTCTCAATCATCTTTTGACCCACACTTCAGTGTCCCGCGACCCCCACTTTGGGAAGCACTACTATAACCTACCATTTGTTGTGGTTAGATTAGTAGATAAGTACTTCCTATTACAGAACTCTCTGTTGTCGCTGAATTTTCCATCGCCGTTGTTTGTTTCTGGAAATAAAAAACAGGAGCCTTCCTTTAAGGTCAATAACCAAACATTTCAGGGCACCAAAATGGCTTGCAGCGGCTCTGAAACTGGTGTAAAAAAGAAATGAATAGAAAAATAGGTCGGGTGGTGGCTGTACTGGGGGTGAAACATCCTCAACTTAAACCACCCAGTCCAGGTGACAATATTTGATATGTGGTCACACTTTTACTTCTCCTTGAGTTTTACACATTTGAGTCAATCCTTTCACCTGAGTACATATTTTGACAACTTCGTCCACCAGTATTTTAGATCTTGGCTAATGCTTCTCTATTGCTGGTGTGGGGAACCCAAAGGACCACATTAATTGCCCCGGTGAAGGATGTCATGATCGAGGCCCTCTATGCCCCACTCGGGGGGTGTAACCTCCGCGCATCTGTGCATGTGTATGCGTGCATGTCGCGGCAGGGGGCTGATGAGAGGGTGCTCAAGTGTGGAGGACTCATCATGGCTTATTAGGAGCATGCAGGGGGCCATCAAGCCTCAGATAGAGATAGCGGCAGAAACGCAGCAGTGACTTGGTTCGGAGAGGGATGTCCTGAACGAAAAGGTGCAGCCTGTGGTCTGGATGGTGCACAGACCCACTAAAACAAAACGAAGAAGAGAGAGCTCATTTCAAAGGCTCCTGACAGATCCTGCTTAGGTGTTAGTACTATCAAGACAGAAACATCAAAATAAAATAAATCATTTTTTTTTTAAATTGTTTTTATTGTGCAATTAAAGAAAACAGAATGGCAGGGTAACTAAACAATATCCCCCGTTCATTAGGGGAGAAAAAAGAAAACCCCAATGCACATTCCCCTTCACTTATTACATATAGCACTTTTTCTTTTTTTTAAACACAAGACAAAGGACAATAGACAAGACAAACGATTTAGACACATTCCGAACAAGTTACAACACACAGGACAAGACACACGAAACAAAATAAAAAAAAATAAAAACAAAACAAAAACTAACCAACCAAAAAGAAAAAAATAACAATAATAACAATAATGTCTCATTCGATGGCCGCTGGCTGCTCTGCTTTATGACTGCAACACTGGAGGCCGCCATTGCTGTAGCACCTCCATATAGCCGCTAGTCTCCCATTGAAAAGCATTGGACTTTAGACACGTTAAAAACAACTTTAACGCCTGGTTTCTATTTTTTCAAAGACTTTCTACGGCTACATATTCCTTCTCAGATAACACTGGGTTAGTCACAATTAAAGAAACCAGGCTGGTTTTCGAAATAATTTTTTTTTTAATCTCGTACTAATGAGGGTCGGACTGTTGGCATTGGAGCTGCACGAGCTACACATCACGCAAGGGCCGAGTCTACAGTGAAGATCCCGCCCTTATGCCCTTATTAGGAACATGCTTCATCAGAGCTGGGGAGGAGTCTGTAAATCCGCCATGAATTCCCCCTCGAATATGGTCATTATGGTAAACGGGGAGGAGTGAGGAGGAGTTGTCTATTCTTTTGTACAGTTTATGATTCACACATACGCAAGTTACACTGGTGGTGCTCCTTTGAGTGAACTGTTGAGAGAGAAAAAAAACAAAGGAAGGAATTTAATATTATCAAGTCAGATTTACAAACAAATAAAATTCAAAATACAGTAAGTTGAGCAGAGCTAGCGTTGGGCTAATTACAGGGCATCAAATATTGGTTTCCACACAGAGTGTTTTGAACTGTTTTTGTTTATTATTGTCCACTGACATAGTTTTCTCGATGAAATATTCCATGGGATGGCAATTAATATTTTCCTCAGTACTCTATAAGAAGCTGTTGTTACAAAATTGGAAAAAAACACAGATACCCCAGGGTTTGATAAATGGAAAAACTTAATGAAATATTATTAAAACAAAATAAAATAAATCCAACAGAAGAAGATGGTCAAGGAAAGTTTACCGAGAGTATTTTGATCTTAGGAGTGATGTGAATTATGCGCAGCTCCTGTCTTCACCGAGTGATATTGGTTGTATTGGCCTGATTTTAGACTCACAGACATTATTGTAAGGGCTTGTTTAGATTATGTTTGTAAATAAGCCTTTACACTATTATTGAGTAATGTTCTGCCTTCAAATTTTGAAGATGACTTGCAGATTATTTAGCCTTGACCTTCTTTCCATTTTTCACACTTTGAACTGACACAAACAATGCACTGACACGGGTAAAGACCTGCCATTTCTAACTTGTTTCTATAAAGAGCATGATATTGGCTTTCTGACATTTTTTATTTCATAGTATAACTGGCACAGCCCAAAGTGAATAAATGTTCATCTTGTTATATTTCTTAGGACGACAGTTACTTGGATTCTCACTATTATAAGACGAAGAGAATGAAAGATTTACGCATTGTATGGAAAAAGAAAAAGAAATCTAATGATGAAATAAGCTACTGATATATAATTACATACTGTACGACTTTCCAGTATATATTTTTTTTCATGTGCAGCCTAACTTCTTAAAGGCAGCTGCTAATTTCCTGGACATCCTCGGCAGATCTCGCTGGATGAGGACAAATAAACTCATTGTAGACATGCAGTTTGTCATCATTAATTCAGCCTACATTCTTCTCGCCTTGAATGAATGTGCAGTTAATATTTCATAATCCCGGTTCTGCTTTTTCACATGATTGCAGCATGCTTATGGGCGAATCGAGTGCAGCGTAGTAGTGGTGGGTGCGTGTTGAAGAGGTGAACGGGAGGCCACGGGAACAGTGTGAAAGACAGAAGGTGTAATCTCACTCTGGGTAAATAGTGTTGTTAATGGCGTTTCTGCTTCCCACTAAAGCCGTAATGAGAGTCCTAAGTCATTGGAAACACAAAAACAAAGAGACAGCTAAACAGTGGGATTGGCTCCGGGACTGGAGCATAGCATATGTGTCTGAGTGTGTGGGGGCAGCGCCGTCTGACACACTTTGTGAATGTGCTGCTCTGAGTAAATACCAACTGGCTCCACTTGCCGTCTGTGCGGCAGGGAATAGGGATGCACAATATAATGCAGTTTTATGGTTATCATTGCGATATTCACAAATGCAAGTAAAATTACGTTGATTGCCTTGATGCCTCAATTTAGCCCAGGGTGTTTCAATCTTGCTTTCAGTCATAGTTTACTTCTGTTGTAACTTGAATTTAATTACCCGTGTCAATACCATAATATTTAGTTCTCAAACTGTGGTCCGTGTATCACTCAAAATCCTCTGCAGTTCTACTCTTTAGTCAGTTTTATTCATGTCTTTGTCCTCCTTTGGTTTAGTTATTGTTTTATGTATGTTATTTGTATACTGTTGTTTTAGCCTTAAGTAAGTACTTTTGTAGTTTAGTTCAAGAAACTTACCATAGAGAGAATGGACTCTCTCTTGAATCTGTATTTAACACTGAAATGCAAAACCGCAGTATTTGTAGTATTTGACACAATCCATAATGATAATAAATCAATGGGTAAAACTATCATTCACATTAAAGCATTAGGGCACTATAGCATGTTAGATGTATTCATCCGTAGCGACAAGTTGAATCAGCTGTTCAGTGGCTCTCTTACGCTTTTCCTTTTACTCCATTTTAGCGATTGTAAATCTATGGATGTTCTCAGCTGCACAAATTCTATAGAAGCACAAACAACTATATATATATATGCTCTGTTATTGTAAGGTTTCTCTGTAGTTTGCGCACAGAAGCCTGGCATATGAAACCGTTTTTCATCCAGCGAAGAGTGAGACATGACCGCGGGATGTCAATCAAATGATTACAATGCACGGCACCGTCTTTTTCTTAATCAAAACAAGAAACACTGACACAGAGATCTTAACAATTGCATGCTCTTAGCTGCTCTGTAACTGTCACTTTCACATGACAGACATATATAATGAGTGCGGCAGTTTCTATCTAATCCAAATGAAGCACCGTGTACAGTAGTAGTAAGTGTAGTTTAAAGTTTTGTTTTAACAGTGATGCCATTTTGATAACAGAAGCCAATACGACTCATACTTGCACGTGTACATGCGCTTATGGATTGAGTTGTTGGCACTAAGGCTGAATCGAATTGACCCAAATGTAGGTCCTCAAATACAGTAAATTCCTCAATATTAAATGTTTTGGTGTGAGACAGAGCTTGCATTGAGGTTCTAACACCCTGCATGATAACAAGTTTGGACACCCCTGCCCTGCACTAGCATTTGAGTACTTTAGCATGAAGACTTTGCATCTCAAAATCTCTCTTGGCTTACACTGAAAGTTACTTCAACGGGGTGTGACAAAACAATCCTGAGCTTTAGATGTAGTATTGATCACGGTATTTAGGCTATAATTTCAGTAATTTTCACTGGATGGGTATTTGGAACTTTTAATTCTTTTTCTTTTAGCATAGAGTATTTGACCAAACCTTCGTTCTTACTGTGCCCAAGTCTATATACAGTAAAAAAAAAAATGGAAAAAAGGTAAATGGTCTCAACTTATATAGCGCTTTTCTACCTTCATTAGCACCAATGTACTCAAACACCAGAGGTAGTTGACAATGACAGTGTGCATCTTTGGGAACTGGGATTTGAACCCCCGACCTTCCGATCATTAGACAACCTGCTCTATCAGCTGTGCCGCCCCCAGTAGAATAGAATAGAATACAATAGAATAGATTTTGTTGTCTGCCAAGGTAGAAATTCATCTTTGGCTCACCGACACATGAAAATACAAGACAAGGACAATACAGATTAGCCTGTGGAATAATACATAGAAATATTACAGCAGAATAGTTCAGTTCAGTCCATTTCTGTGGTGACTGTGGTTAGGTCACTGCTTCATTCAGAATTTCATTTCTTAAACACAGCCTTTGTAGCCAGTGGAACTCTGTATCACCTCCGAGAGTTTAGAAGCTCAAACCGAGGGTTCAGAGGCAGTGAGCGGAGTCTATAGCTCGGGCTTTAGTCAGTGTCCTCTCTTTGTACAGCTCACTCAAAGGACCCTGAGGTCTCCCCGCGATCTTAGAGCCCATCGACACCACATTGTTCAAGCGTATATTTTTAAGATTACTGGTAGGTCTTCACTGCTGATTGATCAGTCATACAGTTCAATCCCAAAACCTACCAGAAATCGTACAAAACCTGAATTTAAATTGATACTGAACATCACCAGGATGGAAAGTACATGCGCTAAGCTAACCATGCAAACCACGAGATCACTGAAAGGTCACATACGCACTAATGTCAGCGGTTTTTTTAACATAAAAAGTTGCATAGTGCACCTTTAATATCATAATCCACCGCTTTCTCACTAGGACGCAGGTGATTTGCGGTGGTGACCCCAAGACGAGAGCTCGAAAGGGGAGCGCAGTCATTCCGTGCCGGTTCAGATACCCGGTGGTTACTCCTTTAAACGGCCTATTTAACTCACACTCCGCCGTGTCATACCGCTGCCCCGTGCCACGGTGTGGAGGAAACATGATGTAAGAGTAGCCCAGTGTGGTGCCCGTGTGAGAAGTTAATTAGAGCTGAGGCCAGTGATCCCCACCTCCTGACCCCGCTCCCGTCTCCTCCTGCCTTTCACACCCCTAACCCTGGTAATGAGCTTATGGCCCACCATACATTATATCTGCTGCTGCTTCTCCTCTTCGCCTATTCTTCCTCCCGTACGCCAGGAAGACATCTTCATTCATTGCTGTCTCCAATTAGATGATGCTCCTGCCATGTGTCCCTTCCCCTGTGGACCCTGGGAATAGGTCGTAAGACAGGCCTCCTCCCCCATAAGGATACACTGGAGTTGTGTCACGCTGAGTAGCATTAGTAGTGCTGGATGGCCTTTTTCAGCGTAAAAAAAAAAGCCGAAACATAAATGAGAGTTGATCTAATTTATATATAATTTGTTTTTGTTATGTTTCATAGTTTACGTACTGTTTTTACATAATTGTGTGTGATTTAGGACTATTGTTGTGGTTTAGTCTTGATTTGATCTGGATCTGGGCCTAGTGGTACAAGAAAGATCAAACATTTTATGAAGCAATTATATAATCTATTTACAATCTTTCTTTTTAGTGATCATAACATACAGTATCACTTAATCTATTCATGATCCTTACTTTTCCTTTAAATTGTGTTTAATTATAATCCATTGATTGGTAAATGGTGAATGTATAGAGCACTTTACCACCTACACCTGAACTTAAAGCGCTCATTTCTGCATTATCCTGTGTATTACAGATATTATAATGTCGATGCTCTAGATCATTGAGTAAAAGGTGCTAAACAAAATATTATGATGATATTATGACAGTTGCATTGATACATTTCCCCCGCGTGTAATTTCAGTTTTCCGACAGAATTATGTAAGAGTAACATTCCTTTTGCAAAATTGGTATGTGCTGTGTGTGTGTGTGTGTGTGTGTGCTCTGTAGCCAGCGTGCCACATTAGCCTTGCAGTCCCAGGTAATGATCTCATCTCCCCCGCCGGTGACTGGGAGCACACAAAGAAAATGACACACACGGGCGTGTAAGAGGGAAAGACGGGGAGCACAGATTGGTATTGTAATGGTAGTCTAATGGGCTACCTGACAAGTGCTTTTTCTTAATGCCAGACCAACCCACCCCTCACCCCTCACTTTCTCTCCCTCCTCTTCCTCATGTCTTCCTCCTTCTCTCTCTCTCTCTCTCCACAGAATCGTTTCCCCCGACTTTGAGGAGCTCCGATATGGATCCAGTGTGTGAAAAAGTGCAGGTATGTCTGTCCCAGAGCTTAAACCACTCTTCCAGAGCTAATGGGTCTGTGGAATTACTCCTGAAACCAATGCAATGTGGGATAATACGTTACAGATGGGCACACCGTGCGCTGTTCATGGCATTGTGGTTAGTTATAGTTATTGGGATATATGCAATAAGGTCTGTGTATTAGTAAGTGTTTAGGTATTGTATAGAAGTAGAATGTTTTTATAGAGAGTTTCACTAATATGTGATATGATGACTAGTTATGGATTGGTTAGTTTGGAGATAAATAGGACATGTTGTGAAGTGCTCTAGAAATAAGCTTTGACTGATTGATTGATATCTATATCATTTCTCTAAATAGTCAAATAAAGGTTTAGATCTATAGTGTTTGAAACATTGAAGTAAATGATTTGGAGTCTTGGCAGTGATGAAAGGATTGAAGCATTTCATTAGCGATCAGACCGTTGCCAGTTCAAGCCATTGAGTGTCAGGGTAACAGTTGTGGCTAGTTGTGACAGGAAGAGCATCCATCTTCATAAAATAAAGATCAAATCTGCCAACTTGTCTTGTGATTGGTTCCGTATCCCCCCAAAATAAATAATAAACAATGATAACTTTGAAATAATTCCATGATAATCTATGTGAAGTCTGTGGCCATGAGTCATGAAGTGGACAGATTGCATGGGCTGTAGCAGCGGTCATGCAGAGGTCAGTGAGTGAGCGTTTGTGAGGAGCAGATTTTAACGGGACCCGGACACCTCATTAATGCTCTCATTTACACCTGTGCTGCACACGCCTGCAGAGAGACCGGCACGACTGTGGACAACCTGCAGACAGACAGACAACTATGGGCCTTAGGCAGCCAACACCAGGGAATACAGGGGAGTTGTCAATGAGGGTTTTACCCAGCGCTCAGTGCAGAGAGGGGCACACAAAAAAACAGCAATAGATACAAGTCAAATAGAAAACATGTAGAGTGAGGCCACCTGGTTTATGACTATGTACCAATGACTATGTTATTAATCTATTTGTGTGTAGGGCTGTCACGATAATTACTATATCGACTTATTGTTCAATTAATAACAGATAAACGATACATTTTTGGGCTTGATATTTATCGTTGTGTACATTTATTAGCATCCCCCCACCCCTATTTTTTCTATATAAAAAACTTTGATTTCTAAATTAAGTTACATTATATTTCATGTTTATTGCAGCTTGTGTGGTATTTTTAGAACAAAGGTTTGCTGTTATTTTTATACATGAGAGCTGACAGTATCTAGTATCGTTAGAGTCAATAATATTGTTTATCGCGATACTTTTCTGCCTCAATATATGGAACTTCAAATTTGTTATTGTGACAGAGCCAGCACTACCCAAAAAACCTAATCTCTACCACCATAATATAGTGCTGACCTGTCACCGGTGCCTCCAGGCCAGGTCACCCTCAAAATGAGATTTAAAGGTGAAATATACAGTATATCTGCACACAGTATTGTTTTGACACACATTTTTCCGCTGCTACATAATGTTTTACTAATCCCTGTTGCCCCAGCTGTCAGTAAAGAGTGAGAAGGTTAACTTAATTTCATGTTTTGGAGTTTAGTTCAGACGCCAAAGGCATAGAGACCAGAACTACAAGGACTAGAGTCACGTCCTCACTATTGTGCAGCCTATCAGATTTGTTTCTCATATTTCTCTCTTTCGCAGTGTTGTACATTTGTGGAGAAGACATTATAATGGTGCCTGTTGATGCGCAGTGCAATGGCTCATGCTTGGGCACCTTCCATTTGCTTCCTTATAAATGATCTTTTACCTGCTGCTCGCAACTGTCCTGCCACGGACCAAACACACTGAAGAAGGTGGAAACAGCACATTAATCGCACAATTGCCCAAGTTACACAACGCTGAGGTGAGGTGTGTTTTGGTGATGTGGAAACAAATGATGCGAGGTGTATGAAATTATCCAGTCAGGCTGAGGATTTAAGCTCTTTTTTTTTGTCAATGGTGCAACAGTTGTGTGGCGCATGGCTCCGCTGCACCTGCCAGGCTTTCTGATGATTTGTGGCTCTGAGCTGCCTCTCTGCCCCAAAGAAGCACAGTGTATGAAGCTCTTATATGCCCGCTCTCTATTTTTCTATTTATACCCACTGAGATGAGCAATGAGCCGCAGGCAGCCCTCACTCACCATTCCCAGCACACATGCGCACGCACGCACACACACATATATATTATACAGGGGTAACACACTGCACCTGCTGGGGCCAAGGTGGAGGTGAGAGCATTTCATCAACACTCTGTCTGACCGTATGAACTAATGTAATGTGGTTAGCTGCAGCATTGTCAGGCCTCGCTCTGCTCGAACGCTCCTGCTGTGTCCTTGCTTTGAGCCGCTGTTTGGCTGCACGGCCTCAAAGACACACGTGATTCTGTAAAGCTAATTGTGATTTCTGTGAGGCGGTTCTTTTGTATTTTTGAAGAAAGGTGATTTATTTTGATCATATATTGAAACTCTGTGCAAGTTCTTGAAAAGAACTCCAACTTTCTGACCTTCTATGTTATCTACTCATAAGAATATTGTATTGGGTCAGAGTTATGGTTATAGGGTCGGCAAGTGTGATGCAAGTTTTTTAGTAAACTATAAAGTCTTGGCTTTCAAATGAGGTATCGCACTGGCAAAAAGGCTGTAAGCTCACCCAATCAGTAAGCTTTGAGAATTAGGTATGCATAACCTAATCCTAACCCTAAATTGGCAGTTAACAGGTTAAACAGATACAAATTACCATTGCTTTAAATGAACACAAATACAAAGCCAATAATACTATCCATCCAATTGTTAGAAATTGTTTTGAGAATCCAGCAATTTGAGCCCAATATGGAATCAGAAAATGCCAGGCTCAGACTATATTATTATGATCAACTCAAGCTAGATCCCCATGTCCCTATATCCCCAGTTGGCGCACATCACATCCATGTTTTTAAATACAGTTGTGTCGATAGGTTTACACACCCTGAGGTTTCTCAAAGAATATGAGAAAAAACACACACAAAAATGTTTCACTCATGGTCAGTGATGTTGTGAAGTCATTTATTGTGAAAAAAAAAAAATGCGTGAACTCATTTCAAATCACCATAACAAAATAAAATACCAAAATGACCCTGTTAAAGAGTTTACACACCCCAGTTCCTAATACCGTTTATTGCCCCCTTAAAGGGGGGTATTATGCTTTTTTCAATCACATAGCACCAGTCTATAGCATACTACAATGATGACGTAACCTTCTGTTGGTCTGTATATGCAGTAAATTAAAATAACTGCCTTGAATAAAATTGCTCTCTCAAAATGGCTGTACTGAACGTCTTGAAATAGGCCTCTGTCTCTTTAAGAAGCTTTCCGACACGCCCCCTTCAGCACACTGCTGTGGCATCTAAACAACAACACTGTGCGGGAGGGGGCTCTGCTGAGCTGAGGAGCAGTGGTTGGTGGCTTGGCTGGTGACAAAAGGTCTAGAGGCGTCTCCAGGTGGGGGCGTTCCTAGGAGGACTGAGGCATAGCTACACCTAAAATGGCTGCCGTCTAAGTTGTTACTGATTACTCAAAAATATGTGAATGAGCCAAGGCAACACTCCAGGCATGTGTTTAATGAGGGAATGACATAATAACATGATATAAAGCTTGAAAAAGTCGATTTTACATAATACCCCCCCTTTAAGCATCAATGACAGCTCGGAGTCTTTTGTGGTAGTGGTGGAGAAGGTTCTGTATATAATCTAATGGTAATGTTTTGCACAGTGGTTCAATGATTATTGGTCAGGACACCGAGATGGCCACTCCAGAACCATTGGCATCAACGAACCACCTCCTTATTTCACAGTAGGTATGGTGCACTTTTGACAGCTGTATTGTCATCACTTTTGCAGACCAATATGTGAAAATGATTTGGCCTTCATTCTCTTTCACCGACTGAGAGGACCCCGAACTTTGTGTCAGTTTTTGTTTCATGTGCATAGGTCCAGGAATTGCAGAGATACTAGCGTGCACAAAAACAGCATTTGACAGTTACCATAGTTTACCACCATCGATTTCTTTGCTGCCCTCAATTTTAATTCTATCGTCTCTTCGGAACGTCATGATGTCACATGAACGCAGCCTGTTAGTGAGGGTCTCGGGTGCATAGCAAATCTCACCTAAAGAACCAGACAATCTAAACACTACTTTAAATCTCTCAGGGAGTCCTCCAGAACACATTATTGCATTCACAGCCGTATTGCATTAGCCGCGACCACATCCCGTCCAATTTATTTTACATGCGAGTGCACCGCCTTTTTTGAAGACTCCATGTTTCGTATGAACCAGAAGTAGGAGAAATGCATGCGCTGCAAAATGCTGGGGTGGAAAATGCATATGAGTTCTCCAGTGCTCATTCTGCTGAGACAAAGTAATAAAACACTCGTCCCTTTGCGCCTTTTATTGCCAAATCCTAAATTACATTTTAATAACAGATTTACGCCGCTATTTCTAATGCGTTTTCTAATGCACTTACGGAATCTCCTGCTTCTGCGATGCGTGGGAAGGCCAGACACATAGGATATGTAGTGCGTTCATTAGTGCTGTTAACCTTTATCATTTTGAGAGGAGGATTCCTGCCCCGTTTCTCCAATGCAAGCTAAGAGGCGCTGTGGGAGACGGGGGAGTTGGAGTACTCCTGCGTAACTGGTGTGGTTAAATATAGATGAAGACAACATCCAAGCGAAACAGATCAGAATGCATTATTTACTATATTGAGAGAAGACTGAAGACGGGATGCCAGGGTAGCTCGGTTCACCTCCTCTGCCCTCGATTCCTCATTTACTCCCTTTGCCGAGATGGCCAACATTCTCAACTTAACGCTGCATTGTCTTTGAGGTCAGAGGATTTCGGGTCAGGACCCTTTTGAGGTGCTGCGATTGTGGTGTTAGTTTACGTCCTCGTTTTGGAAAACTTACCCATATGGATCCCTGTTTCAGTGAAGACATTACTTCTTTCAGTTCTGTTTTAGGACAGGTTCAGGTTAATCTCGTTTTAGTCCTGGCTCAATTCAGGCGTAGTACATGTTTAGGCCTGGTTTAGTCTTGGTTTAGTTTTGTTTAGGCCTTGGTTTTTTCTTGGTAGAGTAGGGTAAGCCGTCATAGGTAGTCCTAGAAGATTCCTCTGAAGGGTCCTCTGCTCCTGACAGGTGCCCCAGCGTTCACAGGATACATTTTGCTAAGCCCACGATAAAGTTTACCCTAACCGTAGCTCTGTTAAATCTACATTTTGTGGCAGTGCCAGCGTGAAACATTTCAGAATCACAGGACTTTTACGCCTTTAGCATTTGGACAAAATTGGATGTTACCTAAGCAAGCCCCGTGCATAAGTTCAATGGCGTGTACAGATCTTGCAATATTCCAACTCTTTGTCTGAACTGCTTTGAAGCCGCCAGGGAGCAGTTATCTTAATTGATCTCGCAGCATCAAGCGTGAGGCCACGTGGACCAGCTGAGGTGTGTGTTCTTATGAAGACATTTGGAAATTAGCTGCTGACTCATGCCACCGCTCTGCACACGGTCGCGCACGCTCCACTTCTAGGAGCCAGCGAAATTATATTAAAAATAAATGACTGTGATGGGCACAATTAAAATAGCATTAATGTCTTATTGACAATTTGTTGCTTGGAGGGGGGAAAAAGTCAATCATCTCCTAATGTGTCTGCAAATACTGTCACCTCCAGTAGGACCATGTTAATCCTTTTCTACTAATAAGCCCCTTTAATTACTGTGCAGACACAAATTATGTTCCCATTATGATGCATACACATATTATTTGCAATGTTTCCAAATGAGATTAACCTAATTGTGTGTTTTTTGACAGACAGGAAACCATTATTTTTCTCAAATCACATTCGGGTATTAGAACCACAGCATGCAGCAGGTAAAGCTATGGCATTAGTGCAAACAGTTCATGATAATTGGCAATTTATAGAATAATGCCTAACAGTTGTTCTGATACTGTTTTCCATTTTATTTCATTTTTTGATATCAATTGGTGGTTCTCAAACTTCCACCAGGTCCATATCAGGACTATAGATGGCCTACATTAAGTTGAAAATTGGACTAGGCCACAACAACCCATAGATTATTTTATAAAATGTGTGGAAACTGCTTTATCTGAAGGTGATGCACTGATTTTGAAGTGCCCTCAGTTCAGATTGACAGACGCGAACACATGTATAAAACATATTGATGGCGTAGATGATACATGATGGATTCTCCCAGAGGAAAATGGATAAGAGCGGAGCGTGTGACTTTTGAGCAGGGCTGTAGGGCTCACCCATAGACTGTTAAAAAGAATAGACAGCTCCTCCTCACTCCTCCCCGTTTACCATAATGACCACTTTCGAGGGGGAAATCATGGCGGATTTACAGACTCCTCCTCCCAGCTCTGACGAAGCATGTTCCTAATAAGGGCAAAAGGGCGGGATCTTCACTGTAGACTCGGCCCTTGCGTGACGTGTAGCTCGCGCAGCTCCAATGCCAACAGTCCGACCTCCGTTAAGTAGGAGATTAAAAAATATATATTTCGAAAACCAGCCTGGTTTCAATTTTTTGACTAACCCAGCGTTATCTCAGGAGGAATATGTAGCCATATTAAGTGTTGAAAAAATTGAAACCAGGCATTAAAGTTGTTTTTAACGTGTCTAAAGTCCAATGCTTTTCAATGGGGGCCTAGCGGCCAAATGGAGGTACTACAGCAATGGAAGAGCAATGGCGGCCTCCAGTGTTTGCGGTCACAAAGCAGAGCAGCCAGCGGCCATTGGGCTCACCTCAGGGTTACATGTGCTGTACATTTCCACCTGTTGTTAGCCTATACACCCACGTATTCATCTTCACATACCATCACTATAGCGACAAGTAATTAGAAGCTCCAAGACCACTTACCTTTTCAAATCCACATATCTCGGATTCATAAGATACGTACCTCCATGCTCTTTGACAATGTTGCAAGGACGCCATGTACCGTATCATGAGTAATGCCTGGACTCCACCACAAACCTTATATGAATTTTAAAATGCAGGACTGCACAACCATGATTGGAAACAATGGAATGGGTCTGTCACTTTCCCACTGTTTGGGTTTGAATACTTATCTGACAATGACATTTTAGTCTTCCTTTTTAAGATATATTTTGAAAGACCTTTGGGAAGTGTTGTGAAAGTTTAGACTCAGCTACCTCCTTTCACGGTTTGAAAATGGGAAAATATAATGTACCCCATGGTTAATGTATTATTAATCTATATAGAGTTTATTATCAATAGAAAACATGAGCCTGCGCTATTTTAGTATCATCCACTATTTCTGACCAACTCTCCCTCTCTCTTGTCGCTCACTCTCACGCTGGTTTGGGCTGACACAACACCAGCAGCGCACAGATGAGCATTGAGGTAGACAGTAGGTGAGGCAGGTCACTATGTGTGCTCGCCTCCTGCGAACATTTGGGTCAGAGCTAATCTCATTCAGAGGCAGCTTTTCAAATTCACCTCTAGACATATTGACGCCTTTTTGGAGGAGACTTTCATTTACACATGCCAAACAATATGATTATCACAGCAGGACACAAAAATGAAAAGGGAAGCTGTATGTTTAAGTAATAGATTATCTTTACTATCTTTATTTGTGAAAATGTCAATTACTGAAGGTAAGTGGTCCCCATATTATAATGTACAGTAGCAGGTGTGTAGCCCTTTAACGTATGGTATATTTTTTGACGTCAGCAGTGGTCAGAATACTTTGGTCCTTTGGTTTAAATCTCAACATGGTCATGATTTTCTTATTTTAGTCCTAGTATACATTCATCCCAATTTATCCAGGGCGGGCAGTCTGAGCAGAGATGCCCAGACTTCCCGATCCACACACCCCTCCTCCAGCTGTTCTGGGGGACCCTGAGGCGACACCAAGCCAGAGACATAGTCCCTCCAGCGTGTCCTGGGCCTTCCATGAGTCCTCCTCCCAATAGGACATGCCTGGAACACCTCCCGAGGGAGGCGATAAGGAGGCATCCGAAACAGATACCCGAGCCACCTCAGCTGCTCCTTTCGACGTGAAGGAGCAGCCGTTCTACTCTGAGCTTCTGCTGGGTGACTGAACGACTAATACAATTATTTACAATAATGAATTTTATAACAATAAAGCTATTCTAAGTCGTGCAGTAGGTGCGGTCATCAGTCTTTTATTTTGAGTACGCAGGAGCTTCTGAAGTGAAACGTCTCCAACTCAACCAACCCAGTCTAGTTGATGATATTTGAAAATCTCTTCTACAAATGGATAATTCCTGGATGACTGAGAGGCTACATATTTATGAAAAATAACTTTAAAAATATGTGCCTTCTAAGTAGGCTCACTTCTCCTCAGACCTGACATGTAACTTTGCTGTGAGCATGACCTCGTCAGCCTCCAGAGGACAACATGCTTTGCTTTAACATGTAATAGCCAAACATGAGGTTTAGGTCCTTTTCCACATGCTTCACTTTTTGATGTTGAGCAGATTATCAACAACATGTTTGGTATTGCAGACATGTTTGTTTGGTTGTTCTGAAGTAGAAATGTGTAAGCTGGGATGTTACACGGTGTGATTTAAGGCCCTATTTTGTCCTGATTTGGCATTACTCAGTGTTGTTCATTTGGTCCAGTATTTTCTGAGGTGGTGCTTTGGGTACAAAGTTTCTGTATCTCTTCTCTCAGACGAGTATGAAGGGCAGAAATAGTGGCACATTGTTTTAGCTATCTCCATTACTGTGGGGGGAAAAAGAAAGTCTATTTGGACAAATGCTTGAAATGAGTTCAGAGAAGTGCCATGGCTTTGTTCTTCAAAACATTCAAAGAAAAAACAGAAAATGAAAAATTAATAAGGGGAACTTGCCTTGCCTTTTCTGAATAAAAACGTGTCCTTCACGGTACATCACACACATTCCAGCCTGTTAATGTCAGTGCTCTTGACCAGTTGTCTCTTAATCCTCTATTATTAGTAGTAGTAGGCTACTTTGAGTTGATGGAGTACCCCTCTCTACTATACTTGTGATGAAGTAGTGAGACTCAGAGCAATGGCTTTTGTTCGCTGTAACGAGTTTGACCCGTTTCTCTGATAAAACACATTCTTTCATTTCTCAGTCTGTTTTCTCCCAGTCTTTTCCCCTCTGCCTTTGCCACATTTCGGTCTCTATCTGGGCTTCTCTCGCTGCATATGTGTGAATGAGAGGAGCTCTATAATCCTGTGAGCAGCATTTTGTGCGAACAATGACCTTCACATTCACTGAGAAGATGGAATCGTTCTGGACATTCCCATGGATTATCCCACTGCTATGGACTTATGCTCATATGCTATATTTTCTTTAAGAACCTCTCTATAAATCCTATTTATTATTAAGATCTACAATTTCACTGCTTATTCCAAACGTGTTTATTAGCTTTAGCATTTACATAATCAGTATTAACTTTTGATTGAAGAGGAATTTTATATTTATATAAAAAGGCTTGCTCTCAGACAGTTGCGCTATATTAATCAGTGTTTTTAAATTAGTGTTTGCAATTTACTTAACACGATCGTAATGATAGGACAATAGGATGGATATAGCATGGTAACAAGGGATAAAGCATTGCGTAGCCCTGTTTCTTTATGGTTTTCCAAGAAAATACTAACCGTTGTTAAGGTTAGGTTTATGTTTAACGGTGCACTATGCGACTTTTTAGGTAAACAAATTATATGCATATTTGACCTTTCAGTGACCCAACGACTGTATGGGTGGTAAGCTTGGTGCATTCGCTTTCCATCCCTGTGGCTTCTATGATGCTTTTTTAGGGTTTCTGGTAGGTTTTCAGAATGTTATGTATTCGTAACCATGGACACGGTTCAATCATCAGTGAAAACCTAAAAAACAATTGCTCCTGAAGCGTCCTACAGGCCATTGGGATGGTAAGTAAAGACGCTATGCTAAACACCCAAGCAGCCGCTGGGTCACTGAAAAGTCAGATACGTATTAATATCAACTTTTTTTTGCATAACAAGTTGCATAATCCACCTTTAATCTACCGCCATGAAATAAATTTGGTGTGTGTCCTGTTTACCCATGTTATTACACATTTAGTTATCCCATCGCCCATCCATCCATCCATTTTCTTCCACTTGTCCGTTGCCGGGTCTTCGGGGCAGCTGTTGGAGCTGCCCAAATCACATTGCACCAGCCCCTATGGCTCCTCCTGCAGGTGGTGGGTCCACGGAAGGACGGCCTCATGATTCTAACTGGGCCTGTTGGTCTCTCATAAGGGGCTTCTGAACCGCTCTTTGTCTGACTCGTCACCTACTGTAGGACCTGTTTGCCACCCTACCAGGTGCACGAAGCCCCCGACAACATCCCAGGATCATTCGGGTGCTCAAACCCCTCCACCACGTTAAGGTGGTGGTTCCAGGAGGGGTTTACCATCCTATGCTCCCATATAAAAAAGTTACTTCTACTGCAATAATGGTTTTAATATTTCAGTGACATCTGAGGTCTCTCCATATTCCATCTTCAGTTACTGTCAATAATTTTAAGCTTTAAAACAATATCCTTGCTTTATCTTCCTGCTCTAAATAAAGTAAGATTTCCACTATTATGTTGCCCTGTTTATTTATTATTTTGGTAGATAGTTTTGTGAAAGGTCAATTCTACATTGCTATTATTAGTTTTAACTCTAATTCGGAAAATGTAAATTTCTGTTTTCAGTGAAAAATGATGCAAAGTGCAAATAATCTGTAATTTCCCCCCATTTGATCTGTCTCGGTGTGACACAACTGGAGGTGGAGGGCGTAAGGAGGTCACCTCTCGAGTTATCTGTTTATCCAAGCTCAGACAGCCAAAGAGACAGAGACGGGACTCCGGACGTAGTGGAGTGGGACGCACAGATATGAAAGGCACGAAGGCACAAAGTGTGGGGGGAAGATAGTCATGGACTGTCGAGATACTTAGAGTAAACTACTCCTATACTTTGTTAGGAAAGAGAAGGAGGCCTTCGACTGTCACAGGACTGAGGCAGAGAGTGTGATGTGTTTGACCACTTACTCATATGAGGAGTAATAGAGGCGTCAGTCATTGTGGTTATGTGTTGGGTACAACATACAGTAAACATTTGGTCATCTTTGTGTTAGAAAGAAGATGAAGGCTTGGGACTATAAGGTTGCCACGAACACAGAACACTGATCCAATCTCAGCGTCACAGGTTTGACAACTTGGCGTCATCTTCTCTAAAACAGCATTATGTGTGGGAGTCCCGGTCTGCAGGACAATCCTGAGTTCATTAAAAGAAGGTAATAATAATAATAGTAAATTTTAGAGAGCAATTACTGGACATTAAAAGCCTTTTTAAATAGGTGGATTTTGAGTTCTTTCTTGAAGGTGGGGAGGTCAGAACAGGCATGGAGTGGTCAGGGCAGTGAGTTCCAGAGTGTGGGGGCAGCGATGGAGAAGGCTCTGTCTCCCCAGGATCGGCGCTTGGTCTTACTGGGGAGGGACAGGTCTAAGAAATAGAACAATGGTCAAATGGCAAGTACTTGCTGGCCCATGTTCTTTTTCACAGATATTACAAATCAACATCATCATATTATCTATGTAACCAGGGACTGCAGATGGAAACTAGCTATTTAGCTATAATCTGGTGCAGAACATATCTGTCTTTGAGCTTAATGTCTCTGTGCACTGTCCCTTCAATAAAGACTAAACTAACTAACAGGATCATAATGTTATAACTGATCATTGGATACAAGAACTAAAAGTTCACTGAAATTCACTTTATTCACGTTATTAAATATTAACATTTTACACGCATTAGAGAGGAAATCCTCCTTTTGCCTGTCCCTAGACATAATACATTTGAATCCATGTTTTATAGCTATGAGGTCCTCACTTTTTTTGAATGGCAGTGCATATTTGAGAAGTGCACCTTTGAGCACAGATCAGAGAAGTTTAAAAAGTGAGTTATTAACCTCTGTGTGTCATCTCCACATCTACAAGTGCAAAGATAAATTGGGGCAGATAGACCGGGGAGGATGATTTTGAAGAATGACTCTTTGAGAGAAGAGTTTGGTAAAATGTCAATGTATGCAGAAACGTACCTTCTTCTTTTTTCTTTTTTCTTATTTGAGCTACCAGCAGTAAGATATCCTGTTATTATAGATTACAGGTTCAATTGTGACTTGATGGTGCAATAGTCAAACTATTTCACTGATGTCATAATGAAAGTGAACTTGGGTTTGATCACTCCTTCCACTTGTTCCTTGTTAATATCGTATGATTAAAAGTTCTCTTGAAGCGGCAGGGTGCCTTTTGAGTTCAGGACATGACTCAGACAGAAACTGCGGGAGACCTCGAGATCAGTGACCTTCGGCGGATGAGTCTGTGGTTACGTTTATTAATTAACTCACGAAGAACCGAATTGTGAGGTGGATACTGGTCCTATGATGAGCCTTCTCAGCAGCCTGTGAACTTCTAAAGGCGTTTTGATGCGTCCCCTGTGATCCAAATGGGGATGACGATTCCCCCAACAACCTCTTCCTAACCTGGAACCTACTTCATATTCTTTGTACTTTCATCTCTCCCTTTCATTACATTTCTTTTAAAATACCCACTTTCTAAATCCTTCCTCATCATCACCCCCACCCTTCCCAACCCAAGTCCCTGGCCCCTTCGCTCCTTGAAAGCTGTGGAAATCAGGACAGCGCAGCAGCGGAGGGGTTAAGACGCAGCGTGGCCTGTGATTGGCTGCCGGCCGGCGCTCTGAACCAGCCTACAGAAAGAGGTAACCAGGCAACCTCGGAGAGAAAGTGAGGGAGAGGGGGCAGAGGAAAGAGGAGGAGGGAGGAAAAAACGCGCTGAAAGAAGAAGACTGGCATAGTTTTGTGGGGATTGTGCAAAAAGATGTAACGAGGCTCGCGGTGGCTCTCCCCGGGATGGAAAAGTGGATTACTGCCCCTGCCCAAGCACACAGTGGATGTCTGAATAAACCAGGAGGGGACACGCGCGCATGAATGGATCTAACGCCTGTTTTCACGAAATGGGAACTAACTGTGCACGTTTTCGCTTTGGTTTAAAGGTAAGTGGCCCGAATGCAAAGAGGTGTCTTGTGTCCAAGCCGGATGAAGTGTGGGGCTCACTTTGAGTTGTAGAGAGCAGCGAGAGGAGCCTGTGGATTCACTCTCACTGCAATGAATAATCTACCGCTGGTGCATCGAGTCCGCGTGTGCGAGCTGGTGCTGGGCGGGGGTGGACGGGGTGACCCTTCACAGAAATGCGGGGACAACACGAGGATTTCGAGTGTCTGTCCCGGTTGGAGTCGTGCACATCTGCATTTGACTGTGTGTGCGTTCTGCGGAGCGCCACGCTGTTCTCCACTCCAGAGTGTCACACGGTCCTTTCCCGCTCTGCTGCGTAAAAGGTGCACATCGTGGTCCTCCCTGCTCTGTCCCGGCACCGATGTTCGCATGGGTCAGACACGACTTGTGACTGCAGTGACACTTTGAATGGCTTTTAGTCTCACGGCTTGTTTAAACAAATATAGGACTTAGTTTGGATGCTGTTTGTACTTTTAAGTAAACGCCAATGCTGTCTGTTATCCGAACTGCCGGCCGAGCGGTCCTCGTTTTTTCAACTTTTACGCCGCTCGGTGTCGTCCTCGCGACGCAGATGACTCGGTAGTGAAGTGAAACGTGCTTGCCGATATGTCTTGGGTGTTCATGTCGTAATTGTGGTGAAATGTTATCAGTTTTGTTCGCTATGTGCCTGATTTGAGCGTGTGAAAAGCGTAAAGACGCACAGGGAAACAGTTGAATGGGCGACCCGGTCAGTTTGCTTTGGGGGCCCAGCCAAGCTCCGCTGCAGCTAAAAGCTGCATTAATCATGGAACTGCCTCTCTGCAGCCCCCCTCTGCCTCAGACGCGCACTCTCCACTGTGTCTGCCGTGGCAGTGTGCAGTGAGAGTGGACAGTGGGGATGCTGTGCCAGGTTCAAGCCTCCGTTCCAAGGCCATTTGAATACATTGCTCTTCCATTAATCAGGTGAAAGAGATAACCTCAGTGGTCGGTATAAATTGTACATCTTAAATACATGATTGTTCTATGTTCATTACACAGTCTTATCTGAAAACTGCATCAGAGGCCATTCAACACCATACACAGAGATCACCAGTAATCACAAGTGGTCTCTACAGAACTTAGCCTTTAGCCTAAGAAATAGGAGAAAGAAAGTCTCCCTCAAAATATGCATAAGATGAGTTTTTTGTACTGCTTTGGCACAGTGAGGGCTCCCAGTATAAATTGAAATGGTGTTTTGTCAGTATTTGTGAGTTCTGAAGCTCCGAGTACTTGTGCAGCGCTGCCACACAGCTCTTAGTTCTGCCTCTGAGCCCAGCAGGCGGCTGCAAGTCGTCATAGAAACCACAAGTACTGAAAAGAACTCAGTCACACAGTGGCGGACTTTGCTTACTTCGTTCAGCCCAGCCTTCCTCCTCTTTGTCACCACTTTTTTTCACTTCTGCAAACTTGGCCTTCCTCCTGCAGAGCTGTGTAGCGCCTACTGTTTAACTGCGGACAATGCAGAGCGAGGGAGCGTTTGACAAAAGCTGCAGCTCTAAAGAGGGCTTTTAGGCTATGTCGTCATGACATCAAGAATTCATTGTAAGATGGAGCTTACATTTTCTCTTCCTAAAGCCGTTCTCCTTCTCTGCTGAAGTTAGGCATGTACCGTTGAATTTGTCTCACGGTTGGAGACAAGTTGTACTTTTGATCTGACAACACTTCTTTCCTGGCACAAAACGGTTTTATGCAGCACAGAATCCCATTTGTACAGATAAATGTCTGTATAAAATGACAACCGACTTACATAAGGCTCAGAGCTGTCGCTTTACTCTCAACTCATAGCACTCTTGTCTAGTTTTTAAAATGGTAAATCAAACAAATCCATATTCCACTTAAACACTATGCAATCCACTTCTATACGTTTTTCTTTATATTAAAAAACAAACAAACAAGCAATCATCAAAAGCAACTCCAAACCCTACAAAACTGATTACTATGACTGCACAAACTCATTTTCTCCCCTCACCTGCTTACAGAACCATTTGCATTACCACCTACTTGGCTCAGGCGCCCCAGTGACACCTGTTACTATGGATACAATTCAGGCGTATAGTAATTTGACGGCCTATTCAAGCTACCTGCTCTGTGAAAGTGTGACTGTTCCTCACTGGCATCTCCTAAAAGAACTGCGATGAAAACAAAGAACCGGCAACTGCAGAAGAATAATGCAAAAACTGCTTCATGTCTTTTCATATTTGTTGCAGACTTTTTTTTGTCCCATTTTGTTGCAGACTTTTTGTTGTTGTTGTCCTTCTTCAACCAGTGCCTCAGGGCAACCTGTCAGAAGTGGTGTGACCACATTGTAGAGCCTGGTGGCCTCTCTCTAGATCTTGAGCTGAGTTTATGATCAGGTGTGCCTATAATTTGCGTTGATGGGATAACTGGAGTGCCCTGGGTAAACCCACCAGGAGGAGAACATGCAAACTCCACACAGAAAGACCCCACTTATACAGAACTGGAGACCATTTTGCTGCGAGCTGGTAATACTGTACTGTACCTCAACCACCGTGCAGTTGTTCATGGACATTTTGTGGTAAGCGTTTGGCGTGAGGTATGGAAAATCAATCTCGAATTTTAACATTTAACTGTAAAGGTTAGGTTTCTCAAAATGTTTCGCTGAAAAGCACAAATATAATAGGTGTTGAAATGTCAGCACGTGCAATCACCGGAGTAATCAGAAATAATGCAACAGCTGTGTGCACTTACGGCACGCACGTCCGACTCACCGCTCTGACTCATGATCAACTGTAATGGGCTAATCACAGAAAAAGAAATATGCAACACATTTTTGCTCAAAACAACTGTCTCAGAAAACGGCCTTTTTCGAATGTTTTTAGCGAAATTGCTAAATATATTCAGATTATAATTAGCATGACAACTGAATTTAACACTTGAAAGTAATGCAACTTTTTGATAACACTGATTTGTTATATTATGGATAATTGCATTCTTTTGCTTGCACTGATGCCTGCATGCTAATTGTAGACTATGCTTAAGACAAGTGGCTTTTGTTTAGTCTCTGTATCTGTGCAGCTACTGGCTGATATATGCCGGACTAGCACATAGCCATACAGTATACTCAGATATTTTTTTATTCGGTATTTAGTTCCCTGAATAATGACTACCTGAATAATTGAGCGTCCAGGCAGAAGAATCTAGTGTCCAGTCCCCACTGTCCTGAAGCTCTAGCAAGGACTAGACGCTAGCTCCATATCTGCAGATGTTCTCCTATCAGTCCTGAGTCTGTCTGTCTTAGAGGTGGGAGATATATCGTTTAGACGATAATATCGAAATTGTTGTCTGGACGATATGCAAAATTAGGATATCGGATATTTCCTATTTTTTTCACCACAGTTTTTTCGGACTTTGTCACGTTGTCCTTGCGGGTTACCGTAGCGCGGTTTGAGCCAGCCGCCCCTCCCCTGTGTAACACAGTCTAAACAACAACATGGCAGCATGGAGCGATCACGGAGATTAAGAATCTAATGATATGAATTAAGTTTGTCTCTCGAGTCGCTCATATTTGCGAGGAAAGGGCTCAGGACAAGTTGTAGCACTGCCTTGCTAGCTAGCTAACTTTCCTAACTTTTAGCCTGGCGCTAACTAACAACACAGTGAAGAAAACCACGATACAAACGCGGTTAAGGCTAATAATAATGTCCTTCTCATCTGTTTTCTTCAGTACTCGCGAAAGTGACAAACTTGTCTCCCTCTCTGTCTCTTTCCCGCCTGTGTGTGTATCTGTGCGTCTGCCCGGCCCCCGCGTCATCGGGAGAGACTCGAAAAGGAGAGGGAAATACTAGTGGATCCTTTGAAAACTACAATTTAACTACAATTAAACTACAATTAATTTGACTCATGTTGCTAGCAAACACATGTCCCAAACGCGTTAATACTCACAGGTCTATACCCAGTGTCCCGGCACGGTAGTACAGTGGTTAGCGCTCGTGCTTCACAGCTAGAAGGTCCGGGTTCGATTCGATTCCCACCAAGGCCGGGGCCTTTCTGTGTGGAGTTTGCATGTTCTCCCCGTGTCTGCGTAGGTTTCCTCCGGGTACTCCAGTTTCCCCTACCACTAAAAACATGTACAATAGGCCAGGATGAATGAGAGCGTGTTTGAGAGTGCGCATGGGGGACAACGGATGGAAATTAGCCCAAGGCTACAATCCGGTGTGGCTTGTTCATTAACTTGCACTGTCCCTACCAAATAAACATAAACATAAAACACAAGTAAACTGCCCAGAGGCAGGGGAACTTACAGGAGCATTTCACTGTTGTGGAGATGAAGTTGCAAATATTGTAGCAATATTATCTTCTGTGTTCTTCCAGATGAACGTAGAGATTTAGATGAATAAATAGAATAAAATGGCTTTAAATTAATTTGCCCTATTGTCTAAAGGCTTTGATTTTGAAGTATATTTTCAGGTGTAAATTATATCGCCAAGTACATCGTTTTTGTGATATTTCTTTTTCATAACGTGATATACATTTTTGTTCATATCGCGCTGTCCTAATGTTTAAATCAATAATGTCTCATATCTTTATGTACTAGTAATACTATACAATAATAGGTCAGATACAGCAAGTCAAAAGACCAACTGGACCTTTGCCAGTTTGCACACATTTCTGTGAAGGGTTGCAAAAATATCGTCTGAATATCGATTTTGAGATATAAAAAAAAAAGAATCGAGATATTTATTTTTGTCAATATCTCCCACCCCTAGTCTGTCCTGGGAGTTGGATCTCTCATTTGGTGTGGTTCTGCTTGAGGTTCCTCTTTTCTTCAACTGTGTTTTTGAGTTTTTCCTTGTCATGAAGGAGGGTCTGAGGATGCCGCGGGGCTACTGCCCATCTTCTGCTTCACTGCTGACATTGCCTACAGTATGTTTGTCATTACTGGTTTCCAAACTGTTCCTGTTGGATATTTGTGCAGCCCCGTGAACCAACTGCTGTTTTGATATTGGGCTGGACAATAATAACTTGATTGGATTCTTAGTAAATGAACGAATAGGCCATTTTTTGTCATTGTCATTCGCCATAACAATTTAACGTTCAACCTCCTTACTGAATAAAGAGAGTCAGAACTGAAATACTGACATAGTAGCTTGCTCATGTTGAATGGCTTCTTGTTTTGTTCTCTATATTTGGATGTTTTAGTCACTTTTGTACAGATCCAAACATTGTCCCTGGTTTGCTCATGTGAAACTTCTTCCATTATCTGAGATACTTTTTGAACTAACACTTCTTTCAATAAGGGGTTTGCCTGTTACAGAGAAACCATGGAGGCTGAATTGACCACCTCTTGGCTGGCTGCCCTGCCCATCGATCTACTTTCAGTGACTGTGTGTGCGTGAGTGACAATCTTTTTGATATAACTGACACCAAGAATATCCACAGCAGTCCATGGGAAGTCAATGTATACACTTGCCTTATTCTAAGCACTAGAAAGAATGGAGAGGAGGTGTTTGTACTACCTGCCAGATCAATGATTATCAGACAAATGAACCCAGTAGCCTGGTATTGGATGTTGCTATCATTAGAAGCATTTGCACAGTCAACAAGCGCAGGGGGCAGTGAGTGCGAGCCTTTCAAGTCCAGCGGTAGAGATCAAACTGCTGGCTAATCTACCGCTGCACACTGTAATCTGTAATCTGTTTAAAACACTCACAATCTGGCTCCAGCATTGGGATTAGCTCGGACAGACACGACACACACACACACACACACACACACACACACACACACACACACACACACACACACACACACACACACACACACACACACACACACACACACACACACACACACACACACACACACACACACACACACACACACACACACACACACTGTAGGCTAGTGCCATTTAGGAGCACAAAAGACTGCCGTTGCCTTGGGCAAAAATGATCTGACTTCTTATTTTCTGCTTTTTGAAAATGCTTTGCAGTTGCTTTCTGAGTTGGAATTAAATGACATTACAACATTATTACTTGTACCATTTCCAGAGCTTGGGCTTGTGCCTAATAGATGAGCAACAGATGCAAAGGAATATGTTGTTGTACTGAGTTTTTTTACTCCTCCCTTCAGTACATGTTTCTCTATACGTATCTGAGCATGCAGTGCTATTACAAATCTATTGAGTGATAAAAGTGGTGACTGCTTTTCTAGTCGTGCATAAACCAGTGCACTCTTTTTACCATTTTCATGCCTAGATACATTGACAGACAGGAAGGGGATCTGTTATAAAACTGTGCGGTCTTTGTATCACTGCACTATTGGAGGCAGATGTAAACCCCAAAAGGAACAAGCCCTTTTAATGCGATCATCCATTTTTAAATGATCGTCCAGACCAATGAATAATAATGAATAAACCAGGGTTAAACAATAAGTGAATATTATATTGCCGTATTCTACAATTGTATTAACCGCAAAATCCATATTAATATGCATGTTTCAAGGTTCATCCACGCACTTGTGCTTCTTACAAAACTGGGAACCTCAGCATTGATTTCTTTTTTCACATTTTAGAATAAAAAAAGTCTGGAAAAAGGACACTGAGGACTGTGTTGGTCTTTATTTGAAATTGGTCTGCAACACCCTCTGTAGGCAGCAGTTGGAATGACATGTGATAAAACAGTATGTGTGCCTTGACTTATTGCTAAAGACTTGATAAAAAATAAAGGTTGGCATTGTGACAAATACACTTTGAGCGCAGAACAGGTCTGTTAATGATATAATGGCAATAAAACATGTTCAGGGCAGTTTCAGGTTTATCTATTGGGCAGTAAAATGCAGGAAGTTCACATCAGCGTACTTTCTGCTGCTGAAGAAGAGACGCCTCAGTAAACAGAATTTCTCAAACTTACAAGAATGAGGTGAAATATGACTCCGTTTAGGATTTTGACAAATAACAAAGTTATAACATAAAAGCTCAAAAAGGTCGATTTTTGGATGGATATGAATGTTATACGTATGTCTAAGATCATAGTGTGTATTGCCCTTCCCGCAGATTACTAAGATGTTAAAACTATAGGTCCAAGCGAGTGAACAGCTGTTGTAGTGTAAAAGATGATATTTAGATTTACTATATCGCACACTGCTCTTTTCATTCTCCACTGAGTCCAACTTTGAAACCGCAGAGGTGTTCATTTTGGTAATGAGTTTTTATAAGACGTCCAACCTGCAGCATGTTCAGACACACACACTCAGTACCCACAGAGCTCCGGAGTCACAGCACATTAACACTTCAATTAATTCAGTGCCTTACATTCTCATTTCCCTACGAGATCCCTGACCAACCACCCCCCCCCTCCCCTCCATAACCACTCACGGTGTAATACATGCTATGGTGACATTTTCGGAGGAAGAAAACAATGCTTCGTAAATTACATTTTAATTTACTTTTTCCTCTCAAAGTGCTTCACCATCGGGGGTCATAGACAAACTGGGTGGCTACATACATTAAACCGCAGCAGGCAGGCATCACGGCTCGAATAGTTGCCAGAGCGTGTCAAAGATTACAACACACAAATCTTTCATGTTACTTGTCCAAACTCCTAAACTATAGGTGCTGTTACTGTCAAAGAATTGGCTTTAAACCTGACAATTATAACGTTCCATGATGACACTTAATGAGATTTACTAAAGTTGAGATTGAGTTTTCAAATATATTATATTTAAGTATATAAATTCACGGGGTCTTTTATTTCTAACATTGCGGGATAGACTCGAGGGCCTTGGTGTTGCCCCTTGTGGTGATGTTCATGTTTTTGCAGTGATAGGCTATTCTTTTGACTTGCATTGGTTGGATATACCACAATAATAATTGCATGCACTATGTTTGACAAAGAGAATAGAAGCTCTTGATTTTTTTTTTCTTGCTTTTTTTTCTTTAGAGTTGTAAGCTGGTCTTCAGTGGGGTGGCTTCCCTCACTCTGACTGAAACAAAGTTTGACACAGCCAAAGACACAGCCGAGAATTGATAGATCTTGTCCTTTGTGGCTTTCTTTTCAGATTTTCCTTCTCTTTCTTTATGCTCCATTTGTGCTTTTCGGTGGCTGCTCACTAATGAATTTTTAAGAGATCTCTGACTCTGTGCCCTTAGTGTGGGTTAGATTGAGATTAGTTGTGATGCAAAATCCACTGACTTTTTACGCGTCAATTCTGCTGCGTCTCTGCGGATTATGCAGGCTTACAAGTGAGAAGTGAAGTATGGCATCGCCCAAGCCTGGATAAATGGCGAGCCCTTTCTCGTAAAAGATAGTCAGTGGTACTCTATGACAAATCAAGAACGAAGAAAAGTAGATATTAAAATCTGGTTACAAAATCTGTTCTGGCGCCATGTTTCTCAGCTATTTCAAAGTCTGCCTGACATTGGCCTTGAACACTTGTTACACCCTACACCCTACACAAAATAAAAGAGACAACTGTGTGAGACATCTGTGACCATGGAAAAACTTGTGTGTTCTTTTAGACTTTACTTCTAAGATCCAATTTTTCACCAGACGAGATGAGTCATAAAAAGTATTATTAGCCTAAATTGAATCTGTTTGCTGTATTGCTGTTCTGTTTTTGGTCCTACCCAGCCCATTATAAATCAATTATTTGTGTCCCCGAATTTCTGAAGTCTCTGCAATATCCCCAGCCTGGAATGCAGTTAGCGTGTCTATTTTCTTGGTTTGCAGTTTTTGAGTGCCCATAAAGACATCAAAATGACCTAGATATTTGAGGAACACAAGACGCTCTGAGGTCCATCTCATTCAATTCTCCATCTATTCTATTTCCCTCAGTAACGGAGTGTGAGGTTGTATAGCCCGGCCATTGTCACAGCAGGCTTTGTGTGGGCACAGTGAGTTTATAGCCTCATGGGTCATGAACCTGCCTGTGCCATAAAGACTGTTAGGTTTCAATTAAAACAGAAACATAAAATGGATTCAAATGCCAGTGTTAATGTACTGACGGAGAACAGTGGAGAGTGGCGGAGGTGTTACTCAGCAGGGTCACAATGATAGCTATATATGCGAAGGTATGATGAACAGGGCAGGGCAGCACAGACGGGTAGCTTTATTTACATTTTGTGGTTTATTCCTTCCAAATGCAAATCTTAATGACATAAAGATGGCCTTCAGTTGTACGCAAAAATTATAAAGTCTTTCTTACTAATTTCATTCCAATGTATTGCTTCCTTTGTGGTTCCCAGTAGATCCTTTATTGATTTTGACAGCGAATTCCTTATTTTCACAAACGTTTAAAGTTTAAGATACAATATTCCATCAGACTTGGGATGATTGTGTGTCCATTTTCATAGGGAAATAACACCTTGAACATCAAAGCAGAACTAAGTAACTCATGCCCCTAGCGGCCATAAGCGCCACTGCAAGTTTCGTAGCATGTTGCGTTTTTTACTCATTAATTGCCCGTGAGAGCAAATACTTTGCTGACAGAAAAGACAAAGCGAGAGAGAGATATTGTACATCCAATTACACGATGGAGATTTTTTTTTTCACTCAAACTCGTCTGTAAATACTATTTAAGTGGTGCTAGTCTGCAGTTAGCTTTGCCCGTTAGCCTGTTAGCTTCTTATTCGGGATTCCATTAGTGTGGGTCGGAGCAGGGAAAGTTGCAATTGTGGTTTTCTGGCCAGAGACACCGGGGGGAGATGAAAGACCCCCCCAATCATCCCATTAACACTTGTATTACCCCCAGAGGGACAACGAAAAGGATTTATTAAGGTAAACAAGTGACTTATTTCATCTTTAAGTCACTTCCCACCAATGGCTTTGAGAAAGGGCACATTTTGGCTGCTGGTGGATATATCAACTTCACTTATTGTGATTTTCTAAATAACAGGCATAGTCCACCCGTAGGCAGACATGACGAATGCTCCACCTTGCTGACCTGTCGATGTCTATAATAAAGTGCCTGTAATCCATATACACTGTTTCTGCTGATCACATCATCTTTGCACCATACACTGCTCTTTTCCCACAGCACTGTGCATTTAGAAAGGTTACAGCCGGACATTATGGTCATAATTCTTGCCGTTCTTCTGTCGGCTGTTTGTTGACCTTTGCTGAGGCCACCTACTTTGCCAGCACATTTTATTTAATATACTCTCTTGTCTCCTTGATTTTATATGCATTATTCTTATTGATATAGCTCTGTTGTGGCCGTGTCTTAAGTGAAACATGGTATAAAATGAGATTCAATCAAATAGCTGAAACATAGACTCCCCAATGCTTTATTTACATTGCTGTTTATGCCCATTTCCACTGCACTCGTGATCTGCACCTTTTTAATGACCACTCCACACAGTCTATCCCTCTTGTGTATTTTCAATTTGCCACTTTAAATGTTGTTTACTGACAGTGTCGTAAGCCACTCTGACCCACAGACACATAAATACACATTAAGATAACATGAATCGCTTAACTGCTGGGAATTTTTCAGCCGGGATGAGCCCAGAAGAGCTAGTTAGTGCAGCTTTGTGAGGATAGGATTGGGCTGTAAAAGTAGAGGCATTAGCACCAGTAAGCATGTATTTATGAGAAGAGCGCTTACACCAAATAAATAACCATTCATTTCATGGAGTAGCTTAAGTTACATTAAGCGGGTTTTCAACGAGAGGCAGAGAGATAGTCCCCATGGAAGGCACACTATCATTGCATCAATTCAGGGCCAGTTTCTGCCATTTTTCCTGCTTTAGCAAATGAAGACCTTAAAAATGAGTAAGCAACAAGTTGAACTAAATCAGTTAACACTCATTTGGTTGTTCTAAATGTACATGGCTGGAGTGCCGAAGAAGCTGGTCTTGAATGCTTTGAGCGACCTGGGCTCAAATGATCGGGATGAATTGAGTTTCTGGTTTTCTGTTTTCACAGACGTGCTTATGTTTTTATGTTTCACTGAAAACTTTGATGCTTTATACCAAACCCTATATTATTTCATAAGTACCTAATCAGCATGTTTTTTATTTATTTATTTTTTTTAAATTTTATTTATTGGTGGTATTTTATTAAAGGTGGTATATCCATTTAAGTGAATTTTGTTTATGTTTCCATTTGGTTCATCATAAGTTTATCAAAGTAAAAGCGGGACAAATGCGGTCCAAAGATCCAACAAATTGTCCGAGGTTGACATTGCTGCCTACATTACTATTCCATTGTGCAGCACAGGCCAAAAATGTTTTCCTGATAGCTAGAGCCGGGCAATTAATTTCAATTTAATCGCAATCGCAATCTCTGCTTTAGTCAACCTCAATAATCGTCATGGGACTTTATAATCGACAGGTTTGCAGCCATTTCTTTGGCAGAAAACAGATCCTAGTTTTGGACTTTGGATTTGACAATGGAAGATTTTTGTGTGTTAAAGCCGAACTAAGTAACTCATGCCCCTAGAGGCCATAAGCGCCACTGCAGGCGTCATAGCATGTTGCGTTTTTTTACTCATTAATTATCCGTGAGAGTAAATACTACGCTGACAGAAAAGCCAAAGAGAGAGAGGGATATTGTACATCCAATTACACAATGGAGATATTTTGTTCTCTCAGACTTGGCTGTAAATACTGTTTAAGTGGCGCTAGCTTCTTCTTTATTATTCTATTAGTATACTTTGCTGCCTCCGACCCAGAGGCAGCAAAGTTGCAATTGTGGTTTTCTGGGAGACACCAGGGGGAGATGAAAGACCACCCATTAACTCATCCCATTAACACGGAGTTCGTGAATCAAAATGTTAATTAAAAAAATATATATATATATCTTCCAGCCACACTAATACCTATAAAGCAATCCGAAAATGTGAAACAAAGGATACCATTGCCTTTAACTCTGCAGCTTCCATGTAACTATATGTGCTCTTCTGTGCTGCTGAAATCACCACATTCATGCATGCACTCTGTGGTGATGGAGAGCAGGGCTAAATGTTTTTGCTCTGTATTAGTGCTGCTGATAGCCCCTTACCCATGGGCCATGACCTCCTCTCTCTCCCCCTGTATCACACACATGTACTCTCCCTCCCAACCCCCTCTCTTTATTATAGTGCTAACATAGGCAGCCTTCAATTAGCCGCACAAGCCTCGCCATAATGACTGCTCTCTATCTGTAGTGGTCTGATGAGGGAGATAAGTCGTTTTTGGAGGATGGTTAACATAGACCACCCATGCCGACCCTTAGACACACTCACTGCGTGTGTGTGTGTCGGGGGTGGTAGGATTAATGGTAGAGGCGAGACCCAAGAGCTGCAGATTAAATGACTGTGAAGCAATGTGCTGGTCTCAATCACACAGACCTGTTATAGCCGCGACCCGAGCTGGCAGAAATATTTGGTGGTGTTCAGAAGTTAATACGATAAGGTTGAGTGCAGAGCCATATTTTTGGAAAAGGGAAAGTGGTTTTTGCAGCTGTCCTGTTGCAAATGTAGTGAGAAGATATGTCGGTGTGGCGCAGTTCAATGGAAATGAGCCCTGTGTAGGATTCAGTTACAGTAGAGATCAGCTTCTTAGGCTTTGTTTTGTTTCATGAAAGTTGGAAATATGTAAATGGTTATCAGACTTTGGTCTCAGAATTATGTGTTATAAGAATGATTTGGCCTCATTTCATCACTCAAATTTACACAATGGAGCTAAACAAGTTTTGTCAACTACCGTTAGCAGTGCATGTTTTGTCCTCTGTAGTGCTCTGTATCTATTGCAATTTGCACTTTGTGATCTGCAACCATCTAAACCTGTGTGTTGCATGGCTTAACGGCTAACAGTAAACGTTTTTGAATAACCTGCTGAGCCTGCCAAAGTCATGACTTCAAGGCGATCTGATAAGCAGCCCATTCATACCCATGCCTAGATCATGCATACCCACTGAAGGAGGAGTAAGTGAGAGCGTTAGGCAAAGCATCCAAAAGCATCAGGCTAGCGTGTCATGAACACTTGCTCCATAGGAAGATTGCAGCCCTACCACAGCATGCAACTTTCTTGTGACTCGTTGTATCTCGTGGCAAGAGACTGACCGCCCCCTCTCTTGCCCATTATGATCCTCCGACGCAGTCCACTTTGACAGGTCTTTTTTGGAATGTGAATATGGGTGAAGCTACACGTACACTTTGAAGGAGGGCACTGCTTTTCTGTGTGGAGTTTACCTACAGTATTCTCCCTGGGAGTTTCTCCAGGTGCTTCACTTTCCCATTGCGCTAAAAAGAAGTGGGTCAGGTTGTAATAGCAATAGTAATCGTAATACTAAAATGCTTGAATGAATCCAGCCCACTTTATCATTACACACTTATTGTTGTAGTTTTTTCATCTGACAAGAATGACACAAAGGATATAAAGCCGAGGAGCTCTGCTGTGAACTCCTGATGAGACTGGTGTCAGAAGAACCTCTATACTCACTTAACCATCCCAATAGTGTCCACAGTGACATCCGTAGCACCCCATCAGAAAATGAATCTTACCACCATCGCAACAGGCAGAGTAGGCATGAGCGCCATTGGGCCGGTCATTTAATAAAGCACACAGCAGGCGTCCCGTTATATAGACCTTCTGCTGTATTATTATTGTGTGAGTGTCCCCCTGAGGGCTCCGATGTGATAGATGTCAGGCGTGAAAGTAATGAATTGCTTGGGTCAATCCACTCCCGGTGAAGAGGTGCGCTCTCGGGAAGGCCACCCGATAGACAATACAAGCACGCATTCACCTCCCTACTCCCGTTTATCAACGGAGGGATCATTACGCTGTTCTCTCGAGAGGGCCGTGGTCAGAGCCTGTGCGAAGGGGATCAAGGTAAGAAGTCATTCGAGGGCCGATTTGCAGCTATAAGTCCGAAGGTACGAGTGCGTTTTCTCCAGTTGAGTAGTAAGTCTCCAGGGTGGAAATGCATTGGGCGACTTTTACTCATAGCTTCGTGGGAAAGCTATTAGACGTGTGCGTGAATGAGCAGGGCACACGGAGCGGGCGGGTAGTGATGTGTGAGGCAGGTTAGGACCAGGGGATCAGAGTGGGAGGTACTGGGGCTAATAACCCCAGAGAGGGCAGCCAGGCACACCAAGCAATCACAGCCATTTCTCACACCACTAGTCCACGGCTGCCACTTCCTCCTGTCGCTACTGCTACCCTACCCTGTCAGCTTTCTCTGACCAAACATGACAGACTCACAGCTCATTTTGATTCAGTGTGGTGTGGAAATGTTTGGACCAGTACTTGCTTGATTACAGAATTTTAAAAGTAGTTTTGATGTCGAATGAATTAGGGAGGTTCGTTGATCAAAACAGCATATTTTATATTAAAGGAGCTATACTTGACATTTTTGTGGATGCATGAGGTTTATGATGTGTTGATGTTGTGTATTGTTAACCCAAATAGTCAATATATGACAAAAAGGGGTTTACCTTTTTTGTCACATACTACAGTATGTAGTGACTCCAAAGGACGCCGTGACGGTAAAATTCCCATTTCGTCGCATTTTGAATAAAAAGGATCAAAATTAGGTATAGTCCCTTTAAAGTGTTATGAGGTTTTCTCGTCAAAAACATACCTGGAGTAGTGTTTCATTTCATACATGTAGTTTTGTGGCTCTCTCTTCTTCGTCAGCAGAAAGTGCGTTGATTTGGTCACTGGCTAACGCCAGACTAAAATCACAAATGATATTTAGTTTTCTCGTAGGAGAGGTGTGGTTTACGATTGTCCATAGCCGTTTATTGGGCGCTACAGTACGAATGTCTCTCATGCGTCTGCACGTAGCCATAGCCAATCGTATCATCGTATCAGATGACGTACGATGTACCCGCTGTACATTTTCAAGCTAAACTATTTAGAACACGTTCTAAAGCTTGATCGAAAGATGGCGTCGCGTCTGCTGCTGTCATGTTGGATCCGTAAATAAACTTTTTTTTTTAATCTGTAAACAAACTACAAGCTTCCGTATGTCGAATAGTGTGTCATCGTCTTACCGTCCCTCCTCGTTCTGTGATTGGTCCCCAAATCCATGCGAAGATTTCGGCCATGGTCCCCAGACTGCTGTGAAGTTAGAAAGGATTTGAGCGCACACAGCAGTCTGGCGTTAGCCGGCTAGTGTCTGCGTAGGTTTCCTGCAGTTTCCCCTACCACTAAAAATATGTATTGACGAAACAATGTGTTTGAGAGTGCCAGTAGCGGACAACGGATAGAAATTAGCCTAAGGCTAAAATCCGGCGTGGCATGCTTTTTAACATGCACTGTCCCAACCAAGTGTATGAAAATGTGTGCTGTACATGTATTGGTTTGTACAGATAATAAGAATGGTTGAACATGCTGATTTCAAAAATAGAGAGAATATTGAATGAAAGTGTTTGCATGACTGTTGAAGACGTTTCAAAACATTAAATGGTTCTTGCTGTGCTGTTTCTGTGATCTTTGCTATTTGTAAACCCTTATGAATGTGAAAAAGAGCATGCCATTGATCACTACATGTTTGGAAATAGTTTCCAGACTTGCACTCACAGCAGGGTTATTAGTTCAAGAGCAAATGCTAATACAACTTTATTATACATCAACAGTGAAAGTGATATGAGAAAACGTACTTACTCGATCACCACGTTACTTACTTTGGGAGAAAACCTGTTTTCTATGACAGCTTGTGTGTCATTTTTAATGTAGGCCTTGCTTGTTTGGTTATTCAGCCATACTTGAAATGCTCGAGGAAGTTGCTTGAGTCTTGAGTTGAGAGTGTGTTGGAGTGTCATTCGGAGGAGCGTGTTAAACCAAGACCGGGGCAGCTCTTGTGGGCACAGCTGTAGACTGAGAGACACAGCAAAGATGAATGAGAGAGAGAGAGGGGAGGAGGGACGGAAAAGGAGAGAGCAAGCAGGACGGAGGAGAACACTTCCAGGTGTTGTAGAGCTTTTAATTACTCACCTGTGAGACTGATGAAACGGCAGACCCTTTACAATAACCACGCACACACAAGCACAAACAGAAAACCCGGTGGGACTAATTACCCAAACTCCGCCACAGTGAACATGGCGCCACTGAACGGCTGCTAAAAGGCTTATTCAAATGTGAGAAGAGAGACACAACAGCTTGTCTCCACCTCTCTGCCCCGCTTCCTGCTCTGTCCCATCTGAAGACAGGCAGTATGGCTAGTATGAGAAGAATCATGATTCTGCTATTAAGTTATGTTCAAACAAAAGCATGACACACACAGTAATAGACTCTGGATAATCATTCAAAGTATACGTGTTCCTTCGACATTAGACATAAAACCAACCTCGATAAAACTACTACAATGAGTAAAAAGTTTCTCAGTTTGAGGTGATTTTACTTTCCTCCTCTGTTCTACGAGCTACAGTATTAGTAGGTCAGGAGGAATACTAGCAGAGGCAGCTATTCTCTGAGCGGGCCGTGGCTTCAGGCTGTGCCACAGGTAACAAACGCATCCGTCACATCTCTGCTGCACCTGTTACTGTACAGATGGTGGGCCCCAGGGGAGAGGTGCTCCCGCAATGAAGAAAGATGAGCAATCACACACAGGGACCGGCTCAGAGGGGCAGCTCAAATTGTGGGACGATGTGGAGCCATGGGAGTGTGGAGGGAGCTGGTGGTCGGGGGTCAAAAGGCACACATGTTTGTGAAGGTGTTATTTCTGCAGAGAGAGAGGAGGCGGGGTCATCTCACTTACATCTTCACCTGGAGACTCTTAATGTATCATGCTTATGATTCTGTTTTTTGATACTTGCCGACTGAACATTATTGGAAGAGCCACAAGAAGAAGTGATCAATAATGTTCCATATTATTTATCTTATGTCAAACACTCAACATGTTGTTTTTCTCTTGGCGAAATAAAACCACATTAAGCTCTATATAAAGCAATATAAAAAAAATGACATTCAATAACTATCTTGAGGTGATTATCTTAGATTTGTCAGACCTTATATAAAACATATATAAAACTATTCTAATTTTTCACATTAAATGATTTTAATAATTAATCACACAACAAAAAAATCAATCCTACATTAAATTGACTTCATTAGCTGTGTTCTCATAAAGAGAGTGAGGCTCTGCTCATTATACCATTAGACCATTATAATTTCTTCCATCAGAGTCCTAGGCTATAGTGAACGTGTGTGGTGTTGCCCAGAGCTACATCTCTTAATCTGTAGACTATTAGCATATTACCCGCTCTGCTTTAGCGCCGGAGCATCTGATAGGCAAATTTCACAGCCCCCTTGGCCTTCATCAGGATCCGGGACAGGGAGAGGAGGGTGCCAAAGAGGATGAGAACAAAAGAAAAGTGGGTATTTCGATTTGTGTACAAACAGCGATCTGAACCTCAGAAAACTGTACTTTCTTTTAAGATGACAACATTATAATCCTTCAACAGTCTAGCTTTAATGAGTTCATGGATCAAACTGAGAAACTGATGCACTGTCCCATCCACATTAAATACATATGTACTAGTCACAACATTTGTAGACAAATGTCCAGGAGACTCAATCAACCCATAATGTTGTGCGCACTTTGCTGTTTAATATTAGTTCTTTTTTTATAGCTTACAAGTGTGTTTGTGTGTGTTTAACCTTAGCAAATCAATAGCTATTTCCGACAAAGTACTTTGATCTGCATTAACCCATTTTAATGCCAATATCACATGCATCACAGTTTCTCTGTCTTTAAAGAAGTAGTGGACTTGCTCATTCATTCCCTGCACTGCTCAGCTCAATGTAGTCATTAATGCAGGAATCAAAGTGATTATATCTTATCCTCCTCTTCTTAGTCATATCACATTCACTCAGCCTCATGCAGAATTTAAATCTTCAGACTTAGATTTTTTTTAAACTTTCCTTTGTTCCTTACCCACAAACCTGGAGGTACAACTGTCTTGAAAATACCTAGTCTTACACTAGTAGACACTTGATGTCTGAGCTACTGATGTTACAAAAGCATAAACTGAACATGACGTTTCATAAGACATTCATGAGCAAAGACCAACCTTGTTCCTGGTGCAACCGAGATTTTTAAAAGACCTAATTTTTCACTGCGAGGCGACTTGCTCCTGGTGTTTCCATCAAAGATTTATCCCATCTGCAGTATATCACAGACAGAGATGAATCTACGAATAATCCATAAATCCATCTCCAAATTCAGTTTGCCGAAGTGGAGCTTGTGTCTTATTCATGAGCAGCTTTGAGGTCATGTCAAATAAGCAGCCTCCAGGTCTTACGCATGAATCTGCACACTGAAAAAAGTTAAACAAAAGACTACAGCAAACCACTGACTTCTCATATCAGAAATTACATACAATTTTCATTAAAATGAAAATAAATAAATATATTTCTAGATGGCCTTTTTACGGTTAATTTATTACTTTACATTATATTTGGTTCAAGCCATTTCATCATACCTAGCAAGGAACTGTCAAATTTACAATTTACTGAAACAAAACAAAACAAATACTTTATTTTAAATGAAACACAAGTCATGCAGATGAAGATATGTGATGTACTGGAAAAAATAATGAAATGTTTAAATTTCTATCATGCTAAGGAAACCAATGAAACTGAATGAAAAAAACAACCACCTCCTGCAGTTGCTATAACTTTTTACATTATTATTATTATGATTATTATGATTATTATTATTATTATTATTATCATCATAAGTATTACTATTATTATTATTTTTTTGCAGTGCACATAGAAAGTCCATGATTGTGTGGTAGGGGGCAGTGTTAGTGTTTCTTTGCACCGAGAGGAGAGAGTGGAGCATTAGATTGCCCATTCCAGTCACACAGACTGTCCCCCCCCCCCCCCCCCCCCCCCTTCATGCTGCCTGCCCCCCCCCAAACACCCTCAGTCTCAAATGCAAATGGACATAAAATCTTCAGGAATGTACTACAGTGTTGATATATTATACAATTATAAGCCATTTTTATTATTCCAATTACCACCCTATCGCTTGAGCCACTGTGGTCCCTAACATATTTTTGCTGAAGCCACAGATATTGATTTATTAAACATCTTACATCCAAGAATGTTCTAAATCAGATCTAAAAAGGGTCTAAAATGGACCTAAATCAGAAAATCAACAATGAAACGGTTTGGTATCACAAACAGAAATAGACAAGCAAGTGTAATGTCCTGATGTTGATATTGAAACAGCAGATGGTAATAGTCCTTATACCATGGAAAGGTCTACTGAACTACATTTGGTTTTCTCATTGTAAACTTGGCTTTTGCAGAGCACTTTGCTTCACCGCACTTGGACACAGTCTATCATCACGCATACAAACTACGCCATTCTCACCTCGCGTATTCAAATTGGAGGCAAAAAGACTATTTGATGGTAAATTCCCAGTCGGTCTCCCGTTTCTATTCTCTGCCTGCGCGTCTAAGAGTTTTGTATAGACTTGGAGCCCCACAGGGAAGTGTGCCAATAGCCCCCTGCTCACAGCGCGAGTTCAGACGGACCAGCAGTCCAATAGACCATCGGGTGCTAAAAGGGTCTATTTCAAGACCTGGCAGAAAGCTGTACCTCCGGGAACTTTCACACACTCCCCATGAACCATGACATTTTTGCAGTAGTTGTAAGTCTGTGTGTGCGTGGAGAGTTCAAAGAGTTGGTTGTGAATTCTCAATTGGAAATGATTCGAATATAGTCCAGAAGTTGTGCTGTGATTCGCGCCCTCAGTCCCTCGATGACATCCGTTTGGCTTTGTTTTGTGTTTACTGGGAGTTGCAGCGTCACCCCAAAGACTGTGGAAATTAAAGTTGGAGAAGAGATTTGCGAGTTTCTGTCGTCATGATGGGGCCCTGAGTTCAACTGCGGGGTTGATGTTATGTGAGATCTAGTTGTCTCACTGATGAAATATATCATGGGATGTTGTTGGCCAAACACCAGTTGCAGTCTGTATGTGTCTAATCAAAAGTACAACTGGTCCATCAGGTTGCTGTTACACTTGCTTATGTTTTCCTTTTAAAAGAAGAGGGATTGAGTACCTGTTAGAGCTTACATTGAGCACATATGGTTCAGAAAGTGTTGGCTTTACATTGTGTCAATTCCAGAGCTGTCCATACTTAGATAGCAATACTTCATACTGCATAGTCACTCAAGGAGAGCTATTCTTATGGGCTCGTTCTATTTATGTACTATCTTCATGTTTCTTCCAAAGCCTCCAGCCAAAACCGGCCAATTTTTTACTGGCACCACGAGGAAAAATCTGGGAATGCCCACTTGAGCTGTGAGAAAAGAGTTGGAAGCATTAGATAATCCTGCTTGGTGTGCAATGCGGCCTGCTACTGTTGTCAGAGTCCATAAGAAAGTACAAGGCCTTATTACACACGGACACTCAGTAAAGATTGATTTTGTTTGGCCGTCTTTCTGTTAGCGCGCAGGGCAGGCGAGTGTGACAGTGAGCGCGGGCCATTAGACACGCAGCGGGTGGGAGGCAGTAGCTGTGACTGACTGATGTCCGCTGGTGGCAGGCTGCTGAACAGGGAAACCTCCCTGAAGGGCCTGCAGCGCTGAGAGAGCACTCCCGGGAGAGACTGGAACAAGTCTGGTGCTCATGCAGTCCCATGCTCCCAGAGCGCTCTCTGAATGACTAGAGCAGATTCTAATGCCATCTGTGGGACACTTGATAAAGCTCCTCCATTGGCCCGTCGTCGTGTGAGTTTGATAGGAGTTTATGAGCTGCTGAATCAGGGCTCGCCAGCGGCTTGAAGTCAAGTAGTTAGGAGCTGTTGTTGTTCAAAGTCTTGCCTGGAGCATCCTTGGCTTGTTCTTAGTGAGGCACTCTGCTACCATTTAGCTCTGTATGGGTCTTTCATCATTTCCAACATATGACTTGGCTTTTTTGTTTGAAGGAATCGGCTTCAGAGCTGTATTTTGTATTTTGAGGGATATGGTTCACAATATCCCCTATATCGCTAATTTCCTATCATTCAAGGTAGATGTATGTGTACACCATATTCAAAATGATTAAAAAAAAAAAGGATTGGTGATGCTCTTTCAAATGCCTCAGTACAATATTATGAGAACATGCTTTGTATGGCACTGGGTTTCCAAATTGGTGTAGTCAAAAAAAAAAAATCTGTTTTTGTTTGCTAGTCATTGATAATGTTAACATTTCTGGATCACATCGATTGATTGATTGATTGATTTTTTTTTATTTCGAGCTACACACAACACAGGCAAAAAAGCCAAAAGAAAATACAATAAAAGAGAAAATAATAATCCACACTCTGGCTTGAAAAGGAGTGGGAAGAAGACAAGCTTATTAACTCCCACCCCTGTTCATATACTTGCATAGTAATGTGGTTGCTACAATAACACTGTTTAGTTCTTATTATCTTACAAAACGATTAACAATTAAGTTGGTTACATATTAACAGATGCAACAATGCAGTATATTAAGTCAACATTCACAGTATGTTACACTTTATAACAATTGAATACATTTTTTTATTTTTTTTCCTATACCTATTTTATTACCATGTTGGTATTACTGTTATTCACCATCACCATTACAGCCCATATAAGATTACTCTGTATCAAAGTGTTTGAATAATACATGACGTACTCCACATTTATTCATGAAGGGTACAATAATCTCAGACTGATTGATGCTCATGATAACCAGATTAGTCTTAATGATGTGTGTTAAACATTGCCTTATTTATATGTCATTTTATTGCTGTCCTACCTGTAAATGACCAAACATGTTAGACCAATCCACCTCTGCAACATCTGCTCTGTCAGCGTCAAGGACACGGCCTATTTAGTCAGCTGCAGTCCCTTTTAATATCAGTATTTCCCTTTCATCTGTCTTTGTCCTGCGAGGCCTGCTTTGTGACAGCGCTGCGTGTGTGTTTGTGCAACAGCGTGGTACGACATCGTGATTAAGTGTTTTGAATAATTGATGATTGCATCCCTCATTAAAGTCTGTGTCTCCTGCTCGAGCGCTCTATTTTCACGCACCGCTGTTCTGCTCCCGTTCGCTCCTCCCATGTAGAGAATCCATCACTGAGTTTTGGCCTGGCTGACGGGTTTCGGACACGCGTGGCAATCCCATGTGGGGAGGACATTTTAAACTGTGATCTCTGTGTGTTAAAGCAGAGAGCGCCCCTGGCCTTAAAGGGATACTTCGGGATTTTTGACATAGGGCCTCATTTCCTAGTTATCCAGAGTGTTGTTGATGTCTGGAGATATTTTTTTCTTAAATTCATGCAGTTCTTATATTTGAAGAGTCTAGTTGCGCTAGCCTAGAGCAAGGCTAAAGCATTTCTATGGTATCAGTTAGCCTGCATTAAAAACAGTCAGGCGCACTCCACAGTGCACCTGAGGTAAATCACATATAACACCAGACTAACCATATAAATGTCTGTGTCCATAGGTTAATTTTAACCATTTTGCGTTTAAAATAACTTATATTTGAGCAGCATCAACTTCGTGGCTGTAAGCTAAGGCAGCGCGGAGTGATCTGCGAGAAAATAGTCCCTCAAAATGCGGTAATTCATGTGATACAAGGTCAGTTTTATTAAAAAAATTATTCTATTAACACAGACATTTATATGGTTAGTCTGGTGTTATATGTGATTTACCTCAGGTGCACTGTGGAGTGAGTCAGACTGTTTTTTAATGCGGGCTAGCGTTTACCATAGAACTGCTTTAGCCTTGCTCTAGCCTAGCGCAACTAGACTCTTCAAATATAAGAACTGCATGAATTTAAGAAAAAAATATCTCCAGACATCAACAACGCTCTGGATAACTAGGAAATGAGGCCCTATGTCAAAAATCCCGAAGTATCCCTTTAAAGCTTCACGATGCATCCCATAATCCCAGATCAATAGTTGCAAAAGCTGTTTATTGTACATTATATAGCCATTTCATTAACCCAGTTCAGCCATAAAGCTTCACAGTAAATTATTCTTGAAAAACAAGCGGCTAAGAAAATTAAAAGCACTCTTTAAATTTCAATTTGTGTTAACAACTCTTGCCACTCTGCACCCATCTTTTACACAATTTCTTGAAAACAGACAATGGCCAACAAGTTAATTTGAAGTCAGAGTGCGCGTGTAGACACAGTTGGTGATGGATTGATTGACAGTTGAGCCGACACACAGATGGGATCCGACCAGAGGCTTGTTAATAAAGGCATACCACACAGTCTGTCTTCCTCTGCGCGGAAAAAAACACCGCCTTACACTCAGCCAAGAGCACGATTTACATTTTAGCACATTAACAAGCACACACAGGGGAGCCACTCGCACATCCGTTTTCATCTATTTCCCTTTAAAACATGAGAAAGGAGGAATTCCCCACAGACAGAGCGCTGCTTTGATATTTCCAGCGCTGTGTCTGTAAATAGGTTAGGTGCTGCAGACGATGCGGTGTTTGTGCGTATGTTTTGTGGTAATTCGCGCCCCGGACATGAACGGGAATCTGTCATCTGCCGGGTGTATGCTATTTCTGCAACTGTTTACCTGCTCGTGCTGAGGCCTGAGCTGGGGGTCTGTTGGTGCTGAGTGTTGGTGGATGTGTGTGCAGGGGGAGGCGACGCTGAGAGCGGCTGGGCTCCACTATAGCTCCACTGTTGTTGTTCCCTTAGGCCTCAGGCTCCATTTCAGCGATGTGCTTTATCCACTGGACTGCCACGGCCACTGTTTCAGCCTGCTGTTTACCTGCGCTACAGATGTAACTACTGCTCAGGACTATATTGCACTCTCATGGCTTCAGCCGACTTAACCCTTCAGCCCCACAAACCCCTGAAGCTTTTTGTATATATTTTGTCATAATTTTAATAACACATCTTGAGCATTTCATCTATCTTACACTTGATCTAAAAACGGCTTTTCCTTAGCCTTACTGTCTCGTTCAACAATCATTCTGTTCACAAGTCCTTCACTCCCTCTCCTCGCTCCCCTTCACAACAAACATGTAGCGTACTATCAGGACATGTCCGGACTACAATCAGTTGATTTGTGGTAGCTGAGGCTGATGTTTTTCTCTGTCAGTTCTCTGCAATGAAGGGATAAGCTGTGCTACGGAATTAAAAGTTCCTGGTTGCGAAGGGTAAAAAGGAGGAGCATTACATAAGCTACTATTGAGGCGCTGTAAAGAGTCACCGCGCAAGCTTCAAAGCTTATTCAGCTTATGTGTTCACAAATATGTCAAACACATATGTGAACACATACAAAACACCCCATAGAACCATGTGTATAGTCAGTTTAGAACCATGCATATACATACTGTATAACTTTATGTACTTCATAGTAACTACATTTGGATGAAATGACTATTACTTTATGTCATTACGTCATGACAGTGACATAACACATAAAGTGGGATCACTGTGTCATCAAATACACATTTTAAAACAGACTATCCAGACACATATGAACATTACGAGGAAGTACTAAAAAGGCCTCTTTTTAGATAGCCAAGCCAACATGTTTTGACCCCTAGGTCTTCATCATTAATATTGCCAGCTGATTTTGGTCTTTGATGACAAACATCTGAGTGAAAGCTTGTTGGGTTTTGTCTTTTGCAGTTTTGTAGTTTTACTTTGTAATGTGCCCCTTTTATGTAATAAACTATTTACTATTTAGTTCAGCTAATTTGGTTCAGACGCGCATTAAATTAATTATCTTATTGCACCACGCACAAGAACCAAAGTATCTAATTCTTACTCTGATTGTTGAGAGAGAAGAGAAATGCAGGTAGACCGGCTTAATCAGCACAGTTCTATCGGGAACGTGATCGTATTAACTGTTCATTCTCTGCTGAGTAGCTGCTAAATATTTAGACCCTTATGTCCCACTTTCTTCATAGAACATGATGCTAATTAATTGACTGAGGTCCTTGCAGGGAACTGACTCTACTTTTCAAAACACAGACACATCCTGCTCCAACACTGTTATAGGGCTCTACGGTGTTACGTCACAAATCAAGCGGAGGTGCATACAACGCTTTCGGCTTCATTGAAAACGATGGGAGATCGCTGGCATTGGGTGGTTGTCATTGGATTTGAGAGGATTTATGAAGGTGAATAATTGTCGGATTGTGATGAAATGTCATTTGATTACCATGATAACCTGCCTATTGAGGCGAAAGTCCACAAACTAAATTGTGTCATTTGGAGCCTGACGTGTCCGGCACAGTTATGTTAAACTTTAACACATAATCCACACAATTTGTTAGATTTGCAGACGTCGATTCTAATCAGTAACTTACTCAGTTTACATGATTAGAGCTGCAGTTCCGACAAAATGGAACATCCAACCTCACAACAGCTTTTAAGCATGATTTACTGAGAAAAAGTCAATTTATCAATTTTTTTTTTTTACACAATCTGTCATTCACTGGGAAAAACGCTGTCTAATACCGCCATTGTCGCTGAAATTACCCGGATGTCAGAAGAGCCCTATTAGCTAATTAGCTTGTTGTTGCATGATGTGGCTATGTGAGATCTGCTGTGCCAGTACTTCCTGTTCCTGTTAATTTCCTATTAAGATTATCTCACACCTATTTGGATAAATATATTTTCTTCAGATTCTGTGATGGACAGTGAGTTCATGGTAGATGATCACCTACTGTGTGTTAAGAAGAATGTAAACACTTCAGGAGACATCTCTATTTATAAAGATGAGCAAATTTGCCTTAATCATGCTATAAACTCAGGCATCTCTTTCACTGAAGTATTTGCATACAAAAAGTACTTCACATGTTGTTGTTAACATGATCATCTACCAGAAATTCACTGTTCACCCCATAATCTTTAAAAAACATGATTATTTGAACATGTCTACATAGGCGGCACAGTGGCACAGTAGTTAGTTAGCGCTCATGGTTCACAGCTAGAACGTCCTGACTTTGATCCCCGGGCCGGACGGGCCTAGGTTTCCTCACATTCCGGTTTCCCCTGCCACTTGTGCAATAGTGTTTCTGACCATTACCCTGGCTCCTCATGAGTTGGCCCACTGCTCCTTACACGTTGACGGCTGGGTCAAATGCAGAAGACTTATTTCCCTATTTCCCTATAAAGTACTATAACCTTATTTCTAAGATAATCTCCATAGGAAATAAATAGGATGTGAAGTACTGACCTTCACAAATTCAGGTTAGTGGATATGGCATAGCCTCATTGAGCAACAAGCTAATTAACAAATGCTAAGACACCTCCACTTTAGAGGTTTTACATCCACATGCTGCCATGGAGAGAAAAAACGTAGAATTCATGTCTTTCCTACAAATGTTCAGACTCCAAAAGTGTTAAAAGAGTATTGATTTGACTGACCTAGCAAAAATGTACTGCACCTGCACCTCAGTATTAGCTACTAGTGAATGCAGCCTTGAGTCCAAAGGCTTTAATCGTGCTTCATTGCGTCTCCTCGTTTTGCCTTTGTACCGTTGTAAACTGTCACACTCTCTCTCACCCACGCCGCATTTCGTCTTTGCTTGGTCATGAACCTTGGCCTCTTCCTGGTGCTCTGTTCCTTCACTGTTTTGTCTTTTGACTCACCGGAGTTAAGTTGTGGTTGTTTTCCCCCCGAGATAGATCAAAGCAGCAAGTTCACGCAGTCTCTCTGTCACTGCAGTTGACAACTCGTAAGGTAGGGAGTGAGCGTGTTTTAAAATGTATCATCGGCTTTCTTCGTATTATATCGTCATCTTAGGCTTTAAAATACTGTATCAAGTGGCAAAAAACATATGGGTTGGCAGTATAACTATCGCTTAATGGAACTTGGCAGAAATGTTGAAATCATTTGTAAATATTTTATCATTGTGCTTCTGTATAAGTGTCTGACATATAACCAGTGCAAGTTCTCACGCTGACACTTGTACACATTGATTTTTGTACTACAGTCACAATGGTTAAAGTGTGATTTGGTCCCATATCTTATTGTCAACTGGAGTGACCACGAGCTAAAGGAATTAACATCTCCGTAAGTCAGTTTTTCATAATTACACAAATGGGATCAAAGGTTCATCAACAGAAGTAGACCGCGATAGTAGTTTGTTTTCACTCCTGACATTGCATTGCTGAAAAGTGACAAATAGCTTAATGAGTTATCAACACATGGCCTTTTAGTGTGGCCTTCATCGTATTATTGCATTTCTCTGTGAGCTCTGTTCAGGTGATTTCCAGTTGGTCCAAAAGCGATGCAAAAGATGTCGCTTTTCTGTGACATGAACTTGGGAGATATGATTGATCACCCTTTGGGTTTAAAGTGTTCATGCACATGTTTAATTCACGCTTCATTAAAACATTTTCTCTCTCTCATTGGCTGGGAAAAACCTAAATATGGGGAGGTACCAATGCTGCAGTGACAATTCGGGTGTTTTAATGCATTAACCTCTTAACTCCCACCTGAACTTTTCTCTAGTTTGGCTTTACCCAAATCTATAAGCTTCTTGAAGAAAGTGACAGAATAGCAACGAAAATTAGACGAAAATGAGGATGAAAATGCATCAAAAAAGCGACAAAATCGTGACAAAAATGCGATGAAAAAGTGACAAAAAAATTATGAAAAAAGTGTCAAAAAATCCATGAAGTAAAATGTCAAAGAAGGTGACATTAACACGGCAACAACGCGTGAGAAAAAAAGATCCATTTAGATGAGTTTCGTAGGTCTTCAAATGAGACATTACTCTGGCCTATAGGCTGTAACCTTATGGATCTGGGTAAAGCTGAACTAGGGAAATGCGCTCGGTTCAGGGTCAGGTTAAGAGCTTAATTACCTGACATTTCCCTTTCACCAGCGTTGTTAGCATTGCTACATAACAATAAGGAAATAAACGGCTCTTGAGCAACAGGTTATATGACAGACTTCCCTGCAATGTGGAGCAGGAGTGGACTGTGGCAGTGAGAGGAGGACTGGTGCTGGTCTCTATGATTAGTCATTATTCTGATGGAGCAGAGCTGGAGGAGAGGAGCAGCTAATCTAAGACGGGGGGGCCTGATGGACAGAACACAATTACACAGAAGACCTCGCCGCCGCCGCCACCTCTCTCTCTCTCCCTCTGCCTCTCCCTGTCTGTCTCCTACCATGCTCCTGGCACGTTTCTACTGTAGCTGCACATGATTTCTGGGCATTAAGCTCCTGTTGGCAGCCGCCTGTTTGTTGAGTCACGCACACACACACACACACACACATATCTCCCACTCGCGCCTCCTGGCATCGCCCCATTTAAGGCTGTCCAATTTACCGCTCGCTCCGTATACTCCGCCTCTCTCTCAACAACACACACACACACACACACCGGCCCGCGTCGCCTCTGGTACGACTCGAGATTGCCGTCTAAATCCAGAAACGCTAAGCCATGTTCACATCCTTTTCCTGCTGCTACTTTTAGCCCTAGCGCTGATTCCAGGTCACATTTTTTCCCCCCCGTTTTATTTGGATGGCACCACTATTTCCTATCAGTGTGCTGGGGGATTTTGTGAAAGCTCAAGCTTGACATGTTTTTTTATTTGAGAAATTAGCTTTTTCTACCCTCCGGGGACTGTAGCTTTAGATGTAGCACTCTCAGCCCGAGTCTCCGGAGAAACAACCATATGTCTGGGGCCTGGCAGTCATCTGGAGAGAGGTACTGCGGCAGATTTTTCATTTTCAGTTGTACAATTTCATTCCTTGCGCATTCACAGCGCTGGAAAGGGTGAGTTGTTGGCTTTTTGCCTGGCGGAAAATTGACTATTTTTCTTGTTTTCTCGATTTTTAAACTTTAAAGAAATGTGTTTGTGCCGGTCTGTGTCAGAAAAAAAGCGATACAGCATTCACATTAGAATGATGCTTTGACCTGAATGTATTTGAAACCAATAGGATTCGCTTCATAGATGATCGTGTTTCCATAATGGTGAAGAGGAGGAGATGTTGTGGCTGATTGTAGCACATACCGGAATAGATTTTATGAATACACTGAGGGAGTTAACAACGTGGCACAATGTGAGATGTGATTGACTGATAGTGGACAACAGGTGGCTTTGTTTTTGTTTTGAATTTATATACTAATTTCAACTACAGTAGTAAATTGTGCCAGTGGTATGATGATGCTAGTAATCTCTATATTGTTTATTGTTTGGCTTTACCCAAATCTAAAAGCTTCTTGAAAAAAGAAAACATAATAGCAAGAAAAAACGAGGATGAAAAACCAACAAACAGGTGACAAAGAAGCAACAGAAACATGCCAGGAAAGCAACAGTAACACAACAAAGAAGTGACTAACTCGTGACGAAACCACTACCATAAAGCAACACATTTATTAATGAATTAAAAAACAACAAAATCGTGGCGACAACAGGTTAAAAAAAAGGTTATGACCAGTTTTGCGGGTCTTAGCTTTCAAATGAGGCATTACACTGTTCCTCTCCAGTCGTAATGCCGAACTGGAGAAAATGCTGCGTTGTTGCTGGGTTTTTAAGCGTTTTTTTGTTGTGGTTTCGTCACGTGTTTGTTGTATTATTGTTGCTTTTCCTGAAACCTTTTTGTCACTCTTTTATTGCCTCTTTGTTGCTTTTTTTGTCACTTTTTTGTGGCTTTTTTGTCATGTTTTCGTCCTTGTTTTCGTCGCTATTTTGGCGCTTTTTTCAAGAGGATTTGGGTAAACTGTAGGAAATGCACTAAGTTAAGATGAGAGGTTGGGAATTCCATAGCCTGGTTTTACCATACCCTCGTACTCATTTTGTTTCCTACAAGGGTCTGGATCTTCACAATTGAGCTCCGTTAACAGGTGGGAGGGGTGAACTCTTTTGAAACGATTGGATCTGATTTTCGCTAGCGTTTGGTCGTGACGTATGTAATGCGCCCGAGTGAGCGAAGCAGCTATCATAACTCTTGGGAGCATTCCTCACGCATTCCAAGGGTTCAGTTTTAATTTCTGGATATTTGGGAGCCGAGCCAGAACGGATTGAAGAGCTTCCTTTACTTTCGTATCCGCCGCCATTGCCAAACTACAACCAGCAAATGCGGCGCAAATGCTTGACGTCACCTACAACACCCGCCTCCCCGCTCGCTGAATGGTAGGTTGAAATTCAACCGATGAAACGCAGCCACTGAGATCAAGCCCAGACGTACATGTAGGGAAATTATAACTGACTGGAGATGGCTATGGCCAGGCTAGGAATTCCCATGCTGCTGTGTGCACTCGAATCATTTCAAACTTCACAGCAGCCTGGGGACCTTGGCCGAAATTTTCGCATGGATTTGGGGACCAATCACAGAATGAGGAGGGACGGCAAGACAATCACGCACTATTCGACATAATGGAAGCTTGTAGTTTGTTTATGGATAAAAAAACAAAAAAAGTGTATTTACAGATCCAACATGACTGCAGCAGACGCGATGCCATATTTCGATCAAGCTTTAGAACGTGTTCTAAATAGTTTAGCTCGAATGTTTACAGCGGGTACGTCATAGGTCATCTGACACGATGATACGAATGTTTATCATATGCAGATGCATACAGTATGATAAACATTCGAGAAAATGAATTGGTACTAAATAAAACTTGTGATTTAGTCTGGCGATAGCCAGGCTAGCGGGAGGTAAGAGGTTAAAGGTGAATGGTTGGAAAATGTACTCAGTTGTAGGCCCTATCTACAAAGTTTTGGTAAGCAGTATTCTTGGCCAATGTATTCACACTATCAACTATATAGTAGTTGATTCTGTAGATCAGGACAGCTACTTTTGGATGATTTTGAGCTTGGTCCAAGTTAACAGAGGGGATTCGTTAACTAGCCTCCAGATGCAAACTGAAAGACTTCACAGCGAGACGTCCTGAGACAAAGGGGTAGGACGGCGGGACATGCTGCGGGTCAGGGTTCAAACCTCCCTCCATTCTCTTCTGATCGCCCTTCTTCACACACTTTTTGCTCTCTCTCCTCTTTTGGCCCCGGCCTATTATCTCCCTCACCAACTCCCCTCGCCCTCTCTGTTCAGCTCCATCCTGCAGTTTCCCTCTAACCCTCCTCTCTTCGTATACGCTCTCTCTCCGTCCATTTGCCGGAACAGCGCTGCAGATAATGCCTGTAATTGGAGTGACTCACACTTTTCCAGTGTGTTTGGACCAGATAAAGAATATTGTCAGCATTTTGCCGACATGGCCTCGGCTGGCAGAATTAAATGGACTCTGTTCTCTTCTGTCTGCAGCAAATTAAAAGCCTCTCAATTCATGTGTTCTCGCCCCGGGCTCATGCAGGGGCCTCCTATTCACGGGGAGAGAGAGACCCCGAGAGGGAGCACCGGTCTGCAAAAATGTTTAGATGCTGCAGAAAAGCAAAAGTTTAGTCACAGCCCGTTTATACCAATGTACCCAATACTAGCTTGACCATTCACTGTCCCCTACGTTCTAGACCAATAAGCAGTTGCTAATCATTCATTAGCATTTTAGTCATAATGTTTTGTAGTATTGCTATTTTAATATCTTAAGATTTCTATGTACTGTACACCCTGTGGTCATAGTTATCCCTGTTGCTCTACCTGGCAGTAAAAAAGTATGCAGTATTAGTTCAGCAGTTCATATACTGTATGTTTTCCTTTGGTGTTTGCCATTTGTTTAACCTCTTACCTCCGTCTGAACCGAGTGCATTTCCTCCAGTTGGACTTCTTCTTCTCGACTGGAGAGTAATTTGACCTACAAAAGTGATCGTAACTCTTTAGTCACGTCGTCACCGCGTTTTTAGTCACATTTTTGAAGCGTTTCTGTGTCTTTTTTGTCATGTTTTTGCCGGTTTTTATTGCCTATTTTTTGTTACTTTTTATCATGTTTTCGTCACGTTTCTGTCACTTTTTGTTGCTTTTTGTTGCTTTTTCATCGCTCTATTTCATTGCTTTTTTGTGTGTGTTTTCGTCATGTTTTTGTCACTATTTTGTCACTTTTTTGTTTCTCTTTTGTTTTTTATTTTTGTTGCGTTTTCATCCTTGTTTTCGTCACAATTTTGTTGCTTTTTGATGCACTTTTGTTGAAGCTTTTAGATTTGGGTAAAGCCAAACAGGAGAAAATGTGCTCGGTTCAGGTGGTTGTTAAGAGCAGAGGCCGACCGATATGGGTTTTTCTAAGGCCGATGCCGATATTTTGGGATGTTAATTGGCCGATGCCGATATGCTTGACTGAAATTTTTGACCGATATTTTTGGCTGATTTTTCCAACTGTCTTGTCTATAATCCTGTAAAAACAAACACTTGGCCGTTCCAGCACTGGCTGATTTTATTTTATTACTTTAGGTGATCCAGTCATAGTTTCTGTCATTAGTTGTCGTTAGCATTAGCATATAGCTGCGGCATTTTGCACGGCGATCAAAAATATATAGTGAAGGTTAAAACTAACTCAGCGATTTAATTTAAGTCCATATTGATGGAGGTTTAGTGAAACTTGTGTTTAACAAACTTGAGGCAAACCAATTTTCATTGTGATGTTTCTCACCTCCCCTGAGGCCTAGGGAGTTGTGGGAGGACTCGTTTTAAAGCCCTGACTTTGCCCTTCCAATGCAAAAAACTATCATTTTCGGTCCCGGAAATATCGGCTTTTTTCGGCGCTAGATCGGCCGATAGCCAATATAGTAAAATCCCCAAATATTGGCCCGATCGGTCGGCCTCTAGTTAAGAGGTAAAATTAGAAATCAATTGAGGGGAGTTTTTGTCAAGATTAATCGCTACAATGTGTGAGACTCCAAGTGTCTGTTGCAAACTGTTTGAACTTATTGTGATATTGTCGGTGAATATGGGTCGAACGATTGCATCTGTGACTTTCCCCCCTTTCTTTGTCTGTGCCTGGGAAGCTGTGGTGATAGACATACTTTTCTTACTACAAATGAGTGTGAATGAATTAATCCTAACTGGGAAAGTTAGGTACAGCGGTTAGCGTAGGTTTCCCCTGCTGCTAAAAAAAAAAAAAAGTACAATAGGCCAGGGTGAGGTTTTTTTTAGTAAATGAAGCATGTATATTGTGTGCGTGCTCGACAGAACCTGTGCAGGACAGAGCGGTGGCAGCGCATGTGAGCAGAGGTGAGAGGTACAGTCACATTCATTATGCAGCGCGTCAAACCTGCAGCTGTCTCCTGCCCTCTTTGTACTGCTGTCTCTCCCAGTAAAAAGGAACTTGTCTGCGTTTTGTTTTGGCATGCAAATGAGTGTGTCGCCTCATTCACGCTCCCAACACGGTGGACCTGGCTGTGATGTTATGGAAGCCTGTGCCAGTCTCCTCAGAATCAAGGAGCAACAGATGGGCAAAGAAGGGACGGAGTGTGTGGCCAAAGGGAGCAATCAGGTGCAGGGCAGGGGCTCTTAAGGGGAGGCTGTGCGGACGGTTTAACACTTCAGCCTCATCTCTGCAGTAGCTCTGTCATTTTATTTTGACTGAGCTCTTACTTCTTCATTATGCCACATCGCTCACATTGCAATCAGATTATTAAATCATTTGTGTTCACCGTGTAGACGCTGGCACTGGACTTGGGAGATATTTACCCTGGCACACATGCACACTGAGGCAAAATGACAGCGCACACCGTCAATTACTTCATACATTCACTCGGTAAACAGCAGAGTGCTCTTTGTAAACACAAGTTTGACCTTGAAGTGATGAGAAAGTTCCAACGAGCTTTTAAAAACATCTGGTTTGAAGGTAGTATATAAGATTTAATAGTGGTGAAGTGGCACTGTAGGTGGTTCATGCTGCATCCTTGGTGAGATCTGATATTGACAAGCTCTTGAACGTGCCTTTCTGTTACCAATAGCGACGTGCTATCAGAAATCAGCTCATTTCTCTACCTGCTGGGATACAATATCTTTTGGTTTGAGGTCAAATCATTTACACACTAAAATTACGTTTACTTCATGTTTGCTTGTAAATGCTGCGCGTGTTGTTTGCTTGTGTTTTCTTGGTCTTGATAATTCAACTTTATCAAGACCACCTTTCAATACTTGATTCATGTGTTCTAATGGAAGTTCTCCCCTCTCTCTGGCAGCTCTCCGAGGCTGTGGGTGGGATGTCGTGTCAGGGCTGAGGCCCGGCCCTCTCCCATGCGCCCTGTGCCCGCTCACACAGCTGCGGCGCCCACACAGCCACCCCCGCCACTGACGCCGCCCCTGGGACCCCTTCCGGGACCCCCACCGGAGCAGAGCCACAGGAGCTTAGCCCAGAGGGAGTCTGACCATGTCCACGGAGACTGAGCTGCAGCCCGCGGTCAGGCCCAGCACTCTCAGACGGGACTCCAGGCGGAAAGGTATGATCGCTCCAAAGTTGTTCTCAGCAATGAACTCATGTTTTCAATGTTGGTGGTGGCGGGGCAAAGCAAGGTGACCACTGAGGATTATCTCGACCCCGAAATTGCTCACATTGCTAGGCCACCGGAGGGCAAAAGAACCCATTACCACACAATTTAATATCACTAAGCCTAAGAGGGAATTTTACTCTACATATTACCAACCTTATACCTTCTGCTTGAGTCATCTCCTCCAACTCCAAAAAACCCAAATAAAAGAATATTGTGGGTGTGGTAAGTTCTTTGATCATAAGATATGAGCCAAAACTTCATCTAGCTCTTTAAAAAAAAAAGGCTTTGTCAGATTCAGATCATATGATTTCATGTAGACACTTTGTGGACGTGGATTCTTTCTGGTTTAAAAAAAGAGTATGTGTGCGGATGTGAACTCATGTACCAGAATCCCAACGAAAAAATTAGCATATATGCTGTCAAGCTCAGACAATTGTATGTGACTACCTGGCTTTCTTCAGAATAGTGACAGTAGTTTGGCAGGACTCGAAGCTTCTTGTGTTGATCTTAGATACATTATTATTCAAGGCTTTGAAAGAACCATGGGGTCTATGATGACAACCAATAATTACCATGAATAAAACATGCATCGCAGTGTTTGCGGGAAATACATGATGTTTTCGACAGTGGCGCAGATGGTATAATATGATTTATATAAGTTTAGACCATTTGCCATTTAAACTTAAAGCCATACTGTGTAACATTTCACCAAATAAATGTGAAACCCAAAAGCCCTTATTTCGTTATGGGTGTGAAATATGCCTCAAACACATGTCCTTTGATACTGTGAGCTCACTTCTCTTCAGACTCGACTCGTCCTTGAACCAGGCCATGTTGCTGCTTTGTTCTTGAGCACTAATGTTGTACTAATTGAAAACCATATGATTATAAGGTTTAGATACATTTGGTCTTCATCCAAATGCCTTATTTTGGTAACCCTTTGCAAAAGTAGCATTGTATTAGCTGCACATTCAGAAACCTGTTTGGAATTGCTACAATGACTTGGAATCTTCTGCAGTTTGGCTTTAAAGTACCTGTTATTGTACGTACTGAATGTGTTTACAATACAAAACATGAGCTTAGGACCTCTCTGATCTCATTGTGCATGTTGTGGGAAAAATACAGAGTGCAACCGTTTACTGTGCACAGATTTGTCCTTGGTGAAGATCATATTCATTTCCATTTTGCCTTGGGTCGCTGCGACAGAGTGTTGTTGTTGGCGGCTAATTAACAGGTAGGGGGTTATTACGTTACAGTGGGTTGCCAGCAGACAGGTGCGCTGACACTGAGCTGGTGTATGCAGGTGCTGAATGCTCCAGAGGTGGGTGGTTTTAGCAGGTGTAGAGCAGGCAGAGCGGGCCCAGAGCAGAGGTGATGCCAGGGGCTACGCTGGCAGCCATAATGCAGCTGCCTGGCGCCACCTGCTCCTATGCCAACGGCCAGCATTCTCCCAATCAGTGCCATGATTGATGTAGCAAGACATCCAGCCAGTGCACTGTGACAAGGCAAAAAACAAAAATAAAAAGTCTAGAGGCTGTCACCAAGTGTAAGGTTAAATATCCTGGCTCGCATTTTGACACTAGAGTAACATGCCTTTGATTGTCAGTGTTTCATCTGTGAAAGCTTTAGGCATAACATTCAATGTCAATAGTAACAGTCAATAGTAACAGTATAAAAAGGAACTGCTTTATTTATTATTGTATAATGCAAAGGAAACAATATATAAGCAAAAAGAAAAAAAAAATCTCTACCATATCCCACCCGCTCTCTCCATGGATTGGAACAACAGAGTGAATTAATTATTTTTATTTATATATTTATTTATTTTTTTTCCCCCATTGGTTTCTTCAATGACAATTTTCTCATAATTTTAGTTTTGCAAGTCTACATACAGAACTACCTTATTTTCCGGACTATAAGTCGCTCCGGAGTATAAGATGCACTCGCCAAAAAATGCCTAATGAAGAAAGAAACAACAGGCTGAATAGGCGTACGGTATGCTAACGTGACACATTGATGGTTACATGAAGCATAAACAACGAACTAAACAGGTGTCTGGTATGTTAACGTCACATAAACAGATCAGATAACTATAGCATAAAGAACATATCAAACTCTCGATCTCACTCCAAATCACAAAAAACATTGAAATCTTCATCCTCGGTGTCACTTCTGAACAATCGTCTTGGCAACTACCTGGGCACGGAGGCGTAACTACACAGTTGAAAGGCCTTTCCCAACGGCATGATTTCCAAGCTCTCATCTGCAAACTCGCTCCTCTAGCTGTGGCTATCTAGCTTTTAGCCCATGATTAGCTTGTTTTGTTTACTTCATTGCAGTAACCTCCGCTCTCTCACTCACTCCAAACTTTCTTTCTGCTGCTCGATTAGCCTGCCGTGCCCTCTAGCGGCATGTGAAATTATATATTTGAATTTAAAAAAAGGAGAGAAAAAAAATCACATATAAGTCGCTCCGGAGTATAAGACTATATTGCCAAACTATGAAAAAAGTGCGACATATAGTCTGGAAAATACGGTATACAGTACATGTAGCTTGCAGACAATACTATAAATGCAAAAATATATCATAACCAACAGTTTCGCCAATGCATGCTTAGTCTTTAGTGTACGCATCTCAAGCTGTTGTGAATGTAAAATACTGAACACACAAATTCACTATCGCCTGAAGCAGGTGGCTCACAGCACACACATGGTGCATTTGAGCAATGCCAGAAAAACAGTACACAGAATGAGAAGGAAAGCCTCAGTGCCTCTCATGTCCTATTTAGAAACGCCATTGTTCTGCTGCAACGCTGATCATGTTCATCAGTCAGTGTGCTGCCCAAAGACACGGGCAGAGGCTCGGAGCTGGGAGAGGAGCCCAGAGCTGCACAGGAGAGCCGCGGTGATGAATGATGCGCCTAAAGCCTTCAGACCAGAAACACTGCACTAGTAACCTGTGATGTCACCAACTGTACCTGCTGGGAATGACCAGGTGAAGTTACTGTACAGAACCGTATTTAGAAATAGGACAAAGGTGAGGAGGGCAAAAGCCTTACTGAGAAATGTTATGTGCCATGTGAAGCTAGCCGTGGCATGTAATATGAAGCAAACTAGGGCTGCACAATGTATTGTCAAATTGTCAATATCATTATACAATGTCCATATAGCAAGCCTTCCATTTGACTGAAATGTTTGTGAACACGGGCTAAAAAATGTTTTGGTCCTGGTTCAAATGTAATGGATCGTACTGTGATGAAAGGGTGTAGTGAAATGTCAATGTCATACAGTAATTAAATACCCTGGTTGTTACAATTGAAGGTACCCCAATTGAGCAATCCAATTTTTACATAATTTGATCCATTTACCTGCTACTCGTCCCATGCTGATCGCTCTGAGATTTACGTTCAGATTACAGACTATGCCCTAACCGTATCCCCGCTGCTCTCTCTCTCTCTGCCCGGGCTTGCATGTGTTTTTTAATGGGAAGTTACATTTACAACGAGTAGCCCAGTCAAACACGTCCTCTCCCGCACTCATCTTTGTTCTGATCTGGGTCATTTTTCCATTACACAGTCTCCCAGTCTCTCAGCGGGGTGATGAAAGTCAAATGCAATCGTATACCACACGCGAGCAGCTGCCGAGCTCTGGGAATAGGCTACTTTGATAATGTTCCTGTTATTTTGCCCCCTCCCCTTGTGCACATCCTGGCGCATACACACTCCCCTGCCTGAGCTTTCTGAGTTTGCCTGATTTGAATGAAAATAGCTCTAAATGAAAAGCACATCATAGAGTACAGCGGTGTCTTCGTTATTGTCAGAATCCCTACAGGACAGTTGGCCATTCTTCCCATTCGCTTTTATTCTGAATCCATGACTTACAAATGACCTTGACGCGGGCGACCGAGACGAGGACTGACGGGAGAGAGAGAGAGAGTGAAGAAGACTAATGATTTGTCTTGAAGCAGCGCTGTTTAATCTAGCACCATTGTTCCCTGGCTCTGGGCAGAAGAATGTAATGAAAACCATGACGGGACGTCCCACATTTATCACACGAGGCGCACGTGTCCCAGTGTCAGTGCCTGCCATTGGTTCTGAAGCGATGGGATGGATTCTCAAGCACAATTATGTTTCGTTTCTACGTTCAGATGGATCCAATTTGTCTGTAAGGAGAGGTTTTATTGAATTACAGCGACATGTAGAGATAACCTTGGGCCTTTAGCATTTACGTGACCTAAAGTAAAGAAAATTAGCCTTGTGTGTGAATAAGCACCGTGTTATTGGCCAGGTTTGAAGTGTGATGTCTTTATGAATCCACGCCAAATCCACAAGATTAGAGCCGTGACTCCTCCATCGCTCCTGCCACTGCTCTCATTCGTGCAGGAATAAAGGAAACATGCCTGTGCTATGGGTTTGAAAATCACATAGCAGAAGCAGTCCATCCACATCAATTGATTCTAAGGTTCTCCAGAATCCCAGTTCAGTTCACCAGATCAGTTCCTATTTTTGTCCATACAGTAAAGGAATTACAATATGATTTATTCTGGCTTTCGGAAATACTACACAAACCTTAAGCTGGGTGTTTCTTGCAGTATAGCTTTGAATGCTTTATCTGGAAAATGCCTCAGAAAATGCCTTAGACAAAGTTAGGATGAATTTTAGGTATAAAGTTTGCCAGCAGGAAAAGCAATGACTGGTGCTCGGAGGAAAACAAAGCCGACAACAAACTAACAGGCTGCAGTGTGCAGGGAAGAGCAATGAAGACCAGTTTGATCATGGACATGATCAATGTTTGGTGAAGGCGTCTGCACTTCAAAAACACGGAGAAGCTTCACGGATGTTGACAATGTAACTAGACCATACATTCTGAGTGCTGTTACAGGCAAAAATATGCAGGGTTCTTGAAACCTTATTCAGTATAAAGGCTCATGACAAGCAAAGACTGTAGTAGATCTTTCTGAAATTTGACAATTAATTCGAACAAGGCCGTTAAGTACTGTCAGAGCAACTTCAAAGTGCAGCTTTTAAATTGGGGGCTGTTGGTTGCTGATTGTGGTCATTGGTCAGTTACTGTCCAGTCTTGCCACATTCAGTGTTGAACCAATGATAAATGAAGGAAGGAGGAAAGGTTCGGCCAAATTGTTCACTTTACTTTAGGTCACATACTCTCAATCTGCATATCAGGAAGCAGATGGCCATAACATCATTAGCACCAGTATTAGACAGGTGGTCACATGTTCTGCCTGATCAACATAGCAGAGACAATTTATCCGCATCTATCCACATTATTTTTTCTGTGGGTATAAAACTGTTTCAGCTGTGAACCATATTTCTTAGTGGTACTTATTTATTTGCTTGTGAATTTGGAACTTCCGTGGCCATTAAAAACACATTTTTCTGTAATGTTTTCTCCACATCGACACACAATTGCATTTGAAATGACGCCTTCACTGTTTGTCCATTCCTTTCGAGGAAAATTCAGAAGTGATTCTACCGGTTTGAACAACTTCCATAGCTGTCAAGAAATCCGCAAAAGTGTCCTGATGGCTGTGAAAAATCTCAGTATAGTGTCACAATGGGATTTGGCTGAGTGTGAGTTTGTGTGGGAGTGGGGGGGGGTCTGGCAACCGCTGGCACGAGAAGAGTGGTTAAAGGTTATAGGCGTGCAGCTGTTAGCGTGTGAGCATGAGCGTGGCGTGTGTGGGTGTCTGTTTTGCCCGTCTCTGGTGTGCGATTAGCAAACACATTATCTTACGTGGTGTGGGTATTATGCACACATCGAGTCGATCTGGCACAATCACTGCCGCCATTTACTCTGATATCTTCCCCCTGATGATACCCCCAGCACAAACAATGCTATTTTGACTGTCTGCGTGTGTGCGTGGGGGGGTCTATGAGAGGTAATCAGATCTGTTCCCTCCAATCAGGCAGAGATTGAATTGAATTGGCTGCCTTTCTGCTGTTGTCACTAGAGGCCAGTCATGGGTATAGGGGTGATAGAAGACAAGAACGACCCGAGCTAGCAGACAGTGACATAGACTTTCTCAAACTATATTTAGAGATAAGTGGCTCCTTTCTGTCCTGCTGCTATCTCTGCCCTTCCGCGCCATCACTTTATTTCTAGAGAATTAGTTTGCTGCATCCGTCCTGCTGCCTGGCACCTCCAGCCCACGTCTTTGGCCACTTTTCAACCCTGCAGCACCTTTCGCAGTGGTTGTGAAGTACGACACACCTGATTAAACTTTGGGGAAATATCTTAGAATTTATTATAGCTTGAATAAAAGACAACAATGTTACAGTAAACAATGAATATGTCTCCAGCACTGTGTTACCCAGAGATGACCAGAGTTAATTTAGGAAAGATTTAGAAAAAATATATATACCAGAAGATTTTTCCTATTGGCCAACTGCTGAGTTATCACTTCTTTTTTTACTTTGTTTTGAGAAAATGACAAAAGTGAGAAGATTTACTGTATTTTTCTTTTACACCATAAATACAGACGGCATCTCTGGAATCTCCCATATTTGGTCATGTTTGAAGCAGTTGAGGGGGAAAACAAAGAGGAGAAAACAAATGCTGAATTATCAATATAGTTTTCTACTCAATAATGATACAAAGACATGGAGAGGAGCAAAGTGTTTCAACAGCCCATTATTACAGAAATAACGGAGAATGCTAACATGATGCTTCATTTTAGCGTCATGCTACATGCTAACGTTAGCTACGACTGTCGTTTTTTTCACTTCTACTGAACAATCTGCTGTGAAAAAAAACATCCATATGGACCTGATTTAGACTTGACTTTATTTGTATGTGATAAATAAGTTTATATTCCACCAGAAACGGCTAAAAAGAGTGAAAAGTCTCCCAAAACATATTTCCCCCTCGGCCTCGCCCTCTTGTATGACACGATGCCGTCAGTATCTATAGTTCTAGTCTCAGAGGGGACCCTATCGTACAAGTTTTTTTTGTGGTAAAGGGGGACACCCAAGGGAAACCGACAGACAGGGGAACAGTCTGTGAAGCGAGAGCATTAACCACTGCCCCACTGTGCTGTTACATATGAAGATGTTCCTTTTGACTAATCGTGATACTGACTGTTTCAAGACATGCACTTTGACCATTGTTTTAGGTTGTTTTTTGCTTTAATATTTTTGCGATTCCTCCTTTTTATTCCAAGGCAATAATCACTGAGTAACCAAACCATTATTTACAATGCCCATGGTTGTATCTGGGGTCAGGTCAGGACATTGGGAGGCTGTTGTCACCCCGCTCCACGTCCCACGCGTCTCGTATTTGCTCTCTTAAGTCCTGTGTGTCTGAGGAGCTGCTCTCTGATCCTCTCTGTGAGCTAAGCTTTAGCCCTCAACTTCAGTTTGTGCTGCTTTCTCCTACCTCGCCGCTAACTACTGTCTCCATAGCAACAGTTTGGTCCCTGCTCATAATTTGCACAAAAGGAAAATGTCCCAATGTCACACAAAGCTGTGATAGAGGCCCACGCGCTCACCCTGCTGCGCGGCTGAAGGACTCGCCTCCGAAAGGGCAGTTCTTATTTGTTAGATGTTGACAGGCTGCTGTTTTCTATTTCTAACACACGCCAAAGTGTCTGTTTTCCATATGTGAGGCGAAGACAGACAACAAAAAAGTTAAAAGGTCAGTGGTTTTGAAGACATTAAAGTCAGAGTAAAGTTTTGTGCATTTATATTGTTTGTTGTGGATTTACACCAAAAAAAACTTAGACACGAAGGATAGGACCAGAGGAGTGCATTAGAAATATTAATGATATCAAAATATACAAATATGACTTGCCCTTACAGTAAAGTAAAAAAGGAAGGTATTTGTAGAGCATACTGTACTTCCTTGTACACAGCACACCTCTGGATTAACTCTAAGACAATGGCTTCTTTAATTGTCTATTGTTTATTTAGTCCTTTGTTAACGGACCATGAGTTCAGAATCGGAATGATTTGATTGAATTGTATATAGTATCCGATGTAACGCTTCAGGAGTCATATGTTTAGTAATCACAACAGCATGAGAAGATAACCATGCTAGACACAAAGCTGAATCATCAGGACGACATAGTAATTGTGTGCAACGCTAATATAAAAGAAAACGTGCCCTAGATGGCACTTTTCATTAAACTAAATTGAAATTATTAAGATAAAGTTAAGCTGTTTTTCTGGGATGTTAAATAAAAGCACAGATTCATAATTGATTTGGAAATGTGGTTTCTCACTGAAGCACATCTCATTAGAAAGGCACAATTTGAAAGGTCTTTTTTAGCAAATTGATTTTTCTGACTGTTATATTCTACGTACAGCTGCTCGTCATATAATTAGAATATCATGAAAAAGTTAATTTATTTCTGTAATTCAACTTAAAATGTGAAACTAATAAATGATATTGACTCATTACATGCAAAGTGACATATGTCAAGCCTTTGTTTGTTATAATTTTGATGATTATGGCTTACAGTCCATTTTCAAAATAAAGACTATACATATCTCACTTTGCATGTAATGAGTCTATCATATATTAGTTTCACAGTTAAGGTTGAATAGCAGAAGTGAATGCACTTTTTCTTGATCTTCTAATCATATGACGAGCACCTGTACTGTATATGGCAGAATTAAATGAATGATTGAAGGTCCCACAAAACCTTTTAGTCCGTCGACACCTGACCGACTAACTAAATCTATCTATCTATGACTTTTATCATTCCAAAGAAGAAAAACAAATTCTTAAAATGTGGATTTAACTTCAGTCCTTTTGAAGCTAAAATCTTCAGAACACACCTTTTCAAGTACTTCCTGTTGCCTTCAGTTGGAGTCAGGCTTCGGATGTTCAAGTAATGAAAGCGCTTAGACTAGAGAGAGAGAGGAGATGAGAGAGTCCACAGGCAGACGGCGGAGCTTCCTGTTCCTCCTCTCTCTGTATGAAGTCTCCAGTCTCTGTTCCTGGTGCCCAGCCGAGCCAGCCCAGGGAAAAGGTTCGTTACACCGCAGATGAGAGGCAGGGAGCTCCGTGTTTTGGCACCCGTCAGATCGGGAGCTTTGTTGTGGCAGGCTCGCCGTCACTTGAAAGAACGAGCGGCATCTTCAGAGGACTTACCTGTGTTTGCTAATGCTGTGACACATATTCCACCGCAGTCGCACGCCTTCGGGAAACAAATCGTCACTCAGATGTCTCGGCGAAATAATGCGCTTTCGGTGAAAAGACTCAAAGAGGAATTACACAGAGGCAGCTCTGCTTTTGTAGTACACGCGTAGTACAATTTAGTGGCATAGAAGCTTCAACTCAGTCCAGCCGTATTCATTGTTCTCAGGGTTACGGTGGACAGATGAAGCTCAACACAATTCAACTTATAGTAAGGCTTGGTTAGAACGTAATTCATCCACAAGGTATCCTCTTTCTTTTCATCTTCTCTTGATTGTGATTTTAGTACTCTCCCTCCCAGTTGTAATCCCAGAAAAACAGAGCATGTCATATCAGAAATGTCATGTGACTCAGGTAAAATCGATGAGCAGACAACTGAACCGCAAAGAGATGTCGGGCATATATAACAGTATATTCATGTGTCTATTGATAAACAATGTTGCTATACAGAACGAAACTTTGCGCATTGTGAGCTCAGGGCCGTCTTGACAGTGTGGTCTGAGGGGAAGCGCTTCAGCGTTGCATGACAGGATGCTCGGGGCTTGTTTACTTTGGCCCAGTCTCTGATGCCCCGTCAGAGCCCGTGCGCATTACACATAAATACAGCACTCATTCACACGCGCGTGCAGCTTGGGGCCGCGTTCCCCTCCGTTTGTGAGACCAATTAGCCTGTAATTAAAGCCGGGGCGAGAAACGAGCTTTTTACCACCCAGTGTCCTAGAAAGGCGTGCGAAGCGGCAGGACACAGTGAATCATCGAGTGTTTGGATGGGCCTCACAGTAGCGCTGCCATTGTTGCCTTATTATTAAGAGAGCCCCCAAAGGTAAGATGAGATGAAATGAGCGGGTCGAGGACATGATTAAATGGCGGCGGCTCTAAAGGACATATTGTGGGCTTTGTGCGTGTAAATGAAGTTCATTTTGTCTGATGAAACAGGCTTCTCGGACTGCACTGCTCTACCTCGTCCAGGTCCCATTTAGAGAGGCTGCTAATCAACACAGAGCTGTATTTACAGGTAATTGTGGCTCATTCTGAACTCTGCTTTTGGCACGTATCATAGTTATTGTCATTACAGTAACACTATAAACAAAGGCTGGCTCTCAAAATACATTTGTGGCTGAGAGTGTGGCCACAATGACAAGCTTAAAAGCACAGGGCAGAGAGGCTTTTTTTGCCATTTGTTTTGTACAATCTATTGGACACAGAGCCAGGCATAGTTGGGCAGAGTATCACAGAGCTTTTGTGAAATCAAAACAAAATAACAGAATTGAGTTAGACCTGAAAACTCATTTTCTCAGGTGCATTTGCAGGTCGTACTGTAGTTTGGAAAAGGTCATGCGGTGTAGATCTATCATTACCAAATACTGTTTGTGTGTAATTTTCATTCAAGAGTCATCTTTGCCGTTGTGTTCCTAGGGATGGAAGAGTGTTTGTCCTATGTGGTTCAGTCCCTGCTTCAGCCCGGGCACACTGTTGTTGTGTACTTGGGCAAAACACTTTACCCACCCTGCTTTATGTACATGATTGTTGGTGCAGGGTCGGATTCCTGGTGACATAGAGGCTACCGCTTCTCCAGCTTTCCGGTCCAGAGCAGCGGTGGTTACTAAAGTAGCTTACCATCAAGTGTGAGGAGTAAATGGATATAAGCCTGTTGTTACTCTTGTCAATTCAACTTTTTCATCTTTAATATCGGGGAACAGCAGAATCTCAGTAGGTTGCAGGTTCATCCCTTCTAACAACATGCATTTCTTGCTTCTGTTCTTTAAACTTCACACTCCTTGCCTGTACAAAATGTGTGTTTGCATGATGTTGTTATTGGAGTTTATCAGAGACTCTGTCAACGTAGTTTGGCAGCCATGTCTCCATCAGCCAGTCTCAGAGCAAATGTGAAGAAGAAAAGCAATTTTTGTATTTATGATCAATCACATGTCTCACCTGAAATACAGAAATGTTCAGTCCCTGATTTTATTCTCTGGCGTTTTCAGCTCTGACATCTCAACATCTAATCTCTCTCTCCATTCCTATTCCAATCAGTACTTTTCCCTCTCCCAGAATCCCCTCTGACCTCCGGTGAAGGGAACAGCCCATAGACTTGTGCTGCCTGTCAGTGTGTGCAGCATGTGTGTCCTGAGGCGCCGCACTGTCCTCTCTGGAAGAAAACACAAAACAAATTAGAGCTGAAAAATACGTCAGGGACAGATGCCAGCCATTGCCCATTAGGTCCCCGCCATCCTACCAAACACAAACAATATGTAAGGTCACTTTGACAAACTCTAAACTTTAAAGTAAGAGCTAAAAGACGAGACCAACTGCATAATGTGATGTTGCACAAATGAATAGCAATTTCAGTGTAGGATGTCTAGGGCAGAAGAGCACAGAAATGATTTTTACTCTCACAATCACTGGATCTAAAGATGCTGGAGGGAGGCACTAGAAGAACATCTACGTATATTTTTACTCTTTGATTTAGGCATGTACATGAAACGTTAGACATCGATTAAAGATCATTTTCTTTGAATATGAGGATAGAATGAATCAGACTTCTGTGAAACATATATATTCCCACATACCATATTGTACCTTTGGTTCAGAACAGATGTTTTGTATGCTCTGTCTGATTTTAAAGCTTTTGCCAAAAAAAGTCTACCTTGGTGCTCTGACAAGACCATAGACTGTTAAAAAGAATAGACAGCTCCTCCTCACTCCTCCCCGTTTACCACAATGACCACGTTCGAGGGGGAATTCATGGCGGATTTACAGACTCCTCCTCCCCAGCTCTGACGAAGCATGTTCCTAATAAGGGCAAAAGGGCGGGTCTCACTGTAGACTCGGCCCTTGCGTGACGTGTAGCTCGTGCAGCTCCAATGCCAACAGTCCGACCTCCGTTAAGTAGGAGATTTAAAAAAAAAATATTTCGAAAACCAGCCTGGTTTCTATTTTTTTGACTAACCCAGCGTTATCTCAGGAGGAATATGTAGCCATATTAAGTGTTGAAAAAATTGAAACCAGGCATTAAAGTTGTTTTTAACGTGTCTAAAGTCCAATGCTTTTCAATGGGGGCCTAGCGGCCAAATGGAGGTACTACAGCAATGGATGAGCAATGGCGGCCTCCAGTGTTGCGGTCACAAAGCAGAGCAGCCAGCGGCCATTGGACAAGACATAAAAATTGACCGTGTAGAGAACATCATAGTAGAGATGTTCAAACATCCAATACACTTTCAATTTTAACAACAGCGCTATACTGCATCTGCACTTCTATATTCTGTGTCTGTACTGGACATCTGGACAAATTGTGCCATTTTTAGTAGATTTAATAACAAAATTCAGTATGTATTTTTAGAGTTCAGTTCAATTTAGGCCATAAAAGTGATTGTAAAAAAGATCATTTAAGGTTTGGCAATCGCCCGCAACCTACTGAAAATGGTCCCATTTTGGTCCAACACACCAGCACCAATATGTAACTAATAACTGATAATATACAAAGGCTTGTGCAATGTTCTATTTATTGGCTTTGTAATGCTTTCTCAAACACATGCATGTAACCAAATGTACGTTTAAAATCATAATAATTATTAATACAGTGTGTTCTTCGCCCAACACAATGCAAGCGTCAACAGCAGATTCACCGCATTATGCTCGCCGTAGCGGGGTAACAGAATAACAAAAGGCGTGTCCCTCTTTAGACATCTGCACTCTCAAAGGCACGACATTCATTTCTTTGACGAGAGAGGCAACAGTTACTTCATCATCTCATTTTACACTTGGCGTTTGTCTCCGCCAGCCACTGCTATGTTTATGGAGTATGTGTGGAACGCGTATATTAAGTGAAGTGCGAGCGTGGTGCGTTGCCAAATCTGTCTACCACAATTAAGCGTGGCGCTGAAGAGGGAAACGTGTTGTTTTCTTGGCACGCATTGGCTCGTGGGTTTTAACTGTGAGTGTTGCTATGATTGAGTGCTTCATCTCAAAGAGTCTCTGAGAGGTAAGGAGGAAAAAAGCCGCAGTTTCTTCGCTTTGGCGGCAGGCTTTAGAGGCAGGATTAATTGGAGAGAGTTACTGCTGCTGTAGGTTCCCTTATGTGCTGTTTAAGTCGGGTTGTGGATCTTTTTTCGGCTGCAGTTAGGAGCCCCCGCGGAGCACTGCGGAACACAAGGCCGTCGGAAAATACGTCTAAAGCGAAAGCCCTAAGCCAGACATAAAGCGCTATTAGCATCAGCTTTTGTAATGATAACAGTCCTGAAGGTGCCACATTAAAGAAACAGAGGCGCTCCGCTGGACTGCTGCAGACACAGGTGCGCCGGCTAACTCGCTCCTGCACAGTGGCTCTGTACTAATCACATGGTCCCCACTGCCCAATCGGACTAATGAACTGGACTCTCATGCGTTATTGACCATACGCATAAAAGCCCAGGCACCAGGGAGAACGAGAAGCAACTCCAGAGCCGTAGAAAATGGTCTTATAACATTTGCAGATAATGTATTTACCAATTTCTTCCATAAAACCAGATTGTTTCCAAAAATAGCCTTGCCGCCTTCTTTTAAAAAGGCTAACGGCCTCTCGCAACAGATACTTTATTTATTTATTTATTTCGACTAATTGCAAGTCCTCAGTGTAACTATTTCAGGGTGCGCTTATTTGGTTTGGCCGGATAAACACATTAACAACTGTGTGCAAACAAATATGGTGATAACATTGAAGAAAAACATGGCTAGAAATTGCCCAATGTTTTATATATTTCTCAAGAAAATTGAAGGGCAACGATAAGACATCTAGAATACAGTGTGCTTGGTCATCATTAAAGCTATAGTATAATTTGTTTGTTATTGCAATAGGTTATTTATGGCTTGCTCATAAAATTAGTTTTTATTCCATTCTGTCAATCTTATTCAAATTGGATTGTACAGGTGAAATGATCCCGCGACCAAAGGTTCTTGGGTTTACATCATCGGCTATATTTCACTCTTTACATTTTGTGTAACAGATCAGGGTCAATTAGCTTTGGACAGTTAGGAAGCTTCCGGTGGGTTTGAGTTCAGCCCGCGAGATGGCGCTAAGATTTGTGAGGAGTACGCTCTTTCATTCATTTGTGCACTGAACAATAGACTGTCAACAAGGAACAACAAAACATACTGCACAAAGGTAATTTAATAATAGGTTTGTTTCCATTTGATCTTACTATATGCGTGACATTATTGTGTGTCCGCTAACAGTTTTCCATTTTGACCTCTCAAGAAGAAACTGTGGGCACAACCGGCAATAGCACCAACTTCTCTGCCGTATTGCCTCAAGACAACATCATTTGTGTGATAGTTGATTAAACTTGCAAGTAATAATTGCTCTCCTTCAATACAAAAATGAGCCAGACCAAGTCAATACTGTATGAAACAATAGAATGAAAAGTCATCATTGCATTAATATTACTGTGCTTTGTTATGATTTTCTTTTCCTCAAGTCATTGCAACCCTTTGCTTTGAACTATGTATCCTGTCTCCTGTATTTCCATGATCTATTTTCCCCCATTTCATCCAGTCTCTGATTCATTTTCCACATGCAACTACTGTTCACTTTTCAAATTCTTTTTAATCAACCATACACCATGTTTTACAACATATTTACTCTCCAAACAGACAGACAAACTGTGTATTACGCAAAAAATGTCACCTCACTTCCAAGACAATGCTCTTTGTTTACCTCATCCAACATAAAGGCTACAGTCACCTGGCATTTTCGGTTATGTGCAATAAGTGACAACCATGCTCCAGTAAAGTGGGACAGGCCGGGAACACTGTGCTGGAAGGATGTGAGGATTAGAGAGGAAGAGTCAGAAGGTTAGCATAGCCTGTAACGTCACTGTGGGCTCCCCCGCGGGTTTCACGTACCTGTACCTGTTGACGTGTGTGTATGTGTCTGTCGTAACGCGCTAATCCTGAGTGACGTTTATCCAATAGAGACTCGGTTTATTCATCCGTCCATCACGTCCCGTTCCTTTGACGTGTGTCCTCCCCTCCCTCTGCACCACTCGCTGCTTCAGACAGACAGCCTCACCAGCGCTGCATGCCAACTATACTGTCTCTCCCACTCTCTCAAACACCCATAGATAAGCAAAAACTGAGCGGTTTTAACTGCTTAACCACGGCTTACAAAGCAGATTTGGCCTGTTATCTTTGAGAGTGTGAGAGTGGGGGAATGAACTTGCTGTTGCTGTAGTTCACTTTTGGGTCAACGATGGCAGATGAAGTGGTAGTTGTTGTTGTTATAAGTGGCGGATTAACAAAGCTAATCCAACACCGCAACAAGGTACCAATCCAACTTTTACAATAACGTTTATTGTTAATGCTAATGCTTGATGGTAAAATGCCAAATTGCATGTACTTTGTTTATTAAGTGTTTAAAGTTATTCAACAAACCATATCTTTATTTAAAGGTGCATTATGCAACTTTTTTATGTGAAAAAAAGTTTATATTTGAGCTTGTAGTGACCCAGTGACTGTAAGAGTGGTCAGCACGGCGCCTTTACTTTCCATCACAGTGGTCTCTAGAACGTTCCAGGATCAATTGTTTGGAAGATTTTCACTGCCAATGGACCCTCTCACCAGAAAACCTACAATCAATTGATCCTGGAGCCTTGTTGAGGCCACTGTGGTCGAAAATAAAGGTGGCATGCAAACCTTTAAGGTCAAATATGCACAAATATCACGTTTTTTTCCTCGTATAAAAATTTGCATAATGCACCTTTAATTTGCTCTGTCTAACACAAAAATGATAGTTATTGAGAATATAATCAGGAAGAAGGCCGAGGGCCAGCATAAATTGGTCTGAGGGCACTGCTTCCTTAAAAACGTGGGCTGGTCCTTGTGCCATTTAAAGCCACTCATGGGCCACCATAGTGATGAAAGTCTGGACACGCCCCTGTAAATTGCGTCGTCTTAATTATCCCTATACAGGCTCTTGAGTGTTTTGTGCACTGCTGGGTTTTCTGTACATGGCGTAGAAAAATGGTTTGTTTGAGCTTGTAGCAGCCATGACAGATGAAACTGTAGATTCTTTCATTAGTTGTGTTTGAATCTCAGCAGGGTCACCACACTAGCACACATTTAATTTGCCGCCCCCCGTTGCCCCACTCCAGTACTGCGCCTGCCCTATACACACATTGTCACTGGGTGGGCTTTCACTGCACAGGCATTCCAAGGTAATCACAAGAAGCACTCAGAGGCAGCAGTAACCCTGGACCCGCGCCACCATTTTTAACCTCACGGCCTGCTCTTTCTGCGTTTCCGCTCACTGTCTCCCTCCCTCATCACAGCAGCCATAATGGTGATGGATGCAGATGGCGGGAGCGGGTCTTAAATGTCAAACTTAAATGAAAACCGCTGTTCCGTTGAGACAGTAGCAGCTGGACACTCGCAGCAGTATGCAACACTCACGGACAAAAGTATGAATCGGCCTTGAGATGTAAAATGAGCAATAACGCTGTTATTATTATGTCACAGTGGTCGTCTGTAATAATAGGCAGCAGGACAACATTCTGGCATTAGTCTGTGAGACATTTTGCGTTGATAGGCCACATCATGGCTCAGTCTGACTGGATATACTGTAAGTGAGGTGCAGAAAGCAAAGACAATGGCTCAGAGTGAACTATCTGAAAGGTTGCTTGGGTAAATTACATACTAGTGCTGGTGTGCTCTTGAGCAAGACACTGTTCTGACATGCTGTGTCTGTGTCACATTTGTTCAGAAATGCTTCTGTCGTAATGTGTACCTATGGAAGTGCATTCAAATGAAGGCATTGCAGATCTGACCTTGTGAACAGAGCTCCCTAAGTTGTTTCACAGGAAAATATTTTAAGTTATCTTAAAAAACATTATGCTCAAATTCCACTAGAAATAAATAAAATATAATAAAACGTGTGTTTTCTCAAGAAAAGATAAAGCACATGTATGCTGGACACTCTGCCGGCCTCAGTGCCATGAGTTCGACTCCTACATAAATTGTTGAATATGTGCTCTTCACCTTCATTAGGTCTACAAGCCAAACAATCTAAAAAAGAAAAAAATAACTACTATTCTAATGTTTACTACAAATATTCCATATATAATGCTTCATATGATCTGGATTGAGTGTCATTTGCTTTTTGGACTTGGATTGTGAAAACATATTATTTCATCATAGTGGTAATTTGGTGACTTCCATAGATGCACCAACAGGCTTAAAGTGTAAAGAACACATTTCCCCAACTCAGTTCTCAATTCCCATATTATTATTTTCAACAATCAAAAGATTTACAGCTGCAGCAATCTTAAAAGATATTCCCACTTGTTTATGTCTGCATGCCTTTTCCACGAGACTCCTTCAAGTTCATGTAAAATTCTATTTGAACGTGATGGAAGATCTTGTCATTGAAGAAGCCAATGCCCCACTGGTGTAATCATTTACTCTTATCTCAGCCCCAGTGAGACGTGACACTGAGCGGCTGCCGTTGTGTTTTTCTCCAAAATAAGGACAGATGTTACGCAGCGTTTCGTCTCTGTAGACTTTGAGTCAGACAGTTCGGATTTGCTCAGAGAGGGATTGTGCTTGAGAGCGTCTGCTGCTGGTGATTCACTTGTGCAGGCGGGACTTTTTGTCAATGGGAACGGTTTGTTTATTATACTGTCGAGGCATGTTTCATTTACACAGAAAAAAATAAACAGTGAACTTTTGACCCCATGATGTCACACACACACACACACACATACATTTTGATAAAAACAATTCAATATAGAAGGATTCTGCATGATGGCGTTGTAGAAAGCTTTTGAAAGTTTAAGTTGAAATTCTTAAGGGGTTTCTCTTGTGTATATCAGTCAAGTTTATTTATGTATACTGTATACTGTACAGTAATGGTAATTTAATGGTTTCTTGTCCCTGTAGACACCAATAGATTGTTAGTTCTTTGAAAATTAACTTTTACCCGTTGATAGTTTCCATTGACATCGCTTTGGGGGCAGTAACCATGGTGACAGACTGTAATCATGATAGCTATGTAATAATATGAACAGTTTAATGATATATCTGTGTACATAACTATAGCTGCTGAATTTAGATGCTTGTCAACTCGAGTTTTTTTTTGTTTTTGTGAGAACTGCCTTTAATAGGAGGATTGATTGTGATTATTGTGATTATGAGTCAGTTCTTTCTCACCTTCCCAGTGAAGTGATCCCATAGCACTTGGTAGTGTTTTGACCTCCAAGTATGTCATGGGAAAACTATCTCCTTTTTCCTCCTTCAGTGAACTTCCTCGATGCATGAACCGCCTGTTAAGTATGTTATGCTCATGTATTGGTATGCACTGTGAGTCATGTACTGTATTTTTCCTCTCTAATCTTTAGTGAGTTATAAATATTACATTATGTGCTGTCCAAGTTCTTCCCCAAGAGCCGCCCTGCATCCATTCATTTCTGCGGAGAATTGTCCCTGAGTGTACCTGAGTCCCATCACATCCTTATGATGAGGTCCGAGGATGCTCTCGAGCACATTGAGAGTGTTTGCACCTGATGCTCGCCACTCACTGTCCACCTGAGATCACGCCTAGTGGCTTCCTGCCGTCCCTTTATAGCCTTATATGCCGCATAACAATGTTCAAGCCAGCAGTGTCCAAACTTGTGTGCCTGTTTAAAGTAAAAAAAAAAAAGTGCCAAACTTTTCTCATTAGTTTTCTGAATCATAAAAATGGAGCCTAATTTAAACAACTGTATAGTCTTGTTTGGAGTTGGCAGATATGGATTCAAGTGAATAATTAGTACGTTAATAACATGATTGTGGGTCTTGCAGTGCTATAAAGAATGCATGGAAACGGAGGAGGCATGTGATAGAGGAAGTGGAGACGGAGTGAGACTTCTCCATCACTGCGAGTGTGACCTTCCAAGAGTCACGCAGCTGCAGTAAAGCACAAAACTAATGCCTCGATGAATATGCTGCATTATCATTACACCGCCCCTTCCTTCATCACTGCTGAAGACACACACAGGCCCTGGGAGGGTAATGATGTTGGAAAATGCCCAGTCTAGTTATAGAAAGTGGCATCTCAAAGGTTCTTCTTGCAAATCAACCAAATTAACTGTTAGTTTCACTTTATCCAGGTCATCCAAGTCATCAATTATTATGTTAGTAATTCTTTTTTAAATAACAACAGGGAAAGGAGTAGAAAGGGATATAAACTTGGCAGATTTATTGTATTTATTCTGGTTAATTTTTGCAACTAAATGCACGCGCTTGTCGTCAATATGCTGGTGGTATATGTTCTACAGTATAATAAAATAAATTACGTAAAACTCATTTGTTGGGCATGTAAGATCATTTTCTGGCCCTATACAATGTAGTGTGTGCAAATGGTAGCTGCTGTAGATAGCACAGACACTTCCTGGATGAGAGCAAGGTCAACATGCGTGTGCCATCCCCGGACAGCGACTAATGCATGCTCCCCAATGTCCGCAATCTCCACTCACAATGGAGCGGCGAGTGGTGAGCAAGACGGAGCAGATAAGAGCCAAATGTCACCGCGGTATTTTAGAGGAGAAACGTCCGGGGAGGGGAGGACTTCACCGCCTCAAGTCTAATCCAGCAAAACTCCATTGATCTCCTTGTCCCAGTGTATTGACCACGCCATTCATATGATGCCACAGTTCGATGGCGGCATGTCCCCAGTCCCATTGAGGGGTGTAACAAGATGTTGCCGGTATTAACAGCGTTGACCTACGCTTTTTCTTAAGATTATTGCCGTGAGCAGAGTGATGGATGATTCCCAACATGTGTGGAGAAGTGGTGAGGAATATCGGCAAGAGTGAAAAAAAAGGGTCTGCATACAACAATATTCTGCAAGCTGTGGTGATACGCGGGCCGCTTTAGGTGGTGCAAGTTTAGCCTTTGTTTATGGCGAGACACTGCCGGTGGATAGGGAAATTTTTTTAATTTAAAGATAATAATTTGTTTGCTGTAGATTACTGAAATCTGAGAAAGTTATCTGTCATTTTATGTTTTCATATAAAAATAAGGTGTTTTATGCCTAAAAATGCCCCAAATTTCCCATCTTTTCAGCGACGAAATCTGAATAATGGATTGAGCTAGATTCAAATTGATGGTTTTATTTTGTTGATAGATTACTTACAAAGACTTTTTCAGCGGGGATTTTGGATATCTTGCTTAGCTTTAAAATAAGCTGTGAAAGAGTGAGTGAATTTTTTTTTTTAATTTGAATTTTGCCTTGTTTTTTGGCATTCAAAACTCAATAAATTAAAGTTGGAGAAAAAAATCTTCAAAATATTGTTCAATCCAAGGTTGGAAAATTTGAAGTCTGTTATTGCTACTGTTAGTGCCACAATGTTGTCGCCACAATGAGAGAAAAATGCCTTTTGAGAAAATGGCCCTTGAAATTACAGGTTCCTATGTAAATCTATGGAGAAACATTGAATCTGTGCAATATATAAACATGTTATTGTGAAGATTAGGTATATTTTTTTATATGTTCAGAGACCAATTTGGCCCAAAACCTGAAACAATTTAGTTTTGCCTGTAATTTGGAGACAATTTGACGTATGTTTTTGCCTTACTTTGGGTTAATGCTTCTTTAGAACTATTTTTGTCATTACTTAGACAAGGAGTCTTAGGTCGGTGGTACTTGGTGTGGAAAGTTTGTGAACCACAAGTCTAAAACACGGGGCTGATTTGAGGTGAGATATTGTTTGATGGGGTAAAAAGTACAATTTGAAACGTTGCTACAATAAAGCTGAGGTACCTGACCTTTTGCTGTGGTAGAGTAAATGGATTATTGCCATCACAGAGGATGTTGTAAACATAGCAAAAAACGACCTTGTTACATTGTCTTCACCTAAATATTTATTGAGCGATGGAAGATAGAACTAGAATCTAAATTAGTGCCGTTTATTTTGGAGGTGGTCCCCGGTGCGTCGCTTTGCCACCGCTCAAAGCAAACGGGTGTGAAACTTGCATGCAATTAATTTGCTCGAACAATGCGGACATACAGGAGGGATCGTGATTGTAAGAGCTAGACACAAGTTGGGGCCGAAACTAAAACAGTTTGAACAGGAAAAGTACCTCAGCTTTAAATTGTAGCGTCTGAATGTATTTTGTTTCCTCTCTGTTTGTATATCCTCTGCAGAGCATTATATCCCTATCTGTCTCCTTAATATCTAATTATAAAACCAACTAATCAGAAGGTTGTTTTACTGCTTTACATGTTTTGGCCTCTTGTTGTAACTTTTTTCGAGGCCTGTAGTTTACTTTTACCACATGTATAGATTTCTGGTTTTATCTCTTCATGTTCTAGACATGCTTAAAACATGTGCCGTTAACTGAACACAAAACAAAACATTTAGAAATACCATCACCTCAATACTCTATAGCAGTAGTGGAAATGAAGTCAGCTGGTGTGAGACCCAGTGTTAGCAGCTTTGACCTATGTTTTTTTCTTGAGATTACTGTTGTGAGCGGAGTGATTGATGACCCTCAGGTAATAGGGCAGTGAGACGGAGGTCCTTGATGGAGGATGCAGTGTGTTTTCTGTACTGACCTATCCGTGTGTGTGTGTGTGTGTGTGTGTCTGCAGGGCAGGATCGCAGCGAGGCGGCTCTCATCAGGCGTTTTAAAGGCGATGGCGTCCGCTACAAGGCCAAGCTCATCGGCCTGGACGAGGTCACCGCTGCCCGAGGAGACAAGCTCTGCCAGGACTCCATGATGAAGCTCAAGGTAAGACGGCACAGCACTCTTTATAACATTCAATACATCAAACCTTATGTTCCATGGATAGTAGATTATTTGTGAAATATGAGGGAAGCTTAGGAGGAAAGGATTGTGTCAGGATTCCATGAAGTCTGGATGGCCTGCAGATAGGCAGCTGAAACATGCAAAGGTAAAATAATTCATCATCTCCAATGCTAGTGTCTGACTAAATAAACCTTGAAAGTTATACTTCCGGATCTGTAAATGAATGTATTGGCTTCAAATACAATGCTGTTTTGTCATCTTATCAAGCACAGAGACAGTGTAAAATAGCAAATCAAAGCTGCTGGCCATTCAAAGTAAACAAATGCGTAAAGTAAGCAAAAGCATTTTTCCAGTATGGATAAAACTCATACATGTTGTCATCATGCTCCACATTTCTCACATTGTACAAATGTATTTAAATTCACAGGCAGCAGATGAGTTACGTAACATTTTTGCTGTTTGTTTTTGTTTGATGGGCTACATAACGTTGCATACTGTAATTAAGGTTTCATCAATTGGCCATAACTGGAAGAATTTCATGCATATTCTATTACTCTTGGAATATGCATGTGTTGTGTATCCCACATACCGTAATGATGCTCTTTCATGCATGTAAGGAGATCCTCTAACTGACTGAAAATCATAGATGAAAAATGTCATTGCAAGTTTAAATTGAGAAGAGAAATAAATCAAACAGGAAGGTAACCTGTGTCTTAAGTTGGAGGATTAAGTAGCACAGAGTTGAAGTAAATACTTTTGGCATAATCCAAACACAGCGCGCATTTGAATAGATAGAAAGGCTTCTCCCAAACTGTCTACAGTCTAACTATGTTTTTCTGTGAACGGGAAAAGGCCGCGTTTGTTGTTTATAGGGGCACTGCGGATGTTATGGCAGCTGGTAAACGAAGTGTCAGCGAGTCGATATGCAATATGGTGCAACAACTGTATGTTTGTTGTTATGGAAATCAGTAAGGCGTTGGTATGTGGCTGTAAAAAGGCAATGGCCAACATCCTATTTAAACTGAAAGTATTTCATATTTATTGAGGTCTGGATTTAAAGATGTACAGGGTGTATACAATAAACTCTATGAACGTACGTGGGTCTGTACTGAGAAAGTTTCAGCAATAATTAAATGAAAGTTTAACCGGCTAAGACACCGGTTGTTTATTTGGGCTGAGAGATTTTGGGAAAAATCATGATCTGAGTTTATTTGACAAGGAGTACTTATACTTGAGAGAAGAATGAAATATGAACTGAAAAATGAATACAAGGATCACATGCATTTCTAAACGTATTTGAAGAGGTCTAAACTTGAGGGATAGTACGTAGGTTACTTACATGTTAAAGGTCCTATATTAGGCTTTATTCACGTTTTTACAACTTACCTTAGCCATGGCATTTTTTGTAGTACAGTATTACTTAACCATAGAGGATGGAGTGAATGTAAAATTGTCTCATGTAAAGCTCTTTGTGACTATGTCTGTGAAAGGCGCTATATAAGTCTTCTTCTAATTCTTCTTCTTCTTCTTCTTCTTCAAAATAGCCCTTGTTACACAAACGTAGTTATGTAATTATACGGTATAACACCAGCATCGTTAGCTACCTGCATGTTAATGTGTGTATCTGTGTGACGTCTGCCGGAGTGTGGGCTGGTGTTTTGAGTGCAGAAAAGGGAACGAAACATATGTGACTGGAACAAAACTCCCCTGCAGGTATGTTTTTGATGAGAATGTAACTTTGTCAAAACGTTTGTGGTTATCAAATTTGTTTTGTTGTCATAGAGTCAACTTTATTTGGCACCATAGATCTACTTTGTAAGTGCGACATTTGAGTAAGAAAAACAGACCACGTATGCTGTTGTGTGTCAAAATATGGCACATTTTCCTCAACCAGGAAGTCAGAGGCTAAAATTAGCACAGTGTTAGCATTGGCGGTCCGCCCTGAAGGGTCTGTGAGAGCTTGAGATGCATTTAGGCAACAGCTGAGAGATTTTACTCAAATTCCTCTGACTTTCACAGTTTGATTCAGGTAGTGCAGCTGTAAAGTAAGTTGACTTTGCATAATATAGGCCCTTTAGGAGCTCACAGATGATGGCCTTTTTGTTGTTCATTGGGGAAATAGTACGATCGGAATCATTTCAATCTTTGCTTTCAATTAATTGCAGCCTTTGAAATGTTTCCTGCAGCCCTTCATGAGGTAGACAGTTCATCCAAAGATTGAGACACATCAGAGGGTTAGACAAATGCAGAATAGGGTAGAGAATGAGACTTATAAAGTAGTGAAAGTGGACATAGAAGAGAGAATGTAGAGAATGAAGTTGGGAGCAGATGAGATTAGCAGACTATTGAAAAGCATAATTCACAGCGTTTATTTTATTTCTAATGTAAGGAAGGACCTTGCATACCCATGTGAACCAGTTTTCTTTCAATAAATGAACCACAAAGAGATAAATAAAAATGGGAGAAAATGCTGCAATTACGCAGAAATGATCATAGTACATTTTGTTCAGTGCTTCGAGCAGTTGAATGTGTGAAACTAGCCTGTGTGCATGTTGTTTATGTCCACTGAAAACTCTATCCAGGCGAGGTGCGTGAGGTGAGCGGCGGGACGGACAGCTCATTGATCAAACAGCTTTCCTCCTCCTCATTTATTCAGACAGCAAATCAATCAAGTCCTTTTCTCTGATCTCTCCACCTCTTTCCCTCCACTGCCCCGCCCGGCACCAGCCCTCCATTCTGCCGCTTTTCATCTGCTTTTGCTGCTCACCTATGCAAATTAAGCTACGGCCAAAGTAAAGAGACGCCCCAATCCTTAGATGCCTCTAGTTGGGCTATAAATCATACTCTCAATTATTTCAAGCAGGTAAGTTGTCCCGACGCATTGTACTTGCGCTTATTTGTGAGACATTTTAACAGAGAAAATATAAATCAATGTAAAAGAGGAGTTCTTGATGAATGATTCTCCCCAAGGCCCATTTGTTCATTTTTCACTCTTGCAGACAGCGCTAAGCAAATGTTCGGCTTGAGTTAGGCCTAATTGAGCTGACAGCATGAAGTCATTGTCTTGTAAAAGTATGAGGTAGAGACTAACTATACCGAGAGCCTTTTATATGTGCTTTGATATAAAATGTATCCTTGAATTGAATTTCTCCATTTTTAGATCAATAAAATCTCATCTTATCTTACCTTACAAGTACCGTGTGTAATGTGCCTTGTTAACAACATCCACTTCTTCCACAAATACATGCGTGTCACAGTGACGCTGCAGTTAAAGGAACAGGCCACCGTTTTTCCATACTGAGATATGTTCTTACCTGAGCTAAAGACAAGTTAATACGTACCCGTCCTGTAGAAGAGCTTGGTCGGTTCTAACTTCACCCCGTTTGGAGCCATAGGAATATGCTGGGAGAGGCCAAACATCTTTGGTCGTTTTGCGTGACTGAGGGCACACACAAAGACCAGACAGTTTCATATCAACTCGTCTAAGCTCAGGTAAGAACATATCTTAGTATGGAAAAACGGTGGCCAGTTCCTTTAAAGCAAAATGTAGGGCTGGGCGATATGGTCCAAAAGTCATATTCTGATATATTTAGGTTGAATATCGATTTACGATATATATCCCCATATTTTTTCTGCAAAGTGAGAGCTGTGAAATTAAATGTTAAGTCAAAGTCAAAGCCAAATTCGAGTAGTTTTATTTAAAACTCACTATAAAATGTAAACATAAACACTGTATAACAAAGCTCCGTAAGGTGCACATTTGAATAAAAAAATATCTTGAATAAAAATAGCCTATAAAATAAGTATTACAGTGCAAATTTGAACTATATCGATATATGCGATATGGTCGAATTCCATATCTCTTTAAAAAATATCTCGATATATCTTAAATATCGAAATAATATTATCTCCCAGCCATAGCAAAATGTCAATGAGCGAGGTGGCCAGGGGCGACTCCAAAAGACACTTTTTAAAACGAATTCCAATGGAGACTTTACACTTCCCAAACACTGCTTAAAAGCCTGGCTCCAAATACTTCCTTTTTTCTAACCCATGTGACAACGCTGAGCAAGGTATAATATTTCTAACCACACATGTTCTGTAGGAGGAGCAGCCATCATGGATTCTCTCTCTAATGGAGTAATTAGTAAATGGGGAGGAGTGAACACAAGAGGTCTATCAATATTAAGTCTATGGTCTGCATGGGTCCCCTACCAGTAAAACATGCACAACAGGAACCCCTTTGAGGCTAGGACTTCGCTGTAAAAGAGATTCTGAATCTCAGTTGAACTGGTTTTGCTTTCCCCCATCTCTCAGTTAGTCTCTCAGATATGCGTTCAAATGAGAAAAATGGTTGAGTCAAGTAATCCAGCCATAAGAGAGCATGGATAAATAGAAAGTACATCTTACGAAAAGAGCACATGACATAAGACCCATTATTTGTTTGGTGCTTGAAGGGAAAAGCCCAGTGGATAAGTCGTCTTCAAATGCGACCTTCACTCATCTGCTGCAGCACCATTACATCACCTATAGCGATATCTGCCGTGCTTTTCCTTGGCCCTCGTCTATTGCTCTTTCACTATTTGCTTTGTGCAGCCTTCTTTATTCCTCTGCGTAGACACACAGTTATCCGAGTCAGTACAGCGATAAACGCTGTGTTCTCAGAAAGATTGTGTGCCTTGTATAATTTTTTTTCCCAGAATGTCGCGCCCCGCTTTGACCGCTGTGTGTCCAAGGCCAGGAGGGCGCTCTATAAATGTTTACCTTTATTCTTCAGCTACGTCCGTGTGCTCACTTATCTCTGCATAGACCAATTATAGACAGGGGACATTTTGATACATATGTAATTCTTTTTAATAGAATTTTTCCAGCTATTTATGTTCACGTATGTAAATGTGTCTCCACAGGGCATAGCAGCGGCAGCACGGTCCAAAGGAGATCACAAGCAGAAGGTGTTCTTGACAGTATCCTTCGGAGGGATCAAAATCTACGACGAGAAGTCAGGGTGAGTATCTGTGCAGTATACGTCTGTGTGTGCTTTGTGCTGAAGTGTTAATGAGGCATCTCTGAGAGGGAGGGGCCTCTGGGGAAATTAGGGGGGTCTAAATGAAACCCTGAGAACAAGGTTGGCGCAGATGAGAGAACATGCAGATTCTATTGTGCGGCGCTCTGAAAGACAAACAGCACTCGTCTGCTATTACACTGACGACCAGGCTCTTTGCACATGCACGGCTGCTCTGAGCCTGTCCGTCGTCCGTCAGGCTGTGTCACTGGAGCTATTCTCGATTCAAGATGCAAAATGGGCTCCAAAATGTGTGTTTCTTTATCTTGTAAGCGGTACAAATCCAAAGCCAGTTACTTCATGATCAAATTATATTCTGATACTGTATTATATTGTAATATAATACAAAAATATATATATTGTATTATACTGTATTATATTTGCTCCAACAAAGATTTCATTCACGATATGACAGAAAATAGGGTATTTAAAAACAAAAACATGTACCTGTATGTATATTTGTTTTTAGTTCACGCCTTGTCCATTCTTGGTTGAAAGTGGGTCATGAAGCCGCAGCACCTGAAAAGAAATATTGTACGTCATATAATTCTTAAAGTAATGTTAAAAATAAGTATAAACTAAAATTTGTACTGTTATTTTCATGAGCATTTTGTAGATATCTGATCACATTTGGAGCAACCCAACAACAAATATTCAATAATTAAAAGCTCAACATAAAACATCCAATTCTCCTTAGTTTGAAAAAAGCCATATTGTCTCAGTTCATGTTGATTGGTTATTTATTGATTGAAATATCTCCACACGTTTCCGTGAGACTACAGCGACCCCTCAGAGTCGATGTATTGGCTGGATCTTGACGCCCCAGGTCCCGATGCTCTTCTTGCGGTCAGTGTGTTTCCGCTGCTCTGGGGAGAGTGACAAGTGGACTGTAATGATTTCCTTTGAAACTCCCTCCTCAAGGATGCGCTGACAGCTCTGGTACTGGTCTGATCCCAGCTGGCTGAACCTGTCCCATTATCCTTCAGCTTAAAATATAACGCTTTCCCAAGATACAGTTTCTGATGGGCCTGTCTTTGTTACCTTCATTTAACATTTGAAGTTCGTACACTCCAAGCAGTTGCTAAAATCAATAATGTTTACCCACATCCACAACAACAGCAAAGCCTCAGCATTAGCATGTCCATCAGTGTCCAGCCTCCAGACTGTCTGATTGCCTGCCTGGTGGGCTGCTGTAGATACATATATATTATGGAGCCTCTGTCTGCACACTGGCTTTACTGTCTGACACGGAAAGCCAGAGATTTATGCCTCAGCAGTGACTCCGAGCTACAGATCTGTCTGTGAATGTGTCTGCGTGTCTATGAGGCTAAATGCTGCAATAATTCAGAAGTGCAGAAGTGTTGGAATGACCAGACACAGTCACCAAGAGTTTGGAGTTTGTGATCTGGCAAAAACTCACTTTGAAGTTTAAACCTCATAACGTCAATGTTAATAATCCTACAGACACTGGACCAAAGAGACGATATTGACAAGATTTGAATTTCAGAACTGCCAAGGACGTTTTACTGCGTTTTCATATTACAACACCTGTCTACGTATTTACTATTTTATAAAAGCACTCAAAGAAACTTTACAGTGCACCCAAGTTTCACCAATAACTAAATTCCTGCTTATATTTGAGTCTATTCATTGGGTGAAATGCAGTGTAGCAAACCACCTCCTGCTTTACCAAGGAGCAAGGTGACCATACTGTCAAGCTGAAACCAAAATTGGATCGTCCTCGTCAAAAATCCTTGAGGGGGATTTCAACCCACTCTCCCCTGAGGTGTGGCCTGTTTAAATTCCAGAACTTTATAAGACTTGTATCTGTGAAACTGGATGCTTTGTGCGTGCCGTTTCTTGGTGGGTGTCTTTCATTCCACTCTTTAGGTCCAAGAGCGTGATTGATGTCGGCGTCACGTAGCAAGAGTGGGTGATGTGGTGAAATTTCCCAAATAGTCACTTAATGTTCTTCCCTAATATAGTGTAGCTAATAGCGCATAGGACAGCACATTATCCAAACTGTCTTTTGTGACTAAAAGAAAAATGCCCCAACGCTGTATTTGAGGTTGATGTATGTATAAGGAAAGAGACGAGTGTGCAGAAACAATGATGTGAGCAGGAGTGATGGCGGCAGAGAGACAGACGGAGACGGCATTAGAGGGATCGGTGGTGAATCAGGCAACATATGTCAAAGTAAAGCTCTCTGCTGGGAGACCTTGTCCTCTGTCTCCCTGCATTAATATTAACTATAAAGATATGCTGTCCTTACCGGCAGTCCTTCAGCCCGGCTGCCGTAATGGCCAGGGAGGAAGGGAGGACAGGGCGTGTGCGGAGGTTCAGGGCTCTCGACAAGCTCATTCCCCTGCTGTCTGCACATCAGTCAGACACAGGGGCGGCAGGATGTATGGGTGCGCGGGACGAAGGAGGGAAGGTCGCGGAGGGAGATGGAGGAGAGGGAGAGAGGAGGCATTAATCTCACCCTCAGGTCTCTGTCTCTATCACACTCCAATGTCTCTGATGTCCAGTGTTTTGGGAGGTCTTCGAAAAGTGTGTGAGAGTTCAAGTGTGAAGGGCTGGACTCTCTGACCCCGTAGACTCAGCCCCAGTCTTTTGATTAGCTTAGTTGAGTCAAAACGGGATAAAATGCATGTATTTACGGATAAAAGCTAATCAATACTACCAAGTAATGAGCTGACTGAAATATTTTTTACAAAGGAGGCATTACTTGAAATTGTGATTTGATATGTTTGTTTGAGTAATCTTTGAATCTGCCCATTCAAAATGCTGTTCTGCATGCTCATCCATTGGACCAGTTTCCCTGAGCTCCTGAAGCCCTCCCCATACCTGGCTCTCGCTGCATAGCACAGCTTACCGCTCATCTGCAGAGCAGCAAGAAAGCACAGAAAACAACACGCTACTGCACATAATACTATAGCGCTGACAGTATTTACATCCCTAGAGCTGCAGAGGCATTGGAGTTTGTTTTGATGGGGAGGGGAGTAGTTTCTTTGACGGACAGAGGCAATTTTCAGAACAGGTTGACCTGGAAACCTGGAATCTTCTAACCATCAAAATGTAAGTTAGTGATCAAGATGTGTTTGAAATGATTACCAATTACTTCTGAAAAGCTTCATACCCCGTGTGTGTGAAAGTGTGTGTGAAAGTAGTTTTGTAATTTCACAGTTGGTGTATTGAAACACTGCTGGTATTACTACTTGCAATAATATTACTGTTGTTACCACTTACTTGAGTGTAGAATAGGTTCTAAGTAGAAGCCGACCGATATGGGTTTTTCTAAGGCCAATGCCGATGCCGATATTTTGGGATGTTAATTGGCCAATGCCGATATTCATGGCCGATATTTTTGACTGATATTTTTGGCTGATTTTTCCAAATGTCTGGTCTATAATGCTGTAAAAACAAATACTTGGCCGCTCCAGCACTGGCCGATTTTATTTTATTACTTTAGGTGATCCAATCATAGTTTCTGTCCCAGCTTTGATTAGTTGTCGTTAGCATTAGCATATTGTTACTAGCCGCGGCATTTTGCGCGGCGATCAAAAATATTATAGTAATAATAATAATAATAATATTGCCTTACACTTGTATTGCGCTTTATAAGCCTGTATTACCAAGTTTCTCAAAGCGCTACACTGTCGTCATTATTCATTCACTCCATACTTGGTGGTGGTAAGCTACTGTTGTAGCCACAGCTGCCCTGGGGTAGACTGACGGAAGCGAGGCAACCAGTCTGCGCCATCGGCCCCTCCGACCACCACCTACCACTCACTCACTCACTACATTCGCTAGGCTTCCTGGTGTTACCAAACGGTCTCCCATCCAAGTACCGACCAGGCCCTTCCCTGCTTAGCTTCCAAGGTCTGACGGGATTGGGCATAGCAAAGGCGGTATGACCACAAGGTCATAGTAGAGGTTAAAACTAACTCGGCGATTGAATTTTCCAGATTCTGCACTATAAAATGAGGTTGCAGGTTTAGTGAAACTTGTGTTTAACAAACTTGAATGAAAATTGCGATGTTTCTCACCTCCCATGAGGTCTAAGGAGTTATGGGAGGACTTGTTTTAAAGCCCTGACATCGCTCTTTCCAATGCAATTTTCGGTCCCGGAAATATTGGCTTTTTTCGGCGCTAGATCTGCCAATATTATATAATCCCCAAAGCATCGGCGTGATATATCGGCCGGCCGATATATCGGTCGGCCTCTAGTTCCAAAACTCTCACACACCATTTCGTGTGTCATATGTTATTCAAAATGGATGTTGTACCAAACAACATGTTACTTAATGAATAATGTGTCCTCTACTGCCCGTGTATTTTCTGAAGAAAGTTCTCCTCTCCTTTCCTTTGTCTGCAATGAAGCCATTAGAGAAGAACTTGAAATGTATTCTTAAAATATGCTCAATTCACTGAGTGCCAAACTGCCAAGGCCAATATTCCCTGTGCTGTCTAAAAGAACAAAACAAGGCCTTTGTCCATAGCGTGTGTCTATTTTAAATGTATAGAGACTGATGGAGCCCTACTCAGCCCTGCTTTTACTATTGTTGAGCTGAGGCTGAACCACTTCTGGACCGGTAGTGTAAGTTGTTGTCGAAGATTAAAATGACAATGCAAACTAAAGGAGATTGTAGAGAAAAGCAATACTTAGACACAGACAATTCAATGTTGTTAGTTTTTCCAGTACTAACTCCACTAGACTCACTGGGCCCTGACTCAAAGCGCAGACTATAGCGTAACATAGACACCTTTTTCCTCCAACTAGATCGACTGCGCAGCCGGGAAGGAGGAGAGAGAGGGTTGTTGGGGGTGAACATGTGCATTTGTTTTGTTTCGCGTTCACGCCAAGCGCAGGCTGGTCTGCGCCACAGCGGACGGCTGTAGCTCTTTCTCACTCGAGACATGAACATGGTTTAGCTCACGATGGGGTAAATAAAGTTTTTAGTTTGACCTGTGAGAGCCTAAGGCTTAAAGGGGCGGTATTATGTCAAATCGACTTTTTCAAGCTTTATATCATGTTATCATGTGATTCCCTCATTAAACACATGCCTGGAGTGTTGCCTTGGCTCATTCACATATTTTTGAGTAATCAGTAAAAACTTAGACGGCAGCCATTTTAGGTGTAGCTATGCCTCAGTCCTCCTAGGAACGCCCCCACCTCCTGGAGACGCCTCTGGACCTTTTGTCACCAGCCAAGCCACCAACCACTGCTCCTCAGCTCAGCAGAGGCCCCTCCCCGCACAGTGTTGTTGTTTAGATGCCACAGCAGTGTGCTGAAGGGGGCGTGTCGGAAAGCTTCTTAAAGAGACAGAGGCCTATTTCAAGACGTTCAGTACAGCCATTTTGAGAGAGCAATTTTATTCAAGGCAGTTATTTTAATTTACTGCATATACAGACCAACAGAAGGTTACGTCATCATTGTAGTATGCTATAGACTGGTGCTATGTGATTGAAAAAAGCATAATACCCCCTCTTTAAGGAAGAACACAAGGCAGCGCGATGTAAACGAGGAAATGAATGTCATCGCATATCCGCCACTCGGAGGATCTTAGTTCGCTAGAGGATTGCGCACCTCGGGCGCCAGGCACAAGATCTGGCCCACTATGTTATAGGCTATGTTATCTAAATTTACATTTTAAGTTGTGAAGCTTTTTCCACAGTTCCGCTCTGCTGTGGGCTGTAGGCTGTAGACTGCTCAGTTTGCCTGCTCTCTGCCCCGTGGCTGCAGACTGGACGTCCCGCAGGCCCTCTCCCCTCAGGCAAGAAAAGATGTGAGGAATAGCGATGTGCCTCCTCCTCTTGACCCCCATCGCTGTGGACACTCTCAGTTCATTGGCCACCTCCTGCCTACAGTCGTCTGAGCCGACCCAGTTCAGGCTTTACATCTGCAACACTCATCTGAGACTCCTACCTGATTCTATAACAATGCACAGTCCCATGAGAAAAGCTCGATTTAAACACTGCACAATATTGTCTGAGAGCTGTTGCCGCCAGATATGTCTGCCCCACAAGAGCCCAAGCCACAAGTGAATAACTTTTACTTTAATAATAAACAGAAACATGTATTCCAATACTACTAAACTACTAAAGACATTTTATATTTGGATGCATTAGTGACAATGAATGGTTGTCTATCACCACACAGTACATAATACATCCCTGCCTACAGTCTACCCCCCCTAACACTCAGAGCTGCAGGGACTAGCTTCAGACACATCCGTAAAAGGCATACGCAAAAAAGGAATTAATGGACATGACAGCCTTTGCCTTCCCTCTTCTAATATTCAGCTGCTCTCTTTTTAATCAGAGGTCACCACAGCGAACCAGTTTCATAATGAAATTACACTGGATGCCCTTGTCGTCCAGCCACATTAATGTGAATAGCGGGCGATCCTTCTGATTCGCAATTGAAGGCTTAAATCAGGGGTATGCAGTGTCTGGCATTTTGGCATCCTCTGTCCCGCCAGCTGATTTTGAGAAGTAAGATCGAACATAACGGAGATCTAAAGAAAATAGATAGTAATAATCCAAAATAATAGAAAAAAATATTGTCATTCCTTTTAAAATATCCTAATACAAACCTGCCTACTGCTGGATTAGACCAGTTGCAATAACCTTCTCAACCTCTTCACCTTTACTCATTGTTCTGCTAGTTATAAAAATCTATCAAATGTTGTACTATGAATGTTTTCCTTGCTTTTCTTGTTGAGTCAGAAAATATTTGACTGGGGTCACGTGACCTTTGCTTATCGTGATTAAAGCCCTTCTCTGAAGTGCGTAGGTGTAGTGCATCCACAGCCTACAGCGCCTCTTACCTCTCTGCCTCATACAGCCTGTGTAAACATCTACGACCCTATACTCCTCCAGTCTGCCAACAGTATCTGCCTCGCATCAAATTATTCTATTTTCAAACAATATTATGACAAATTCATTTCGTTTTACATAGCCGCGGGCAACGATGAGAAAGCCAAACAGTTCAGCGGGGCAGCATCTCCATGGAAACCCGAGCTGTTAAATTTGAGGTGATGATGAGGTTGTTTTTCCTGAATATAGAACAGACAGGAGATATTAGATGGACATTTCTGGCATAGACTTAATCGATGGAAAAGTACTCCGTCAAACTCTACAAAGCTAAGATGAAGATGTAAATTAAGGACGAAGGGTGAGGCTAGGTCTTAAAAAGAGATTTTTCTGGGCAATACAAAAATGTAAAAGAGAAAAGAGTAATTTATATGAAAATATATATTAACTGCCACAGAATCTGACCTTTTAGGAAGTCGAAAGTCTGTGTAGGTAAAGTACCCTTCTCACAATAGTAAACTCTACAATACACAAAGCTGAATAATGGCGACGTTGTTGCTGCATCAGTGTCTGTCTGTTGCTGTTTGCTGGGAGAGCGGCTTTGCCATTGGATTTCTCCGGCCCCTCAGCCAGTGCTCCCTGTTCCACTGTGCGGCTCTGTGTCGCCTCCTCCCACTCGCATGTAATTCAATAATTGCTGCAAATGAGCTGCGTGTGTGTTTACATGTGTGCCAACAAGGGTCGAGCTGCCATTTTCAGGTCAATCAGAGGTGATAATAATAATCATTAGGCTAATTATTCAACTCACAGGCCATGGCTCATACAGTGATTAGCTAAATATAGAGCTGTGGATGTGTGGCCCCATGTCAAACTAATGTCACACTATGGCGGCCACTTGGATTTGTAAGCGCCGGGTTTACTCTTAGTGACACTAGATAATGTGTGATAAGTTTTTGTAATAGATTGATATGCACTAATTTAACCTAATTTAACGATAGCATAGACCCTCTATTCAGATTGATTTTATGGACAAATGTTGTGCCTGAATGCACTGGCACAATGAGGTTCAAACAAGAAACTATGCTCTTTAAAATTTAAATTTTTATAATATTTAAATTTTCATTGAAAGTTCAAAGGGTCCAGAATTCAGTCACTGAGCTTTCATTGACTATAATTCAACTGGGGACAGGTGCAGAGATTCTGGAAGTTAATATTTAGATTACACAAAGTCCTTTTATAGGTTCATGTTTTTAACCATAGAATCTGGCAACCCAAAATGTCGAGCTCATTCACATTTTAAGGATCAAAACAAAAGCAAACAATAAAGACTTGAAACAACTTTTGTAAGTGCGCAAAACTATGTTGTGAATCAGTGTTTGATAAATCTAAAATTAATATTTGATTTGAATATCTTTTCTTAAAATCTGGGTGAGTAGTGTGTGTGTGTGGTTGGTGGTGGTCGGAGGAGTCGATGGCGCAGATTGTATGTATTGTATTGTACTTTATTGCTACAATAGTAGCTTACCACCACCAAGTTTGGTGTGAATGAATAATGTACGAAATTGTAAAGCGACTTTGAGCATCTGGAAAAGACTGAGCATTAAGCATAAGCATTCTTATTATTTTTGTTATCAAATCTGGGAACATATTGGGAATTTGACCTTTATTCAACCCACTGAGAGTAGGACTGTAATTTCCTGTGGAGTCCTGGCCTCAGAGGAGAACCTATTGTACATGTTTTTTGTGGTCGGGTTAACCGGAGCACCTGGAGGAAACCTACAACATGCAAACTCCACAACCTGGGACCTTCTTGCGCTAACCGCTAACCACCGTAACGCCGTGTTTGTGAGGAGGTCTGTGTGGCAAAGATGAAAATCCGCCATATAGTCACCAAACTAACATTAGATTAGATTTAGCTAAGAAAAATATAAAGTAGTGAAAAGAGCTGGGTCACAACTGGTAAATGCAGCTGACACACTGTGGCGTCAAAATGTTTTTATGTGAACAATAACCCCAGTATTTCACATTTTGAAACCTTTATTACTTTATTATTATGGAATGTGTCAGGAATCTCAGAAATCTTAGCGGTTTTGATAACACGATCCACAAGCTCTTTCTCAAAAGCAGCAGCAGATGTGTCACTGATGAATAGCTGCTCAGGGCTCGAGGGTCACTCTGCGGCCTCTGTGTGTCTCTGCTCCCAGCATGCATCTGGCGCAGACAATAGCAACAAAGCAGACATTTAGCGCGACTTAGCTCAGCGCCAGTGCATATTAAGTGTCTGTGCAGCGCTGGAGTGAAGCAGCGAGGGCACAGATGAAGTGATCAAGTGGACAGCTTGCCGAGTTGTGATTGTCACTGATCCTCCCTCTGTCCTCGGGAAAAACAGTGCCATCTGCCGCGGGCCATGCCAGCTTGGCACGGACCACCCAGCCTAAACTAGAGTGGGCATGGAGCTCCGAACTGTTTAATAGAGGATAGAAAGGCCTCAGCATGGACACTTGAGAGCTAACTTGTGATCCTATTTGTCGACAACGTACAGGTCACACAATCTTTGGCCACGGATGGTGATTGTTTTATTCTCCTTTGTGTGCAAATGTGTTCTTTGTTGTTTGTTCTTTGTGATTGTTTGATTTAGTTTTTCTACATCCAAAAATATAATTACTGCACATGCACAAAGAGTTCATTTACGCTTCAATTATTGTTGTTCAAAATACCAATCACATTTGACTGAATCCAAGGCAGTTTTGTTTATAGCAGTGGGCCACTTTGGTACTTTTGAAAAGAAAATGAAATACGTTTACAAAAGTGGAATCAGAAAGCCTCTTGAATTAGATTCTCAAATTAACATAGTGAGTTTACAACCTTTAAATGAATCTGCTATTCTCAGTCGACTTAAAACTACAATTTTGTCAATTTTTCAGGTTCTTCAGCACCACCATGCAGTCCACGAGATCTCCTACATCGCCAAGGACATCACGGATCACCGGGCGTTTGGATACGTCTGTGGGAAGGAGGGAAACCACCGCTTTGTGGCCATCAAGACTGCACAGTCGGTGTGTGTCAACTCTTTACACTGTTAATGAATGCCAAAGAAAAGATAAAAGGATGTTGATATTCTGTTGCAAACTTTGAACAGGAGATATTATTTTGGAAAACGCCAAATCTATATGTGCTATGTTACTGCCAAGTATGAGATGCAGAGTTTATTTTTTATTTTATAGCAGATACCCTTCCATGGCAACCGTCCCCCTATTAGGCAATGCAAGGCAAGTTTATTTGTAGAGCACAATTCATACACAAGGCAATTCAAAGTGCTTCACAGTTGCATAAAATGACAAGAAAACAGATAAAATCAATCAATCAAACTTCAACATGAAGTTACTCAATTACAGTAAAAGGCAAGAGTGCAGATAAAATACTTTCAGTTTTCATATGCACGGGTAAAAAGAGCTGTTTTCAGCCTGGATTTGAACATTGTCAGAGTTGAGGCCTGTCTCACATCCTCATGAAGACTGTTCCAGATTTTAGCTGCATGAAACTGAAACGCAGCCTCGCCGTGTTTATTATTGACTCTTCTGGATGTACTGCAGCTCTAACAGCTCGTTTAGAAAGGCCAGTGAGCAGGCCGTTACAGTAGTCTAACCTGCTGGAGACAAATGCATGGATGAGTCTCTCTAAGTCTGGTTTTGACACTATTCCTCTGATCTTAGCAATGTTTTTCAGATGGTAAAAAGCTGATGATGCTATTGCTTTGATGTGGCTGTTTAAGTTCAGGTCTGAGTCCATGATTACTCCTAGATTTCTAACCTGATTTTTTGGTTTTAGAGAGAGAGACTCAAGGTGACTGATAACACTTTGTCTTTGTGTCTGTGGGCCAAAAACAATGATCTCAGTTTTGTCTGAGTTTAGTTGGAGAAAGTTGTTTTGCATCCACAAACTGATCTGTTCGATGCAGTGACAGAGAGTATCTACAGGCCCATGTTCACCTGCCGTCAGTGACACGTAGATCTGAGTGTCATCTGCGTAGTTGGGGTACGACACATTGTTGCTGTTTATTAGCTGACCCAATGGAAGCATGTACAAGTTGAATAAGAGGGGTCCCAAGATTGACCCCTGGGGAACTCCACAGGTCATGGAAATTTTGTCTGAGACACTGTTGTGTCTCATCCAGGAAGTACCGGTATTCATCGTCGAGAAGCTTAAATCTTAAATACAAATTAAATCTCAGTGTGACTTTCCTGGTTAAATAAAGGTCAAATCGTCGACTCGACTGGGTTTGGTCGAGTTGAGGACGTTTCCTTTCTATACTTCTTCTTGAGAATGTGACACTGGACCGAGGCCAGAGTGGTCTGTATAAGACTCAGGCCCCTTCCAGGAGGAGGGAACCAAAACTGCCAATCTATTCAAGTTGTTTACAGTGTCACTCAAACCCCAGTCCAGTCGACGATTTGACCTTTATTTAACCAGGAAAGTCACACTGAGATTTAATTTGTATTTAAGATTTAAGCTTCTCGACGATGAATACCGGTACTTCCTGGATGACTGAGAGCCTTCGCAAACATATTTTCTCCTCATTACATATACAATACAAAGACAGATCCTCTCTTGCTGAATAAATTGACATTCTTATTCATGAACAGCAAAAGTTTGAGTTTTATAATGAGATAAAACACTTTACACTAGTATGCAATGAGGTTATGTACATTCTTTCTATTTCATTTTTAATAAAATATAGTGTCAGGGCAAATTATTGAAAAAGCAATTTAATACAGCCTTTCTAAATCTATTGTATTATTTTTAGATTAAACTCATGTTAAAGTCTGTTGTGAATAGAACAGGTCAAGTTGTCCTCTTGTCAGTCATTAATGAGAATCACATTGACATGTAGATCTGGCCATGTGGGTTTATGAGGAGGGAGAGCGAGAGAGGGTAAGAGAGTGCTCATTTTGTCCATGCCTCCCCAGCACCTGTGTGTGGAGGTTAATACATGATTCATCAGGGTCTTTCTCGATTGCCCGGGCCTCTTGACATTTAGATAAGCACACTCCAACACAAGCTCATGTCCCGTCTGTGTTGTTCATCAGAAGCTGTTTACTCTGCCCTGTGTCTTTTTCGTGCATGGGTAAAGGCCTCCTTTTCGAAACCTCCCTAGACCTACTTAGTCTTTGTAAACAATCTCCCTGAGCCCTGGAAAACGATGCCAGTTGAGCACATTTGACTACTGTAGAGGATTATAAACGATCAATGAGCAACTGTTTGCCAACTGACCATCGCTATGTAAACAATAAATAGCTGTTTCATTTAATGAAGTGATTAACATATTGTATAAACTAACAACTTCATTACATACATTTGTTCATTTTGCTGTGTTGACTAGTAATTACAGGAATGAGTGGGATCTCTAATTCCTCATTAAATGATATGCGATCCAGCTATCACCTAGCAACCAGACCAATCCGGCCTCTGCTTAATTACTCTGTGATTTTTTAGTAGTCCTGTTGGCATTTTAACAGGACGTGGTGGCTTTCCAAATCGAAGGTAGGGTATATTTGATTTTGTTTATTATTATACAATCTTGATTTATTCACAGTTAAAATAAATAAATAATAATTTACATGCTTTTTATGTTTTTTATTTTTGTATTGTTTCACTAGTGCTAGTGCCGACCACATAGTTATTACTCAGTGTCTGGATTCTGGGTGTTCTGAGATTAAAGTAGGATATGTTCACACGCTTTTGTCCTGAACATTCAGATTAAGGGACCCAGGTAGACAGAGAGTGATTGCAGCGGCTCACATAAAAAACATGTATTTTGAAAGGCCTGTGTTTTTCTTAGGATCCGCTTTATCCCTGTTGTGCATGCTGCTGTTGTTGTGTTCAGAGTTGCGCCTGGCTCCAGCTGGCTCTCTCTGTAGCCGTATCGATTTCCCATATTGAGTCGATGGGGGTTTGAGTGTGTGTCACCCGCGCTAATGGCATATCCATCCTCCTCGGGCCACGGACCACGGCTCTTTGACTGAGACCGATATTCACATTAGCCCCTGCGCTACATATACACCAAAAAAAGCCTGTTCCTCACCCAGCGCTACATCCCCGCGCAAGGTTAAGTCCTCATCTGTCAAGTAAAGCTGCGAGAAGGGTCACGATTATATTTCACTTTCTTCGCCCGGGCTTTGAGCGAAAGTGGGGGATATTCGGGCCATTAGCCTCGGAGGAAACAATGTGGAGCTCCCAGTATTGAGAGCTTATTTCGGAGGCTGTAATTGGGACATAACCACTTTGATGTGAATTAACAAAGCGCTGTGGTTGTCATGAAGACTGAGACTTGAGGTTCTCAGCAGGCCAAATTAGAGCCACATTCACGAGTAATTGGTTTTGTGCTTATAGTGAACGCCTATTAAGAGAGTTTTATTCAGTAAGTTTTAGTATCGGCTAAAGTTCACTGATTATATGAAAACAGGCCTTCCACTTTTCTTATGGTCAATGTCTTCCATTTTTTGTATTAACTACACATCAGATTCATTGATGTTAGTCATTTTGCCTTCAGTAATAAGGTTGAGAGTTCAATTATCTCTCCCATGGTGTTCTCTAGCGCTTGCTGCTTCTTCTTTGCTCTCCTCTTCTTATACATTGCACACATCTTATTAAGTTGTTGCAGGATTCCTCCCACTGTGAGTTAAACACTGTGTTTGTCCCAAGAGAGAGAGGATATGTCGATGGTCCCGCTCTAGCGCTAGCAATAAAGAGCGGGACAAACTCCACGCCGCAGAAACGTGATCATAACACGTGCGCCCACACCCACCGCTGACCACAGTAGCGGAACAAATTCCAGTCTGGTACGGTATGTAGGAGGAAAAGGTTGGACAGGGACCACTGCTGTATATGACATCGCCATGGGAGTCTGTCCAGCCACTTACTGCTCCAGGTATGAAGCTGAAGAGCTCACATTGTGCCCTAATCATCACACAAGTCCAGTCTGTGTTTAGAAACACAAGATCAGGCCCATAATGTTGTTTTGTGTGGCTGAGATTCTGGGGCCACGATTCCCCTGACAGAGAGGTTCTGAATCTTTCATAGCTAAAACGTTTCAATGAAGAGCAATCGGTGTGTCTTTATGATGTCGAGCAGGCCTCAAAATAAAAAATAAATAAAAAAGACTACTCACAGAAATAGGCAGGAGATGAGGAATGAATGAATGTTACATAAGTGACTAATGATCTATATAAGCCGGACAGAAAGATTTGTGAAAAACTGCTTGAGGAGGCGGACATGTTTCAGTGTTAAATGCAAACATATGCAATGCTGACTAAAATCTGGCGTGGTGTACATGTGTATATGCCTTATTCACAAAATATAATGTTCCCTTTTTAGCATTTTGTGTCTTTTTACAGTATGTTATTTAATTAGCATTTCCCCCTAACCAAGGCAGATTAAGCCGTCAACTTTGAAGATACAGGTTTGGTGCCGGCCTACATTCTAAGTATGCTGTAGAAAGTAAATCCATTTCCTTAGAAAATTCCTCGTCAGCTGTGTTTTAATTGAAGCGCAGTTAAAAAAAAAAAATGTTAGTGCTGCTTTTTTGTTGTAAAACTCTTTTGAACATCTCTTGCTTGTCTCAGCTCTCTCTGTTCCCACTAGTCCTCCATTTTGAACCGAACAGTAGGAACCCAATGGTAAAGCGTCTGGAGATTAGAGTATACATTGTCACATGCAGGAGTTCCCTAGTGAGATATAGTGACAGTACACTTCTGTCAAGAGGCTACAGTTCCCCCCAGAGTGTCTGTCACGGGAAATATGCTGGATTTCCCGTGACTTGCAGAACTAGTCTAAAATAGCACCGCTTTATGCATGGCAGCGTCGAGTGTGTGAACTTTCCGTGCACTTTGCGCAGCTTCAGTCAATAATTGATAAAGTCTTGCACTCCATTGTGATGTAGTTTGTGACTGTTGCTACAAGTTGTGCGTCGCGGAACAGATTCGTCGCCTGCCCTTTTGCACTCTGCCGACAAGAAAGGTGAGGCTAGTGTCAACTCAAAAGTGACACTGACGCGATTAAGAATGAAATTTGTTTCCTGAATGGGATTGAGACAGTGTAAGCGGCAACGTTTGAAATGGGGATTGATTTTACCCTTGGACTGAGCGATCCTTTTCGAGTCACCTGTTTTACTTGTAACTTTCTGAATCAAAAGGTAATTATAGAATACTAAGGTAATCTGGAACAATAGCCTACATTACCCTGCATAGTATAAAATGACCAATGCTTTTAGAGAGGTGGAGAATATTGTTTGGGCTCAAGTTCCTTTTTATTGTTTTGTAATAGGAGTTGAGCTCTACATTTGTCGCTTGTTGGCAGAGTACAAATGCTACAAGTAACATTATTATAGCCTGGCTTTTACTGCATTTCATATTTATCCCTGACATTTTGAAGGATAATTGTGAAATCTACTCCCGCTGTAGCTGTTTATCCCTTAAGTGCTTCTTTTCATGCCTTGTCTCTCTGTTTTTGCCCTGATGCCGCATCTCACTCTGTCTTTGGCTAATCTTGCCTGAGATACGAAAAAATTGCTTTGTTTAAAATCACAATGCGCTTTTCTGCGAGCGGATGTTGCCACAGGTGAGCGAGCAAAACAGAAATAGAAACAACAAATGTGGATGGAAAACAATTAAGTGCACTTTTCTTACCTAAAGCTGAACACATTCAAGTTTCATACAACATCGGGAAGTAACTTGTCACATGAGTTGCATTATGGGACGGTCATTGATTCTCCGTAAAGCCCAAATCAGACTGACTTTGTTTTCTCAAATGTAAATGTTGTCAAGATTTGGTGAGATTATTATCTTCTTTTCTGCATATCAAAGTTATTACGTCTACTAAACTATTTGAAAGCGTCATTTTTATCTATGGTATGTTGTAACTGATTTTAGTTTATAAAAGCAACAAGAGGATAGTAACCTGTGTGTTGCTTCCAAACATCTGAAGCAACTTTCTGTCTGGAAGCGAGTTATGTGCCAGTAACGCATTACAGAAAAAGTCATAATGTTCGTCACGTGCTGCCTGACTCTTTTTGATTTTCTGCTTGTGTCTCAGGCCGAGCCCGTGATCCTGGACCTGCGGGACTTGTTCCAGCTCATCTACGAGATAAAGCAGAGGGAGGAGATGGAGAAGAAGGCTCAAAAGGACAAACAGTGTGAGCAGGCTGTTTACCAGGTCTGTGCCACAACTTCAACACATTTTAAATGGCATCATAAAGAGGATAAATGATACGTAACTGACCGAAAAATGGAGCCTCTGGTGTTAGTGGCACCACCTTTACATTTAAATACACAAGAAACCAGTGCCCCGTTTCCAATAGGAATAAATGAACCAGTTAATCTTATTTATAACTATAAAACTTATAGCTGAAAGTAATGAATTTGTGTGTTTGGTCCAAGTGCTTAAAATTGTGTAAATTCTTGACCATTATTAGCCTCTATTGACTGTGAAAGCAGTGGTGCACTGCAGCCTCATGAGCAATGTCATGCATGTTAATATGCATGATGCTTATTAAAATGCATGACATCATCAAAAGTATTGATATTGGAATAAAGAGTAGTGGTTGCAGCAAAATATCACGATATACTGCAAAATCGATATATTGTCACACCCTTATTTTGGACACCTTGGTAATGGTAGTTCACATTTTATAGCCTAGAGCCACTTAATATTCCAGGTGACTTAAGCAGCAAAACTGTCTCAAAACACTGATAAACAAACTTAAACTTAATTATGCCAGCGTTGCCAATCATTATGCTTAGCTAGACAACGACAAGACTATTTTTGCAGTGGGTTCATTGAAGACATTTGGAAAAGATCAGAGGAGGCAACCAGCTCACTGTGAAGATGAATGGTTTTGTTGAGTTATTGTTCAATAACTTAAACAACCAAACTGAAATGAATAGTTTAATTTCAATACATTTATTGGGTAAAATGTTATACATTATGGCTTTACACTTTTTTCCGTGCATATGAAATATCTTGAGCCAACCTTTTTTAGCGGAGAGTGAGTGAAGCAGCATAAAAAAGGCTCAAAAACAATAAAAAGGCAGCTACAAGCAAGATATGGTTTAAAGAGGGGAGCTGATCATGGACAGACGATGCTCAGAATGAGGCAAACTTACATGAATGAAACAAAAGAAAACTGTATGACATGGCTAAAAGCTCAAATTTTAAAAACAAGAAAGTAAATTTAATAACATATGGCCCCTTAACCTCCCTTCAGCAACAGTCAATAGTTAAAATAGTGCTGAGTCAAGTACAACTCCCAAAGTCATCAAAGACACACCACTACACAGCCACTTTCAACTGTGATCAGTACCGCCATCTGCCCGCTGTGGTTACTTCCTTTGGCTTTGTTCTGGCGTCTGCTTTAATTCGTCTCTAAACCTCTGTCTCTCTCTGATGATCGCCAAATGACTGTATGAATTCTGTGAAGCGTGAAAGTCTCCTCCCGCTCCTTCAGCCTGACCAGCTTAACTCTTTTTGTCTGTCTTCTTGCTTGATCTTCTTGCCTCCTCAGACGATATTGGAGGAGGATTTGGAGGACCCCGTCTACCAGGTAAAGGTCATTGTTTTTCACAGCTGCGTGTGCACTGTGGGGAGACAGACGCCCCTGTTTGGGTGTGACACACAATATCCCATGTGGCTGTAGGGCTCAGGAGTGGATGCCTTGTCCGTGCGCATGTCGTTAACCAGTTAGTGCATGCTTTTCTTTAACTTCCTCTCTGTGACACTAGGAGCTACTGTTTGACTAATCACCTCTGCTGTTCATGACTGTTCTCTCAGTTTCTTTGAATTTCTCTCCCGGTTTCCCTCCCTCCGCTGCCGCTCTTGTAGTACATTGTCTTTGAGGCGGGACATGAGCCCATCCGCGATCAATCAGAAGAAAGCATTTATCAGGTATTCCCAAGCTTATCTTTTCTACTTCTTTTGTTCACGTCATACAGTATGTTACTACAAATTCGTACTCAAAAGTGGCAAAAGCGATCCTTTTTTTCCCCATATAAACTTTATGAGAGCATTGTACCTAGCATATAAATGTAATTAAACATATTTTATAAAACAAATGTCTCCTAAAACGGAACAAACTCCTCTAAGTTAAGTAACAATATAAAATCTAAATGATGAAATTAAAAGTTAATAGTAAATTAAGCCACAAAAATCTTTATAAATCGGACTAATCTAAAAAAAAAGTGCTTAATAATTCATAATTATCTGTAGTACTTTCTTCAAAGATTGAATTTAAAATCAAAGCAAGGATTGTAATTGTGTTCTTCAGTGAAAGCTGTATCCTTTGGTTTATCTTAACAGAAGCAGCTTTTCAAAAATGCTGTTTGTGGTTGTAAATGTAATACACATTTAATATTGAGCCCAAGGATTTCAATAATGCAGTTCAGAGGGAAGTACAGTATATTCCCATAGATTTACTCCCCTCCTGATGTTGTGATATCTCACTTTGGTCGTAACACACCTAACAATGTGAGACAAACAACCAGCTGCGAGGCTCCAGGGGCCCTGCCTGCGTGCGCGGCCGCCCCAGGAGAGAGCCTGTTCCCTGGGTGCGCTCCCCACAGAGATGGGGGGCGGTGTGTTGCGCGGGGGTTATTCCTGGCCTTTATGGAAGCAGACCCCCGCCTCTTATTCCTGCTCTCCCCTCCTTCTTTTCCCAAGAAGATGAAAGAAAGCGAGGGAAAGAAAGATTAATCACCAGCCTCTCGTTTGATCTTTAAATAAAATGGATTGAAAATAGTCGGTGCTGGCGCTGTGCACGTGTGTATACAGACTTAACGCGCACGCTCGCTCGCACTGAGAACCCCCAACAGGCCCGGAGAGCGAGAGCCTGAGCCAGCCTCCAGCCACAGAGGGGCGCGATTATGAATAAAGATGGCAGCTTCTGGAAATAAACATGTGAACGAAGTAAACAAGGCTTAGAGAGGAGCCGCTAGAATGGGACAGGCCCAAGCACTTTCCCTGCCTCCACTATGGGCCGCACTCCGTAACCACTTCAAGCTCTGATGAATTCAAGTTTAACTCAAACATCTAAATCTATAAATACTTTACAGTAGAGGTGGGAGACTCTTGTCAAATGACTTGACTCGAGTTAGACTCGAGTCGCAATTTTTGGGACTTGAGACTTACTTGACCAAAGCTCCAAAAGACTTAACTTGGACTTGAGGCCAATGACTCTCAATGACTTGCCGTGACTTTATAGTTATTATTTATTTGAGTGAAAATGTTGAAAGAACAGGATTCATTGCGTAAAAGCAGCGCATCTATGTTTGCATATGATAATTAGCCACATGCGTTTTCGGCTTCCTGACACTGGCGTCTAATCAATACAGCGCGAAAAGGCAGGAGGAAATACGACGTGTTTCTTTGGATGCATTACAAGTTTTCTACAGTGAGTGAAGAGGTGAAGATTCATATACATTTATTAAGGACAGGAAAACGTTCAAAACAATAACTGAAGCTACGGCGCGTATACAGTGTTAGAGAATCTAACAAACGATGATCGAGGGATTGATGAATTTGTTAGATTCACTAACACACTTTCAAAATCGCTAAATCTTGAGAAAGCACTTTATATTTTAAAGTAGATTAAACACATTTGAAAAGAAGAATTAGGCTTAACGCTGATGTTTGTGACTTGAGGTGACTTGCCGGCTAAAGAAAGACTTGACTTGACTTGACAAAAGCTATGACTTGACTTGACTTGACCCCATGACCAATCGACTTGGACTTGCTTGGGACTTGGACCTTCACGACTTGGACTTGACTCGAGACTTGCATTTAGTGACTTACTCCCACCTCTGCTTTACAGACAAGTTGGATAGGACAAAAATCTGCCACGAAAAGGCGAGTGGGGGACAACGGATAGAAATTAGCCACACAAGTCTCATGTGTGCTCATTAACGTGCACTGTCCCAACCAAATAAACAAACAATCCCTTAATAACTTTCATGAGTGTGCTTATATTTTTAATACATTTACACCATACTCCCTTCCCACTGACTGACTTACTTCAGCAGCGTCTGAAATCCCTGGTGACTAATGCCCAAGGGAAGCTTGACAAACTGTGCTTTTGCGTTGGCTCTTTTGTCAAACTCGATGCACAACATCAATATTGAATAGCCATATAGAGCTGCACAAAGGCTTAACCACTAGGCAGCCACACAATGCCTCCTGATATGAGCTTTTCTTCTCTGTGCGCCCGCTGTCAAATCTCTGTGTGACATAGAGATATTACATGCAATCACATGTGTGACAATCTGAGTTATTACATGTCTGTGATGGTGATAAGCGCCCGTATCCATTCTCTATTAGGAGAAGAAGAGCAGAGAGCTGACTGGAGGCTCTTGATGTGCTGCAGCCCAACGCACCCCAAAGATTTTAATTGTGATTATGACTTTGGCCACACACAGTCTCAGATGCTCACATGAACAGAGCTGAAGTGATGGATCGGCCCATAATGAACAGGGGTGGGTGGGGTCCAAGTCTGCAGTAATACATTCATGAACAAAGAAGAAAAGTCATCCTTGTTATTCGATCTTTATGTACGTAGAAGGAAAACATAAACAATTACAGGAGCAGCTAATGCAATTACGATTTTAATTTGACTATTTACATACTCATTATGCACATTTGAAAAAACGCTAGTACACTATTGTTATTAGACTGTGTTGGTAATTAATACGATAATGTTTAAATTTTAAAATGCCATCTCACTCACCAGTGCAACCAGTGCTATTTTATTTTGCTGAAGAAATCCTTTGCTTTAAATCAAGACAATTTAACCAATTATCTAAGCATAAGACACAGGTTCTCAAGCAGTCATCTGTACTGGGTTTTGAGGTGAATTTCATCTCTCACCTCAAGAACAATAATCTTTTTGAAAGCTTTTCAAAGTTAAGATGGTAGAATGAACCAATAGCAAGGTCAACCCCTATACCAGATCAGCATAAATGCATCCGGTTGTTAAAAGATCGTTCATTACTGACAAAGAAACATCCCCAAAGCTAAAACAAACCAGTACAGTTGACGGCTTTCCCATAGGCAAGGCAAGTTTATTTAGAGCACAAGGCAACTCAAAGTGCGTCACAGTTGCATAAAATTATGAAAGCAGTTCAAATTAATCTCTAAAACATCCAAATAAAAATGTATTAATTACAGTAAAAAGCAAGCAGCGCCGATAACGTTCAGTTGTCATAAGCAACAAAATGTGATTCTGTTTCAGTGCAAAATCTTATAGTCTTATAGTCTTAAGTCTTAAGGGTTTGTATAACGGGCTCTTCTGGCTGTTCTGTGCCTCATTCATTGGTGGACGGTGCAGGTTCCCACCAGTCAGCAGAAGGAAGGGGTCTATGATGTCCCAAAGCGACACCCAGTGAGTGGCACCTGTGTGTGTGCCTGTGTGTGTGTGTGTGTGTGTGTGTTTGCCTGTCCCACTGCCTGCCTCCCCTCTCACACAAACCTCTCAGAACGTTCCTGCCCCACTCTCTTGACACGTCCTAAAAAAAAATCAAAAGGTGCCACAATATATTTGAACAGGTTTCCGAGTCAAATTGTGAGAATCTTTCATAGCGCGTGTGAATTTGCATTGAATCTCCGCTCTTTTGCATCATCCGCGCTTGTCCCTGAGAGGTTTGGTGAGACCCAGTGCTCTGTGCAGTGTGCTGTTCTAATGTTATGCTCCTGATACCCTCCTAAGTGGTTGTCGGTGCCCTTTTTTTTCAACAGAGGTGGAAAGAGTACAGAAAATGCCTATTTGATTAATAATAGAGGGTAAAAGTGTTAAAAGCATTCATAGTAATACAGCAAGTGATTTCATTTTCCTTGACGTATTCCACCTCTGTTTATAATTGCATTGTGGTGGTTCAACATGTGCGCCTCGTATAGTCACTGTTCTGTGGTCTACTTGTGTATTTGCAGCATGTCTAACTTGTGGCCTGAATGTGGTGAAACAGTGCATGATCTGACCGTGTGTTGGGATAAAACCGATGAGACGCCGCACATGCGAATCTCCGAACGTCCTCCCCCCCCCCACCATACATATCACAGCGTCGCACATTAATGGTCTCTGTGCGGCTCTTCTCCGGCGCCTGCTGCATTGGTTCTCATGGAGTGACCTTGCCCACAGTCAGACAGCCATGTAATTCAGCGCTTCACATGCCTGTAAAGACGCGAGCTATAGGGACGGGGAGGATCGGCTGCAGTCCTCACTCCCACACTGCAGGAGGAGCTTCTGCACTTCATTTACGCTGGTAGACAGACAAAACTGAGGAAACATGGAAGTGGAGTTATTTTTTGTGTGTGTGAATTGCTGGCTGTCATTTGAAAGCTGTGATTTGGTAGTTTAGTTTCAGGGTATTAGAGCATTGATACGATACGATATGATTTGTGACCATTGTTATTTCGAATATATACCAGCTCTGGCGGAAATAGCTTCATCGATCGCGTAATCAAGTTGTTTTGATTTTGTCGTCCAAAACTTTATGGATCAACTACAGCGCATGTACAGTATGCACCTTTGCAAGGCTGAAACTGACGAGTAATTTACTCTGATACCAAGGGAAAATATTAGATTCATTGATTATTTTAGCAAGCATGTATTTGGAGATACGCCAGCCATGAAACTATAACACAAGGAGAACATACAGCATAGACTATACCTGAGGTTATTGTTGTCATATACAGTATATTATTGGTTTCCAAAGCCAGTAGCCCCTGTCAGGGTTTGACTTTGCTTTTCTGGCTGGCAAAACGGTTTCCTTTGGTCTATCCATGGCCTACATTCTCTAGCCCCATTTCTCAGCAGCGAGTGTTGAATCTGCAGCCAGCGCCTGGACTCTCACATCAGCGCCGGCTGACAATCCCACTGCATTGGGTCCACTGGAAATCAGCCTCACAGTTTCCTAGTGCATTTGATCCCAGGCTTTGGTAAGGAGCTTACAGACACCATAGTAAGTGTGTGCTCTGCTCTATCGGCACATGCTGCTATTTGGATTGCCTCTGTGTTGGCAGGTGTCGGCGTGTGAGCAAATCCAATGCTTCTCTCTTGTTGTGCAACCAATTGGACCAGTCGTTTATTCTGCTATAACAACACTATATTTAGGCCTTTTCAGCCTTTCAGCCAGTCAGGGGCCGAGGCTGTAACATGGGATCAAAGGAATACAAATGGATTAAAGACATGCAAGTTATACAATATCTGAGTACAAAGGGTGTGCACATTTGAAATCTAAATAGAAATAGGACCTACATTTCAAACTGAGTGGAAAATCAGTGGATAACATTGCAGACTTTCCACTCAGTTGGCTGCTGTTGCCACGATGGAATGCTAACTGCTATGCTGTTGCTATGTTAAGACATCATACGGATAACCTCTATACAATCCAGGGCCTAAGTATCTTGTACATTTATGCACACCGGTTTAGACTTCTGTTGTGTACCACTATTTTGAACTAGGTCGAAAATAGGACATATAACAGTAACGGGATAACGAGGGGTAATGCATTATTCCCAGAAAAATTCTAACCATGTTGCCTTGTCATTTTGAGTGAAAGTCGTAAAAGTGCTCATAAACTCATCACTGCGAAGAATTAGGGCTCTCCAAATGACCGGCCCAGTGGCAGATGACCTCCAAAGAATCTGGTCCAGTAAAAATTGAATGGTCCTGGTCTAAGGGAAAGTGAAGAGTTGGACCACAATCAACAATTGAAGTTAGAAGCTAAAACGTTTTAAAACCAAAGAAAATGATTTGAGATTCCTTTTAATTCTTTACTATAGTTACTTGAAATCTAAAGCTGGAGAACTCCCAAACTATACTGGTTGAAGATCACTGTTGTAAGGTTTCACGTTTCTCCATGATTTATATAAAATGATAAAAACATACTCCCATAGTATTGTGTACCCCTGGTTAGATAATACTTCTCTACCTTTAAATTCTGACCCTGTTGGAACAGCCTTGTTGATTTGCTGAGTGGACCCCTGCCGTGTGTCTATACATCTTAATGACATGATTGGTGGCAGATCCATGACCTCATGTCTCCTGTTGTTTACCGTCAGTGCGTCACTCAGCTCTGCGGGTCAATAAAATACTAACATCAGGCCATTTCAATCCTCCGTAAGCCCTTGACCCCGCGAGCAGAGTGAGTGTGTTAAGTCAACACTGGCCCTGTCCACATGAAGAGGTCAACACATTTACCACTGAGCAGCCAAGCACAGCAGCGCCACGCTCTACTCCACTCTGCACTGGATTAGCTATGTGTCATATACAGAGTAGAGAGAAATAATGGGTCGTTTGAGCTTGCCATACCTTTTTATTTTTATAATAAATAGACGCATAACTATCAATAATGATAATAATAAATATAGCTGATACATATAAATAAGGATGTGCTGGCTAATTATCTTTACACAAGCACATATTTTACAGCATGCGTCATTAGTTGCCATTTACATTACACTCCTGAACCATTTTTTCTCCCTTGCGTTTGAGGTCAATTATTTATGCCCTGTAGAATGCATTGTAAAAGCAGAAATTAGTTGAAGATGTATAATAACACCTTAGGAGCACTTCGACGCAATGATAGCTTCACTTTACTGTGCGTGACTGAGCACACGCACAAAGACCAGACAGGTACGCATCAACTCGTCTAAGCTCAGGTAAGAACATACTGTATGTCAGTATGGAAAAATTCCTTTTATGGTAAACTCTTTACAGTTTAAAATTGGAAACATATAGATTCATACATGTGAAGAATTGGGTGGAGGGTTTGTGAGATTAAAGGAGGATTCACACCAACCCAATGCACAGAGGATAATTATCATCTCAGGTCTCTTGTCTGCCCCTGTCTCACCTGCTAAGAACAACATCTACACTGAAGCAACCTGAACCCCTGACTAAACCTGATAGCTGCACAGTGCGCGCACGCATGTTTGTAGTGTACGTTTAGTAGTAAATTGTAAACAACATGCCATTTAAACACTGTGTGGTGGTAGTCTCTGGCAAGTTCCTTGTTTTCTCAGAGAGTCCCGTCGCCTTTTTAATTATGTTTATGTCACAGAAGTGAAGTTCATTTATTTTTCCAGCTAGTTGATAAAAGAGTCTTCTGCCAAATTTAGAGAGTTTAATAATGCAAAAATACAGTAGAAATTCTCTCCTTCTAATATCCACCCGCTGGTCAGCCGGTAACACTAATCACAGCGCTCCTAGTGCGGCGACAAGAGACGCCGATTTGACAAACCCAATCCGCCAAAACTGGCTTCACCGACCTCCACAGACCTATGACTGATGGTGCTGTCCACACCAAACACACGCGTCTCGACGTCAGCCAAAACCTACCCGACGACTCCCAACGGGCGAATATCACGTTGGTGTTAAAGGGCCTTAAGGAGTTCGTCATATTCAAATCAAATTCCACTTCCTCCTTCTGATGCTGTTTAAAAACACGATACAGTGTCTTTAAAACACCTTTATTTACATCACACCAATTACCTTTGAAAAACAGGATTTCAGAACAAGATTATTATTTTTTCTTCAGAGGAGGGCATTTTCATCTTATCTACAAGGTTGAGTCCCAGTCCCAATCCTGGATAAATAAAGGGTCTCGATGATGAGAAAATTGCCAAATCCATATGCAAATCACAGCACACTGAGTAGATGTCTTGCGGCAACCCCCCAGAAGAAAAGCTGAAAGGTCTCTGAAATCCATGCCAGATGATGTGTTGCCAAACCTTATTGACCTGAACCATGCTGGCACAAACCGACCTTCTCCCTGCCACGTTTGCTGTTGTTTTTGCTGCGTGCCAATACCATCAATCACGCGGCAGGGGAACGGGCAAGGTGGCATTAATTAGGGGGTCTACTTTAATTGTATTCCGAGCACATGTGCACAGGTAATTACCGTTTCCCCGGAGATGGCTAATAGATAGGTGGCGGCCATATTGATAAAGATAAAGCAGCAGGAAAAGAAGTGCGGGCTTATAATGGGCACAGAGGGATAGTTCGCGGGACAAGAGAGATGGATGGACACACCCTGTAGAAGCTATGGGCATCGGGAGACCAAGGCTTAGAGCTAGAAGAATTGCCCCTCTGCCAGGTAGTTTTATTGTTTAAACTTTTGTAGCGGTATGTATACAGCATCTGGGTTTAAGTTTTCATTTGAATCAAAAGAAATTATACACAAGCATATAGGAAGCACTTCTGGGGCTGATAAATATTGTTCTCGAGCAAAGCCGTGCTTCATCACTTTCGCCCAGAAGAAGGACTGCGCCGCTGTAATGTGTGAAACGGCCAAATTAGGTGCAGCGTTAGAGAGTGATGATGGTTCAGCGGCGATACTGATCAAGATGACAGCCTGGCCACCCCAATTTGGTAGAGAAAAAAGACGTTAGTGGCACAACGGGATGTACATTTCCAAAGATTTAGCACAAGGTTAGAGAGAGATGATGGTTCTAAGGGATACTTTTGTAGTTGACAGTGGTTGGTTAAAAGCTTGCTGTTGTTTGTTGGTAAATACGTCATTATAATACTACTACTGCAGCACTGGTGTAGGTCATCATCCATTGCGCCGCACTCATTATGGGGGTTGGTCATCTAAAGTTTGTATGTCACAGGGAAATGCAAGCTCTGGTCTCAAAATGATGAAAAGCCACAGTAACACAAAGCAGATCTTCTCTCTCCCTGCCCTCCATGTTGCTCTCATAGCCAGCGTGTTTCTTAATCCGGCTCTGTGCCCGGTGGTTTCCTCTGCTGTGGCACTGGGGGAGCAGGCTTTACAAACACACAAAGGCTTTAAAGCTGTTCTCTGCTCAAGTTTGGGACCAAAGGTATGGGATGAAGTATAACCCTCTTAACAGCTTCACTCCGTCTCCCAATCTGGAAACAGGGCGGAAGTTCTTTGGCCGTGTGAAAGTTTATAAATGTTGTAAATTAAAAGAAACATTTCATTTAAAACAGTGATCCCCAAACTGTGCTATGGCCCGGATATCACTAGTGCTACATGAGCGTCTTCTCTCTCACTTACTAACGCACACACACACGCAGGAGCCTATAAGTCCTAATATAGATGCGATTTTTGCTTCTCCCTGGTTTAGTCATGGTTTCAACCTGGTTTAGTCATGGTTTCAACCTGGTTTAGTCATGGTTTCAACCTGGTTAGCTAGTTACAAACTGGTTTTATAGATTAAGTCACGGTTTACTCAACACTGAAGCTTACTTACTCACATTTGGTTCCGTAAACTAATGCCATATGTTCGTCATTTCATCCCATCTTCTAACAGTGGGGCTGTGTTTGCAGAATGGACGTCAAACCACGCCTCATCATCATCCTCATGCTCATGATCTTCATCTTCATCCTCCGCCCCCTCCCCATGTCCATGACTCAGCTCCTCCAGAACCACAACCGGCGGCCAATCTCATAGACTTAGGCCTGGATTCTCTGACGCAGGTAAGGGATCTATGCCAACTTTAGGACTTTGGTCATTTGAAACCAGTTAACCACTGAAATCAATCATATGTGAAAAGTTATGGTTTAAAATTATGCTGTTGAGACCAGAGTATTTTCTTGTAGTCCTGCTCCAAAGATTCTCAGGGGAGCTACTGTCTCTCGCCTTCTGCTGTTCCGCTGTTGTACCCCTTTAGTCGCAGGTCAGCCTGACTCTTGACCCTCTCGTTTCATGAATAAACCATGCGCACCTTGCTGCTGCCATAGCAACATAGACTATACTTTGATAGGGCAACGGTATTCCCAGTGTATCTTTTCAACAATGAGGCACAGACCTGGTGCAGGGTCTCCAACCTTTATCCCCTCGTGAGCTACTTTTACAAAATATTACCGTAACTTCAGGCAGCCTCTTACGCTTTGAGGCAGCTTGGATAATATAAAGAACATCCAGGACCGTAGCCAAGACAGATTGTGTTCAACCTGCTCATAGCTCATTCCTTTGGTGCTGGGAGAGAAAATGCATTGATACATTTGACTTGCTACAAATGAGTGGTTTCATCAAGGCACATCTGACTCATCAAGCTTTTTTAGAAATGTTGATAGCTTTTGTGACATTGCTACTGATAGCTCCCCGAGCAACAGATTGGCGATCAGTGGTTTACAATATTAACAACAAGGAATCTTGATGTAAAGATACTGTAGGTGTGGATGTGTGCAAAAGGAGGGGGAACAATTTCAAGTGCAAAAACCAACAATAAATGAATAAACTAGAGGTCGACATATGTTTTTCTATGGCTGATGGCGATATTTTTGGCCGATTGTCCCAAATGTCTGGTGTATAATCCTGTAAAAACATAAATACTTGAGCACTCCAGACAAAGCCAATTTTATTTAATTACTTGAGGTGATTCAATCATAGTTCATGTCCCAGCCTTGATTAGCTGCTGTTAGCATTAGTATGCTGTTGCTAGCCACGGCCTTTTGCACGGCGATCAAAAATGCAATTATTTAGGTTAAAACTAAGTCAGTGATTGAATTCTTCTAGTTCTGTGCTTCAAAATGCCATAAAGCATGTCCATATGGACTGAGGTTTAGTAAAACTTATATTTAACAAACTAACCAATTTTCATTGCGACGTTTCTCCATTCCCCTGAGGCCTAGGGAGTTGTGGGAGGACCCGTTTCAAAGCCCTGACTTCGCCCTTTCCAATCCAAATACGGGAAGTCTCTATCACTTTCGGTTCCGGAGACATCGGCACTAGATCGGCTGTTAGCCGATATTGTAAAATGTCCAATATCGACCTCTAGAATTAACATTTACATACTGGTGACTGTAAACATTTTTGCCACAGCTCATAAAGTAATGGATAGAAATACTAACCAAATATAATCCATATAATAGTATTTATAAAAGCCTATGCTTTATATCACTACATGATAAATGTTCCATTTAAGTCAGAATAAAGCTGGACTATGAATCATTTTGGTCTTAGCTGTACCCGAGGACAAGAATAAACACTGTGAACTTAAAGGTCGCGGCGGCTGTCAGAGAAGTGGTTTCGGGTCGTAGGGGCACAGCAGACTCACCGTGACGGTCACCTTACCTGCCGAGACAAAACCCTCTCAGAGCATTAATAAAGCATTCATAATCAGCCTCATGGCCTGACCTTACCTCGCGCTGACAGAATAAGAAGTCCCAATCTGGACACAAAGTCTATAACTGTCTAACTTTGTGAAGTTTTTGAAGATGATTAAAAGCTGAGATGAGTTAAAAGCTGGTGAAGACCTGTCAAGAATTCATATAAAGAGAGCGACTGAAAGTACGCAATGTCCCAAACCCTAACCACAACACGGAAGACTTACCATATTAAGTGCTTAAATTATATATCAACCAAAATATATTGTGCAAAATAGATCGCTCCATAGCACTTCTTACAGAATATGGTAATTATAGGTAAATAAATTGTTACATAACACCCACACTCACCCAGCATGAAAACCATTGATAAACTAATTTAAAAAAATGTATTCCTTGGTATGAATACGAAACCGAAGCTGAAAAATCATAGTACAGGTTTCCATAGTTGTCAACTAGACAGGGTAAACTGAATGTGGGGTAACTCTGAAGTAACACAAACAACCCAGTCCAGTTGACACCTTTGAAAACCACTACAATGGACAGTTAAAGGCTGAAAAATGCATAATTCTCTGTTATTCCGAGATAACATGCTATTTCCACCCTATTACCACCAAGGTAATGTAAGGTAAAGGAGTAATGTCTGTAATGTACATGTGTATACAGTTTAAGCATCAAACACCATCCTCCCAGATCCATTTTCTGATTAGCGGGCTAAAGAAGGTATCGCTGACCCACAGGACTGAAATAAATCCTAAGCACATTCATTATCTGCAGTCAAAATTATCTCCGCCATGATTTATGCAAATCTCTGACCATGTATCCACCGCCTAAGATTCCTTTATCACCTATAAATAGTTCTCCCCGCTCGCTGCCGGCTTAAAGACACTATTAATGTGCAAAGAGGGGAAGCTCATGGGGAGAATGTGAAAGGTAACCCAATGTAGCAGATCAAACCGGTCTCCTGCTGACTTTGATAGTTGTTTCCTCGAGCTCAAAGAGGGGGGGGGTAATGACTTGTCCAGGGCAGCACACACAGGTACAGTAATGATGCCAGGGATGTGCTGGTCTGTTTTAGCATCAGCCGCTAGTTAGCGATGCACCTTTGTCTGCAGAAGATGTCAAAGTCTGTGGTATGTATGTCATCCTAATCAATCATTTCGCCCTCATTATCCCATGTCTCCCCCTCATCCCTCGCCGTGTGGCTGCCTCAGAACACAGGTAGGCGCCGTAATTACAATGTGCTGTTTGCATGCGGTGTGGAAAGCATGGTGCACCGGAATAGAACTAATCAGATTGAGAGATACAAAATAATATGTTGTCACTTGTTTTTAAATGTTTTTACTCTTATGATTACGCTTATGATTTTCAGAACATCAACCAGTTGGAGATTTTTGGAGATATGTCAACGCCGCCTGACATCACTTCTCCATCTGTGAGTAAAGATGCAGAATTGTAATATTGCCATAATAAAAATGTGTTACATGGATTCACTGTACAACAAATTTGATTCCACAAACTCACTGTACAATCTTTTTGACTTAAAGGTCTGTCTACTTGCAATGGATTTAAAAAACTGAAATATACACAGTTTTGTTGACATCTTACACTACTTGCATTTACTGCCAGGAACAGTTTCGGTCGTGTCAAAACCTGCTCTGGTTCTAAAAGTACATTTCCCATTCATTTTTCCATAGATCTTTGAAAAATGTAACAAAATAGGTTTGTAGTTACACTAGAGACTGTGGTTTCTGACCATAGAGCAATTATGTCTGAATAACAAAAATACAAACTACTCAAAAATATAGCCCAGTTCTATTATACTTTTCAGGTTGATAAAGTTTCAGATAACTGAACTGTGTGTTTTATGTTCCTGAAGAACAACATAGCTGTTCAGTTGACATCTTTCTTTTAAACTCTATGGAAAGGTCTATGAGGGAAAAGTAGTGGAAAATTGCTTCCGTAACCAGAGCTGGTTTCAAGGTGGGCAGTCACTGTTAAGCTAAACTTACCTGCCCTTCATTTCACAAGCTACAAATTATAAAAGTGGAACGCTGCCCTTCCCGCTCATGTCTTCTCCTCACTTGCCTCCTTACTCAGACACCCGCCTCTCCAGCCAACACCCTGGACCCCTCCCAAGGCCTGCAGCCCCCCACTGAACTGTTTGCTCCCTTCAATCCTGCGTCTGTGCCCTCAGGTAGGACCCTTTCATTTTCTGCTTAAATACATGAGCGCTGCGAGCGGAGAGGAAACAAGCGCAGCAGGAGAGCAAGGCGTGAGCGGAGATAAAGGCAGAGTAAGAAGACTTAAGAGACACCGAGTCAGGCCAGCGGAAGAGGAGAGGGCGGGAGGTAAATACAGCGGGACAGAACAGAATTGAAATGTAGATGAGAGGCACAGAGAGGTGGGCCGCTTGTGTGTGGAATATAGAATGTGTGGTTAGTGGGATGTGGCTGATTTACCTGTGGCGGGCAGAGCAAAGTAATAAACACACAGAGGACTGGAGTAGGGGCTCTTTAATATTCACTACTCCCAGTGAGTGAGACATGTCCCTTTAGCTCTGCTCCGGTTTTCTCTCAGCACAGTCCAGCGAGCAGCACAGGTGAAATGTCAGCCCTCTTATGCGTAGCTGCACAGACTAACAAATGTGTTACAGAACGTCAGCACTGATGAATCTGAGTGATTTTAATGAGTGTGCCTTTACATAATGACTTCAGCTCATTCTGAAGGTAATTATGAGAGTTCACTGTGACCATTAAGAGACAGTGCATTAGCTGCAGGCAGAACCAGGGCAGCTCTCTGCAGTGATGCATGGCTTATTATCTGTGTGCTGTGCTCAGATTGTAATCACATATCTGCTGCTGTTTTCTGTTCAAACACTGGGCTCCTCTGAACTGTGTGCAGGTTATGTGACGATGGGGGCGGTGCCTCCTGGACACTGGGCGCAGACACCTTTGGCCTTTGGGGTGCAGTCGCCCCTGGGCCCCGTGGCACAGGTCCTGCCAGGGGGCCAGCCTCTGATCTGGGGCCAGGCCAACATCTTCCCTGCCACACAGCAGCAGTGGGCAGCCATGGCGGCCGGAGCCTACCCCACAGCCTACCTCCCAGCCCAGCCGGTGGGCACGCTGCCAGCAGCCATGTTCCAGACACTTGCCCCAGTTGCCACAATGACCCCTGCAGGAGAAAGCCACTCAGCAGGGGCCAGTGCCTCGGCCCCGTCCCCCTCCGCATCCTCCAGTCCGCAGCACGGGGAGCGGGCAAAGAAAATAGGCAAAGAGATGTTCAAGGTGCTCACTGGTTCTAATTTGTGTAATTTGCTGACTTTACTTTGTAAATGTAACTGATTTACAAATTATTGCCATGGCTGCGGTGATACAGACGAATAAATCAGCCCCAGGTTTTGTTTATCTCCGAAAGCTGACATTTCCTTTGCTTCTTTAAGATAAGATAGGACTTTATTCATCTCACAATGGAGAAATTCACTTACACTTACATTCGCTCTCGAGAACACTCAGGGGGGCAAATAAAGTAAATAGCCCCTCTATTAATTATGTACAATTAATAAAAAATATTTACAGCAGAATATCAAATATCAAATAACAAAATGACAAAGTTGGCAGTTGGCGGTTTACAGTCATAGTGCTGGTGATTGATAAAGTGACACTGATAGATTAGATTAGATGAGATTTGATTATTGTTGTGGTTTTTACATAGAACTGATTCCCCATGACGCACTTTTACTGTAGTGTTGTTTAAATGTATCATAGGCATTGTAACCAGAGGCCAAGTTGTCACTGCTGCACTAAGTGCTGCGGCCTGTAGTTTTACACATTATGGCTCGTTCAAATATATTTCAATGGCGTACATATAGCCATTCGGACATCCACTATATAGTCTCAAACATCTGTTGGGAGTTGGTCCAGGCTCATTCTCATGTCCTGTGTGCAGGATTTTCAACTGTCCAAGCCTCCTGCCATGCCCTTGAAGAAGGCGGAGCAGCCCAGCTTAGCAGGGACCTCAGAAGCATTCAGCACTTACTTTAGCCGTGTGGGCACTGCCCAAGACACGGACGACTGTGACGATTTTGACATTTCTCAAATGAACTTGACGCCAGTCACCTCCACCACACCATCGACCAACTCACGTAAGGGTCATGCTCTCTCTCTATCACACTGTTCAGGCCCAGTCTCTGACTCACTCTTTTCGTACAGCTCCCACCCCAGCTCCCCGACAGAGCTCTCCCTCCAAATCTTCAGCCTCTCATGTCAGCGACCCCCCACGGACGCCACAGACCCCCCACGGACGACTCGTTTGGGGAGGCAGAGGGCAGCCCCAGTCGCAGTGGAGAGGAGGATGCTGTAAGTGGTTTTTGACTTTACGGGAGAAACTGAAAGATTTAGTAAATGCAGCTCAAAACATTTAGCTTTCAAACACCATATTTATGAACCATGGAGACCGTGGGAATTACTGCTAAAAAATATCGTTAGCAGACGTCTGCTTTTACAATCTGGCCCTATCTTCACGAATATTATATCTTAACGTTTCGCTCACTGTTGGATCTTGTCTGACACAGTCACGGAAACCAGTCGTTGAAGAAGCTACATGCATCGTGGCAAACGTCAGCTTTAAGTTAAGAAAGAAGCTGGATGGTTGTCCTCATTTTTAAGAACTGTGTTCCTGGTCTTAGTAAAGTGTGCATCCTTTATTGAGCCACTTCTTATGCAGATATATCCACATGTCAAGAACTGCTGATAAATAGCCAGTACAGCCAGTGTGGCCGTGTTGGCGGGCCAGGTAATCACTCTGGCTGATTAGGGGGCTGACTGTGTCCCAGTGTGCATGTGTGTTTGAGTGTATTTCCTTATGTTTGGTGAAAATAAGCTGTATGTGGCTGTGTGTGTGTGTCCATGCTTGATCAACACGGCATTAAATTAGCCAGCAGTCTTGTCATCATTAGGCTGTTATTAATATCTGAGAGGAAGCATCCATACATCACTACCTCTATATGGACAGGCTCATCTCTCAGAGATAAGGGGAAAATAGTCTTCCAATGTTTCTACCAGAGGTCATTAATCCTTATTTCGTGTGCAAGTCAGACACAGGAAGAGTTAGATGTGGAGATGAAGAGAGTTCATTGGGGAAGAGTGAGAGCCCCCTTTGACCAAAGTCCTTGTCCAACGAATGACCTTCAAAGAAACACAGCTTTCAACTCCTCTGTCTCTCTTCTCTCTGTGCTTCTTTCCCCTTTTCTTCTTGCTCTCTCCACTCTGGGTCGTGCAACATTAGTTTTATGCCTCCGAGTTCGGCCATTATTGGGGAGAAAAAAAAAAAAAAACATAAAGGACTTCCACATTTTTGAAAATGTCACCAGTCCTGAATAACATGGAGCGGGGTGGCACTGAGTGAGTGAGAGAGCGCTGAAAAGGTTACATAGAAAGAAGGAGAAGAAAGATGGACACAGGCGGTAAAGCATGCCTGCAACTCCATGCCGCAAGAGGTGTGAAAGACGAAGTGTTTCAGAGGAAAAAAACAGGCTGTCAATAAAATGGATGCTGCAAGCTTTCATAAGCACGATAAGTGCTCAAAAGTGCAGTGTGTGTTTGGCAAGAAAAGGATGTATGAGCGGAGTTCGCTTTGGTAACTGTAAATGTGCGGGAGAAATAATGGGATGTGATAAACGTAACTTGAGTGCACTGTTGTGAGCGTGCCTTTTTCTTGCTTGTGTTTCCAACTATTGCAAACCATGAAATAATCTACCATTAAACAATACCAGTATCAATACCAGTATCGAGGAACAAGAAGGTAGCGAAAATAGATATGTAAGACAATATTTTTCCTTTGATATCAAGTTCTGATGCCTCAAATAAATGATACAAATTGAAAAGAAATAGTTTTTTAATGGAATAGGTTACCATTGTTGTTCTGTATTATGGTTCTAGATGACGAATATGTTGGTAGGTATTGGTAGCGTAAACCAAGTAGTACTGGTATAAAAAATGTTTGCGGTACCCAGGCCGAGTCTTGATTAATGACCCCCTCTGTTTCTCACTGTAGTTCTAGATGCACCATTATCAGTAAAGGGAACAACAGTCTTTCTCTGTAAACTACTGATACTTTCTCTGTTCTAACACAACCACTACCTCTAGCTTTCTCCTTTCAGTCTAATTCTTCTTCCACTTTTCCTCTTTTTTCCACCTTTCGCCTTGCTCCACTGCTGTTCAGGCGTGTGGTTCTGGCTCGCCCTGTCCCAGTGAGAGCGCAGAGGCGACTGAGGCTCCAGAGCCCAGTACAGAGCAGGGCAGTCCTGAGCGGGCCAGTCCTGAGCAGGCCAGTCCGGACCAGGCCACTCCGGAGGCTGGGAGCTAGATAACCGCAGGGCACGGTAGGTATGAACTGAACTTCTCTGTTCTGCTGCCTGCCTTTTTCACCCTGTTTCTTTGCACTGCACCCTTTTGTAGTTTCACTGTCTTCTCCTGCGTCTTTGTAGATTTTTTTTCTCCTGCATTTTTCACGAAGTCGGCATGTGTTTGTGTGGTGAGATTGTTTCATTGTGCCTGTGTCGTGTTATTGCAAGTTCTGTGTGTGCCTTGTGAAGTGGGATACCTTCCTCCGTAGTACAACGTGTCCTCATGCCGTGTTTCGGTTATTCCCTCATCACCCTGCTCCCTGAAATAGCGCCCGTCAGTCATGCAGGTGATTGTGTGTGACAGCCAATCAGAGCCTGTACATTTCACTGAGCACACGGTCCTCTGGGATTGGGCCATAACTTTGGTTATTAAATATACACATGTACATTTATGTAAATTGCATGGTTTGTGTTACAGCTGCGTAGTATTGCATTTTAAAAAGTGCCAGGTTTTGTGTCTGGAGCACCCGGCCAAACATATTGATATGCAAAAAAACATGTTTAGTCTTAGGGGTGGGCGATTTTGGAAAAATATTGATCGATCTCAATTTTCGATTCGATTTTATTTTTTAATTATCAATTTAAATACATCTTGCTCATTCATAACATTGGATACATGTTTTATTCAAACCTCAGCTCAAACAAAAACAAATGCTTTCATCAAGTCTCATTAAACGCACAAAAGTCTTCATTGTCTCGTCCAAACTCCCAAACTAGGGGCGGTTTGTGCCAAAGAAATGGCTGTAAACCTGTCGATTATAAAGTCCCATGACGATTATTGGGATTGACCAAAGTAAAGATTGCGATTAAATTTCAATTAATTGCCCAGCCCAATTAGTCTCAATACTGGTCATGTGCGAAAAATACACTATATGATATTAATTTGAAATGTATTTGCTACATTATACTACTTTAAAACTGTATTTTACCTACAGTCATCGCTAGATGTTGCTTTTTATGTAACTGTACCCATACAATATAACACAAATTTCTCGATGACTTTGGGAATGGCTTCACTAGACTATTGACTATTGACTATTCTCATGTTTAATAAATGATATTTTTAACAAGGTCAAACTGATATTACCTGTTGGCTGAAAGCTTTTGGTCTGGGTGAGCACACACTACCAACTGAGCTACTGCCGCTTATACATAAGATAAGGGATAAGATAATGTCCGACTGCTCTCAAGAAGGGGGTACAAATAGTCAGGAAAAATGTGCAATCAAAGAAGAAGGTAATGTGCAACAAGTAATGGAAAAATAAAGGTATCTTATGTTCATCTTATAATAATTAAAAACGCGTTAAAAAGGGGGAAGAAAATAAATAATCAAGTTAGAGCAGAATATTGTGTACATATCTAAATTAATGAATTCATTGTTCAGACATTTCAGGGCAGCAGACTAATATGAACATGCAAGAAGGTTCTACATCTTAAGTTAATTAACTACTACTTAACTAGGATCATGAATATTTGACTAGCTCCTCAGTTTCTTTTTTAGAACTTGAACCTAAAAGTACAGCTGCTCCTGGGCATTGCCTTAAATGACTTAAGTTTTTGAAATAAAAGTTTTCAACTAAGTATTATGTAATAATGCAGCATGCCTTGATTCACTGGCGTCAAAGACTGTGTCCTCTTCACCCACGCTCAATATTCCCTGCTGTGACTCTTATAATAGCTGCTGGCACTCGGTCCGGGAAGTCGAGCGGTGTTGTTTTCTGCAGGGGTGCCAAGATGAATGTGCTTACCTACATAATTGGCACAATTCAAAACCCAAGACGCCTTCCGGGTTTGGCCCATTTGTGAACTGGCCTGGCTGAGTGTCCCCCCTGTCCCCCTTTGCAAACACTCTTCTGAGCGTGTGAGACTCTGGGGCAGCAGGTGCGTGCGGCCCTTAAATGGGGCGGGATGGATAGCAAAATGTTGTGTGCGGAGCTTTAAGGGTTTTTTGTGTCTTTGGTCCTGGTCCAGTGCCGCTGCTCCCATATGGTGTTTACTTGCTCAATCACATCGACTTTAGACATCGTCCCAAATACCCACACACAAACACACAAACCTTGTTGATTAGGCCCCTCTTCTCCCAGGACAAGCACACCTGTGATCCACGCTGGAGCCACCTGTGCTCTCACTGCAGCCAAGGGTATACTGTAGATTTGATAAAGTGGGCTCGCTCCTCAGCTTGACACAATTGTACACATGTGTGCGGTGGTGGGGTTCCCAAAAATTGGCGCACAGGTGTCTGCTTGTGGTGCTCATGAATCAGTCCTGTTTTAGCCAGTTTTATTCCTGCACTTTTTTTTTGTGCCCTAAATTTAAAGTTCAGAGCCTTAGTTCGTGTTTGTGAATAGTTTCTGTTGGTTTAGACTGAACTTGTCGTCTGTCCATCCTAGTCACGTTCTGGTTCTGTCCTTGTCCTTGTCCCTAGATATCAAGAATAAGGGTCCAGGGTTTAGTCAAGGTTCAGTGAGTCACTTCAGCCAGCTCTGACTCTCTGACTTAGGTCCTCAGATATTTTAGTCTTCACCTGTCTCCTCGGCTTCTCCTTCCTGGACTTGTGTTTTCCAGTGTTTTGAGTTTGATGGAGTTGAAGCAGTGGAGGGTTGGCAGCGCTGCACAGTTGATGCGGGGTGACGTGGGCAGGCTGCGGCGGCTCAGAGCAGTGGGCAGTGCGAGGTGGCTGTCACGGAGTGTCTCAGCCTCTTTGTCAGCGCTCTCAGTTGCTCTGGCAGCTCTTTCTGCCGACTGTCTGGCCCTGGCAGCACCTGCACTGCCAGCCCTGGGTTTCAGAGCCCAGAGCCACCAGCGCTAAACGGTCGCTCTAAAGTTTAACCCCAGTTTGTGCTCACATAGTGCACTCTGGAGATGTGAGCACAGCAGGACAAGACATTTCTAAACTTAGCATCTATAAGTCTATTCTTGACCGAGGCTAACCTAAATTGTATTGAATTTTCATGGTATTAATCCACAAGCGCATTTGAAGCCATTGTAATGCAGTCCCATCTCCCAAACCTGTTATAACATGTCTATATATATCTTTTTTTGAAACTCACATGATGAAAGAGTTGGTTTTCTGCTGTGTAAAAGTACTGCACTGATACTCACATGTATTCACAACCGAATCAACCCGTCACAATAGGCAAATTACAACTTCTATTTATGTGGATCTACAATGACAGACTCGGCAGACACCTCCCCATGTCAGCTGTGATTGTTGTCAAAGACACTTCCTCTCTTTTCCCCAATCAATCTGCGCCACCATTACGTGCCATAGTCGCGTATGCAAACCACTCACTTCAAAACTCATGTCTTCTTTCAGCCCCTGTTGCACTTCCCACGAGGATTCGTCCCAAATATACCCGAACAGTCAAAAGCCCCCAATCAGGCTGTCTGCATGGGAGATTGAGTGGCTGGCTGTAATTATGTGTATGATAATAACTGGGCCCACTCTGGGGTGCTCCATCATCCGCTGTTTGCCTCTGACGGAGAGAGACGCAGGCGCTGTGACTCAGAACTGGTCTTTCAAGGCTACTTTATTCCTCTGATTCATACTGGCCCTGGAGGAAGCCCAGGGCAGGAGGGGTCCGCAACAATGGCTACTTATACCTCCCCCCCCCCCTCTTTCTTTATGTTTCAAGGGTGAAGGCCGAGTGAGGGTTTGCAATGAGCACAGAGTGGGAGTGATTAGCAGGGTTCAGAGCGGTGCACTCCTGCCCCCTTGTGGATCATGTAAACATTGGCTCACGCTTTGCGCTGGGCCGCACTTGTCCGAACATGTTAAACCGTTGGATGAGTAGTTCGAAAAGAGACGTTGCAACATAACTAGCTTTTAATACTAATTCATGCTTGTCTTATTTGATCAGGAATGATTGTGCATGTTAAATGGGTGTTTTTGTAATTGGATAAGCCATGTCTATCGTGAAGGGAGCAAATGAGCCAGCTCTGCCAATTCATTGTACAAAGTATTAAGTCCTGTTGTTTTTTTGTAAATCACTTGAAAATCCCAACACTCGTCAACCTAAGAAGAAAGGCACACAAATAAGCTTGTAAATGAGTCAATTATTATATTTATAAAAGGAGGTTGCAAATGACTTACTGACTGTTTCTGATTTGTTTTGTGCCCAGAAGGGAAAGGACCCTCTCTACGCCAAGATCAACAAAGGGAAGAAATAGAGACCCACAGGAAGACGTCCCTGACCAGCACCGAGAGAGCAGGAGCAGTCCCCTCCCACACCACTGTACGAATGTGTCCAGATTGAAGTGTGTTTCTGTCCCGCATCCTCTTCCTCCACTCCACAGAAGGAGGAGCCGCCACTCCTCCTTCTGCTCCCCTTCTCTTCCGCAGCAGTCCTGTCCTTGTCCCAACTCTCTGAGCGGGACAAGTCTCTGTCGCCACGCACTGTGCTGTTTCCTCCTCTCGTCACCCAGTGGCCGCTCAGAGCCAGCCTTACACATACCAATCCCCAATGCTCCTCTTCGTCTGCGCCAACTCACCCCTCTGGCCCGGGACTGTCCTGCCACGGAGGGACTCCCGAATCCAGCAGTGCCTCCCTCTGCCTCCATGATACACACCAGGACATGCACGCTTACCAGGACTAAAGAGATCATCTTTTTCTTTTGTGCTGGAAAAGGACATGCCAGGATCGCTACTTCTGATTGGTCAGTTGCTTTCGAGCGTTTCCCCCTCATTTTCGTGAGTGTCTGCTGGATCTCTATGCAGAATTAGACTCTCTGGGAGCTGCTCGCATACATGCAGTACACACAAGACATCACCAAACACGCACTTGTGATTCGCCAAATGTCTCTCCGAGCAGAAAGACTAAAGGCTAAAGGACCCGACGAACTGCGGAAAGGACCCGAGAGAGAAGAGGCGAGAGACAGATTCTGTGATTGAACTCTTCATTCTCTATAGCTTTTGTACAATACTGATTGAAAAAAAAGAAAAAAGTGAATTTTTATTTTATAAGTCAATCAAGCCGCTGGGGTCAGCTCTATAGGACTTATAGAGTCCACATGGCTTTAAGGCATCTGATAGTTGGTTTGCCAAACTCATTTTGTAAATAATAATGACAACCATTCTGTCCACTGGACTTCTGTGCCATAAAATAGGAAGGCTTCAGTTATGCAAACTCTTTAACTTTACCCAAGCAATACCAACATTTGAGTTCCTTTTCCAGGTCACTATGTTTATTGCCCTTCTTAGAATGTAGACCTGTCCATACTTTAGAGCTAATCCTGCTTCCAGATAACTTCACTTCTCTTTTGTCTTCTCATTAAATCTGAACATTTAGTCTCAAGTTTACCCCTCCTTGTATTTCTGTGTGAGAACTTTGTTGCAGGCAGCACATGAGACTCAAGTCTGTTCAACTCCATTTCCTCCTCTGATTGGTTGGTGTAGGACCAGGCCCCGCCCATCTGTCTGTGTATGTCATGTGCCAAAACCGCTGCGGTCAGTGAGGGCCGCAGCTCCTCTGCTACTACTCCATCTACTGTGATGATGCCGGTGGCTCCCTATTTTATGGCCAGAGTCCTGTGCGTGTGGCCTGCAGAGGAAACACACGACATCAGGAGACAAGAGCAAAGAATAAATAAAAAGGGAATCATTGCTGTTTGAGTACATAACATTTCTTGACCTATTTTAACTTTACCTCAGCTAACAGTTTCTTAATGTAAAATTGACACATTATTTTTATCTTTATGAATATGACATTCTAAAGTGGGTTTATAGATGATTTTGGTTCAGTTGATTATTCCACCATGTATTACTGTTATAAATAAACACATCTCAATGATTTGCTGGTCTGTGTTGTGTGTGTGAAAGTGAAGGGGGAGGAAGACTAATGGGCTGTGAGAAGCAGAGGTGACCTCATGCGTCTGTACTCAGTCTGAAAGAACCAGCCCACAGTATTTAGTTGTAATTTAACATGATTTTAATGGCCCTGTCACTTTGGCAGACTCTAATGCAAGCTGTCATAAGGTTTATTAGCAGCTACAGCACAGTGTTCAGCCCAGTGTTTAAAAAGCCAAAACCTTAAAGCAAGGTTAATACGTGGTTTATTTCATGCTGTTCGAGACAAACAGGGACCTCGTCCAGGGTCGCTGTTCAAATCTGAACCCATGCGCAACATCACTTTTACTCAAGCTGCAAAATAGAAGGTTATTTTTATGGCACTAAGTACTGAAAAGGATTGTGCCTTTCTCTAAACAGTGTCCTAGTTACTGCCTAATCCACAATGCTCATTGTCAGCGGTTCCCTTTGGGGCTGCTGCTGCTCCAAGCATACTGTCATGAGGCAATAGTACAGTCTATGCATTGTCCAAAGATGAGTAACATTTTCTAAATTATTTCACAGTATGACTTTAAATTTGGCTAATTCAGGGATTAAAAGTTGTTTTTTAAGTATGTTTTTAAAAATCAAATGTGCAAATGTTTCAGAAAGAATCTAAATACTCTGATTCTCTGCAACCCAGAAGACAGCAGCGCATTGAGCCCAGAAAGGTCATGCACATACCTGATGTCTTTGTTTTCATCTTTGAGCTTAAAATATGAGGTCAAACTTTCAAATGTTCTTATTGACTTTCTCTAATGAAACGAAGATGTCTCATATCCTTCCTATAAGTGCTTGTATATCACCTGTCAGTGCCACAACAGGACAGACTCTTCTGAAGGCACTATCTGTCATAAGGCGTATGTGTGTCATATTATAAATGCTTGGATAAATACGATCATTCCAGAGTAACACAGTAGGAATGTTGACAGGCCTCTTTCGTTTCCTGTGGCTGTGTTTGTTTGCCCCATACAGATGATAAATGGGAAAACGGACCAAACTAAACATGTAAATATCTCATTCATAGCTTTAAAGGTAAGAACATGTAGTTGTTTAAAGGCTTAAAAGGGACACACGCACCTGAGATTTTAAACAGGTACCGGCTGCTTGATGAGTCACTTCGCGCGTACGCGTAGTGCCAGCCGGGCCACATTCCTTACGCACGGAAGAAATCCATGTACTTACATGACCCGTCGGACCAGCCTGCCCGTTTCTCTCGAGATGCGGGTGCTGCTTCCCATTCGACCTCATTCTTTCACTGAAACCGTTTCCAGAGCGCGTGGCCATACCTGCTCTCGGGCACTGAGGCGCGCGGAACTGGTGAACAGGTGGATTTACAGCGCTGATACGGCCACAGAATGACAGGCTGAACGCCACAAACACTAGAGTGAAGGTTTTGGTGGAACAAGACTCATATAGGCTACAAAATGGACGAGGTATGTTGTAACTAATTTAAACTTTCAAAGTTTCGCAATAGCCCATGATACACTGTAACTTACTTGATCGCCTAGTCTGGTTTCAATAGGCTTAATTTGTGAGTAGATTTTCAGTAAGGTTTCGTTGAATGGATTAAAAATAGAACACACTTTAGTCAGTAACTTCGATATACATGGATCCAATTGAAAAATAGACATTTACTGTGTAATCTAATACTTGAGTTAGTTATATCTGTTTAAAACAAGTGCATGACTGGCCAAAAAGTGATATGAGACAATAATTCAAGAGCAAGTATATATTTCTGCTAAGGAAAATTTAAATAATACTTTTGTATTGATGCAGATTATCCTATAAACATTCTGTAAAGGACTGCCCAGTAAGTTGTTCTTATATGGCAGCTGCTAAAATGCTTCCGTTTACAGAAAGGCAAAGGTTTACACAGCAGCTGCACATTCAGTAATTGTTTAATTTTTGTTTGATCCTATATACAATTGTTTTCATAACTTACTTACTTTAATCATCATCATTATTATTATTATTATTATTATTATTATTATTATTATTATTATTATTATTATTATTATTATTATTATTATTATTATTATTATTATAAAACATGACTTAGTATGGGCCAATGATAAATCCTTATTACATACTGACAACAGATCACTTTTACAGGAGAACGTTATGGACTTCAAGACCTGAGGGCCAAGTTCCAGGAGGAGGAGATGCTCCTGAACCAGACCCCTAGGCCCAAACCTGCTCTCCCAGAAAAGCCCAGAGTGGTACCCCCAGCCCAAAGCCCCACTCACTACATGCCCGCAGGAGCACGGCCATCCCTGCTCAGCTCCATCAACCAGAGTCTGGAACACAAGAACCCTCTGGCCCCACGAGTGGTCTTCAAGGATGAGAAGAAGGAGAGTAAAAAGCCACTTCTGCAGATCAACTCCAAAACCAAGGATACAAAGATCAAAGTGGGCAAAGAGAAGAGCAAATGGGGGAGAGAGAGGTTATATGATGAGGACGTCCCAGAGCAGAAGCCCAAGAAAGAGAACAAAGACAAGAAGAAGGAGGCAACAGCAGAGCTGGTCCCAGCCACGCCCCCTCCCAAAAACAGTACCCTCAAGAAGAAGGGCTTCCTTGGCTTCAAGAAACCCAAAAGAGACTCCATGGAGGTCCCTCCCGAGCCCATCCTAGACTGTCCAACTGAGGTCTCAGGACCAGTCCCTCTGGTCCCAGTCCTGCAAGACTTCTCCAGCCCAAACCCTGATATCCAGACTCCTTCTAAAACCCTGATGCCAGAGATCCCCATTTTACCAAGCTCTAATCCTGCAGCAGTAATCCCCCCTCTCATCTCCACTACTCCAGACTTCACCCCTCCACAGGTCTTTGTCCCTGAGGTCCCAGCCTCCACTGTTGCCCCCTCCCTGGAGGATGAATCCACAACACCCACAGAAACTCTCTATGTGCCCCGTCCAGCCAGTCAGAATGAGGTGCTCCCCAGCCATACACCTCCCCTCATTATCCCAGAGCCGGATGTGTCCATGCTGGCCCCCCCACGCTTCACTCCTTCTCCAGACCCAGAGCTCGCCGAAGAGCAAGTTGAGCTAGAGACTTTAGAGATCCCCCTCCCCCTGAGGATCTAGACCTTCGTTCAGTCTCTCCGAACCTGGAGCGGCCCCTTTCTGCACTGTCTGCCCTGGAGAGAGCCGCGGAGATGAACCCAGGGAAGAAGACGATCCCGGGGGACCAAAGGGTCTTCAGTGCCCTGGAGAAAGCACGCAAAATGGCTCAGAAGTAAACAAGTTATTCTGTGTGTTATGTGTTTAGTGTGTTTTATATATGATAATTGTTACTGTCTTACCTGTCCTCAGTCATAAAAGGCCAGCCTCTCCTCTGACGGTGACCCTTCCCTCAGAGGAAGAGGTGCTTGATGGACCCACGCTGTATAATCTCCCACCCATCGACTACAAAGGAGAAAAAGGTCTCCCCCCAAAGCCAGAGGTCAACAGTCTGGACCACCGTACGTGACTCTTCTCATTTCTGCGTTCAAAAAGATCCAAGTATAAGCAAGAGTTGGTGTCTGCTGCGTTGTAAATTGGCAACACAAAGATAAACGTTGTCAAAGATCTGAAGCTTTTATGTTTCTCGTGTAGCAACATAAATCTAATTTAGCAACATAAAAGCATAATTTTGTTGTTTTCAGAACTCATGAGTAGACTGCTTTCCCACAGACCCACCTGTGGGGAAAGGCCCTTGGGTACATGCTCTTCTGCTCCAGTGCTACATGTTTTGAGTGCGATGTTTGGAGCCGGCTCTGGAATGTAGCCCACAGTATAGAGTGGCGCTGATGCCAGTGGGTGCCGGAGGTGTTGGCTGGGGAAGGTGCCTTTAAAAACACAGTGTGGAGCAGAGCTGTTGTTTCAGTGGCAGAGACAGCGCAGTGCAGGCAGGGCCTAGCGCTGGTATTACAGATATGACACAAGAGGAGCAGCATGTCCATCATTATGAGACGCTCTGACACCATCTAATGAAAAACACTGCGCTGGCGTCTACAAAACATGCGCCATTAGCATTTTTATTGTTGTCCATGAATGCATTAGGCCCCGTTGAATCAGTTACAATTTTACTAGGACCAGTCATTTGTCATTACATATTATGCATAATGATTGTACTATGCACAGTCTTGACAGCAGTGTAATATTTGACAATGGAAGTCACACACAAATGGATTATTTTGAAGGGAAACATTCAGAATATTCAAAGCATTGGGTTTTCATACAAGCATGTAAGAGGTTGACATAACTCTCACATTGCGACTAACTGGTTTGGTTTGCTCACAAATCATCCGTGTCTAATGTCTGTGCAATGTCACAAGATTTATGTACGTCCAGGATTGCAACACATTTTAACCAAGATCTCGATGGTGGGAGAGTCAGACCACTGTGCAGAGCCTTCTCCAGCACATGCCACAGTTTCTCAATGGTGTGGACACGTTGGTGGCCCATCGACAATGTTTTCTCATGCTTCCTAAATGTGAGACACAATTGACACAACTTAAAATATTCTTGTCATGCCACCAGGGGTAAGAGAGAAAAAAATGCATTGATGGAATAACCTGGTCCATATATTCAGGCTGTCAGCTAATCTCATTCTTTGGCCACATAAGGTTGTTGACCATCTGCATCAAACCCCAGATCCAAGGGGCAACTTTTTGTTTTGGACCTGGCAGTGTGTAAAGAAACAGTGTAGTGACACATTGGCTTTTGGTTGTCTGTAGGGTTGGTGTTGGATGGTACAGCAGAGGAGGACGTCCCGATAAAGCCTGTCATGCCTCCCCCTCCTCCCCCCAGGAGGCAGCTGTCCGAGCCTGAGGTCATTTATGCTGCTCCACAAAAACTTGCCCGTCAACCCTCTGTGGACTTCAGTGCATTCAACCCTCTACCACCTCTGGAAGACAATGGTCAGTGAGACACCTCCTCCAATATTCATTTATGAGATGCAGGGGGTTTGAGAGCGTCTTTTGTGTTTAGTGTGGCTGAGTACATCTCATTGTTTTCCTTTGTGTTGCTTATCAGTGGATTTCTTTTACATTCTACCTTTGATGTTTCTAAATATGGTATTATCTTCTGTTGTTTCCTTATAAAATGTACGATTGGTTAAAACAGCGTTAATCAAAGTACTAATTTAGAATTTCTGACCTGGAAATCACGTTTGTCCGCAGCGGTGGTAATCCCAGCCCCCGCAGAGTTCATAGACGCAGATGCAGACATTGGCGTGCACACAGACGTCCTCGAGTTTGAGAATGCGACCCCCGAGGCCCACTCACCTGACCTGCCCGCGTCTGACTGGGGCTCAGAGTCTTCGGACGGCCCCCACCCCCCGCGGCTCCTCCCCAATGGGACCATCCCCACAGGCAAGGTCCTACCTACTACACCTGCGTTTGACGGGGAAAACCATGATTTACCGGGGTCCTCGATCAACCGGAACTCTATGATAAGTCTCCCGGAGTCCTCGAGCAACCGGAACTCTATGATAAGTGTCCCGGAGTCCTCAAGCAACCGGGACTCTATGATAAGTGTCCCGGAGTCCTCGAGCAACCGGGACTCTATGATAAGTGTCCCGGAGTCCTCGAGCAACTGGAACTCTATGATAAGTGTCCCGGAGTCCTCGAGCAACCGGGACTCTATGATAAGTGTACCAGGGTAAGGCGTCACACTTTATAGGCATGAAACATGCTTTGCTTTGGTTTGTAAAGTAACGTTATTGTGTTTCTCGTAGGGGTGACGGCAATCCCTATGAAGCTACAGAGAATGTTTATGAAAGCGTGTCGGAGTCATCTAAAAAGAAAGGGAAGAGTGATGGCAAGAAGCGTAAAGGACCTCCTAAAAGTAAGGAGTAAGGATCTATCTAGACACATTTAAATATATCTTTTTCGGTTGTACTTCCTGGACACCATAACCCTGAAGCAGATTTTTGAATTACTACATTATCCTTTCATAAATGTGTGACTTTGTAGCCAAAAGATGATGAACGATAATGGTGTATAATGTCATGCTCTGCTGCTATTTTGTTATTTAAGTGTCCATCATGATACAGTATATACAGCAAAGTGGAAGTGTTGTTTACATTCTAGGCCAGGCACAGATAGTGAGAATTGTTTTGACTTATTTTTGAGAGACAGCAAGCGCCGCAAACAGCTCCGACCTACTTCCGGTGACTCGCGCGACCCACGAGCGGTGGGTCGTGGCTCACCGGCTGTGAGTTGTGTCTTACTTTTGCTCCTATGCCATCCTATGTTATAGATTGAGTTTATATTGTAATGTGTATGTTTTTTCCACTAGGAGCACTGTCCCAACTGCTACAACACATACATACAGCATGTAGATGTTCAAGTATGCAGTAAACAAGACGTCTGCCAGCACGTCCGTGTCTGTCCTCTTTCCTAATCTTTATCCATCCTGTCTATAAAACATAGACATATGTGACATATATGAGATATTTGGCATTATGAATCGATTGTGTACTGCTGTATCTCTTAATAAATTATGTTATGTGTTTTAATGATAAAATCTGTGCCATGGGTCGTTCTGAGCAGTGACTCTGGCCGTGGGTCGTGACTCTCAGCCCGTGGGTCGTGATTCGTCATAACATAATTTATTAAGAGATACAGCAGTACACCATTTATTCATAATGCCAGATATCTCATATAAGCTCAATCTATAGCATAGGAGCAATGATGAGGCATGACTCACAGTCCATGAGTCACGACCCAAGGAAAGGGAAGGCAACTTTATTTATACCGTGCATTTCATACACAAGGCAACTCAATGCACCTTGACTCACAGCCAATGAGTCACGACCCACGGCCATTTTATCATTAAAACACATAACAAAAATTAAGAGATACAGCAGTACACAATCGATTCATAATGCCAGATATCTTATATAAACTCAATTTATAGCATAGGAGCATTTCATTCATTTATTTATTTATTTATTTAATATGGACATAGCAATTAACATTGGATGAACCATATGCATTGTTTAAAGTGTTATAGCACTTGTGCTAATTTTCAACACCTGCAATATGAGCAATGATGAGGCATGACTCACAGCCTATGAGTCATGACCCATGGGCTGTGAGTCACGACTCACGGCCAGAGTCACTGCTCAGAACGTCCCATGGCACAGATCCACTTTCATTATCAGTAAAACATGCGCATAACATACTTTATTAAGTTATACAGCAGTACACAATCGATTCATAATGCCAAATATCTCATATAAACTCAATCTATAGCATAGGATGGCATAGGAGCAATAGTAAGACACAACTCACAGCCGGCGAGCCACTGGAAGTAGGTCGGAGCTGTTTTCAGCGCCAGCCCCTGCTGTTATTTTTGCTGAATTTTTAACGTTTCTTATGCATGGCGGTAGGGCTAGTATTGCAAGAAAGGGGGCAAATAGAGAATCGAGATATTCAGTAAATTATCAAACTCGTCATGACATTGTAATCGAGCATATGTGTTGCAGCCTGAACCCAAGGCTAGCGTGCAGCCCAAATCACAAAGTATCAACCTTAACCCTTTCTACTCTGATTTTATTATTTTTAGTCTCAGAGCTTGGATCTTGGGATTTGGTCACATTTGAGCCCAACCCACTCTGAGTCACTATGATTTGACTGGCTTCAGAGTTACACTGTAGGTCAGACTCCGTGAGTGACAGTAACATGACTCTAAATAGTGAGCCCTTTATTTTCACTAAAAAGGCTGAGGCCTCATTGCTCTTCAGTCACAGACTGAAAAGTGAAAAAGGAAGTCATGGAGCTTTTGCTTTAGAACATTACACTGCTGCTGGATGTAACAATAAAAGTTTGAAATTTAAGTATTCCTTAGTAATAGGTGTGAAAATCCTGAATTTATGTGATTAAAATGTCAGTTAATTATTAATTACTGTCATTCTACAAAAACAAACCATTGTCATTTGTATCTGCTGTAGAGTCATGTTTGTCCCAGTTCCTCTGAGTCGTGGTGCAGCAGGACTGATGTGGACAGATGTTACAGAAGAAGCTCATGAGGGTCATTTCTTTAACACAGTTACTATAGTAACTATTTTCTCTGAAGGAAACTTAGATCTACCACAGTCCTGTCCACATCTGTCATGGTCCACCATGACTCAGAGGAACTGGGACACATGACCTAACATCAGATAATATTTATAGATATTTTTTTCATCCTTTATAAGCATCAATCAAAAAGTTTAATTAGAATTTTCATTTCTATTTTAAATGTATTTATTACATACTTCAGTTTCATACATTTCCTCTTACAGCAGAAGACTGAAGTTCTGTCTAAAGCAGAAGCTCCATGACTTCCTTCGTCACCTGTCGCTCTGTGACTGAAGAGCAATGAGGCCTCAGCCTGTTTACTGGAAACAAAGAGCACATTGTATTTAGCGTCACTGTCACTGTCACGCATGATGTCTGACCTAAAGTCAAACTCTGAAGAAAGTCAGAGATAGACAATTGAGAAGACTTTACAACCTCCTCAGTGTACAACCTTCTCATGTACACTGGGAAGGTTGGAAGGGCGCCCCCTTGTGACCCTTTGCACCCAAATACCAGGACCATAACTGGAGCCATATGAGGCTCTTTAGAGTAGAAAGGGTTAAAGAAGGACTCATCCCCCTGAGTCACATTTACAAACTATGACAAACAGCCTACTTAAAATTCTTTAATTTAAGTTTTACCTTACGGAGTCAGCGCAGCGTCCTTTTTCCGCAGCCTGATTTGCATAATGGTTTGGCATTGGTTTGTCACTGGCACAAAAGGGAATCTCTTATTTGACTGCATCGACGATAGCCACAGATCGTTTGTCTTTCTCTGTAAACTTTATGCACCTGTCATGTTGAAAAATTAACACCTATTTGTCTAAATATCCAGTCGGCTTTGACAAAAATGTGAGGAATGTAGTTCTTTAAGCTCATATTGGCCATTGAACTGACGCTGATCTTATCCTTGCAGATCCATATGACCAAACAGCAGAAAAGGTAAGAAGCATGTCACAAGTTGACAGTGAGTGAAAGTAACATATAAAACACCCCTTGCTTTTTCATTCAGGGTCCTGATTCTGTGAGTGTGTGTTTGGTGTTGGAAATTACCTAATTGCGAATAGATTTACAATTTTCATTCGCACATTTTTCACTTTACTAGTTTTAACATATTCAGGAGCATTCATATATGAGAGAAGATTGAAATATAAACTGCTAAACAAGAGCAAGAATCGTGCATTTCAGAGCTTGTAAACGTCCAATCTACAGGGTTGGCAGGTTTTACACAAATTAATCCCAATGAAGACCAATTATTTAATTACAATCATTCAAACAATGTTTTTTTATTAGATTACAACCCAAGATTCCAGTCTCATTTGTCCTTGTGTGTTACAGACTGAGAAGAAAACCATGACTGGCAGGTTCGGCAAGTAAGTCACTCCTCACTTGACCCCCTTTGCCACTTGTTATTTCCTACGCGTTCCTCGAGATAAGGATTTGTTTGCCAGGAAGTGTCTCCATCATAATCACTCGTTCGGCTTAAACACACTTCAAGGTGTCTCTCTATCTCTGTAACGAAGCACTGTCTTTGATTTAGGAGCGACAAGAAGGCCGCCGCGGCTGCGGAAGGCCCGGATGAGAAGGAATTGAAGAAAAAGGAGAAGAAGCGATTGGAAAAGGAGAAAAAGGAGCTGAAGGAGCAGCAGGAGAGAGAGAAGAAGGAGCAGAAAGAGAGGGAGAAGAGAGAGAACGAGTTGAAAAAGAATTTCAAAGTGAGCGATATTAATGAACAGTCACTGCAGGGCGACGTGGGGGAGGGTGGGGTTGGGGCTCTGCTATTAAAACCAGTCTGCGTTCATTCCACGCGGTCCATGAGCTGAGCGTGTGCAGCTGCCAATGGAATCTGTGGAATCTGTGTAAACATTATTGTTAGTCCTATAGCTAACTCACTCGTAAAACGTTGAGCGATGATATTTCTACAAAGAGAAATCAAAATGCCACTTTGGTCCATAAATGTCTTTTCTGAGTGGTGTTAGTGGTTAGGAAGATGATGATCTGCACATCAGAGACAGACTTTTACATATAAATAGTGTCCTTTACGTTAATGTCATGAGATCTGTAAATGTTCTAAATGAATGTCTTTATACCACTTAAAACATTAGGTTTTATAACCTAATGTATCTATAGTAAACAGATAAAAGTTATTGTGGCCTCATTTAAACACTTCTGCTGGCAGAGGAGACTGGGAAGAAAATACCTTTGTGTTGAATTTGTGCGCTGAGATAACCAGGTGAAGGTGTAAACATAGAGGTGCACTTTCACCTCACAACATCAGGTTTAAAAATTGGTGATTTTAAAATGGGATCAACATTATAACATGGTTATACTGACTTATATGGTTATATGACCCAAACAATATAATCTTATATGGTTAAACATTCAAACAAGTCATAATATGGACTTTATAAAACCACATATTTATCCAATCTGAACATTTGAGCATGTTCGAGGATCCTGGCGTATGAGATGAATAAAGTTTGTAATCTTCCAAAGATCACAGGGCAAGAGGACCCCATGTATCAGGCCACAGTGACTGTGACCTCAAAGGGACGAAAGAATGACCTCCCAGTGAAGAGTGGAGACACCATCAGCATCATGAGGACCACCAACTGTCCCAAAGGGAAGTGGCTGGCCCGGGACGGCAGCAATAACTGTGAGGCAAAAACAGCTTTTGACATAAATGGTTCACTAATATTACGTACGTCTTATTACTGACTGTGTGCTTCAGATGGTTACGTTGCTGTGAACCACGTTGACCTGGACATAAAGGAGATGCTGGAGTTGGGGAAGAAGGCAGGAGTGTCCCGAATGAACTGCACCAGCGTAGAGCCTGAGGTCACCAGCTCTGGAAGCAGGTGCGTACTGTATCAGCTTGAAATGGCTAAAATGTCTGTGAGATTACTCATTGTAGCTTGATATATTGGTGCATTTCAGGGCTTCAAATCACTATCCAAATGAGAGCTGTAAGTATTTAACGTTGGATATTTTAAATCATTATGATAAAAAGATTAAATATATGTTTAAGATTTTATGTATTCAGACACAGATGACAGTGAAGAATGGACTTATGACGATGATGAGACACTTTCTCCAACTGCAAATGTAGAGCCTCAGTTACCAATGTAAGTAAATACAGACCAGAGACATTTAGTGTCCACAAAACATGTTTTTATTATGCTAATTCTTTTAAATATACTTTTCATTTCAGGATACACACTAGAACGCTCTCTATGCCAGATATGATTGAGACAGGTGAGTCAGCACATGCCAACACAACAGTTATAATCATAGGGATAAATACATTTTCGACATTTGTCATCTGGCTGTCTTTTATCTTGATGGATGTCAGATATAGCAGCTGGAGATAGCGCTTAAGAAGTTTATTTTGTGAGCGTCAAACTTGCCTTAATCATTCAGGCTCATGTCGACAACTGGGATGATCAAAATGTCAAGAATTTATTTTCCATTTCTCTTGTAAAAAAGAAAAACCTGACAACTTTTTGATATTCCTTCTGTTATCTTACTCGGGATTTAAATAAATATGTGGTTTATTAAAATAGAGTGAATATTCAATTGAAGATTATTATTCACAACGCATGTTTTGATGCATTTTCAGGAAGAGAGGAGCTTACCGTTAACCATAGGCACAGTCAGAGTGATCTTGTGGATGGCACACATCTTCAGTAAGTTGCCCTTTATATTCAGAAAGTGTGAGCAGCATGATGTTAAATACAATATGTTTTATTTAGAGCCAGACACGAAGCACTTCAGAAGCTTGCCACATTTTCCACCCGCCTAAATCCACAGAGCCAACTGCCAGGTACACACACAAAATAAATAATACAGTTATTCCAAAGCTTATTTTATATTACGGAAGTCTTTAGAGGTGACTTTAACAATGCACATTTTAAATCTCTGCTTGTTGTGTTTGCTTACAGCCCTGAACCAGTGACAAGTGAGTAATCCTGTGCTATTACACAAACAATGCTTTTGTTATATCTCCATGAATACCATTTGTTACATAATAGTATCTCGCACTTTTTTCTCCTCAGCTCCAGAAGCAATCACGGAAGAGGAAGAAGAAGAAGAAGAAGAAGAAGAAGAAGAAGAAGCGCCCATGTAAGTGCACAAAGACACTCAGTAGTTTACTGAGTAGTGGAACAAGCTTTCTCTGTTTTACAAACATCGAAGCTGATTGTAAAACCAATAAGAGAAGGAAGAGAAAGAAGAGAAAGAGTATCTCTGGTACATTTTCAGAGAAATATAAAAAACTGAGGAAAAACATGGCCAGCTTCTCTTGTCTGCTGTTTGACAAGTCCCTTTATTTAGGCCGCCCAGTGCCTAAGGTGGAACTCACTACACTTTAAAGTTTCATGGGAATTAAAGTTTCATGGGAATTAGTGCTTAGACACAATATTATGTTTGTTGAATATTCACCACTTTCTGCATTTCACGAGCACATCTACAATCTCAGTGTTATTTAGCAACTCACATTCAAAACTTAATATGCAAAAATAGACTGTGTTAATAATATTCAACTCGTCTAAAGGATTGGCTTGATTGGATGTCGTATTTTTCACAGGGCTGAGTCTAGTCCATCCCAGCTGCTGGATTTTGCGATCCCTATAATCCCTCCTCCTGAGCAGTACGCCGACTTTTCAGAGTGACCCAGGAAACATTGGACTAAACTTTCTGTTGTGGTGACAGTCCCTCTCTGTGAGCCGTGTCTCTAAAGACACACTGTGACCATGACTTTTGGCCTAAACGACTGTGATGACAACTGCATCATTGATGGGTGTTCAGACAGAAATACACCTGAATTTTAGCAAAAACCTTTGGACAACAAGCTTCAACCAACTACATACATTTACCAGGATACAATTGAGCCACTGTTGTATTTAATTTCTTTCTTTCTTTTGTTTTTGTTGCCTAGCTGTCATGTTTGTATTTTTTGTATTTGTGTACTCTTGTGACTTGAGGTAACATCATTGTGCCATTGGACAAGTGAGGATAACTTATAGTTAAAATAAAGCTATAACATGTATATAAAATCCTCAGTGAGGTTAAACAAGTGACTGTTTCTGCCCTCAGTGCCTTATGTGTTTGAGCATCTTACAGTTTTTGCCCGTTGCTTGAGCACATTTTGCTAAACTTCGCTCATTTTGCCAAAACATGACACAACACTGGGAAATATACCATTCACATCTGTGTCAAATTGAAAGTCCAAAACCTAAACTCTGCTATCACAACCTAACATTCCTTTGTCAAAATATAACTCTGATGACAAAATGACACATACACTTTCAGATCAGGGGGAACACACTAGTCTACTTTATATAAAACACTGCAGTCTTTGATTTTCACTGTTTATTCAGAAGGCATATTTTCAGGAGGCACAGCACAGCTTTCCTCATAGTCAGGCCATAGTCCACCAAAGTTGCTCTTATATCATGGCCTCTTTGACCTTGACCTTGTCCTCCTCCTCCTCTGCCTCTTATGGAGCCCTGGAAGTGACATCAGACAAAAACATTTGGGGAAAAAAAAGAAATTGGATGAAATATAACAAAATACTTTTTGTTTTCTTTCTTTTTTTTCTGACCACATATTATTTTGGGGAATGAGATATTACCACGGGGGAATAAGATAATTTGTGGTGTTAAAAAAAAAAGAAACAAATCTTTACATTTTTATATTTCTTCCCCAACATATTATCTCATTCACCCCTCAAAATGTTTTTGTCTGATGTCACTTCCAGGGCTCCGTAGCCTCTCGCTTTCCCTCCATCTATGCTTGCAAAGTTCTAGAAATGGCTAAACTGAGGGCTTTAGCTGTTTGGTGTTCAATTTTGCAAGTAAGTGCCTTCAGGTGTGTATTTGAGTGGTTGCAATTCCCCGATGTGTTTGTATTTTGGATACATGTGTTTTCCAAATGGCACCCTGTGATTTCATTTTTGAACAAAGTGTCTTATGTATGAAATAGAGTGTAGTATGCAGGACAGGTATGGGTACATGTGTTTGAGGTATGGTAACAAAAGCTTCAAGTTGTGTTACTTTAGTCTACGCATGGGTCTATAGTGTTCAAGCAACGGGCAAAAAATGTAAACTACTTTCAGGTAGAATAATTGTGGAATCAATATAATACATTAATATATGTCAAAAGCAGCTGTACAAATGATTTGTCATGTAAAAAGCTAAATATCTTACTATTGGGATTACAGTTTTTCTCCATTGGTTTGGCTCATTTCTTGAAACAGAAATTACATTGGACAAATCTCCAAACCACTTGGCAATTGTTCACAACAGAATAGAATTTCTCATTAATTTCATCAAATTGCAAATGTCTCAGTATCTCAGTACATCTTTGCAAATGATTAGGTACATGTAGCCTACAATTAGCTCGATTTCCAAGTGAATAGATCTTGTTGATCTAAACTGATTCTCAGTCTAATTAGCCCATGGGCCAAAGCCCAAAATCTGGCATATCGGTACCACGAAAGGCTATCGTTGATTTTTAAGTAGGTCCATGTCTGAGGTTTTTATTTTGTATGATAGTCTTTTCAGAGTTACAGCTTTATCATAGTTTTCAGCTCTTGAAGTGAACCACCCCCATGTCGAAAAAGTCGCTTTTGACACTGGTCCATATTTTGGTTTAGGCCATTTCCAGCCCAATAGATAATGATTTACACCACTGTATTTGGTATCATTGTAAAGAAGACATTTTCATGTTTCATTTGAGCCCAAATATACTACTCTGTGACAATTACTGTGGTAACCATAGCTCCTCAAACTCAAACCTGAGGACATTTTTTCACCATTTTCGCAAAAACAGTTTTACGACGTTTAACGCCGTTTCTTCCAGGAACATCACAGACACAAATGTCTGATACTGGGTAACTCTCTAGACTCCGAGGATTCAGGAAATGTAAAACATGTCAGTCAGTCCTGTATCAACTTAGGGCCTCAAAGTGAGCCACGAAGTAAAAGAATGTTCATCTCATAGACGCATCTCCCATAGAAATAAGCCTATATCTGTCATTCCAAGGTTGGAACAGCTGGTGGGACGTTCTGACCAGGACATGCCCAATGCAACTTAAAATTACATATTTGTACATTCTGTATCATATAAACTATATCCTAAATTGTAAAAAATATCCATATTATGTAGCATACAGACAGTAAACACACTCACTGACAGTCTCATTCACTTTGACTCTAACACGACTGAAACCACATCATTTCACATTGGCAATTGGTAAATAAATTAAGTTTCTAGCAATATAACATTGTAGACACCATTATCTTTTTTCTCTAGAGAGTTGTGCAGTCTAATGGCCCTGGGGACAAAGACAAAAGGGGTTAGTAATGTCCGTTCACTGTAAGAGGGGTTCAATTTCTGGGTTCAATATCTGGGCTGGGTCATTCTCCCCATATCTATGTTAGTTTTCGCCTGCACTGTTTTCCATATCATTAAAACATGTACAATAGGATCTCATCTCAGGCCAGGACTCTTCTGACAAAGAGATTACCGGTATGTATCTCAGTGGAACCTTCCCTGTTCAATAAAAGGGTCAAATAAATGATGGTTTTGGGACCGAACAATGTTCTCTGCTCGAACACTATTGAGCCTCATTACAGAGCCAGTCTTCTTTCAGTTGAAGTGATTTGTAAGTAGTAAGTTCTTCTTACTTGTGCTTCTGCAGTACATCACAGTAAGGTAACACACTTGCATGTGTGCAGAAACTTGTGCTGCAGTGAGCAGCAGTTTTAAAAGAAGCTCCACTCCACAGGAAGTGCTTTGTTACTGTATAATTGTGTGACGAAATTGCATTCAGGTGTTGGGTTTGTCCTGAGTTGCTGTGACTGAGCCACTGTGGGCCAACCTGAGCAGTATGTTTTTAGAAGTCAGGGAAACCGGAATACCCGGAATAAACCTGGTTGCCTTCAGCAACATTTCAGGGATTTGTCCCGGTTTCAGAGCGTGGTGTCCTGCACTGGTCAGCTCCTCCACCTCTTCCTTCATCTTCCTCCTGTATTAATGTATTCAGGCCAGTGCTAACAAACTTGGTGCTACTCAGACACATCCACAGTGACCTTCCTGGGCTCATTGTGTGCTTTGTTTCAACATCATACACTCATATCCAGACGACCCAGTCGGGTTGATCAAGTCCTGCCTTGTGTGGTTCACTTTTCAGCCCACTTGATCCACAACTTTTTACAGCATCTGCAACGTTCTTGAGGGCATTTGTCTTGAGTAATTCCTTTACTAAGAATATGTTCAACTCTCTTTGGAGTCTAGTTTAGTATTTTATGTATTTGTAGACGCAGAAGGTCCCACATGGCCTGGGATATCGAACCCAGGAACTTCTTGCTGTAAGGTGACAGCTAGACATTCAGTCACTCTGGAATCCCCTTGCACAAACCAATATGCTTATCGAAAAGGGTGAAGGGAATACCTCTAAGTCCAGGAAGTTGTGGAAATTGGAAGTTTAGCTACAGCTTAAACACAGCTACAGTGCAGTGTCCTGCAGAACTCCTGCAGCTGAGGGAGATGGAAATGCTTTCTCCCAGACACACAAACTGCAGTTGGTTAGACAGTTGGTTATCCAAGAACCAAGCTTTTCCTGCAACAGTTGAACGGCTTATAAGATCTTGCAAAGCCAGATCTATACTGCATTAAATGGGCTGTAAGTGGGCAGGACAGACTCCCGTGGCCAATGGTGATGTTACGTTGAACAACCTTTTTCTTCAAAGCAGACTCCATGACCGGGAAGAAGCAAGGGAGAAAGGTGGCGGAGGAGTGGGGGTGAATTATGGCTGAGTTCAGACTTGCAGCGGGACCGGCTTTACATCTTTTTCTTTTTCACGGACAGTGGTTAACTCAAGTTTTTAGTTTGACGTGATAGAGCTTTTCGAAGCCCATAATGCTAAAGGAAGAACACGAGGCAGCGCGATGTAAACTAGGAAAAGAATGTGAGTCTTGTCTTGTTTGGAGCAACGCTGTCCTTGCGCCAGGTGGAAGATCTAGCCCGAAAAGTATTGAATGTGCAGGAGAGATTGCATACCCTGAGTGGTTAGTCTTAGTGGTCAGCATTCTCTTGCCTCACAGCATGAAGTTCAATTTAGGTCTTTTTGTGTGGAGTTTACATGCTCTGTCTGTAATTATTGTGAAGGGACAATAACGTACAGCTTAAAGCTGTGGCTCCAATTGAAATGCATTATCTGAATTACAGTAAAGTTCGGAAAAAGGTGGCTTCCCCGCTTCATGTCGGTGGGGAGTCCTTGCCCCAAGTGGAGGAGTTCAAGTATCTCGGGATCGTGTTCTCAGTGAGGGACGGATGGAGCGTGGGATCGATAGACGGATCGGTGCGACGTCAGCAGTGATGCGGTCGCTGTATCGGACTGTTGTGGTGAAGAGGGAGCTGAGTCGGGGGCAAAGCTCTCGATTTACCGATCGATCTACGTTCCCACCCTCACCTATGGTCATAAGATCTGGGTAATGACCGAAAGGACAAGATCGTGAATACAAGCGGCTGAAATGAGTTTCCTTCGCAGGGTGGCTGGGCGCACCCTCCGAGATCGGGTGAGGAGCTCAGTTACCCGGGAGGAGCTCGGGGTAGAGTCGCTGCTCCTTCACGTCGAAAGGAGCCAGCTGAGGTGGCTAGGGCATCTGTTCCGGATGCCTCCTGGTCGCCTCCCTTGGGAGGTGTTCCAGACATGTCCTATTGGGAGGAGGCCTCGTGGAAGGCCCAGGACACGCTGGAGGGACTATGTCTCCGAGCTGGCCTGGTGTCGCCTCGGGGTCCCCCAGAACAGCTGGACGTGGTGTGTGTGGATCGGGAAGTCTTGGCATCTCTGCTGAGACTGCTGCCTCCGTGACCTGGCCCCGGATAAAGCGGAAGAAAATGGATGGATGGATGGACAGTAAAGTTCGCACACAGTTGTAAAAGTTCTGAGTATCCATAAATCTTGACTTCGTTGTCTTCTTCTGGACCTCGATCCCTCCTTTGTGCATGTCCAAACCTAGAATCAATCAGCCTCAGACCCTTGATCTTCTGCATTGTCCTCACCCTTCCCTTTCTCCTCATACAACATTCATGTGCAACTTCTTAAGGTCAGTCTGAGCATATGAAGTATCTTTAAGATTCCAGCAAACACTTGTTTCACCCACTGGACACTTATGATACATTACTTGTGCTGGATAAAGTATTCTCTTGCTAAGATTTGCCTGTTCTTTTTTCACTCCACACTTTGAAATAAAAGTCCTAAATTTAATAAGATGCTGTTGAAGAGCTTCTGCAACTTTGGTGTTGAGACAAAAATGTGCACAAGAGGCAAAAAAAGATAATCCCAAACAGGGAATGGTTTCAGAGGTGGAGTCTGCTGAGCACTTTTTCCTACCTTCCTAGACACTGTTTTCTAGTTGCATTTGAGTGGGCTCGGTATAACTATTGTCAGCCTGAGGTGATGCTGAACCCTGCAGAGGTGGCACAGTCCAGGATGACATCTCAGTATGTGCCATTGCCAAAAGATTTGTTTCCAGCACACTGTGAAGAGCATGAAGAATTATTCAGGAAAAGGACACTGCTCTACATTTAGACCTACACGTTTTTCTTAAACTGGGCTGCAAGGTCCAAGCATGAATGGACTCACTGTGGTGAGTGTGTCTGACTAAAACAACAGAAACAGACTTCACAAAGATGGCCTGAGGGCCAACAAGGATTTACTGTATTACTCTATCTAAGCAGCATCAGCAAGTCTGAGGTCTTTGACCAGAAACTGGACCCTCTATTTTGAGGGTGGGAATGTCGATCGATCGGTAAATCGAGAGCTTTTCCCCCGACTCAGCTCCCTCTTCACCACAACAGTCCGATACAGCGACCGCATCACTGCTGACGCCGTACCGATCCGTCTATCGATCTCACGCTCCATCCGTCCCTCACTGAGAACACGATCCCGAGATACTTGAACTCCTCCACTTGAGGCAAGGACTCCCCACCGACCTGGAGAGGGGAAGCCACCCATGGCCTCGGATTTGAAGGTGCTGATCTTCATCCTGGCCGCTTCACATTCGGCTGAAAACCGCCCCTGAGCAGCTGAAGGTCCTGATTTAATGAAGCCAACAGAACACCTGAGATCCTGAGGTTGTCCCACACCGGACACTCTCCGGTCCCTGGCTGTGTCTTGAAGTTCTGTTCATAAAAGTACTAACTAAACTTTGTTTTTTTTTCATTTATACAGCGCATTTCATGTGGCCAGAAAAGACTCAATGTGCCTGGGAAGAAAATAAATAAATTACACAACATAAAAAAGACCAAACTCAAATACGTTAATATAGCGCATACAAAAAAACAAACAATCCATGTACAAAGAACTTAAAATAACTTCAGAAAAGCTGAATAAATTGTTCAATCAAGTAAAAATATGCACTGTCTTGCTTAGACGACTGCCTCTGTGATTCAGTCCTGGACGAGGCTAAACTGTAGTTGTTTTGTGTTGACTCTTCATGTCCTGGTTATACGTAACACCTCACACCTCACCATCTTTATACTACTATAGTTGACTTATTAGACTTATTAAAACAACTTTATGGAAAGGACCTTTTAAAACTATTTATTAATTTACTAATCAGTAAAAAAAAGGGTGTAGTTCGTAGCAAACGTGTGGTTTATGGTAACTCCACCTTCAGAACATTGCAGTTTTCTACAGCAAATACAACTAAGTTAGTGTGTAGTGTACAACAAATATATAAGGTATTTTAGGATTAACCATGCGGTGTCTACAAAGCAAAACTGTTGGAATTATCTTTATTATTATTGAGAAATTTTACACAGATTTAGAGGGCTACGTATATTGTAGTAGTGAAAGAACACAATGACATTGTGTGTTTGGCATACATATAGGCATAATGATAAATAGCTATAATATACAGTATAAAATATATGAACAATTTTTTGTGAAAATACAAATCTGTTCTTCTCCATAAATGACATTTTAAGTTGCACTGGGCATGTCCTGGACAGAAAGTCTCACCAGTTGTTCCAACCTTGGAATGACAGATATAGGCTTATTTCTATGGGAGATGCGTCTATGAGATGAACATTCTTTTACTTCGTGGCTCACTTTGAGGCCCTAAGTTGATACAGGACTGACATGTTTTACATTTCCTGAATCCTCAGAGTCTAGAGAGTTACCCAGTATCAGACATTTGTGTCTGTGATGTTCCTGGAAGAAACGGCGTTAAACGTCGTAAAACTGTTTTTGCGAAAATGGTGAAAAAATGTCCTCAGGTTTGAGTTTGAGGAGCTATGGTTACCATGGTAATTGTCACAGAGTAGTATATTTATATATATAAATGAAACATGAAAATATCTTCTTTACAATGATACCAAATACAGTGGTGTAAATCATTATCTAATGGGCTGGAAATGGCCTAAACCAAAATATGGACCAGTGTCAAAAGCGACTTTTTCGACATGGGGATGGTTCACTTCAAGAGCTCAAAACTAATATAAAGCTGAATAATGACCTCAATTCAGGCCCTGCCCCTCTGTGTGAGAACCACTAACCACTTAGCCACTGTGAGACTGGGAGTCAGGACTATACTAGTCTATTTCCCCACTTTTTAAAATGGTAAATGGCAAATGGTCACATTCTCTCACCTCTGGTCCCTGGCCCACAGTTTGGGAACCACTGATTTAAAACTAACTGAAACCTGCACCTGACGGTTATTTCTGTCTCACCACTGAGAATTAGCCTGAGTAGCCCTATTCGTTTTAGACTGTGCACATTCAGAGAACCAGAGTTACTGTAAGTAACTGTGCTCATGAGAACCGTGTGGATTCAACTCCTCTTTGAGACAAAAAGGCCACGTGTACGGCTTTACTCTCGTCTATTCTCCAAACTACTGTCCTGATACTCCGCTAGCAACAATAAAAGAGTTTAAATGAGTGTGTGGCGATGCAGCCCCGAGTCCGAGCAGAGAGCAGCGCCCGGGACACGAGAGACATGCAGGCGCACAGGAGGCGAAGCACCGGGAGACAGACAGACAAGCGGGGACGCGAAGGGGAGAACACTCGCGCCTTGGAAGTGACGGGGGAAGGCGGTAGGTCTCTCCTGCTTCACTTCAGCAGTCTGCTGCGTTTTGGTGTTATATGTGGCAAAGTAGGCGGAGAGTGAGTGAGCGCTGTCAGAGAGCCTGTCCCCGTAACAACGCGTTGATTAAACAGTGAAACAACACCGTAGTTTGGCTGAGATGCGGGGCCCTTGCGGCTGCGGGGCCCTACGCACCTTGCGTAGTTTGGGTATAGGAAAAACTGGCTCTGCGTGATAGTATCAACAAGTGGGTTTACACCGACTATCTGCTCCTTAACTGTCCACTCTCGTGGCCTGGGCAGTGAAACAGAACTTTTATCCATCACTACTGCCAAAGAACATGACACTGTACCAATACTAGTATTTCTAACACAAGTTTTCCACCTCTCGCCTCTGCGTTATTATTGACAATAAACTGTTAATGAATTAGAGGCACAAGTAAAAGTTTTACTTTAAAACATTTTATTGTTTTTCAATAAATACTCATTAAAGTGCAAATTATAACAGCAATACAGTATCATGCAGTGCATAATAAGAGAAACCCAAATCGGACAGAAACAGCAGTGGACTCACCCAAACTCACTCTCACGACAGAGACATAAGATACACAAATGTTCACTTTGGTACAACATGGAGAGTCTGTGGCACTGAACTCACACCATGAACATGCCACTGGTTTTTGCATATATTTATTTAATATAACGTATGAGGAACACCGGCGTTACCTTTACATTTCCCAAATAACATCTCCTAAATATATAGATTGTACACGAGCAGTCGCGATGTCGTCCAGGGCTTTGGTAGGCAACATGATTATATTTAATAAAAAATAATACTTCCATGATAGGCAAAAACACCTTTAACAGATCTGTGATTTACACGGACAGCGTTACACACCTGGACGCATCAGCTGTTTGCCGACCATTCACCAAAACATCCTGTGTAAATGATAGAGGTAAATAAATGTGATAGTTCTGATAGGACTTGTGTTGTATGATCAGTGGAACAGTGACCCCAAGTCACTATTTTAAGTTTACATTTTAATCATATCTTCTTGACACTTTTGCCAAATTACCCATCTGATAATGAAACATCCCATGCAGCCTGTTACAGTGATCAGTGTAGAAAACTCACATGTGGCTGCAGTGGAGGGTACTGAGGGTCAATGAGAAGAGCCAGTGGTCAGAACAAATAAAGGGATTCAGCAAAGCAACCAAAGTGTGTTTTAACCTAGATCCTTCAAAATGCTTTTGTAAAGCAAACCCACAAATACATCAAAATACTCAAAGTCGCCACATTTGGACAGCTCCTGCAAGTCCATACAAGTATTAAGTTTCAATTTTGTTCAAATGGACCCAAGTACTAAATATAAACCCAAGACAAATATAAACCACTGAAACAGAAAACCAACCCAAACAAATGACACCCAAAAAACCCCAAAACGAGGGAACCATCCAGGTCATGTTGCTACGGAGTCAACAGACCAACTAAACTGTTATAAAACTCAAAAGGCATTTTTCACCACGAACACCAGCTGGTATTTTACTCTATTTATTGAATGAAATGTTAAAATTAAAATAATGTTTAAATTTAAAATAACCCTGTTTCTTATAACACCTCAGTTCAGCTAGTCAGTATATACTGTATTCTGCACAACGCTGCTTCGTTTGAACCTTGCATAATTTGCTACCTGCTCATTCAGTTGTAACGGCCGCCTGTCAGCAGGTCCAGCACGAGTCTATGCTCTGTGTTTGACTAAGAACACACAAAGGCAACCGTCCAGTAATCTTCCCTTTACACCCAAGCACAAAAGGCTGACAAAATGTATTATTTCCACTGGTTCTGCTACAAAAATGTATCACTGCAAAAAGGAATATCTGTATCTACAAGCCAAAATCAGATGGATTTGGATTGTTAATCGTCCTTTTTGTATAGACAGGTGTTTATTATTACCAATAGGGCCTTGACATGACATGTATGACTGGCTTAAAGATTCTTTAGCCAGGAATAGTAGAAGTAGGAAAGGTTTTCAAAATGTACTCATCTGAACTGGGGTGTTTTTGTAATTATACATGTTTCTTTTTCAATTGACAAATCTTCTACACAAAACATTACCTTGACATTGAAATTGCTGGAAAACTGAAAGCTTACATACACTTGAAATAAGAAATCTGTCAGGGTGATAAAAATTATAGAATTTCAAGTGTGAGTTTCTTACACACCTGGAAAATGTTTGAGCTTGAAATAAAGCCAATGTATTGAAGCAAGTCAGATAATCTTGTTAGGTTAATAAGTCAACACAACATGAAATGGTAATGTCGACATTAATCTTTTGCAGTATTATACTAAAGAGACAAACATTGGGCTTCAAATATTAATAGAAGATCAGTAAACTGCTCAACAGCCCTTATACAAACCAACTTCCTTCATGCATAAGAAGAAGATCTTTATTTATATAGCGCCTTTCACTATTCACTTTCACTATAACTATTGATCTTCATCAGCTTTTGCTAAGCTAATGAAGCTTATGTTAACTGTGCATCCATTTCAACAGTCATACGACCAAAATATGACAACGACCAGTCTTCTATAGAAAACTCTGCCATCATATGTCCTCAGTCCGCTTCTTTAAGGCAACTGGAGCAAAGTGCCAGTGGCTTTTTGTCGGTTAACAGCTTTAGGGTGCTTCTAAATAGTTTTGTATAAATATAAATATCAATTAAATATTAAATTAAATATCAAGAACAGCAACACTGATCGACTAAAGTAACCTCTCTATTGTGACATACGTGTCTCTTCTCTTAATTAAACATTACACTGGGGCCACACATGAGCGAGCAGCACATTGACAGTGGATCATCTCATCTTTTATAAAGGACTCCCTCAAGTGTAACAGAGCTGTGTTGCATATTAATAACCATGCACAGTGTAATGGCAGATCCGGAGTGAGGGCTTGTGATAAACACACAGGGCCATCCCATTATTCACTGTCTTTAAAATAAGGAACTTACTGATCAGGATTCTGTTCATGACTTACTCTTTACAGAAGAAACAAATAAAACATATCTAAAAAATAAATCTGATCTCTAAATTATCTTCTATATAATTAATAATAATATAAACATTTTGGTATTTTTGTCCAAAGCACAACACAACTATGCAGGGATAAAGAAACCAGTTTCTCTAGAAACCATATAATGAACATAAATAACGTGTTCCATAGACACTACTATACTGTCAAGTCTAACACACGGTGCTTTGATAAAATACAGATGTGAGTCTGACCTTCTGCAGGCTCAGCGGGACGTCCTCCTGCAGCTCCCCCTGGTGGTGAGGAGTGGAGGAGAGAGCGACTATAAACTTCATCGCTGACTTTGCTCTCACATCTCTGACATTTACTTTGACCCACTTTGTATGAACGAGAATAACACTATTCATTTACTGTAGTCTTCCTGGATGCGTAAGCTCTTAGTCGTCCAGGAATTTTTCATTGTTGTAGAAATCTCTACTACAATGTAGACTTCCTCTTGACACGGGCTCCTTCTGTCACCGACACTTCTAACATGACCTCCCCATGACATCAGTCCCAGCTCAATCCCTCAGCGAGCCAGAGCGGTGATGAGGCTGGCGCACATCTCAAAGAAGTCCATAGTGTGCGAGCCCTGTCGGGGGGTGAGCTGAGGGGCACTGCTGGAGAGAGAGAGGGAGCCGGGCAGAGAGGAGCTGAGCTGGGACAGGTCCACAGAAGGACTGACTGAGTCTATGCTCAGTCTGGGCCTGTGGAGACCTGCTGTGGAGCCAGACCTCTGAGGAGTGGACGATCCCGACTTAAAGCCCACCGCCTCAATGATGTCATCTGAGGAGAAGCACAGTGGGCTTATGGGTTAATCTATTATTCTACATTACACACATACATTTTTATGGAATTACATAAATGTTGTTTTTCAGGGTGATTTAGAAAAGTGTAGTTGCTCTCAATTATTAACTTGCAAACAAACATGAACAAACTTCATTGGTAACTAGATCATGAGTTTGAAATGGATGTGCATGAAACCTACCGTCAATGCTTTTAAAGTCGAGCAGGTAGGATTTGCTGTCCACCTGGTACAGTTGCAGACTCATTTTCACCAAGTTTCCTGTCACTGGGTTTTTCCTCTTCACTCTCAGATGATATGGGTTCACCGCCTTCAAAACAAGAAAACAGAAGCTCACCATGTAGTTTACAGAAGCTTAATAGGGTAATGTTACTGCTACATAATAATTATAATCAATTAGTAAAAGAGGTCTGAAACCTTTCCAAAGCCATACAGTTGTATCCATTACCTTCCAGTCAAAGTTGAGCTGCTTCATTGCTCGATACACCTCAGCCATGATGTCATAAGGCCTGCTCTGGCTCCGGATGCCCAGGTGCCACTTCGCCTTCTTCACGGTCAGAGGCTTAGGGCGAGTCGTGTTCAGGGCGTCCAGGGGGCAGCGGGCTTTAGGACTGTCAGCCAAAAGAGGGGGCATCCTCTCCGGGTGGATCTTGACTCCAGGAGGCACAGGCATCCCGTCCTCCATGAAGGAGCCCTGAGGAGGACTAGAGGCCAAGTAGAACTCACTGGCCTGGGTCATGATGCGCCGGTTGTCTATGATCAGATGGTAGGCCACAGCCAGCTGGTCCTGAATATATACATGAGGGAAATATTAGGACAATTCCTTTCGCAGTATAGAGTACGGCTTCAAGTGTAATGTCAAAACAGTTCCAATTAAATCCAGTTACATTTAAGACTTTGAATTCAGTTGTTAAAGCAAATAAAATAATGAAATAACAGCACATCAGCATCACTTCCAGGTATGCCATTATTTAAAATAGCTCATACTAACATGCCGATAGTGCACAGCATTTTTATCTTGTAGGGGCGCACAACTAATTTCAGAACAAATTTAAAAAGATGTGACTATTCTCGTCAATTCTATGGCAGTCAGGAACATACAGCTGCAGTGTTTTTTTTAGTCTGGGGAGTTGCAATGCTTCTTGTTGGCCACCGGAGGCACCAAACACTGCCCACACACTAAAGCAGTAACGGTGGGCACTTATTATTATGCGGTAGAAACATAAACAGTATTTTACTTTGGTAAAGTGTGTCACCTGTGGATCTCCGCTGTAGAGGCTGGACATGACTTCAGACTCTGGGCACTCGAACTTCTCACACACTTCTCTGACAGCCTCCTCATCCAGGACAGTGGAGTCGTATGAGGGGTCCTCAGGGAACAAGTATCCAGGCAGGTCCTGCTTGAACCACTCATGTTCTCTGAAAAAATAACACACACCATAACCTGATCTTATGTTTTAAGTAACATATTTTCCAACAGTCCTGATATAGATTGTTCACAATGCTTGTGGGTGACTGTCAACAAATTTCAAGAAAACTAAAGAAACAGAAACCCGTTAACATGTAAGAGGCAGCCATGTCAGACGCAATGTATACAGCGAAAAATACCCATACTGTAACATTTTAGTGAACTGATGTCTTCTCTATACTTATTTCCTCTTCATCATCTTAAAATGGTGCAATCCCACACAAAAGGCAAGGCTACAGTTTGACAGTGTAGTGTGTGTGCCCATATTGCCCAGGAGCAGTGTCTGTACCTGATGTCTTTGATGGTGGCTCGTTTGAGAGGGTCCACCTGCAGCATGAGCATGAGCAGCGAGGCCACGGAGCGGGTCAGGTACTCGGGGATGTAGAAGACCCCACCTCTGATCTTCTTAAACAGAGTCGGGACATGCTCATCGTCAAAGGGCAGGGTGCCACACAGCAGGGCGTACAGGATCACCCCGGAGCTCCAAATGTCCACCTCCGGGCCCGCGTACAGCCTGAAAACCACACAAAAGCCATTTAGCTACTGAGGTACTTAAGATCATTTCTGCAGTGCTCATTAATAACACATTAATAACACACTGTATTGTGGAAAACCATAAAAGGCTTTGTCATAGGAGTATTTCCCTCGCAACTAAAAGGCCTTGCCACCATATGTTTACCATGGCAGGATGTTCTGGCCTGAGCAATAAAGGCAATCACTCTTTAAGTGCTTGTAAAGGATTAACAAATGATTAGGAGTTATGGAGTTATTGCTAAATAGACAAATACATAAAATCAGATAACAAAAGGTGGCACCATTACAAAATTGTATCACATTTTAAACTAATGTTATTGCAATATGCAGCTTAACAACCTATAGATGTATCTACTTTACATCTATACATTATTTGCATTTTTTATATTGACATGAATTCATATGGTGTTGTATATACGAGCTCTTCAATCAGTCCAAAACTGTAAAAGTGCCTTCTTAGACTTTTGATTCAGTAAATCACTTAATTTAGCGATACTTATTTAAGCGTCATTTCAGTTTAGAGATAATGAATTCTGAATCAATAGCAACAAGTCATGGTCCAAAACTTCACCAATACTTCAATGCAAAATAAACATAATAAAGTGTTGAGTACAGCCACACAGACCTCCCTGAGATGACCTCTGGAGCTGCATAGTTGGGGGAACCACAGCTCGTCCTTAAGAACTCCCCATCTGACATCATGTTGGAAAGACCTGTTCAATTGAAAGACATTAGCTTTAGCTTTCAATATTGATCAAGGGTAATAATAGAGCAAATTATGCATTCAGACACTTTACAATTATCGGCCAAATCTTAATCCTCAATTCCTCTTTTAGTTGTACTGCACAAGTTATCATTTAGGCATTTGACCACCCAACCCACACATTAAGATGATGTCCCAGATTTATATATACTAAAGTTACATTTACATTTTACATATTTCATATGTTCTTGAATAAAATTACAATAAACCCAAGCGTATTATCAGGTGTCCTGACTTTGGAATATTTGTCACCTAGTAAAGCTATCCCTGTATGTGTTTTGAGGATGAAACAGCAAATTAAATGTTTCCATACAGATCTTTATTTACTATGAGTTTCAATTTGACAAGTCCTTCCCGCCATGTGAAGTCATCTTTTTAAGATATCTATTAGAAGGAAGTAGTGTGCTAAAATCTGCAAAAGTGAAGTATAAACAAACTCTCTTTGATCATTTGAGTGGGGCTTAAACATGATGATTACACGACTGTGTCAAAGCATCTCCAAAGCTGCAGCTCTTGTTGGGTGATTCTAGTTCACTGTAATCCAAAAGTAAAAGAAATACTGGGTACTGGGGGAGAAAATTAGGAATAAAAGTGTTTTTTCTGTCCTGTTGTACTCCGGATAATTTCCTTTTTAAGAGACATAGCGATGTAAATTTAGATGATTACCTGCACATTATAGCATATTTCTGAAGGTTTGCAAAAATATCGCTTTATCATCGCTATTGGGAAAGTCCCCAAAAATACTGAGAAGATCATTTCTGTCAATATCACCCAGGCCCTAATGTTGGGATAGGCTGGATTACTGCAATGCCCTCCTCGTCGGGATCCCTGGTAAGAGGCAAGGCAAGTTTATTTGTATGGTACATTTCATGTACATGTACAACTCAATGTGCCTCACAGCAACACCAGACAACCAAACACAATAAAAATGCAATAAAAACACAATAAAATTACATTAAAAACAATTACATTAAAAATTACATTAAAATATGTATATATATATATATTAAAATTCATTAAATTACAATGAATTGCCATAGGCAGCAGTAAAAAGGTGTCCTTTCAGCCTGGACTTAAACATAGTCAGGGTCGAGGCCTGTCTCACATCTTCACTGAGGCTGTTCCAGACATTTGCTGCGTGGAACTGAAATGCAGCCTCACCATGTTTGGTGGTGACTCTGGGAACCACCAGGAGACCCCTCCCTGAGGATCTCAGGGCCCGAGGTGGTTCATACGGCTGTAATTATGTCCGAGATGTACTTTGGTGCCTGACCATGAAGAGACTTATACACAAGTAGAGCTATTTTAAAGAGCCTGCTGAAGCTCCAGCACATCCAGAACTGTGCAGCCAGGATCCTGACGAATTTGTTTTTGCTCTTGTGCTTGCTTTGTTTTACTATGTTAATGTTCATTTTGTTTTAATCTGATTTTATTCACCTGTTGTAGCACTTTGAAGTTTCTTTGAAATGTAAAGTGCAATATAAATAAAATGTATTATTATTATTATTATTATTATGCACAGCAGTTTGATCCGCATTGCTGCATTCTAGGTAGAACACGTTGCTATTCTTGATCGAAGACAGTATCACTTTTCTCCCCTGCTGACATCTACGTCACGAATGCGTACTTTTCTGGAACATGGTCAGCACATGGGGGCAGGAGTTAAACATTAAAGCTTATCCTCGTTCACCCGTAAAGACTCTGAGCTGAGACATAAAGCTGCTCTAATTGGATGAGCCCCTTTGCTCCTGCCACAACCTCCGCCGCACAGTAACAGCAAACGCTCTGATATCTGACCTTCCCTTTATCTGTCCTCCCTGCTCCCTTAATGCTGCTTTTAACACACCACTGTCAGCCAAAACACCCAGGACACCCCCCTCCTGTCTCCCTCTCTCTGTTCTCTCCTATCAGATGACACTGGGCCTCAAGGCTTCCTGCCAGGTCTGATATGATCCAGTGCGTTGCTAAGGGAACACGCCCCGCACGCCCTGCAGAGCGGACGGCCTCGCGGTTTTGGAAATATTTCTTGCTCACAGGGTCATATTACATCAGCACCCGTGTCAAAACCAAGGTTGATTAATTATGTTAGCACCAATCTGCTAACATAATCAATCCTGGAATAATGCACTTTCACTTTATTATGAGGTCAGAAGGGGCGGGATAGTCATTTCAGAATGGATGTCGGGCTGAATTAAATCAGGAATTCAATTAAGTTGAAAAATATATTATGCAAAATATGGTTCAAAGCTGTTCTTATGTGTATTCAAGCCGAGAATTCACACAAAAATAAAATATGTTTTGCTTATTTTATATTTACAAGACGGACAATTTAACTAGGAAAACTCACCGAAGTCTGCAATTTTGGCATTTTTGTTTGCATCCAGCAGCACATTTTCAGGTTTGAGGTCTCTGTGAACAACCATGTGTCTGTGGCAGTAGTCCACGGCTGAGATGATCTGCTGAAACAGCCGCCGAGCTTCTGTGTCTTCCACCTGACAGACAGTACAGTACCGTATATGCGTGAAAAACATAATATACTGTATGCATTGAACTGATTATAATGTTGTTTTCACTTCCCCCCCTGAAACCACCTCATGTGTTTTGCCTCAACGTATTATGCAGGATTACTCAAGCATGCAAAAAAAAAAAAAAAACCGTGGAGCTGTGTTTTGATTCACGTTGGAGTAAACCTGCGTAATCAGTCGCCTCAATGCACATACTGATGTCACGAGATGGGGCTTCTCCTCCATACTGCTTTACTAGACTCATTCTGGCCATTACAGTGTTCCAGTTACCTTCACTTTGAAGCATATCTTGCAAATAACTAACAGGTATTATTATTATTAAGCCATGTTTTCCATATATGTATCATGGGATGTGAAGCCAAGGGAAACCATTTTAAAAAGCCTGAAAACAGCTTTGCGTCAATGCAGCGCCGGCTCCAGAACAAACTGACTGAGGGTGCATCCGAGTTTCAAAAGGGTGCAAATAGAGTTTCTCGCCATTAAAATACATTGTGATGCCATTAAAACTGAGGGGGCAAACATTTCAAAATGAGGTTGCACCCCCGTAGATCTGGGCCTGTGTCAATGTCTTGCAGTAAAATGCAAAGAAAGACGGAATACACCACTAGACGTAGCAGTAAATTGCCTTACTCTTCCATGTTTGCAGATGTAGTCAAACAGTTCTCCTCCAGAGACATACTCCATCACCATGAAGAAGTCTGTCGGAGTACTGATCACCTGGTACCTACCGCAAAAAACAACATAGTCGACCAAAGTGCTTTACACAAAACACAACACAGATAAGATAAAGATAAAGATAAGACAGAATACTGTAAAAGTCAACTCTCCAGGGGGTCAAATGCCAAACGAAAAAAATATGTGTTCAGGAGAGATTTGAAAACAGGGAGTGAATCAGTCAGTCTGATATTCAAAGGCAGCTCATTCCAAGGTTTAGGACCAGGCACCGAAAAAGCCCGATCACCTATACATACATTAATATCAATGAAGAATACACTGTATAATTGCACTGAAGGTCAGGTGTATTGAATTTCAGGTCTGGCTTGAGGAACGGATGCTTAGGTATGACTCTGCACTTCTTATCTAGAGTCAGTGAACCCAAATTTCAAAAGAACCAAGAAGCAAAAGCAATTTTCTGCTTTGTCAAGGCATTGCACAGAAACATGGACTGATAAATTACAAAATGGCTGTAAGATGTACAATTTATTTCAGTATATCTTTTACTTTTATTCACAGCGCTTTATCTCCTTATGTGAAGTGAATCATACATTAGTTTGACAATGGTTTACCTGGTGATGCCCTTCATGATTCAGAGCTACACAGGATTATCACCATATTATTGTAATCGACTGGCACGATAATATTAATAATATACCCATTAGTCAATTCGACTCAAAATGTACTATTCATTAATCAAATGTCTTTTTTTTCTTCTTCTTCTTCTAAGCGGCCTTTGACACTTCGTCTCAAATTAATGTGGCCTGGGACTGGCACAATTATTTCAGTAGCATGTAGCCTTTTGTGCCTAAAGAGTATTAACAATGTGACAGTGACGATGACAGTTAGTGTTTTGCACTCTGTTGGACCCATGGCTCAAAATACACCAAACTGCGGACACATGTTGCCCCCAAATGTTTACAGTATGTACATGTTTGTGAAGGTATAGCAATGCGCAAAAAGCTCGTGGCCTGGCAACCCACATATCTGCCATAGCTTACATGCAACAGAGGGCAAACCCTAACCCGGGCTTAAAAATAGTCACGAGAATGTTGAGAGAGTCAGATAGGCAAGGAGCAGGATATAGGAAAGTCAGAACAAAGTTAATATAAGGCTACAGTCAGTAACATCAACAATATACAGTATGTAGGCCAGGCATTAAGCAGCATAAAAAAAATGGAATTGCATTGTATAGTTGATGCAACATAAGAGCATTTTATTGCACATAAAGTGATTTTTATTTCTTATTTATTTTTATTTTATCAAGTTGAGCCATGGAGAAATCTAGCATAGCAAATTAAATTATGGACTAAGGGAGGACTGACACCGAATTAAGTCTGGACTACACATACCCAACATTTATTTAATATGAATTTGCCTTTGCTAACTGAATTAATATTAGGCCCAAGAACTAAATTATGCCTAAATTCTCTCGCTATCGCTCAGCGTAGGTAAACAAAACCTCCAGATAAAAGGACCAGCTCTAGTCTGTTCTCAACTAATTTAGACTTTTTGAGTACAACCACAAAATCGTGACTACACTGGTTCTAAAATAGACCTAAATTGGACGAAATCATGTCTAAACCTGAAAAACACCTATTAAAAACCTTTACTATTATTATCATTGAATCATGAATGAAAATCTCTCAAATTAAAACTAATAATGTCACTGGTAGTACACAAACCAGTTTGAGAACCTGTGATCAGTGATCTAGCTCTGTCACTCGACCTCCTGGGAACCATGTGGGTAGTGTGACGGTAGTAAACAAAGGAGGGACCAACATAGATGATGACACAGGCCCACAATATGATCATAGACCATTTATGAAACATGTTGAAGGAAGGGGAGATTCTTTGCACTTACAGCTTGATGATGTGTGGATGCCTAAAAAGCTTGAGGTTCTGGATTTCACGTTTGATTTTGCCCACCACATCGAGACTGCGGAGCTTCTGCCTGTTTAAGATCTTCACAGCCACTTTATGACCCGTCAGCTGGTGCTCTCCAACTAAAAGCACAATAAAGCAGATATGAAGCACAGAAGCACAGAAGCACAGATAAGCTAAACATTAGAGATAAAGAAAGACACTTGTACAAAAGGAGCTAATGCTTTAGGAATTCCTATTCCCTTGAAATCTTTGCAGGCATTTTCCTCACCCCTAATGATGATGACTGTTCATGTCGGTGTCTTGTTTGTGTGGCAGAAATTAAAACCCCTTGTCTCAGCTAAAACGTGGTTACATTGCAAATAATGCTGCACAGTACAAAGACCCAATTGTTGGTAGGAATTAGCCAATGGAACCCAGTTCAGACAACAAGAATGATTATCTTCCCTGTCAAATTTTATGTTTAAAATGATTTATGGTTATTATTTATTTAGGGGTGGCTCTGGGGGTAGTAAAATAAATTGTAGGTTACATAAAAATAACAATCAAAAATATTATAATAAAATACAGTTAGCCTAAGTAGAATTAAATTGGACAAAAATACTTTGACATGTAATAACACTGATATCAGGGGCATATCCCACTGATTCTACGGATGGAACTAGCTATTTAGCTATAATCTGGTGCAGTACGTCTCTGTCTCCATGAGCTTAATGTCTGTGTACATTGTCCCTTTAATAAAGATTAAAGTAAAGAACAGTATTCAGAGACGCACTTAATGAGCGTTTGTAACATCGCAACGTCAAATGTTGACATCGTTCTCGTCATCAATGCGTAAGACGCGTGTGCGCGTGTTTATGTGCGTATGCCCTTAGCACCGACACAGGTCAAAGGAAAGGATGGCACAATGACTATGACCAATAACAAGTCTGAGGCAGAGAGCGCATCTTTTGGCACGTAAGCTTTTGCCCCGCATGTAATTCCACCTGTCAGACTCGCTGACAAGTACTCACGGCCAGGGGGGCTTTGGCAAAAATAATTTGACTTTGAAACAGTCGCATTCACGAAGCAGATGTACGCTATAAATCCCCTCCGCCGTAATTATAACCTAAACCAGCTACGCTACGCTCCCAGTGATCACCGGTAACTTCAGTGCTCTCCGCAAAGGGGAGCGATACTTCATTTATTCCACCTGACACCAAACAAACGCACGCATTCTCCACGGCACCACTCAAAGAAATGACTTAACTCTTCACTTTCCCGAACGTGCCGACTCCAAGCGTGTCGCCGAGGATGTAATGGCCGATTTTTACCCTGCCTTCGTGTTTCTGTTGTTGCCGCTCTGCCATCTTCTCCCGTTACCGACTCGGCTGGGTTCGCTGGATTTAGTAGGTGCGCTGGCTGCTTCCCGGTGGGGAGGGGCGGTTTGTCAGGCTCACTTACTTTTGGAAAGAGGAGGGATCCACTGGGATTCACGCAGCTGACCTCTCGAAATGCATAGTCAGGTTATTAAGGTGAAGACAGCAGCGCGTGCGGCCAATAAAATCAAGCGGACGCTATTCTCCAAGACGACCATCTGTCGTAACGCGCAGTATGAGTGATATACCCCGGATGCGCCCACCAAAAGCGAGCAGTTTACTCTTCATTAGGCTTTATGCTATCAGTTCCTTTCTCATCCGCCCCTCACATCACAGTGGGAGCAGCAGGACTTAAAAAACATTTGCGCACCATATATTTAGCTCGCAGACGCTCTGAACTCTGCCCAGCCGCTGCCTCTCAAGCTACTGTCCACAAATGTAAATGCTCAGAAGGGAAAAGACTGTCCCTGCCAGGCCAAAGTTGGTGGGGACATGTCCAAACCAGTCAAGTTACGCCCATGATTCGAGGCTGCAACCTACATACAGTCAACACTGTGCGCAAAAGTTACCTGCATACGAGCAAAAGCAATACAAACATTTTTTATGTTATGTATTTTAACTAAGTATTATTAGATATTAATAATAGAAAAGTCTGCAAATTTGCTTGACTTTAAAATGGTCTAAAGTTAAACAGGTGAAAGGTCACTGTCAATGTTATGCATGTAGGAAATGTAGCCCTTAATTGAACTGTGCATTTGGCACCACTAGATGGCAGTCATGTCAAATACACCTAACTGTTTTACTCTGAATGGAAATACTTGACCTGAATTTAGTTTAGTTGGAACATTTTACGCACAGTAAAACAAACAATCATTGCACACACACATATTTTAATGGATCAAAATATTGTGTGCAACTGACTTTATGTTCCAAAATCCAAATGTAATAATAATAATAATAATAATAATAATAATAATAATAATAATAATAATAATAATAATAATAATAAACAGTGTCTAATGAATATAATATCATATTTTAAGGGATTCAATTATTTTAGGCGAGGGGTGATAAATAAAAAGTAACATTTGATCAAATAGTTTCCAAACTCTGTCTACATTTAATTGTTTAAGTGAATTAGCATACCATATATTTAAATACAAAGCATGAAGTGCAATTCAAAACTGTGTAAACAGATTGGTAAACACGGTCATCTCTATATAAACATGGAGCATATCCTGGAATATGTTGTACCGCGACGCACCGCTGGGGGCTCTGTTCACGCACTCACCGCTCGTTGGGATCCATCCTGTCAGTGGGAGAAAAGTTTTCCATGCTGGAGAGAAGGAGGTTACCCACCGCTAGCGGAGGGAAGAGGGCTGAGCCTGGAGCCGCTGGGGAACTTGAAGAGAGCAGGGGGAGGAGGAGAAGGAGGATTGATAAAACAAGAGCGTCTGTCGATGCGCGCAGCAATTCGCACTCACCCAAAGAAGTCTTTGAACCAACAACGAAGAAAGGGGAGCGGGCTTTCCATTCATCTTGTTCACAGGCAACTTCACTTTTTGAATCGGTGACGCGCGTTTACTTCGGACCGCTTCAGCATTGTTTTTTCCATCTATTTTTCTGTCACTGCACGGCAAGAACGCGCATCCTCAGAGTTACGAGAACTGCTAGTTGCATGACACTTGTTTTACGGACTTAAGCACACACACACAGAGACCTCAGCCACTTGTCCGCGTGGTGCGTGATTTTGGAGCCGGGACAGGGACACCATCAAATGCAAAAGTACGTGTACGAGAAAGCCATGGCTCAAGAGACAAGGAACGGAGGAACCTCTACGCTAAACAACAACAATGGTCTTGACAACAGCAAGAAGAAAATGCTCATAGCTCTAGACATCTTCTGTCTGCTTTTGGGTAAGCTCCATGTTTTTTTTAGTTTTTTTTTTTTAACTTATAACACTTTTCATTGTGGCCTTTTGTCAGCCGATGCTCTGTATACAAAACACGCCGTGCCGCCAAGCGTAAATGATTTGCATAAGAATTAAAGCCCAAACTGTAAACGCGTTACAGAGACCCGCGCTTTCTATTAGTTGGCAATAAAAGACTTATCGTTAATAGAATGCACCGTTATCCACAAGCACAAGACAGCTCTGTCTGCAGCATCTGCTTATCTCACAGCCACAACACAAAAAGTTGATAATGGAGACCTAAATAAGAGTTATAGGTATTATTACATGGGTTATATGAAGTTATATTAATAAGCTTAATTGTTCAAGTGCTTATAAATGTCCCAGCGTTTGGAAGCAGGGTGTAATAACATAGACACGTTATTACACTCTGCTACCCAAAGTTGAGAACGTTTTCTCTTTTTTTCCCCCCCATTTCATGTTATTATTACAATAGTGTCCATTTCAAAGGCCAGTGGATTCCAGTGGGATTTAAGTGTTGATGCTTGTGTGTCTGCCAAAGCGCCTGGGGCATGAATGTTTTGAAGCTGCCCTTTTACTGCCCTTTAAATAACCGATCACTGCCCCTATTTGCCCCTATAGCCTTGTTCACTTGACCCGAGAGTCGAGATGTGCCATTCCAGCTTTGGGCCTTTAACCAAAACATAGTGGTATTACATAGAGTAGCTGTATGGACGGAGCCTGATGGATTGTTCTGCTATGGACTGCTCGCTTGTCACTTGTTATTCCGTGAGCGTCCCGTCCGTATTGAGGGTTTGTTTTTGGCTCTTGTCACTGTACCCCCTTTTTTTAAGTTAGGACCCCTTCTCCCCCCCCCCCTTTTTCCCCCCCATTCTCCAATTTGAGAAAAGGATTAGGCGGGCTGCGTTTAACTTTTACTCATTCACCTCCAGAAACGCGCAAATCCCTGGCCAGCTGCCCCATGATCCCTGCACTTCAAATCGCTCCTTCTCTCTCTCTCTCTCTCGCCCCCTTTTTTTCCTCCTACCTCTGTATCTCTATATGCTGCTCCAGGGGAATGCGTGGAATAATTGCTTAAGCATGTGTTGTAGCAGGGAATGCCTCACCAATCTGTAGCAAAGAGAGGGACCCTTGGCGGACCGGGCCGTAGAGGAGCAGGTGGAATGCCAAAATGATAATGTTAAGCTTCAACATAAGGAAGAATCTATACACATAAGGAAGGGATTCTGTTAATCCTAAACTTTAACTTGAAATAAAGTTGAAGGAACAGTACTGATTGCCTAGACGTGTCCCCAGTATAGTTTCAAGCTTCTAAAACAGATGCGAAAAACTCAAACCCAATCCTTCTAAATCCTTTACTACAAAGTAACCCCAGAAGTAATAGTATTTGTGTTTGTTGTGTACCAAGGATGGACCCACAAGAAACTGAGAAGACTATTCTTGTAGACGCACAAGCAGTGGCATCTTGTACAGGTGGATGCAGCATCAGTACTGTCTCATATATTTCTCTAGTCACTGATAGATTTGCACTGCCTGTTTGTTGTGGTTAGTTCACTATTTATATTAATGCTGACACGTTTTTGAGCTTTTGTGCTCTTTTCTTCTATTGGTCAATAATCGTACTTTTACCAGAGTACTTCTTCCAGCCGAACACTGGTCGTAAAACATTGCCACACAGGAGCTAGCTTTTATTAGCCCGGATGCTACAAATGGAGTAGATTAAATGCACATTTTCCTGCGCAGCCACTAAAGTTTTCCAGTGGTTTTTTTTTATATTGCTTTGCTTATTAAAAACAAAACCTCAACCAGGGGCAGAGTTCTTCATCTGATCTTGTATAAATGCAGCTGTGATTTCAACTTCCTGCTGTTTCATTCATTACAAGCTTCGGGGACACGTACAGTTGCGCGCTTCAAAACACACACCGTCACAAATGTTCACACAGACTCCCTTTTGTCATGCTAAATATATACGGGTGTATGCGAGCGATGATTGGTTGGCCCACTTCAGCGAGTACATACTATGGGGACAGAGAATGCGTTCAGGCGGTGGCAAAAAGAAAGGCAGCTGTAAAGCTTGGGGTCTTAAATGAAGAATACGGAATGAGAATTGTTATGTGGTTGATAGGATGCATTATAAAACGGGTGCATAAAAAGCTCATTATTGTGAGTCTGCCAGCTGGTGTCAGACAAATTTATAGAAGGGTGTCACTTTACGGTCACACTAGTCCAGGGCTAGACGTTTTGTTTGCATCAAAGCCTTCTTGGTGATATAGAGTCAAGTGCAGCCATTGAACTCTATAGCTATAGCTGCTACATTATTAGCAATCACAGTGAAAAACGTTAACAGTAAGATGTTATTTCAAATATCTTTATAATGCAAAATGCTTATAAAATGTCAATATAAGGCATTTTATCTTGACAAACCACATTAAATTTGCAGCGAACAGCTTGGTTTTGGCAGCTGAGCAGTGAGCATCATGAGCTGATTTCACTTTGGCACTGTTCAGCTGAGTTGATTTAGCAAGTCTATGAGGAGCGCACGCACATACGCACTATATGCCACCTATAAATACAAGCTGCACTGCATAGCTGAACATTCCACTCTTTGCTTTTGATTATTAACACCACGGCTAAGTCACTTTGACGCCAAAATAGTGTCAGATCAAGTGGCAGGCGTTTGAAAACAATGAGGAGCGGATTAGTGGTTTGGAGGAGAAAGTTTCCTTATTGTGTTTATAGGTTGCTGCCTTTACGGTGTGGTCTTTTATTCATAGTTTTATCAATCTGGTGTAATAACTGTATGTTTCAAGAAGACGCGTTGTCATCATGAGCCACAGAAGGCTGTCACCTCCTGGCCCAAAGCGAATCAGCATCTTAAGCAGTGAAGCATATTAACCTCACTGCACTCTGAGCCATTAGCCGCTATAGTATTACTTCGGCATAGTATTACACAGTCATTCATTAACGCTTGAGCCCTTACCTCAGGACTTTAAATATTTTCCCAAATTTCTCACATTCTTCATCTGGCTACGGGAGCGTGGACTTTGACGTGACATCTGGCGTCATTTTGAGGCCGAGTGAACCGGGGGACGCTGTGTGTGTGTATAGTGGAGCTCAGGAAAGGGAGGGAAACGGAAAGGTAGTGCTGTTCGGAGGTGGGTGTGTCCCTGAAAACAAATCCTGTCCATCTTTTCTGCCCCCCCCCCCCCCTTCCTTCACCCTGATCCACTTGAGCTGGATCTTTACATTTGAGCTTGTCGTGTTCTGAAATCGAAATATTATTCCCAGTATTACGTTTGTATAACTTTTTGTATTAGTTAGAATTATACTGTTGTTTGTTATTATTATTATTATATAGTTTTATAAAGTGAATTTGCTGTTCAGCTGCCCTTCCCAATGCAACGTTTTTTAATTTGCAAGCACAAAGGCCTTTCTATGTAATTATTTTTTTTTTCACATCAAAAAATCTCTTAGATGTTGAGTAAATTATTATTTCGTGTTCTGAAGTCTGCATCAACCGTGTTTATGGGGATTGACGTGTCTAGCCAAAAACAATCATCAAGGACAAGACCAGACACACAATATGTCTTAGCGTGCAATTGAGCAAAATATTCTTTGGATTCAGTAAAAAGGTCCCACACTAGAATGCTTACACTGTGTCTTTCCTCACTTAGACTTTATTTAATGATTTACTTGATGAGTAGCACAACAGAACAGTAGCAACATTGTTAAAACCCATGTAGCCCAAAAGGATTCACAAATTCTTAGTTTGTGAACCTGTTCTCAAACAATGGCAATAAAAACTATTCTGATTGAAAGACATGCTTTACGTCAATGCAAAGAATCAGTCCTGACAGCCTCCCACGATGCTGCAGTTGTAGTTAAGATGTGATTAGCCCTGTTATCTGTGGATGGCCTGTAGAGGTGTGTGTTGTTTATAGTCTGTCTGCGGGATGAGGCGAGGCCCGTGCCCCTCAGTAGGACTCGGGACCGTCTCGTGTCAGGATAACATCATTGTTTCATGGAGGAAGAGTCGACGGAGATCAGCATACAACAGCAGACATGTCTTTAGGCTATGCTGTGGATAATGTAGTAGTCGATCTAATTGGAAGATGTAGTAGAAGTAGTAGTCATTGAAATTATATATGCAACTTTTTAAATATGTAACACTGAGCAGTAGAAACAGAGAGAACTTTCATAATTGCAACCATTCAAATTGTGATTTTGATTCTATTGCATCAACATTATTGAGCCCCAGTGCAATGCGTTGATCTGTTATGCTGCATGGTTAGTTTCAGACTTAAATGATGAAGCCTTCGGGGTGAGTGTCTAGATTAGAGGTGTGTGGGTGAGCGCGTGTCCCGTGAGGTTTCTGAGGAGAGCCCGAATCTGTCATTACGGCCTCTGCTTGCCCCGCCGCTGTGTGTGCATGTGTGCGTGTTTGTGTGATGCATCGGGCTTTCACTTGTGTGTCCCATGTGGCCATTGCGGGCCCGGCCCCAGGCACCCACTGAAGCGACTGTCCCAAACCAGACGCATCAATCTGGGTGCGTCTTCTGTCACTACCTCTGCTCTGGAACAGAAATAAATGACGTTATGAAACAAAAGCTGTGCGTACAATGGATCAGTTTCTGCTTTGACAACAACAGCAGCTGAGTCTGTCGCTATAATGATACGCCTCTGAGTGCTTGTTTACATGACCTGCAATCATAATCAAGTGCCAACAATGCACTTTTCCTATTTAACCTATCCAATTTCATTTGTATTCTTCTAATTAACTTGTCAAAGCACAGTTTTTTTTTATGATTGCACAGTACATATCGCAGTTGTGGTCATTTGGATACTGAGCTTGTGGAAATTGAGCCGGGCAGCCCTATCCCAGCTGCTGCATGCAGGCTCTATCTCAGTGCCCTCGTACAGTAGTGTCCTGTCCTGGGCCTCTCCTGCTGTTCCTCTGGCCTCCCTGTCTGTCACTTTCTCTCACACATTGTTCACTTGCAGCAGGCCTCTGTGTGTGGATGCGGCCTGCATACACAGGGGGGAGGGGCCAGGCAGATTTCTCTGTTTTACTCAGAACAATAGGCCTTTTGATGCACCTCCGAGCCCTTTGTTTCATTAATGAGCTTCAATGCAGCAGCAGCAGACAGAAGGAGGTTAGAATGAGACGCCGGGAAAGTGACACCTTTCACTGCTCTGCCACTGCTTTAGGGTGCTGCTGCATTGCACAGGATTGTTGGCTGTCACTCTGAATGTTGTAACGCTTATCTGTGAGCTGCGGCCTGCGCTGTGCAGCTATCAGATGAGCATCTTTATTGAGAAGGCCTTATCTGCACTGTAGCCACCGAGCCTGATCCTGTTTACAGTACATATAGGAGAAGCTGCCCCGAGAGCATGGGCAGAGGAACCAGGCTGAACGTTCACCCGGCAGCAGTTATCAGATAATGACCGAGAGCTCAGAACGAGACACGGAGGAAAGTGAAGAATGTTGTGCATTATCCAGACACAGGCGTCAGGTTTCAAAGACCATACAGCCTCTCCTCCTCTGCAGCCCATTGTCCCAGGAGGCAATAATGCCATTATGGCAACTGCCGAGGAACGCCCAGTCAGCCACCTAAAACAGCCCAGGACCTGAAGTGGCCCCAGGGCACAGCTCGTGTTACTGCCCGTCAGAGCAGCTGTGCATCCTCCCATTTCAGCTGGCATCAGGAATGTGTCCATGACAACCTTTCAAACATTGTAAATATTCTCATGCCTCACTCACTAACGTGGGCCTGCTTCTTTTCTCCAAACCACAGTCGTGTCGAGCGTCTTCTTCATTCAGTGGACGCCCGAGCGGCTGCTGCTAAAGGTGCAGACACAGTGCCCACAGGTGGCAGAGTAAAAGGACTGTTTTGTACTGAGTAAGCAGATGTTTTGGTCACGGCCCCAGCGCCGCAGCGTTCAGCTCAGACACAGAGGGACAGGGTTCAGAGTGGACAGTGCTGAGCTCAGCCACTTCTGTGTCTGCCCCAGAGAGAGGGACCACATGTGAGCCACAGGGACCAACAAAAGCCCCACATCTGCAACAGGACTCGGCGAAAGACTCCTAATCACTTATTACCAACCAAGTACCTGTGTGTTTATATTAGTAGTGTTTGTTTTGTTTGCATTATAACACCCACAAAGCTGCCAAACACAATCCCCATTGAAACTTACACTGGCCACATATTTGTCTTTATTTTGCGGTTGTATTTTTTGTGTTTGTGTAAGCTCTCAGTTGTACATTTATGTTTTTGTATTAGATCAAGAACACCAAACTGTAGTGGAGCTCACATTGGGCAGAAAGGAGAACAAAAAGCCCTGCAGTGTGCGAGCCCTTGTCATACACAGACAAAGCCTGTCCTAGAGAACTGTTGTGTGCAGTACAGCCATGTCACATGTCTGCCCTTTCACCCTGTGAGAACATCCGAGGTCAGCCAGGGGGACCTCAGCTCACCTCTGATCTCAAATGTCTGGAGGGCCACATACTAACACTTTAAGTTTCACCATCTAAAGATAAAGTTAACCGTGTGGGCATCTATGTTGAGCTGGAAGTGTGACAAATTCCATAAGATCCCTGGCATCCACGGGCCAGCTCCATATTTACAACACCAGAATCCTGCGCTGGGTGTGTGGCCCACTGAATGTTGAAACAAGAAGAGGAATTTACAAGCCAATTTGGATAAGTTACTGTTATTATAGTTCATTATGACTCTACAGTGTATAATATAGCTCTACACCTATACTTAAGTCTGCTATCTCCACAGACTGGAGCTTTGAATGGCAGTGACATTCTGGCTCGACAATGGACTGAGGGATCGGGCACCCAGCCACGCATTCGCCTTGATCCCTTTAACTTATCTGATTTCAACAAAACAAAACACGCTAGGCTAATCTCTCTGTCACACATCCACTCAAGATTACGCACTTGTACCGTAACAGCCTTTCGGAGAGGCTGTGTCCGTGTCCAAGAGGCTAAGCACGGGACATCACCAGAATATTCCCACAGTCCCACACAGTGTCATAAGTGGGGTATCATTTGACAGGGGACGAACGGGATACGCTGCAGGGTGGGGACCTGGATGATAGAAGTATGTCAACACTTCTCTCCAGAGGCAGCGATGAGGATACGTTCACAACAAGTGCAACCGATCCTCCTGTCAGTGCCACATAAAACTCTTAAGGCGGTCTCACGGCATGCGGAGGCGGCGTTTTGAAATCAAAGGAGTTATGTAATTTAAACGAAGGGCGCAAGAGTCGTAGCAATCAAAAGTAACTGCGATTTAAATGGTCACACAATTAGCAAGCGACAAAGCTGTAATTATGTTGTTATAGTATAATGTCCTTGGCAACCAAAAACATATTTAACCTCTTAAGCCCCGCCTTAACCGAATGCATTTTCTCCAGTTCAGCTTTACCCAAATCTAAAGGTTTACAGCCTATAGGCCAGTGTGACGCCTCATTTGAAAGCTAAGACCTACAGAACTCATATTGTTCCTCGTGTTGTTGCTGCGTTTTCCTCACACTTTTTTCTGTTTATTTTGCAAAAGGGAGTAGAGAGAAGTAAAAAAGTTTTCTGTTGCTCTTTTGTGGCTCTTTTAAATCACTTTTTCATCACTTTTCCGTTGCTCTTTATTGGCATTTTTGTTGCGTTTTCGTCACACATTTTGGGCCTCTTTTTCATCGCTTTTTCGTCATGTTTCTGTCGCTCTTTTGTTGCGTTTTCGTCTCGTTTTTGTTGCCTTTTTAACGCTTTTTTCAAGAAGCTTTTAGATTTGGGTAAAGGTAAGAGGTTAAAGAGGGGGTATTATGTAAAATCGACTTTTTCAAGCTTTATATCATGTTATTATGTCATTCCCTCATTAAACACATGCCTGGAGTGCTGCCTTGGCCCATTCACATATTTTTGAGTAATCAGTAAAAACTTAGACGGCAGCCATTTTAGGTGTAGCTATGCCTCAGTCCTCCTAGGAACGCCCCCACCTCCTGGAGACGCCTCTGGACCTTTTGTCACCAGCCAAGCCACCAACCACTGCTCCTCAGCTCAGCAGAGCCCCTCCCCGCACAGTGTTGTTGTTTAGATGCCACAGCAGTGTGCTGAAGGGGGCGTGTCGGAAAGCTTCTTAAAGAGACAGAGGCCTATTTCAAGACGTTCAGTACAGCCATTTTGAGAGAGCAATTTTATTCAAGGCAGTTATTTTAATTTACTGCATATACAGACCAACAGAAGGTTACGTCATCATTGTAGTATGCTATAGACTGGTGCTATGTGATTGAAAAAAGCATAATACCCCCTCTTTAATATTCATGAGGTCTTGTCGTGATAATATATGGTTATCCCTTTGTTTAAACCTCTAAAACATATTCCGAAATACCTGTGATTCTGTCATTAGTTTCGCAGTTCCTATTTCAGTCTTGTCCTGTCAAATAATAACTGCAATAGAAAAACTGCAAGTGATTTACTCATTTATTATTAATTTGGAAACTTGATTATCACTTTTGATACTGAACAGTTTAAAGTTGCTTTATGCCACATGGACTCAGTGTAACTTTATCCACTATCAAAGCACAATGTTGTTTGCGCGCGAGTTTTGCATCTGTGTTTCGCCTTTGAGATCTCTCCCGTGCGCATGGGAATCCTCGTTCACATGACAAAGGCACTTTACGACGTTAAATATGATTCTCCATGGAATGCTGGGACCCCCGTCTGACCTAAAACTGAATTGTCCCGTCTGCTCCTTGGTCACATGATACGTTTGAAAGACAGGACGAGGAAATCCTCTATTAGAACCACCACAATACGTCTTCCTCTGGACTGCCCCACCTCCCATTCACGTCTCACACTGAGGTCCTGACAGTCCGGGATGCTTTCCACGAGCGCACGATCAGTCCAATTCTGCGGCCGAAAAGCATGAAAACTCATTAAAATATCAATGGAGGATCGGAAGGCTCAAAGTCATAAGATTGGCATCGGCTCAGTGCTTGCAGTCCCAGGGGAATCTTCAGGTGATGCAGAGCGGCTGGAAAGTTAGTTTCAATGTCAAGAGGAATTAACCTTTGGAGCTGCTGTAAGAATAGCCATTGTTTTCTGATTGGTGAGGTACAAATGGACTTAAGACAGAGGACAATAATATGCAGTCTCGTGGGAGTTAAACGTGATTGCAGGATAAGGACACGGCATGAAAACCAGATAGAGTGTTTGAACTGTTACTTTTAGACTGAAGTGTAAAACTTTAGTGTATATGTAGAGAGAGTTCGGTAGCTTTCCATTCTGAGGCGTCCGGTGACAAAGCATTGCATGGATCCGAAACACTTCCAGAGTTTGCTTTCTGTTAGTAGCTCATTGCATTTACGTTTTACATCAAGTTTTTTGTGGATTTTATGGCCTTTTCTATTTGCAAGCAAGAGCATGCCATTCCAATGTATAAAAAGTGCCAAATCAGACTTGGAGGAATCATGCCTGTGGCCTGTTCTAAACGTTAGCCTGTGATACCAAATTTAACCCCAAAGCCAATCAAACAGGCCCTGGCTGGATAATCTCCCTGACCCTGTCACAGAGTGCTTTGGCCTTGTTGACATGTACATCTACTGTTTGCAAGCATGTAGTACAGAGAAGTACACGCTACAAATTAAGTCTTGCCATGACATACAGGCATTTATAAACAACTAAGCTAGCTAAGAAATACAGTACTTCCATTACTGTACCAAACATAGGATTGGACGTATATTCTGAAAGAGTGAAATGCATGACAGGAGTTTCACAGATAAAAAGGTCAGTTTCTGTGGGTAGAAATGTTTGCTGTCAAAATAAAACCGCAAAGTTTTGCAGAACTAGACCATGCACATGGGCTAACCGTAGGTAGATAATAAAGGGCATTTTGAAACAACTCTGTTAGCAGCTGGGTCAGTACTGATACATGCTAACACAGTGTAGTGTCCAAATGCCTTTGTGTGGAAGATAACCCAATATTGTAGTTTAAAAATCTCCATTATTTTATTGCTATGGAAGGTTCCAGGAATTTATTCTGTACACAAACAATTCCCAATGTCATTAGTTGGCACCACTTATATACAGCCCTTCTTGTATTTGAGTTTTTGAGAACCATGGCATCCTCCAGCCTCCCCGACTGTGGCAGTTCTTTTGAAATAGTTTGTTTTTTAATTTAGTGGGGGACCACAGGGCCCAGCCAACGGTCCGTCCCACCTCTTTCTTCATCCTCCTTTTTTTGTATTTTAATCTCTCTCCTGTGCCACTCCTCCACTTGTCCTGCTCTCTCAGTGCGGGTCAGCGGGCTCTCTGAAAGTCACGCTGGCTTTATCCACCAATAATAAGGGAGGTCATATTTCTTCGGGCCCATCTTTGAGGATTCGCATTAGACGGTTCGAAGGGACACCTTTTGTAGATTCTATACCATTGAGGAATATAAGAGTTCCACTGTGTTGCATTGGTTTGCTGTTTAAAATAACAATCAATAGGCTAAATAAATAGAAATCTGATATTTTACACTGTGTGGGTCTAAATTCTGTAATTATTTACTTTCCAACATGTTTTTTTAGATGCTTGTGCTTGAATTTGACCCCACAGAGCTTCACAGACCTCCGATTCACTCTTCTCAATGGTTAGTCTAGTTCCCTTTCTACAAATTCAGGTATTCAGCTGGTCATGTCCTCCCTTTCCCATCACTTTAGCTTTAGCACTAGTTAGCATGTGTTTGTTTATGAGTGTTTCCCATGTCTGAGGCCCGTGACCTCTTTTCACGTCCCCTCATTTGCATGTGAATCCCCAACTCCACAAGTAGGCCACAGCCAAGAGGAGAGCGGCGAAAGAGGGAGAGATTGGCATGAGAGAATTCATGATCGCGAAGTTTGTCCAAATTCAAGTCACGTGGAGTTAGAAACCAGCCGGGCCAGGTTTAACTTTAAAAAGAAAATAAATTGATCGTTTTGAGTGGCTTATGTTGTGTTATGCGATAGGCTCAGCGAGGTCTAGCCTCCTGGTGGTTCTCAGGCAGTGGAGGGGGTCAGGCTTGTGTTATTGCAGGTGTCCATTTAGTGCCAACCTCCCAATACTGGCAGAAGACCATCTAGAGTAAACATTACCTGTCTCTGACGAAGTTTACTGCAGTTCACCAATGGTTCTCCAGAATATTGGGGTTCAAAACTGATGAAAGATTAAATGCAGAGTTTAAAAATAATACAATTGTGACTAAGTTCTGACGTAGAAATCAATGTCGCCAGACCTAAAACCGGGAATAAACCAAGACAGAACACTTTAAACATACTCCAGTTTGGTATATGAGTAGCTAAGTATTTGCCATGTAACTTTCATATCTATATCACTGGTTCTCAAGCTTGTCACACCAAGTACCACCTAAGAAGAAATGAGCTCTCTGAGATCTAAACCCGGTCTAGAACCTGACTGAGTCAAGTCTGAATATGGACTAATTTAGGTCAAAAATAGAACCGAGTCATGACTACATTTGTCAAAGTTATAAACATGGACTTATTAAAACAAGGTCAAAAACGCTGTCCCTAAATTCTACAATGACTATAGCTGTAAAGGAGCCCGAGTACTGCCTGAAGCAGCCCGTGTACCACAGTTTGAGCATATCTTCATGATCATACGCGATGCTGCTAATATCACTGTAACCGGGATGTAAATTAATTTTGAATATGGGGGTAGGCACTTATGAGCTTTCTTGCTTCGGCCTACTCCTTTTGAGTTTTTGTTACTTTATTTATTTTATTTTTTTGCACTGCAACAATGCTAATGTAAATAATGTAAATAATCACTCAAATAAATCAAATCAAATCAAATCAAATCATACACTATGGGGTGTCATTTATCAAGAAGATAGCTGGTGTCAAAAAGCGAATGGAAGATGGACAATAGCGTATTTGTGGGCGTGTTGCACCTAATTAGCCTTTTGAAATTGTGTGCATACCCGTATTACAGCTCCAAATCTGATGTGTAAATGAGAAAATGCTGTGTGTGAGTAATAAAAAGTGCAAATGACTCAGCTGTTGATCCACTTTTGCGCGTGCTACTCGTTTTGCACATGAGCAAACGACCCCTAATCCAATCTGATTCAATTAATACTTTTACCCCTTTTAGTGAACATATAAATCGGCTCTGATGTTTTCATTCCATAAGTTATTCCCCCATTTGACATGATCAGAATCTTCAGTATAATTTATTCTTTAGACTACGCAGAGTTAATGACCAAATGAGCTCACCCCGGCATGTTTTCGCACCTCTCTCCGTCTTAGTCAAAGTTCACCGACTGATGTTGCAGACACCTAAAACAACATTTTCTCCCCTTTTCAAGTGGGTCCGGCTGTCTGAGAACTCATGCATAACATAGTGAGTCTGAGGTTTGCTCGGAATGCTCGCGCCCGTGGTCGTACTTGTGAATTATACACTGTTTTTCAAGACAACTCCGTAACACAAGCTCCCGTTGCCATCGCTGACGGGACTATCAGGCAAACGGCTCCTCCCCCAAATCAGGAGCCCTCACGAGCCGATCCTGTGCCTTTGACCCAATTTATGTCAGACTATGCCTGCGAAGCTATAGCTAACCGCGCACACCACATGTTGAGACGGCTTATGTGTAGTCTAATGCGCCATGTATACAGCGTGTGTCTGTGGGGACGCCTGTGTGTCTTGAGTTATCCCGCTCTTTAAAGGCTATATTTGCCATCATATATGCCAAGAGTGCTGTCATCCCGAGAAATGTTCCATAGTTGGGTGGGCTTTTCGTTTTTTCTTGCTATTCACACATGTCAAAATCCCCAGAGGGTGGTCCTGTATGTCTGAGCTTAACGCGCTTGTAGACTTTTGATTTTGCGTGGCTTAAGAGTGTTTGCTAACTTGATATTTACCTTTACTTTGAGAAGGACACTGTCAAAAACGTATTGGGTAATTTATAATAACACAGTGTTCAGGATTTGTAACGTATTTATTATCATTCATTTATAAAACAAACAAAGCTTAGCAAATCATTTGTCAATCAACTTTCTAAGTAGAAGCTGTATGTGTCGTCATAGTAACACTACACCAAGAATGGTTCAGGTTGGGACAAGGATTTGGGCCGGTTGCCTAATCCGAACCAACCCAGTGGCTCGCAACTGGTGCCGCTTCGGGACCCATCTTTAGCATATCAATCTGCATCCCAACTCAAGATAAAAATATGACTCTTTTATAGTACATAGTAATGTCAAAATAGAGTATTACAGGATTGAGTTTTTGGCCCCTGACTGACTTGGCGAGTCTGAATGCTTTAAAATGTTTTATAAAGGATGATTTAAGTTATTTAGCATATGTTTTCAAAATGCTTTTTAGTGTGCAGCAGTTATGCTAAAGTTATACCTTACTGTATATGACCAGTGCAGTTGTGTCATACTGTAGAGCTTTGCCTTTTGCTCTTTTCGTGCACCGAATTTGTTGACCAATCGCTGGAATGACACTCTCTACTCTCTCTTCACTCTCTTCACTGATAGCACCTAATGTATTGACACTACAGCCCAATGACAGTGTATGTGTGTGTTCCATTGTCCCACATAATGGACCCCTGGCCTGTGGATGTCGTGCGTATTTGCTTTGACAGAGGGGGGGGGGCATCCCACTTATGCTACAGGGCAGACCTTGTGTCGCAGTGGGATGGTGTTAAAATGTCAACACGAGCGGCAGTAGAGGATTTGCAGAGTAAACACTGTATTTAGGCTCTGGATGAGTTTGACACACACCTGTGAGAGGATGTGGGTTCAATGTCTGTAAACACGAGACATTAGCACAGCAAAGGTGTACGATTTGAAGTGAAGAGACAGTTCCTTTATTTCCAGTACTTTGACACAAATAACCCTACCAAACTATGCTATCCATCCATGTAAAGAACTCAAACAAATTACAAATGTAGATGAGTGGAAATAGTGTCTATATGGATTACCAACATCAACAGTAAGTAAAGCGACCTGTATTGACTCTTATATTGTGCACATAGCCATGCTGCCCAGCCTGGTCTTCCACAATGGTGTGGTCAGACCGTACCAGAGGGGCTTCTACTGCAACGACTCCAGTCTGTACTTCCCCTACAAGAGGAGCACCGTACCCTCCTCCGTGCTCACATCTGTGGGCCTAACCCTGCCACTAGTGTCTGTAAGTGGGACGGGGCAAACACCAAGGGGCAACAACGGGGGAATCTGAAGGATCATGAAGATTTGGGTGGAGGGAAAAACAAAAGATAGAATCAATATATAATAAAAATTCACATGACTACAACCCAATTTTACACCTCCTCCTTAAACATCATACAAGTTTGTCATCTCATCTGAAACCCATCAGTAAAGAGCTGCATCTCAGTATAGGTTACGTATGATAATGGAAAAGCCAGCGTATTAACCTGACCAATGCTGTTTGGTCATGGCCTCCACCCAGGCCGTTACCCATGATCCTTCAGTGCCGGTGTGCTCCTGGTGCGCCCTGTGGTGTGTGCTGTTTATGTCTGTGTCACTGACCTGGTGCCTTTATGCCTTCTGCCCCCTCCCTCCCCCCTCTCTCTCCTCCCTGCACTGCTCTCTGTCTTTGTCTCTTGTAGCTAGCCTGCCTTTCCTGATCATTGAGACTAGCACCATAACTCCGTACCGGCGCGGCTTTTACTGTTCGGACGAGTCCATCCGGTACCCCCAAAAACAGGGAGACACCATAAGCGATGCCGTGCTCTGTGCGGTTGGCATTCTTATTGCCATCTTCTCTGTAAGTCCAAACATACACTGATACACTGATCAAACTTTAATGTACACTCAGGGCTGTGCAACATCATACAACCCATACCATGATTTTAGAGTAACTTACTTGTCAAATAACGTGTTAACAACCCACAAAAACTGCAGGACCGAGATACACCAAGATATCCCAAAACATTGAGGACAAAAAAGGCATCAACAAATATGTCAAATAAAATTTCATACCATTGGAACTTCTGACTTTTTATTCAATATGTATTAGCTTAATTTGGTATAAACTCAGGACCTAAATATTATAAAACAATACAATAATAATAAAATCATGCTTATATTGGACACTTCCCTCACACATGTCCCTGCACACGTCTTTGAGTATCATGCAGCTTTGTCACTGATTGTTTTCCGTGTCATTCCATATTCTTTCCCTTGTTGTCTCTATCATTTGAGTTTAGTTTTATGACTTCTCTTACAGCCAGTGGCAGTAGGAAATGTGTGTGGTGTCGCGCACAGGCCACTAAGACCAAAGACATTTTTACGATGTGCCCGTTCGCGCTCAGGCACCTCAACTCCACACCATGCCCCCTATGTGTCCACACTGTAGCCACTAGCTCAAGGCCATAGGGCCGACTTATAGACTATATTCTCGTTATTTCTGAGCACTAATGGTTTTAGTGCAGTGCCGGGGATTAGGGGGTCCTCCTGTCTAGTGGAAACATGTACTAATGACATACGAGCAAAGGCGAAACAGGATTTACAGGGGGACTCGACGTGGCACTAAGACATGCATTAAACCCGGTTTAATCCAAGTGCCATAGTATATGACCTAATCATTTCCATTTCAATGTTTTTTAAAATAGTAAATATACCCAACTTTTGGTACACGGCTTTGAGACTCCAATTATAGAATGGCCGTGTGTGCAATTTTAGCCTGGATTTAGTAAAACAATTCAACTATTGATTTTAAAATCATAATTTAAGTCAGCCATGTAGTGTCAGCATCAAGGAAGACATCAGCTAAGCTCAGAAGAGTGTAATTTAAGCTAGAGCAGCCGTTCTCAAATTTTCCACGCCAAATACCACTTAATAAAATAATTACCCTTCCAAGTTCAACCGTATAAATCTTTTGACCTCCCAAGTACGTCCAGGCCTGCAGCAAGATCAAACTGGGTCTGTAAAAGGTCTACAATAGATACAAATTGGACTGAAGTCTAAAATTGCAGAGTTCCACCTGAAGAAGCCTGAGTACCACCAGTGGCACTTCGAGAACCACTGTGCTAGACCCAAGCCTGGAATAATACGAGTTGCTCTAAAAAAGACATCTGATTGAAGCCAATGCTAAATTAACAGGCAAACGCAGTGTGACAGTCAATTCGCTGCTATCATACAACCCAGGAATGTTTAACAAAACAACAAATTGGACGGTGTTAATATTAGTTTCACTCATACAGTAGGCAGTCCCCTCCTCGTGTGTTATGTAGGGGCCTCTCATGTTCACGTGTGGTGGAGCTGGCGTGTCTGACACAGCTGCGCCCCATTTACTGCCTTTAGCACATACTGTATCCTCATATCCACGCGCCCTGCTCTGCTCTGCCTATGTTTATCTCCACACTGAGGGAAATCCCAATGGCTCCCCAGTTCAGGGCTTTCCAGACAGACAACTTTCCACTGTCATACAGAGCGCTCGTGAGTAAACGCAACATTTAGTTTCCGTGATGAAGGGTCTTGCGCTTGCGAAGAAAGGAGAGGCGAGGTCTGATTTTGAAAATGTCGACAAAGTAAATATACATATCCCTGCAAAATCTCGCTACTGTGGGTGTAATCTCTTACCCAGATTGTAACAATGACACAATAGCACACACAGACTAATGTCACAGTTTGTTTCATTTGGCGCTTGGCCCTCCGGCTGACCACCCCATAGACGGGACAGCCACACAACCAGAGTAAATAACCACCACACAGGCTTTAGTTTAGAGAAGTTCTTTAAACAAAACGTCTTTCGCTTTGGATTTTCCCTTGCACCAATAGCAATAATTTGCATACATACAAACTGCATATTGATTTAGATTGATTTACGGTGCCCTCCATTATTTCCAGGCTGTAGTCATCGTAAATTGACATGATAATGAATAAACGTACTTACTTTTGGACTAAGTGGCACACAGTATAGGTTTTCTATGTTGGGCTACGTGTGCCATCTATAATCAAAAACCTACATACTCCTTCTCGTATTATTGCCTATAAGTAATCTGAGATAAGATGAAGCAGCGAGAGTAAAATGAAGCAGAAGTTTAGTTAAACAAATAAATGTATTAGACCTATTAGCATTAGTTCCCAAAATTAGCCCTAACGCTTCCTTGTTGTACACGATAACATTAAAAAAAATCCCAATGCAAGATTTTTATCACGCCCTCCTGTGCAAATAACTGCACTGAATGATATCTACAATCCCAATATTGCGGTCCGGCCCGGCTCCTGCCTGGACTCCCCGGGCGCTCACGCTCCGGGCAGAGACTGAGGCCTTGTGTGGAGGGAGGAAGGAAGTGGAGATGTGGTTTGCAGCGGCAGCCCATCAGTCTGATAGATACAGTTATGATCGACGTGTCCGTATACCTCCAGGGCTACTGTGGCGTACAGGAGAGGGGGCCCCGCAGTACTTAAAACCACCTGGCTCGAATACTGCGCGAGTCAAAGTTTCGCCCCGGGACCATAACCACCACTGAGAGACATGTCACTTTCAAGTCAGATTGTGTGTTTTTTGTTTTGCTTCCTCGTCCTTTCCATCAATCCCGCCATCACCACTTCACTCCATTCTCGCTGCCTGAGGGAAAGGCAGGCCACGCTCCATTTACGTGTTGTCTCTTTGGTTTGTCTGTGTGTCTTTCAAACATAATCTCCACCATGTGTGCAACGCGCGCTTTGTGACATCGCTGCATGATGTGTAACTCAAACGAGAGGACTGCATGATCACACACACAACACATGCCTTTTTTAATTTAATTGAACAATGGGCATAACCTTATGGCCACTGAGAGGTGAGTGTGTTAGCACGAATAAGTTAACGCTGCCACTCCTTTTATATTTCTATATTTTTACCGCTTCGTCCATAAAATTCCACATTGTTTGACCATTAACCTCTTAACCGAGTGTATTTTCTCCAGTTCGGCTTTACCCAAATCTAAAAGCTTTGACTAGAGTTTACAGTCTAGGTGAAACGCCTCATTTGAAGGCTAACTGATTTTTTTCTTGCGTTGCCGTGTTGTCCCTTTTTTCACGTCCTTTTTCATCTAATTTTTGACACTAGTTTGTTTTCTCCACTTTCATCATTTTTTTAAATCACATTTTTGCCATTTTTTTAAAGTTTTTTTGTCACTTTTTGATACTTTTTTGTTGCATTTTCATCCTCGTTTTCTTCTCGTTTTTGTCGCTATTTTTTTTTTTTTTAAAGAAGCTTTTAGATTTGGGTAATACCAAACTGGAGATAATGTGCTCGGCTCAGGTGGGGGTTGAGAGGTTAAGGTTTTATTCCTATCTGTTCAGGGGTGAATATCTTAGTGGCCCATTTAGCTTTCAGCATTTGAGTGACTGAACAAACCAAATTTTTAGTCAGAACATCTTCGAGACTGCAGTTTTCCCGTATTCCTGGTCTGCTGTGGTCCGTATCAATCAAAGGGTGGTGAAGAAGTTGCAGACGTTATTAATGCCAGAACACACAATACAACTTATGTGGTCATAATGTTGTGCCTTATTGGTGTATTACAGTACTTTAATGTTAGAGCTATAGATTTTGTTTTCTAATTTATGTACATTCCCTTGTAGATTGTGATTGGCGAATGTTTCAGGATTCACCAGCTTAACGAAGGAACCAAGTCTTTTATTGGTAATCCATATGTGGCAGCGCTATACAAACAGGTCACTATTTCACAATATTAACTGGGTAACCGATTTCTTCTTCTTCTCTTTTTATATACCTAACTGTAAATGTACTTTGCTTTGTAGATGGGAGTGTTCATATTCGGTTGTGCCATCAGCCAGTCGTTCACGGACATCGCCAAAGTGTCCGTGGGCCGGATGCGTCCTCACTTTTTAGACGTGTGTAAACCCGATTTCTCCACCATCAACTGTTCTCTGGGATACATCACCCAGTACACGTGCACCGGGAAGGAGAGCGAAGTGCAGGAAGCCAGGTCAGTACCACTGTATGGCGAACAGACTTTAATACGAAGAGCTTCATATATACGTCAACAAACTGTGAATTGCAATGTTTTGTTCCCTGTAGGAAATCATTCTTCTCAGGACATGCCTCATTTTCGATGTACACCTTGCTCTACCTGGCTGTAAGTACCTAAGTATGACTTATGTATCTTTTGTAGAGAATACATTGGGATATTTAACATTGCATACTGAGCACAGTAATTGATAGCGGATTCAAGCCCCAAAAAACCCCTAGTATACTGTAAGTAAATATAATACAGAGATCTTTTGTGAGCCTGACCACTTCCGTCTCCCACTGTAGAGTCTTTTATGAATGAAAACAATGAAAACAAAGATTATACTGAAGGAGGATGGTCTTTATCAGGGGACTGTCAAAACATGACGCACATCTGAATCACTTCCTCTGTGCTCATTTACAAGAGTCTTATTCTTCTTCTATCTCCCTGGACATATAATGGCATGAGGGATGGATGCGCTCCACCTGTTTTCTCTCTGTGCAGCTGTGAGTGCACTTCCTGTCCTCCCTCTGTCCCTCCCTACTGTTGAAGCCGCCTGCTGGGGCTTGACTCTCCTTAAAGTGGATCTTTCACATGGTCTGACTGCACACAGTAGATGAAAGCCAATTCCTTCTGTTACTGTTTGCGTTCGCCTCTTAGACCTGGCTACATCCTCTTGTCTCACATCAGCTAAATTCACTAAACGTACAGTAAATCACATCATTGATCTCTCACTGCCTCCTCTGAACTTGTCTAAAACCCTCCTAACCTTGTTCATTTTAGATTTTGTTGAATCTAACAAAAGTACATACAGTGCTGCACAGCTCATGTTTTAGGAGAATTAGTTCTTTTTAACCGCTTAACCCCCACCTACACAATAGACTTTTCTCGCATTACCTAAATCTAAAGGCTTCCTGATAAAAGCGTCAAAATAGCGATGAAAATGAGGATGAAAAAACTACAAAAAAAACCTACAAAAATACAACAAAAACGGGACACGAAAGCGATACCAAAGTAAGTACTTACAAAAGTAATGATAGAGTAACAAAACACGACAAAATGTGACAAAAACGCGGCTTCAGTGCATGGAAACATCAGTGTTGTAAGTCTTGGCTTTCAAACGAGGCGTTACACTGGACTGCAGGCTGTAAGAAGTTTTTAGATTTGGGTAAAGCCAAAATGGAGAAAATATGTGCCTCGTTAAAGTGGGGGTTAAGAGGTTAACTTGAATGGCTGGCCACAGTTTGTTTGTTTCAAGCAAATGAAATCCATGGAGTAACATTTGCCGAAACGTAATAAGTAATAGAGAAGAACCAAAGAAAATGTCTGTTAGCTGCTAAGTCATTGGTGGTAAATACATCTAAAATGCAATGTCAGGATATTTAGTGTGTAGCTACTCTAACTTAAAGAGTTAGACAAGTCGTGGGACAAAACAATCCCAATCATCCTCTTCTATTTGATCTGGAGTGGATTTGTTTGACCGTGTTCCCATATTGCGTTGGTGCTGTGGGTAATTCCCAGCCTCTCTATGACCCGAAGCTCTGGTCTGGCCATATAGGGAACAGATTTGGTGAATGAGAAGAAGGGAAACTTCACCCGGTGTGTCCAGACCACAGAGTGACATAAGAGCCCGTGTTCCAGCTGCGGCTGTAGCTCAGGACTCCGGCCAGAGGACGCCGAGGAGAGAACAAATGTTATGTTTTGGAAAGGCAAAACCAAAACACGTCCCAATGGTGGCATTCCCCGTGGAACCCAAATCCTTTGTTTTTGCGGATCCCGTTACTTCACATCAAAAGTTCAAATTAGTGTTTTCATCCGGCGCGCGTTTCCACAGCAACGGCCACAATATTTAAACCAAACAAACATCATAAAAGCGGTCAGGGCAAGCAATGATGTTCACAAGGCGTTTAATTGACTCTTCCCTTACATGAGAAGCAATTACATAATACAGTCTAAATGTCAAAAGCTATTTGAACAGACATTTCTCAACACAACCGTAAGCTGAATACACGGTGTATGGCCTTTTGAAGCATTTTTAGACTTACTTTTTTAAGGATTTATTGATTTGATTGATTTATTGATAGACCTAGACTTAAAATATGCCAGTCTTTCTTATTTATTGTCATTAAAACTCAGATTTCTGGGATTCCTGTCTCTGCCCGTAATAGTAAACTAGATTAAAACATGCTTGCTTGCATTTCAGAAAGATGTCGTGACATAAGCTATTTTAGATATGAATTTCTGGTTGCGCATGCTCTATATTTTACCCATGTGGTTTGTATGTCGAGTTTCATTTCTATCTGACTGTAGACATGGCGCATAGATAAGTGGCGCAAATGAAACCGCAGAAGCGTGCGAGTGTTTCCTGCTCAGCTATCTTCTGTTTGGTCTGCACATATTGCATGTTTTCAGTTGCACTGACGCTGTCGCCAGAACTGACCCGAGATACTTATTGACAGAGTGTTCCAATCAAAGCCCATTTGCGGCAATTTGGGTTTTTTTGGATGGGAAAAAGCTCTGCCTTCTTTACAAGTGAGTTAACCACAGCTATGCATTTGTCTCACAATGTGGCGTGAACCAAAGCACGAGCAGAGAGGGGGCTGACAAGAAACCGACTAACTCTGAAAAAAAGATATGACTGTGCTTACGTGCCTCTCCAAACCACTAGACTTGGTGTCGCTTTGTGAATGTACTGGGATTCCTTTTGCCGCGTTGTTGTTCGGTTTGGTTGTTGTTTTGCTCGCTTCAAACTATTCACGACGCAGCTGAGGCCAAACAAAGTGTCAAAGTTCCTGAGATTGTAGTTGTGGAGGATGAAACCGTTTGGAAAGGGAAGACGGTTAGGGCGGTTTTCTTATCACAAGCTGAAGTGCTGTTGCTGAATCAGGGTTAGCTGCTTGTTTTGGCTAGGTCATTGCCCTTCATTGACACAGAGTGATTGTCAGGTCATTTTTAACTGAGTCAGGGGTCAAATTAGGACTGCAAAATGAGTATGTTTTCTATGTGACCGTTGTGGTAAAGGGTTGCGATGGTTAATGTTGCAGATTTTACCATTGTACAAATTTGTACAAAATTACCAAGCCAGAACCATGATAAGTCAACTGAATATAATGGAGAAATATACAATATATCCTCAGTAATTTGCTCATTTATTTAAAGGCAACTGTCTGGTTTGGTCCATAACTTTGCAATTCATAGTCATGTTTAGTTTCTGTATTGATACATTTTGTTAACCTCTTAACTCCCGCCTGAACTGAGCACATTTTCTACAGTTCGGCTTTACACAAATTTAAAAGCTTCTTGAAAAAAGCGACAAAAATGAGATAAAAATTAGGATGAAAACGCAACAAATGAGCGACGAAAAAGCAATGGCCGCTGGCTGCTCTGCTTTGCGACGATGACACTGGAGGCCGCCATTGCTCCGCCATTGCTGTAGTATCGCTATATAGCCGCTAGTCCCCCATTGGAATGCATTGCACTTTAAAACGTTAAAAACAACTTTAATGCCGGTGCCTAATTTTTTGGAACTGTCTACAGCTAGATATTCCTCCTGTGATTACGCTGGGTTAGACACAATCAGAGGCACCGGGCTGGTTATCATAATTTTAGAAATCTCGTACTTAATGAGGGTCTGACTGTTAGCATTGGAGCTGCGCGAGCTACACGTCACGCAAGGGCCGAGTCTACAGTGAAGATCCCGCCCTTATGCCCTTATTAGGAACATGCTTCGTCAGAGCTGGGGAGGAGGAGTCTGTAAATCCGCCATGATTTCCCCCTCGAACGTGGTCATTATGGTAAGCGGGGAGGAGTTGTCTATTATTTGTACAGTCTATACGAAAAAGTGACAAAAATGTGACAAAAAGTGCAGCTATGCAACAATGCGAGGAAAAAGATTTCTTTAGATTAGTTTTGTAGGTCTTAGTTTTCAAATGAGGCATTACATTGACCTATAGTCTGTAAGCTTTTAGATTTGGGTAAAGCTGAACGGGATAAAATGCTCTTGGTTAAGATAGAGGTTAAAATGCCCAACTCATCATTAGACATTTTTTGTATTGTTGATCTAGGCCTGGGCGATTCTGGAAAAAAAAAAAATCACGATTATTTTCCCCATATTGTTCGATCTCGATTTTCGATTCGATTTTAGTTTTTCATAATAAATTAGATACTGTACATCTTGCTCATTCATAAAATTAGACACATGTTTTATTCAAACCTCAGCTCAAACAAAAACAAATGCTTTCATCAAGTCTCATTTAACGCACAAAAGTCTTCATTGTCTCGTCCAAACTCCCAAACTAGAGGCTGTTTGTGCCAAAGAAATGGCTATAAACCTGTCCATTATAAAGTCCCATGACAATTATTGAAATTGACCAAAGTAGAGATTGTGATTTCGATTAAATTTCGATTAATTGCCCAGCCCTATGTTGATCTAAGCGGCACTTAACCCAGCCTTGTACCTGAGGAAGCCTGAGGCCTAAACACACTCCTCGCCCAGACAGAGGAGCATCTGCAGGGGATGGGCGTGAGTCTTCCTCTGCGTCCGTCAGCCGCAGAACAATGATACAAGTGTCAGGGAGGAAACGTAAAAGTCAGTGTAGCGTGCATACCTTCAGTCTCCCGGAGGACGAGCTGTGGTCGTCTGAAGGTATTGTTAGAATGAGTGATTATAAGAGAGCAGTCTGGAAGTTTGGGCAGGGCAGACCTTGGCTAAAGTAGGGCTTATACGGGCTCTGATACTATGCATGTGTGTGTCTGTGGGAGAGGGAGACAGGAAGTTAGAGCTCATTACAGGGGCATTACAGGTCTGTGGTACCTGGATTGACAAAAAATGAAAGAAACATGTCAATACAAGACTTGGCCGTGTCTTTTGTCTTTATTAATTGAAAAGATAGACCAGAATTCATACGGGAGAATGGAGCAAATGTGCCAGAAGTCCTCACATTAACCATGCTTTTACAAATATGAATATTTACACAGCATTTAATTGGCATAATGTCGTTAAGGTTTGCATGTATCATACTATATCTGCTGTATATCACACCAGTGCTATGGCTGGAATGCAAACATGAATCTTCAAAGTTCCGATGCTCCGTGAACATCGGTCTGGCCTGGTCCTGTCTTGTTTTGGGCTCTCAGAACACTCATGGTCTCAGTAATGATGGGGTATTGGTTACTGCGGTCATGCCTACAACACAGCTACAGCTACAGCTGGAAGTGGTCGCATCTGTCCAGCTTTATAGTCTTACGGTGACCCCAAAAGATTGTCCGTGGGGTTGCATCTGCTTGTGTTTTGTGTAAGTTCAAAGCGTTGAAAAGAGCATGGCAGACGATACAAGAGTGTGTGAGTATTGGAGCGGTCCTCTCTGTGGTCGTAATGTTTTTACAGCTGGCGAGTTGAAAGTCAGTCATGTGTCCAGGATTTGGGCACTGCGCGTGTGTGTGCATAAGGTGGAGGAGACTTCCCATGTTCTGCCATTTCGATTCAAAATGATCCTCTCACACACGGCGCAGGTGCAAGGTTAAAAAGTCAAGAACACAACCCGCGCTGGAACTAATGACTTTGATGAGGGATTTCCAGACAGCTGTGCCCGATGGGTCGCGTCACTTCTGGGTTTTTGATCCTTCCATCAATAATAACTTGTGAACTGCATATTATGCTTCGTACATATTTCCCGAAGGTCTGACCCCTTGTCTTTGGTCTGTGTGTGTGTTTTTAGTTCTACCTCCAGTCTCGCTTCACGTGGCGCGGCGCTCGTCTGCTCCGCCCCCTGCTCCAGTTCACCCTCCTGATGATGGCCTTCTACACGGGACTGTCCCGAGTGTCCGACCACAAACACCACCCCACTGACGTCCTGGCAGGCTTTATACAGGGAGCCCTGGTGGCCTACTGCATAGTAAGTACCTTCTGACACACTCTGTTTTTTTTTATATATTTAGTACCTATGTCGACCTGTGACAGTGGCAAACTCTGGTGATTCCAAACAGTGTAGGTAAGGCAAGAATGAGCAAGGCATTGAAGATATGATCACATGAAATATTGATCTTTTAGCTTTATTTGCAAATTTAGCCCACTTCCCAGGCACAGACAAAACGTTTATCTTAACTCATGCGTGTTACACCTGGCCCACACTTCTTATTTATTCACTCGTTTGCTGTCCTAATAACCATTCTATACACCAGAGGTAGGCAAGTTTGCTCAGAGGAGGGACGATTTTCTTCGTTGACCAAATACCAAGGACCAAACCTCCTAATTGTAACCCAAAGTAAAGCACCTGACGTTGCCTACCCCTGCTCTACGCTGTTATCTTTGACCAAATGTGTCACTAATGCTGTGCAGCCTACACTGCATTATAAACGTTATTCTGTAGCATAAATGTCACACAAATCAGTCAGGTGAATTGAGTGAACAAGCGGACTAAAACCATATCTATAACACAATAGTTGAATTTCCCATGAATTGTAAATAGACTTTTACCACCAATAGCTGTAGTCTGCATATAAATAGTTACCCCTGACCCATTTACTGTATATAGACGCTATGTGCAGTGTAAAAATATATATAGACAGAAACTGCAACCCAGACCTGTTGTGAGTAACCACTAGAGATCTTCCACGCAACTTTTTCACATACACTGCAGGCATTTAAGTGAGGAGAATCCGATTCGATATAATGAGGAACACATTGCTTGGAGCCAGGGCTTTAGACTTTTGGATTGGGTTGGGTTTTGTGTGTGTCTATGTGTAAATCCATACTCCACTTAGGACTACTTTGGTGACATATCGTAAGGGCTGTTGCCAGATGATTTTCGCAAGCCTCATCGTTACAGTGGGCTCCGTGGAGCCAAGGAAAATTAAATTTGGTCTGGAGAAAAATAGCCGAGGGAGGAGGAGGAGACAGTGTGTGTGTGTTACAGCCTTTGAAACCGGGAATGAGGTTGTTAATTATCTTGAGTTTTTTATTTGGTGGCTGTGTTTCTATCAGCGCAGCAGGCAGCGAGAGTGCAGGCACACTCATAACTGACCCTACCACTCCATGCAACACAACAATGTGGAGTGGATTAGATTAATAAAAGTCTGCAGGACCGCAGTAGTGGCGCCTTGACGGGCCTTGGCGCTGCTACATGCATACAAGCAATGTCGAGTTCGTAAATGCAAGGATTATTGGAGGATTGGAACGCGACCCTGACCCGAAAAGGAAGTCACTGAAGACTATAAAGTGGGTCTGTACAGTGTCAATGAAAACGCTTTGCCGGTTGTAATGTCTGTATCTCAAAGAACTACTTGTTTTGCCATGGCACGGAGTACAGCGCCTCACTTTGTGCCATGGTAAATGTTGTCAATTTGCAAATCTCAAAATAACTACAGTAAGTACAGCATGTGACAAACAGGATTATCAATTACCAAAGGTCATTTTTAGCTTTATTTTGTTTAGTTATGTGATGCGTCAGATGATATAAAACATTAGTATAGTGACAAACACTTAATGGGCCTGATCTTGTGTTTCTAAACGCAGACTATAGCGTAACTTAGTAGGAGCGCACTTTGAGATCTTGCAGCTCCTAGACGTAGTGCATTTAAGTGGGACGTACGTGGGGTGGAGAAACACCCATGGCCAATGGCAGTGTTATATACAACAGCCTTTTTCCTCCAACCAGACTCCGCGGCCGGGAAGGGGCGAGGGGTTGTGGGGGAGTGGGGGGTGAACATATGCTTTTGTTTTGGTTGCTATTACAGCCGAGCGAGCGCCATAGCGAGACCGACATAGGCGACATCTCTTTCTCTCAAGACACGAACATAGTTTAGCTCACGATGGACTTAATAAAGGTTTTGCTTTGACCTGTGAGAGCCTATAATGCTTAAGGAAGAACACAAGGCAGCGTAATGTAAACGAGGAAATGAATGCGAGGCTGCCATCAGAGCACTGCTCTCAGTGCTGCTACAATAAACCAAGTTGTGCAGGCACATAACGCAACAGCAGCGCCACTCGGGAAAGACTCTGTCCTTGCGCCAGGCACAAGATCTGGCCCAATATGTTTAGAGTGCTGCTGGGAGTCTGTAATTTAGTTTAGTGATAATTGTCAACCCAAAGTATTGCTGTCTGACTTTCTTATTGGATAGTTGCCCAAGTGAACAACAAAATGTACACATAAATAACTTTTACATCAGGCAATGTGTTTTGTGAATCAATCAAGTAAAATTGATTGAGCATAGTATTTACTTCATATCTAGGACATGAACATTCGAAAACAGTTCCTACAGCACTTTCCCCACCTTTTATCAGGGCTCACTTTTTTAAATGAAGATTGTGTTTATTACATTGCCACACTCCATATTGCTTCTCAACTCCTGGCGCAGCTCCTGTTAGACACGATGACAGGTAAAGATTGTTTTCATGTACGCGCTCAAGCCTTCAGCGCACATCTGTGGGGAGCGAGGGAGTGACAGCAGAGAGGAGCCTTGTCTGCAGCTTGGCCCGGGATGATCGTGGGTCCGATCCAAGTCAACTATCCCACACAGGCCTCCCGCTCCGAGAGACGACTTAATTCACATAAAGACCGAGTATTCTCAGTCACGCACCTCCACACCACACGCACACTCGAATACACGGTCAAAACTGGAACAGATCAAGGCGGCGTAGCACGTTTTTACAATCCCTGACGCCCCTTTACTGATTTGGTGGGAGCATACATCTGCGAACACTTTAACTACAGCTCAATAAGCAACGCAGCAAAAAAGAGCTGACAAGAGAAGAGGGAGGTGGAGAAAGGGGTGGGTTTTGAGACTCATGACGCGCAAAGGAACAGCTATCCAAAGCTAATAAATCAACATGTACAGGTTTGCTTATTAATCCCTTAAACCCTGTAAAGTTTAAGGGGACCAATGAACATGTCAATGCAGATAGGTCTCAGAAAACTATAATTGGCTTCAATGTAGCGTGACGCCAGGTTATTGTAAAAAAATGACTATGAAAAATCAATTCTTAATCAATGTATCATTTATCCCACGCTTTTTTTTCTTCTGACAACTGTACAATTACATATTTTTTTTTTTTTTGGAGATTGTTAAATTTAATGGTTGACAATAGAAAAGCTGTTAATTCACTCAAAACTTCAGCAGGGAAAATACACTAACTCTCGAATATCCAAACTTTATGTCAAATGTCTGTGTGTGGTCAAATATTATGTTTGTTATGCTATTTGTCATTTGTTTTGAATTTGATTTTTAAATTATTATTAGTATTTGTTTTTATATGAACGATAATCGAGATTTGCCAAATACACTTCAATCTTATCAGCTTTGTCCATCTATGAACCATCACAGTGCTGTTATAGTACGCGTAAAAGAAGTCTGATTCTTTAAGTTAACAAAACAAAATGCATGTAAGTGACAGTGGTCTGGGTGAGTAAAAAAAGAAAAGACAAATATTATTGCAAAAGAACACATGGGAGGAATTAGCACATTTTCCCAGTCTGCACCAGTCTGTTTGCATTCTTCTGAAACCATTACAGAAATTGTCTTGTGGAAACTCTCTGAAGCGCCTTCTCCCAAAATACATCCAACAATTAAGAACGGGGAATTGCCTTGTTACTTTTAGACTATGTTGTCATTGCTAATTAAAGTTTCCCTTTGCTGAAGTTAACTGTAGTATAAACTAGTAAGTGTGGACACTTTGTGTGTGGTCGTAACGTTAATATCTAAATTACAGCCATCATCGTTACAGTGCCTTTTAACAATACGCTAGATAATAATGTCTGCTTCAAGTCCAGACTGTGACCTCCAAAGAAAGAGCAGGAACCATAACAGGAAGTGCTGTCTGTCTGTCCCACACCTGATTAGTTCTATCAGACGCATTGGCCTACTTCTCCATCTCGTATGTGGCAATGAAGGTCAAACGGACTGAGGGCAGGAGGAAGCAGCTGTTTTGGGGGAGAAAGCTCAGGCCAGAGTTTGTTTGTGAAGAGCTCGTTTTTTTTTTTACAGCAGGCAGGACTTGGATCAGGCATTAAGTGGTCGTATGAGCGAGAGGCGGCGCTATCATTTCCTTGTTTTTATTTTCGGCAAGGACAGGATGCACATGTCTCTAACAGCGATGCTTTGTCTGAAACAGCAGTAAACACACTTAACCAAGCTGTCATCACATGTTTGGCTTTTACACCAGAAAATAACAATCCAGTTTCCGGATGCATTTGTTCTGGATTGCCACGTATTAGAAGAATAAATAGCATTGCCATGTCTCAAGGATTACTAATGTTTATGAGAAGAACATTGCTATACTACATATACAGGAGCCTTAAAATGCAGCCAACAATAGATGCATCTCCAGCTGTATCCCACAAGGACCAATGAAATTTTAAAAGATTTGGCAGACAAGTGGTAGAACAGATTGTCTAGTGATTTTCCATAGCGCAAACATTTATATTCATCACTTTAAAGCACAGCGTGAGTCCCTTCACCATGAGACTTAAAGGCCCTATCCCTACTCCTCTTTTCTTTTTTTTTACTACAAACTATAAAAACACTAAATGAAAACACTAAATGAACATGTTAGCTGTGGTCCAAACTCATTCCTAACTTTTCTAACATATTTGTAGCATCCCAATTCTTCACGGGGACGAGTTTATAACATTTCACAACTCGCATGGTCACTTTTCAGGCTCACTTTAACGGTAATGCTCGAAAACTAGCTTGTAAGTTCATGAAATTGATACAAATGTTTTATAATTAGATGCACACTGTTCCCCCCACAAATGGCTATGTTTGTAATATACTAAAGGAGGATAAAACAATTCATTCCAGATAGCTCCATAGTTTCCACTTTGAGGAGGATTTTCGACTGTGAGTAAGCAGATACATGCTGATCCTGTATAGAGTGATGCTTTACTTCTTCTTTTTGGTTCTCTTTTAGCTAGGTTACTTATGAGGGAATTACTTTGCATGAATCTTCACATTGTTCTAGTTGTACGCTGAACATGCAAACCATTACTCATTGCTTTTTTTCTCTTTTACACATCGATGCCAGTCACATGAGAGACGCAGTGGTGGTTTTCTAGATATTCACGCTTCCTGCAAGTTTCCTCTGTGACTAAGCGCCTTTATGTGTCACTACTGATGTTTAATAACCCTTGTGGAAACATTAGTAGACACATGTTATGGTCTATAAACTTGGCGTATGAGTGAGTGAGTAACATACAATAAACAATAGCTCTGTGTAAGAGGAAGCGCTGCACCGGTGATAAGCCTGACAGTCGGTCTGGGGCAGGGTCGAGGGCCACAGTTGAATGTCTGATGTAGCCTACACATAATAGGCATGGAAATAGAACGGCATTACCTCAACATGACATGCTTCTCTTAATCATATTATACAGTAAACGAGCGCCAAAGACAAAGAGGTTCATTTTAAACTCTGAAAGGAGCTGTCCCCCTGTGATGGCATCATAGTTCAAATGTCATGTCAGAGGCGAGTTTGTGGTCTGTAAATGTCAAGTTCCCACAAAGAAGCTTATTGTACTCTACACGTGAATGGAACTGTGGGACGATGATTGAGAAAGTCGTCTCATAAGCGGAAGATGCTTCACCCACATCGCCTCCTGTGTCGGCGTGCATTTGTGTATGAATGAAAGTGTGAAGGGGTGAGAGTTTCCTTGATGTAAAGCGCTGCCTAATGTAGGTGGGAAAGTCAAAATTGGGACCATTTATCAACTAGTCATACTATAACTCTTACTGAACTTTGGAAACACATTAAAGGGGACATACCTAATTTTATATTTGTTTGCAGGCATTCGTTGGGAAAAGGTGACTGCTGTGTGCTTGGTTTCTGCAGTGTATTGTAGAGCGATTGTAAAACTAGAAATAGAACCAATGCTAAAAAAAAATAGAAATGCCTGGTGGTCTAATTGGAGGTAAACATTACCAGTCTGCTCCCTGAAAGCTGTTCCTTATAAACACATCCCTGCAATGTTAGGAATGCCTTTGGAATAAATTTGGTTGTCAACTAACAATTTCAAATGAACAAACTGGCTTGAAAATGTGAAGAGACGTGTACAGGGCCTTTAAAGTCCGTTGGCATAGATTTACATATAATCAGGATAACATCGGTGCACTGGAAAAAGAATACAGTAATCATCTGGAGGTAGAAATGACATAAATTTACTTGAATTAAGTTTGAGTAGGTTTGATCTAGTCTTAGATCAGATAAACCCTGTGCCAATGGAACAAGCAGATTTTTTTCTTAATTCAAATCATTTTGTATCATTTCAAGTGAAAAATACATTTAGATGTAAAAGTAAATTTGTCTGATTTCAAGTGGAATTCATGCTTTTTCCATTGGCATTTTTTTTTCATCTTATCAAACCGACTCAAACTCAACATAAAGTCCCTTAATTCAAGCGATTTTAAGTCATGTATCTGATACAGTGATCTATAGCCCTCATAGTCCTACTTCTTGCCACCTCCGTCCCATTTCCTGTTTGACCTATGATGTCAGCGCCAGTTCAGGAAGACATTTACCGACATGTTTCCTTGCTCATATTGGGCACTGCCCCAGGACTCGTGTGATGTCTGAGCTGATAATGAGGGTGATCTTACAGTTCAGTCGAGTCAGATCAGAGTCATTGTTGTTGTAGAGGGATACTGTAAAGCCACAACTTAGTCAACGATGCAAAAGTGAGATTACATTATTATAAAATGTATGAGTTTTGTTTCGCTGTGTGTTTTCTTTAGTCTGGTAATGAGGTAATACACTGACCCGGCATAAGAAAACTGGACTGGGCCCGTTTGTGTCAGCTGTGTTCTTACTTGCATTAGTAATGTTAAATTGTTAGGCTCATATTTGGCAAAATCTTGTAACTCTGAGTTCTCCGACGCCCAGCTTCAGTGGACGTTCATGCATAGGAGCCATAGCAAAAACAGAGCAGGTTATCAGGCCTGCAATTACCTGGCCATCAACTTAAGTGCCCGCCTCAAGCCCAAAGTACCAAGCATAGGCATCAGGTTTTGCGACTTTATCGTTTATGAAGGATTAAACAACGATGAGCCGTGCATTATGTAAGGGATAATGTATAGAACGCCGGTCATTATCGGGAAAATAAGTACCAACAGGGCGAACTGGACCCCGACGCGTAGCGGAGGGTCTTCTATACCTTATCCCTTACTTCAGTGGTTCCCAACCTTTTTTGTCTCACGTACCCCTTGAGTCGTTAATGTATACTCTGAGTACCCCTACCGTGAGGATCTTGCCAATATTATTACAAAGTGACCAACGAAACTAAGATTATACAGTGTTTAACAGTGATTTGTGTTCAACATGAAGCTAAAATACTCTCAAAATCAAACCTTGTACTGCAAAACATAATTAAAACTAACTTTCCTTTGAAATTGACATTGACAATCTACACAGTTTCACCTTTTTTCATCTTAAATAATTCCAAGTACCCCCTGCTAAGTGCTCAAGGTCTCCGTACCCCTGGTTGGGAAACACTACCTTACTTAACGCATGCCAGTTAGACAACCAGAATTGAGTATTCACCCAGACCATGGTATAAGCATAGCTAACCTTTATTTCTGAAAGCCAGATTAAGTGTCTGAACTAAACCAATTCTGAAATAATAATAAATAATAAATAACGTTAAAAAAAATGTCACTTTGTCTCCTCCAGGTCTTCTATGTGTCTGACCTGTTCAAGCCGCGGGTGAAGCCGGCCACTCCCCCTCCGTCGCCGATAAAGAAGGAGCTCCTGCAGTCGTCCGACATCATCGAGAGGAACAATCACCACAACATGGTCTGAGCCTTTTCACTCTCTCCACCGCCCCGGAGCAAGAAGCCTGTAGGGGGGGGGGGGGGTCGCCGCTCACCTCCACATCGGACAGTAGAATGTAGCGACGAGAGACCACAGCTGCTTCTCAATGGGCCGCGGTGTCGCATTGGAGATTTGCACAGCAGAGTCCACTCTCACGATCAAGAGACTCCTTATATTATAACCATTATGTAAACTACTAATCTACATTTGAGCCCATTGTTTTTTGTTTTGTTTTTTTTAGCACAAAATATTGAAGAGAATGATTGAATTGTTGACCTGACAGGCAGAGCTACAGGCGCTGAGGTTTTTCGAAGGAGGTTTTTTTTTCCCCGACCGCTTTAAGGCGAGTCACTTGAAGAATAAACTATGAAAAAAAATGAAGTGTCGAACCCGCTGCCTACGGGAGAGACAGACGCGCACTCTCCCTGTGAACTCTGTGACCGTGAAACACCATAGGACAACAACTTCCTTAACCTATGGGAAGGATATTACTGCAATATTAAGCAGCATAGAAATATTAACAGTATAGAAATTGTAACTTATAGCACTGTTTATTTTTTGTTTTTTAAAATTCATTGTCCATTATCACCACTTGCTGCCTGATTGGTCTCGCGGCAACACGACTTGATGATGCCCATGTGAAGTCCAATCAGTGAGAAACTAAAAAAGAAAAAAAAAAGAGCCTTTTTTGTATGCTAACAAAAAAACATATGCTAACATTTCAGGTTTTCAACATTAGCACATCAAGTCGTTGTCGTGGACTAGTCAACGCGGCCTAAACTCGGGATGTTGCATTTCTTGAGGGGTATATTCTGTGGAAGGATAGATTTAGATCGTTAAGCTCCCCTTGTCCCAGCACTTGTAGAGGAGAGGGGCGGGGCTGTGCCTTGTCCCCTTCTGGTGCGGGGACCCCCTTGTTCCTACCCCCAAATGGGACAGGACATGCGGTTTCGGTGAAGTGCTTGGATCCGTCGCCATGGAAAGAGGCTGATTCTTTTGAGCTTAAGCTGGCACATTTTACTTTGGAATGATGAGGGTTCTTTCCGCTGGCAGGGAGGGCCCTTTGCTCCTCCGCCCAATCACTCATTGGCAATGGACGTGTGTGTGTGTACATAATGTGTGCCTCGTGAACCCCAGTGACAAACGAAGTGTCAGATGAAACTTCTCATGCGCTCCTTGGCGTGTGTCCTATGTGTGAATGTGTGTGTGTGTATGTGTGTGTGTGTGTCATCGGTCTAAAAACTGTGGATCTTTTGTTTCTTCTCTGTTGAGACGTCCCGTATAATCACTAACAGTTGTACAGTACCACACACACAAGCCCTATTTGTTTACATCAGATAAACTCCATGTACAACACACTCTGCCATGTTGCACATCTTCTTCTCGTATAGTCCGTCCTATCATTTCATCATCACTTTTTATAAATATATAAATAATGTATAGATCACTAAACTCTGTAAAAAAAAAATGTTTTTAACATGTTTAGATATATCCACTATTACAGACCTGTGTTCTTTACAAAATGCTGCTTATGAAGCATCAATTGACAGATTTTTGTATCTAGATAAACTATTGTAGATTGTATTAGTTTTTATTTTGCATCAACATAAATACACCCACAACTGTATTAAAATTCAATATTAGTATTTTTGTATTGTCTTGTTTTTGTACAAAAGAAATGGTAGTAATGCTGTTCTGCTACATGTACTTAGCTCTAATACATGTGCTTTTAAATAAAAAGCTCATTGTGACTCAACTTTGCCTGGTCTTGTGAATTACTACTTTACTACTGTAGCCTTGTTCAGGTCTAACCCAATAGGAATCCTTTTGGCTACTTCTTTCAACACATTCAATTCAATGTCATCTTTAAAGGGGCTCCCTAAAGCATTTTTCCAGGCTTGGGACTGGAACTGATTAGATTATTTTGGCAAAGCAGACGGGGGAAACCACTCCTGGAAGTTTAAGACATGAACTAACTGTATAAATAGCACATAACTGGTAGGACTAGGGCTGCAGGAAGAAATTGCAATATTCAATAATGGTCATGCCATAAAGATACTATTACAAATCCATTTCAAAGCTTCTTACACCTCATTTGAAAGACGTACAAGAATGATCTAAGATTTTTTTCTCATTGCGTTTCCATGCATTGTTCATGTTTTTGTTGCATTTTTGTAACTTTTTTCTACTTCATTTACATTCATGATAGCGCAGCGGTTAGCGCTAGTGCTTCACAGCTCCAAGGTCCCGGGTTCAATTGCCACATGGACGGGTCCTTTCTCTGTGGAGTTTGCTTGTTCTCCCTGTGTCTGCATAGGTTTCCTCCGGGTACTCTGGTTTCCCCTACCACAAAAAGCATATACAATAGGCCAGGATGAATGAGAGTGTGAGTGTGCATGGGGGATGATGGATGGAAATTAGCCCGAGGCTACAATCCGGTGTGGTGTGTTTACATGCATGAGACACACGTATGTTCATTAACATGTGCTGTCCTGACCAAATAAATAAATACATCTCGTTTTTTGACACTTTTTTCAAGAAGCTTTTAGATTTAGGTAATGCCTGGATACCTGGATAATAACTGTGCTCGGTTAAATGTGGGGGTTAAGAGGTTTTAAGCTAATTTGTTTTAGATTTTTGGCATATCTTGGCAAAACAAGAATTTAAAGTAAAGCTTCAATCATGACCAAAACAATAAAAGTAGAAAATTACGACTAAAAACATTCTTATGCACACGTTTATGTTACTATGTGGCGTGTTTAAACTGTGCCAGCAAAAATAGGTGTGAATCTCAAAGGGAAGACGATATTGTAGTGTATTGTTATAATTATAACTTACTGACCTATAGGTGGGACACTTCACATCACATGGCATAAAACCAACATTCTGTCATTAACTTTGCATGACTGAAAATATCTGTTTTGCTGTCCTGGCACCATGACTGTTCACACTCAGTTAAGTATAGAGTATGAAATTTTGGGTGTTAACTGCTGGAAAATATGTGTGATTTCATACTCGGGCAGACACCAACTCAGAGACGCCATCTTTCCCCCCTGAAGTTAAACAAGAAGCCCCATTTGACCTCAATGCGTGACATCTTCAGTGCCTCTTATCCAAAATCACTGTACTGGTTGCCGCAATTATCTGAATGACATGAAAAGGAGGATAAGTGAAACCAGATTACAAGAGTAAGTGGCTGGTTATGTCTGTATCAGTAACAATCCTGATAGCGTTGTTTGAGCCCCCCCTGTGAAGTGTGCAGCGTTTTATGGGCAATGACAGTGCAGCTGGTCTAAGGTCAGCAGGAGAGGCTTGTGAACTATGCGTGGGGATGGATAGCTGCCACTGTGTGTACATATGCCAGGGCTGTGGTCGTGTTCGGAGCAGCAGAGCAGAACTGGGTGAGCGTTGGATCAGGAACGCCACCAAACATGGAAAAGAGGAAAATGCGGGAGAGGTGTGTGTGTCCTCACGACGGCGTATGTTTACTTATTTACCTCACATGCAAATCTGGCATCGGTCAGTTGAACCTGTCAAAAAACAAATTATGTCTACTTGCCCTATTACTTTTGGCGTGAGAGCACAACTGTGTCATGTGCAAAGCAACAAAAACAAAACAAAGACAAAAACAAACGTCTGCTTTTATATCATTTATAATTAATTATTGGTAAAAATGTCCAATAACCTTTGTGCGTCACTCCACAAAGACCTTAACCCACGCTAAAATATTTGTAATCATATCTCTCAAACTCATCAGTATTTAACCAACTGTTCTGATCTGGGGTTGCAGTGCAGGTTTAGGTTCAGCAACACTCTGTGCCCAAAGAATGAGATCAGTTGACGACCTGAAAATCCTGAATGACCAGGTTATTCCATGAAGGGATTTCTTCTCCCCTGATGGCACGGGCATGCTTCAGGATGAGAATGGGATTCATCGGCTCACATTGTAAAAGAGTGTTTCAGGGAGCATGGACCATAATTTTCACACATGGATTGTCCACCACAGAGTCCAGATCTTAACCCCATTGAGAATCTTTGGGATGTGCTGCAGAAGGCTTTCCGCAGTGGTCACACTCTCCCATCATCAATGCAAGATCTTGGTGAACAATGAACGCAACACTGGATCTTTTGACATTGTAGAGGTTTATTGAAATCAAATCAAAACTAAAGGTCCAATGAAATATTACAGCTTGGTCGGGTAGTGTACATACTGTGTATCATAGAAAAAGTGAAATGCAGAACCTCCCTGCTTAACATTCTAGAAGTCATAGTACTTAATGTTACGCAGATGTTAAGGTGTGTACATGTGGTCACTGAGCTGTCAGCTGGCTAACCAAGAGTGAACAGGCTCCATGTAGTGCCACTGGCATGTATGATATAAAAAGCATCACCTCATAACAAGACACCCACTGTAACAGTCTCCGCCTGGGATCCTACGTAGCAAAGGCCCGGGTTGTCCTGCAGTGTGGCCCAGAGCTCAGAGGGTCTTTTCTCTGCAGCGTGGCATGGGTCGAAGCAAAGAATTCTGGGTAAAAGGAATTGGCTGAAGGAAAGCCAGGAGAGAGAGAGAGAGAGGGGTCTGAACTTCCTTTAGGCAAATGAGAGCAGCTCACAGTAACATCAGTGTCCCCGGAGCGAACTGTAGAGGTAGACATAATATGCTGCACCTTCAGGTAGCACAGAGCTAGAAAGAACAGTCAAGTGGAGGAAAGTGTTGGACATTTAGATAATACTTGAGAAAGTATATCAGTCAATACCATGTTGCTTTGACCCATTTTTTCCAAATCTACGTGGGTGCAAGTGATCAGACAATAGACATTAATTCTGCGTCGAAATCCCTTGTGTAGACAGGAGGATTACACTTTGGGATTAATTCTGTGGTTTTATGTCAATGAAGATCAAGCCTAAAGCACATGATGACTTTGCCCACTTCTGATATGAATGAAACCTCACTGTTTAATCAAGCATTAACAGGAAATATGGATTAACCTATTTCTCTCATTCCAATTGGATGGGTTTCTATTTCAGTGGAAGGAATAGAGCCATTATGGGCAGCCTCTAAAACTCTTCTGAAGCTTTGTGTACTGAATGGAAACTAAGAAGAGATAAAAAAAAGCACTCATCTTATAGAAGGTTTATAGTGCAATTGCAATTACAGTAATTTCTAATATCACGTATGCCAAAAATATCAATTTTATAACGTTTCGGTGTCGCTTTCTTCAGATCCTTTGTCTTTCCTCTTCAAAGAATAAACATAAACATGTCCCCCACAAAACCTGATTTGATATTCTTCTTATTCACATATGACAACTGATCGGACATAAACCCAATTGGCCTCATTATCCCAGTGTGTGTGAGATAGTGTCTGTGTGGAGCTGTGGAGCCACATGGAAAAAGACGGAAAGCTGAGGACAGAAAGGTAATAAATTCAGCAGATGTTGGCTTTGCGTGGGGCAACAAGTGATTATTTCATCTTCACATAAGTGGGCCTTCTGTCTTCAAACTACTGGTCAAATATTCCCTCAACTGAAAGGCCAACTTTATATAAGCAAAAGTGTATGATGTCATTTCATTTATCCTCACCTGCAAAATTATTTTTACTTCACAAACGTGGTGGTGAGATCACAGAAATGCAGTGCCAGGGAAGTAAATAAATAAATACTCCACTCAATGACTACGGTTTTCTGGCTCTTTAGGACAATTTCTCATCTAAATAGTACTTTTGTAGTTTTGTACTGTAGTAGCTGTAGTCATTGAGTTGTCATTTATGGGTGGTGAAGGTGCTGTGTGGGGTAACTGATAGTGGTTTGTGTGGTCCAGTCATGTGCTTAGTTTGCCTAAGCAGATGATGGTAACAAACAGTCTTTTCGTAGAAGGAATATTAGTACTAAACGTCAGGGTTCATTTTGAAAGCATATATTTTCATTTAGTTTTAGTCCATCCATCCATCCATTTTCTTCCGCTTTATCCGGGACCAGGTCGCGGAGGCAGCAGTCTAAACAGAGATGCCCATCCCGATCCACGCACAGTTAGTTTTAGTCTTCTGATGAAAATGTAATGTAATTTCATTTTAGCCAATTCCAATTTTAGTCTTGTGCACGTAAATCTAGCTAAATCTAAGATCAATTTAGTCAGCTTTGCTTGTATTCATGGTGTTTATTATCTTAAAATCAAAGCAGAGCTAACTAAAGGTGTTTGTCCACATGCAGGCGCGTGTCAGCCGAATGGCTCTTTCACCTGCTTTGTCAACCTTTTCCATAACAAAGGCCAGTGCCAAACCGGTCTGACCAGGTATAGGTTTTGGGACTGACCTCTGGCTGTGGCCAAAACACGCTAGCCCGTGTCTGATGTGACGTGAACAGACTCTGGCCTCTGATTGGCAACGAGAGAGTGGACAGCCCTATTGACATGCAGGTCATATGGATTTAATATTTCACAACATCATACCGCTGTGCTAAATGGGGATTTTGCCGATAATAGCATTTAGCCGCTGTTAGCGCAGCTTTAGATGGTGTTAGCATAACATTTGCATGTGTCACGGGGTAAAGTCTAGTATTGTTAATGAGTAGATGGCAGCATTTGTCCACATTGCGGCTTACAAAACTTTTAATGACGATACAGTGTGCTTCTCTGTGGGCGCTGCCCACAACAAATGCAGGTGTGTGTGTGTGGTGGAAACAGAAAGGTCTGCGGGGTAGTGTCAATACGTGCACGTAGATCGTGGCGTGCGCGGCCGGGTCGTGCTATGTGGAACGACGGCTTTAGTAACTCATGCCCTAGAGGCCATAAGCGCCACTGCAGGTGTCGGAGCTCATTAACATGTCCGTGAGAGTAAATACTACGATGACAGAAAAGACAAAAGGGAGAGAGGGTTAATGTACAACCCACTTACAATGGAGATTTTTTTCACTAAAAATTGGCTGTAAACACTGCTAAAGTGGTGCTAGCCCACAGTTAGCTTTGCTCGTTAGCCTGTTAGCTTCTTCGTCGTGATTCTATTAGTGTGTATTGCGCCTCTGACCCGGTACAGGGAAAGTTGCAAGGGTGGTTTTCTGGCCAGAGATACCATGGGGGAGATGAAAGACCCCCCAATCATCCCATTAACACCCCAGAGGGACTACGAAAAGGATTTATTAAGGTAAACAAGTTACTTAGTTCTGCTTTTTAATCAAGGTCCTCTGCTTTCTCCCACATGAACAAAGCAAAGACCTGTTCCTTTGGCAGTGATTTGAAATGATATGAGGCTCTTTCAAACGGTCAGTAGAAGTTTGATTTATTACGTCAATGTAGCTTGACATAATAAATCAGTCGAGCTACATTGACAATATAGACTGAGTTGGCTTTTAACAATTTAGACCAAAATAATTTGTATTACACTAACGCAGCAAATACAAATTGTTAGCGACCACCAGAGGCAGGCAGTAGCAGTTGCACTTTAGTACATTCATGTTGATCCAGCTCTGGGGCACCTCCATATCTGACAATAGATAAAACATAATGTGTACCAGTTGTCAAGTTACGTTAGCAACAGATAGCAGTCGTTCATACACTGTAGCAACTATAGATAATGGCAGGTAAGGGATTTCAGTTAATTCAATTTTGAAAGAGTTGCACTATTTTTCCAACTATCATTCAAAAAGCTCTAGTCCCTTCTTTTCATTTTCATTTAGTCATATTTTAGTTGACAAAAAAAATCTGGGCATTTCAGTCATAGTTTTAACTTCTCATTTAGTTTCAGTGTTATGGAACTATTGGAGAATAGAGTGAAAAGTAAAAGAGAAAGTTTTAAAGTAGCAGTATCCTCGTATGGTATGGTAAATCCATCCGTATAAAAGACATCTTCGCCTCTTTCCTTTTCCCTAGTGGCCCATATATTGGGAGTGCAGGTGTTTCAAATCGCAGCCTCCTGGAGCAGTTTATAGGATTTCATTCATCAAGGTTTTATGTCTGAAATGTCAGGTTAACAAGAATGGGGAAAATAGACTTGGACTTGGACAGCAGAGGAAGACTGAACTAATAAACTGCGGCATCGCTCTTATGAACTGGCAACAGGCCTGTAAAAAGCACAAGATGGTGGAGAGATTTTATAGAGCGAGTGATAGAGAATTGTCAGTGATCAAGAAGTGGTGTAGGAACCATCGGCGAGATATTGAACAGAGTGAAGATTTTTTATATTTGACACATTCTTTGGGTAACGTAGTGAATCAGTCGAGCTACATTGACAATATAGACTGAGTTGGCTTTTAACAATTTAGACCAAAATAATTTGTATTACACTAACACAGCAAATACAAATTGTTAGCGACCACCAGAGGCAGGCAGTAGCAGTTGCACTTTAGTACATTCATGTTGATCCAGCTCTGGGGCACCTCCATATCTGACAACAGATAAAACATAATGTGTACCAGTGGTCAAGTTAAGTTAGCAACAGATAGCAGTCGTTAGTACACTGTAGCAACTATAGATAATGGCAGGTAAGGGATTTCAGTTAATCCAATTTTGAAAGAGTTGCACTATTTTTCCAACTATCATTCAACAAGCTCTAAAGCTCTTACCAAACCCATTCTTCGGCTCAAAAGGTAGAAGCATGAGTTTTGTTCTGGGATATCCACATTTCCTTGTCAATCTCTTTTAGCACAGATGAGGCAAGGGTAATGGGAGAATTTGGGTCAAAACAGTGTATCAAATCCTTGTGTGATCATCAGCGTTGGTAAAAATAAGTTGAGACAAGTATCGCTTTTCTTTGCTTTTGGCTTTTTCATGCTTGTCAGAGTGGATTTGGTCATGCAGCTAAAGCTGCTTAAGCCCCAGTGGTTCACCTGCAAAGGCACAGAGGGAGAAACATAGCCACACTGTTCCACTGGTGATGCGTGTAAACATAATAAGCAATCTAACAGTTTGAGTTTTTAGATTGCTCTTTGCCTCGGCAGTGGTCCAGCGGCTGTTTCGTGATTCAGCCTTCACTGATACGTGTTGAGGACATGTGTATTTGTGGGTCATGATGAAGTGAGCCAGCAGCTGAGAGAGTGGAGCAGTGGGACCATGCATCTGCTTCTGACAGCGCGATGAATACCTCTGCAGACATTTGGCTCTCACTGTACCCCTGTGATGTACACTTAAAGGAATTCACTGCAATATCAGAAACGGGCCGTATTGAGTAATGCAAAATTGGTCATTCAATTTATTGTGTTTTGCAATAAGTGTCTGTGTTTTCCTTAGTACTGAATTACGTGCTGTTATTTCTTGTGTTATGAAACTTCCCATTGATTCACTTGAACACCAACTGGGTCAACAGTGAGAGTACATTTGACCTTTATCTTACTAAGATAACTTACTAAACAAGTAAATGTCAAGTACATTGTGTAAACTAAGCAGTGGCCCACATGTTTTTCTCTGACCCATGACATCACCTTTTTAGTCAAATCCATAAAGTTGCCATATTGCCTCCACATCATGTGTCTTTGTATCTAGTCTGCTTTGGCCAAATCCAACAGCTGACCTCAGTTCCTTGTTGTAGCAT